>CM022300.1:583619306-584219306 GCA_011799875.1 Thinopyrum elongatum | reverse complement strand
CATCTATCGGATATGTCCTCAAAGTTGTGGGTTCACCTACGTAGGGGGTTCCGGCATCGAAACAGACGACACGATCAGATTCGTCTCGTTGTTCTGATCAACTTTCATGTTTTAAGTTTTTCGATCTGAGCTACGGTTTAAAAGTTATTAATTTTCAAAGTTTAAATGATTTTCTGGAATTATTTTTGTTAACAAAATTGATTTATGATGTCAGCATGATGTCATTGTGATGTCAGTAGTCAACAGCGGCTGACCAGAGTCAAACCTGACATGTGGGTCCAGTGGGACCCACATGTCAGTCTCTGTTAAGACTAACAGTGAATTAATCTAACTAACAGGGTTAATTAGGGGGTGGGCCCCATATGTCAGTGAGTCATTAGTCTAACTAATTTGTTTTTATTTATTTAATCATTTATTAGATTAATTAGCAAAGGGGGTCCCACATGTCAGTGGCTGGGCTCGGCCCAGTCAGCATGTCAGAGTAAATGACCACGGGTAGCCTCATCAGCTCCCCTTGGTATTTCAAGACATCGGGGCAGGCTGCGCCCCTCAAACATCAAAGACAAAGGACCGCCTTCCTGGGTCCGGCTGGTCCAAGCGGCCGGTTGCCAGGAGGTGGCGGAGCCCAGAAGACGGCCATGGAGTGGGCCGACTCCTAGCGGGCGGCTTCCTGGGAAGCCGGGGCCTAGCAGGCGGCCCTTCGCGCCCTCAAAGTTAGCGCCAACATAAACATGATGAGACAGGGCATGGCTACAGTACAAGCCTGCCACCCCCGAATCCAGGGCAGAACGTGGCCACAGTACAGCGTACCAAGCGGACATCCCGCGCCCGACGCGGCACTGTTGCCATGCCGCTCATGACATCACCCATGGCAGAAGAAGCCATGCTCCCACGACGGGCGGTCAGTACGGTCCGCAGGCGGCGGGCCCTACCTGTCCGTGAGAAGCCAGAGGGCGGCGAGCCCTGACCAGTCGGCTCAGAGGGAGGCTGGCTCCTAGCAGGCGGCCCTCCCCCTCCCTTGAAGTCTGTGCGCCATTAACCAGATGCGACGGGGCGTGGCTACAGTGAGCACCCGCCAGACGGCGGGACTGTATCCACGCTCCCCCTGACGAGGCCTCCGTCATCAGGAGCGATGCTACAGCATAAAGCAGCCAACATAGCCCACAGGCGGCGGGCCCTACTTGTCGGCTGAGATCACGGCAGTCGGCGGGACCCACCAGGCGGCGGGCCCCAGCGGTCGGCGGAGAAGACGGCAACCAGTGACGCTGACAGCCGGGTCCTGCATCTGGCTGGATTACCATTGTACCCCTAGGGGGTAGGCCTATATAAACCCCCCAGGTCGCCCCATGCATGGGGTTGGGACCTCGGCCAAGCACCCAAATCACCATACACACACATAGAGAGAGTGGAGTAGAGTTAGCCTTGCCCTTCTTCCTCCTCTAGGCAAACAGCTCAAGGAGCAAGCTTGTAGCTACTTGTTTAGGTAGTGATCATGCGGAGACCCCGCATAGCAGGACTAGGGGTGCTATCTCCTAGGAGAGCACCGAACCTGGGTAAGATCCGCAGGCGTACGCGATCTTGCTCACTCCCGCTTCTAGAGCCCGGCGACGTACTTTTGTCCCCATCCACGATAAGCCATCCCCTGGCATATGTCGCACGATATCCCCGACACAACACGTTGACCCGAGTCAACGGGGTCAACGGGACCCATCGGGGCCACTGGCAGTGTCCCAGGGTGGACCCCACGCCTGGCCACGTCGGCTGGCCGGCGACTGGATGCCGGCGAGCTCAAAAACGCGGCGGAGACACGGGCGCTCGTCGGATTTCGCCTACAGACCGTTAAAACAGCCGCGGTTGGTCTCGTTCGAACAGGCAGAAAATGTCACGTCGAACGGTGGCGGTGACGCAGCTGGACTCGGCCGGAAACTTCGCCGGCGACGAGCATAAGCGGCGACGCGTACGGGCCTTCGACGGAAACGGAGCTACGGTGTGCAACAGCTCGAGCGCGAGGCCTAGGCGTGCTCTACGCGATGCGGTGAGTGTGTTGGACACGGCCCCGAGCTCGTTGGGTCACCGGGGGCTCACCGGCAACGAGCTCCGCAGCAACGGGCTCAGGCTCACGCGGAGCGGCGTCTACTGGCTAACCAGAGCAAAGAAAGAGGATGGGGAGGTGATGTGGCTCACCGTGCGGCACTCACGAAGGCCCTTGGTAGTTTAGTAGCAGTAGGGACTCACCGGAGACGACGGATTTCGCCGGAGCCGAAGCGGAAGGGGGCGGCGTCGTGCGCTGCCTGCGGTGCTCCCCGGTTCTAGCCGCAAGCACCAGGCGACGAGGCGGTCGACGAGGAACCCCTACGTCATCACGGCGAGGCGTGGCGAGGCTGGTGGCCATGGGAACGACGGCGAGTGTCCACGGTGGCGCTCGGGCGACGGATCTGGAGAGGGGAACGAGCTTAGCTGAGCGAGGGAGAGAGGGGGAGAGTGACAGGGGGATCCAGGGGGAGTGGATGAGCTCGCCCTTATCCCCTCCGCTGCCCTGTAGCGTCGGTGGACGCCGGCATGTCGGCGCGCGGCCGGTGCGCGCGCGCTCGGCCATGGAGAGGGCGACAGCGCGAGGGAGAGAGAGAGGTTGGGCTGGTTGGGCTGGTTTCGGGGCACTGTGCACTTAGGCCCAGTGCACAGTGCCTCGTTTTATTTTCTTGTTTTCTGTTTTGCTTTTTCTTTTATTTCTTTTCTGTTTTGAATTAGTTAGGCCACTTGTGCTCTTTTATAAGATATGAAAGTTGACCCAAATATTACTGTGCAATGTTAGCTTTCACCAAAAATTGGTTTGGGCAAAGTTGGGTTTCATTTGAATTTGATTTTAATATAAATGGATTAAATAATTCTGTTTTAGTGCTATTTCATATTGTTGGAGTCATTTAACTAGTTCCAATTCTATTGTTTATATTTTGATGAGTGCTTCTGGAATATTTGCTGTTTAGTGAACATTTTTCCCATAGTGTTTGAGCAAGTTGATTTTGCACTTTTGAATTTGAGTTGATTTCCAGAATAGAGTTTGAATTATTTTGGTTAACCACTATGACTAAGCACTGCAAATTATATGACTTGGCATTATTAGCAGTTGATCACAGTGACTAAATCACAGGGGTGTTACACCGGTTCTAGCCACCAACCGGGACTAAAGATATGCCTATATATATGCTCGCCCCTGCCCGCTCACTCCTCTATTTTTTGGCCGGCCGGCGTGTGGGAGAAGTGTGCTGCTCTGCTCTCACCTCCTATGCACATGAGGTGTTCGATGAAATGCCCGAGCCACGCTTAAGCTTTCTCCTCTCCAAGCTCCATTTTCCCCAAGATTTGTCTAGGTTTGGTGGTCCGTCCCGTCCCCGTCCTCACCGTCGTCGATCGCCCGCGCCGATCTCATCGCCGGCACCACCGTGGTGAGCCTCTTGTTCTTATCTTCTTTTTAAAAGAAAAAATTCTTACTTGTATGATTTAGATAGATACTTGTATAAATTTCTTACTTTTATTATTGTTTGTTATTATATAGTGCCATGGTTTTGGTATCCGCCCCCGTCGGCCCTCGTCTAGTCTATGATTCGGATGTGGTATATTATCTTTTATAACTATTTGTTTCATTTAGTGTTTATGACAATTATGCCGACCAACGTGACATAGATGTTTTTATCTAGGAGGTATGTCAACCGGAAATTCCAACCGATCCTCTTGTCGAGAGGCTAAATTTAGTTGAAAAAGAAAATGAGTATTTGAAAGAAAAATTGAAAAGAATTGAGGAGGAGAAGATGAAATTGGAGTTGGATGTTGCCGATGTCATCGATGATCACAAGATCAAGATGGATGCAATGCGCTTGAAGGTTGGAAAGATAAAAAAAATATGCCATTGATAATGAGGCTTGGTATCATTATGTTGTTGGATCAATTGTTACCTTAGTTGCGATTATGATCGCATTTGTTGTTGCATTTAAATGTTTTACATAGTTGTATGTTAGTTTCAATGTATGTTTTAATTACATGCTCTAGAGAGCTGTATGTTGTTCTATGAGAACTATGTCTGAACTTCATGTATTTATTTCTTCAGCAATAACATTTGATCGCTACTGTACTTTGGTTTTAATGTGATGATGAACTTGTATTAATTTGGTCACTTCTCTATTCATGATGTTCTGTAATGGTTTTTGATACACTTAATTATATAATGCACGCAGATGAACCGGCAATGGATGTACAGTGACCGACGCGCCTCCGAGTATATTGAGGGCCTGCATAAATTTCTCGAAGTGGCTGAGGCAAACAAGCAGAATGGGTTTATGTATTGTCCATGTATTCTCAAGCTCGGTACCACACTGGAATTGCTGTAATGGAAGGCAGACAATGGTGTATCTAACAACGGATTTGGGAAGCTATTGAAAATATTGAAGAAGAAGCTTCCAAAGGATAATGAATTGCCCGACAGTACGTACGAAGCAAAGAAGGATCTATGCCCTCTAGGATTGGAGGTGCAGAAGATACATGCATGCCCTAATGACTGCATCCTCTACCGCGGTGAGTACGAGGATTTGAACGCATGCCCGGTATGCGGTGCATTGCGGTATAAGATCAGATGAGATGACCCTGGTGATGTTGAGGGCGAGCGCCCCAGGAAGAGGGTTCCTACCAAGGTGATGTGGTATGCTCCTATAATACCACGGTTGAAACGTCGTTCAGAAACAAAGAGCATGACAAGTTGATGCGATGGCACAAAGAAGACCGTAAGAAAGACGGGAAGTTGAGAGCACCCGCTAACAGGTCGCAGTGGAGAAAAATCGAGAGAAGGTGGTGGGACTTTGCAGGTGACGCAAGGAACGTATGGTTTGGTTTAAGTACAGATGGCATTAATCCTTTTGGGGAGCAGAGCAGCAATCATAGCACCTGGCCCGTGACTCTATGTATCTATAACCTTCCTCCTTGGTTCTGCATGAAGCGGAAGTTCATTATGATGCCAGTGCTCATCCAATGCCCTAAGCAACCCGGCAACGACATTGATGTGTACCTAAGGCCATTAGTTGAAGAACTTTTACAACTGTGGAATGGAAAAGGTGTACGTGTGTGGGATGAGCACAAACAGCAGGAATTTGACCTACATGCATTGCTGTTTGTAACCATCAATGATTGGCCTACTCTTAGTAACCTTTTAGGATAGACAAACAAGGGATACCACGCATGCACGCACTGTTTAGATGATACCGAAAGTATATATTTGGACAAATGCAGGAAGAATGTGTACCTGGGACATCGTCGATTTCTTCCGACCAACCATCTCTTAAGAAAGAAAGGCAACCATTTCAAAGGTGAGGCAGATCACCGAAAGAAGCCCGTCCTTCGTACTGGTGATGCCATACTTGATATGGTCAAGGATTTACAAGTAATCTATGGAAAGGGTCCTGGCGGACAATCTGTTCCGAATGACGCTGAGGGACGCGCACCCATGTGGAAGAAGAAATCTATATTTTGGGACCTACCCTATTGGAAAGACCTAGAGGTCCGCTCTGCAATCGATGTGATGCACGTGATGAAGAATCTTTGCGTGAACCTGCTAGGCTTCTTGGGCGTGTATGGGAAGACAAAAGATACACCGGAGGCACGGGAGGACCAGCAACATGTGCACGAAAAAGACAGCATGCATCCAAAGCAGTATAAAGGTCCTGCCAGCTACGCTCTTACCAAAGAAGAGAAGGAAATCTTCTTTGAATGCATGCTCAGTATGAAGGTCCCATCTGGCTTCTCGTCCAATATAAAGGGAATAATAAATATCCCAGAGAAAAAGTTCCAGAACCTAAAGTCTCATGACTGCCACTTGATTATGACGCAACTGCTTCCGGTTGCATTGAGGGGGCTTCTACCGGACAACGTTCGATTAGCCATTGTGAAGCTATGTGCATTCCTCAATGCAATCTCTCAGAAGGTAATCGATCCAGAAATCCTACCAAGGTTAAAGAATGATTTGGTGCAATGTCTTGTCAGTTTCGAGTTGGTGTTCCCACCATCCTTCTCCAATATCATGACGCACGTCCTAGTTCATCTAGTCGATGAGATTGCCATTCTGGGTCCTGTATTTCTACACAATATGTTCCCCTTTGAGAGGTTCATGGGAGTCTTAAAGAAATATGTTCATAACCGTGCTAGGCCAGAAGGAAGCATCTCCATGGGCCATCAAACAGAGGAGGTCATTGGGTTTTGTGCTGACTTTATTCCTGACCTTAAGCCCATTGGTCTCCCTCAATCGCGGTATGAGGGGAGACTGACTGGAAAAGGCACGCTAGGAGCGGATTTAATAATATGTAGGGACTGGCATTCTTGGGCTCAAGCACACTACACAGTTCTATAGAATTCTACCTTGGTGACCCCGTATGTCAATCAACACAAGAATATTCTGCGCTCCAAACACCCGGAGCAATCTGACGACTGGATTACATGTGAACACATCAGGACTTTCGGCAGTTGGTTGCAAACATATCTCATGGGTAACAACATTGTTGGAGATGACCTATACTCGTTGGCCAGGACACCATCTTCAACTATATTGACTTACCAAGGGTACGAGATAAATGGGAATACATTTTACATGATCGCCCAAGATCAAAAGAGCACCAACCAAAACAGTGGTGTCCGCTTTGATGCAGCAACCAAGAGGGGAAAGGACACATATTATGGTTACATAGTGGACATATGGGAACTTGACTATGGACATGATTTTAAGGTCCCTTTGTTTCGGTGCAAATGGGTCAATCTGTCAGGAGGCGGGGTACAGGTAGACCTGCAGTACGGAATGACAACAGTGGATCTCAACAATCTTGGGTACACAGACGAACCATTCGTCCTAGCCAATGATGTGGCGCAGGTTTTCCATGTGAAGGACATGTCTACCAAACCAAGAAAAAGAAAAGATAAGGAAGCAAATACATCATACGATGAGCCAAAGCGCCACATAATTCTTTCAGGGAAAAGAGACATCGTGGGAGTGGAGGGCAAGACAGACATGTCTGAAAGTTATGAAAAGTTTCATGAAATTCCTCCCTTCAAAGTGAAGGCTGACCCAAGCATCCCGTTAAACGATGAAGATTATCCATGGTTACGGCAAAATAAGCAAGGGACACACGCGAAGAAAAAGTGAGACTTTCTCTCCACAACTATTCTGATGATGGCTTTTATCTAGAATATCACTGCAGTTACATCTCAAGAAATGAAATGCCTTTTGTAACAGTTTTTGTCCGAAACCCTGATACTTCGAAAGAGATTGTCCATTTTGTACACGAAGTGCATCCGGTTTTTGACGTAACCCTCTCAACTATTTAGCACATGCTATGTGGGTGAAATGATGATACCATGCCAACTTTTAACCTTTTTAGAGTTCATTTGCAGTGCTTTACAATTTGAGGGTCATTTAGCTAAAAATCAGTAAATGCATGAAAAAGACCAAATGAAGTCAGAAAGGGTAAAAAATTGATGATGTGTCTTTGAATACTGCATGTTGAACGCACAAAAAGTCTGGAGTTGAAATAAGTTAAAAAATGAAATGCCTTTTGTAACAGATGAGTTTTCGTCCAAAACCCTGATACTTCGAAAGAGATTGTCCATTTTGTACATGAAGTGCATCCAGTTTTTGCCGTAAACCTCTCAACTTTTTAGCACATGCTATGTGGGTGAAATGATGATACCATGCCAACTTTCAACCTTTTGAGAGTTCATTTGTAGTGCTTTTCAATTTCAGGGTCATTTAGCTCAAAGAATGAACTAATAGCAAAAAGAATGAACTAAAAAGCTTTTATAAAACTCTAATAGCAAAAAGAATGAACTAAAAATAATCAATTAAAATTTTTTGTTATGATCAACTAAAACAAAACTATAATATTCTTCAAAAGCAAAAAGAATCAACTAAAAAGCTTTTATAAACCTCTAGTTATTATCAAAATAATATTAACTTAAAATTATATAAAATTTATGCAACTAAAATTATCAAAGTATTTTTTGTTAAAAACTTTAATAGCAAAAACAATTTTCATAAAGTGTTTTTTGTTAAAATCTTTAATAGCAAACTAAAATAACATAAAAAATAAAAAATGCCACCTACTATGCCACCTCGGCCTGCATACGACTAGAAACCCATCTGTACATGGGCCAGGATGCAGGCCCGCGAGCCCAGCAGGCCCAACAGGGCAGTGACAACGGTTAGGCATGTACTGCCTGCAATAGTGAGGAGCTCGAAAGCTCTGTCACAGCGGGGCTTATAAACCAGTGCAGGCGCCTCTCAACTAGCGAGGTGGGACTAAAGATTTGGCTGCGGCAGCACCAGCCCTTTAGTCCCTGTTGGTGGCTCCAAACGGGACTAAAGGCCACCTTTCGTCTCGGTCGGTGGCTCCAACCGGGACTAAAGGCCCCCTTTCGTCCCGGTTCGAGCCACCAACCGGGACTAAAGGTCTGGGCTTCTCACCGCTTGGCCTGTTGAAATTCACCTTTAGTACCGGTTGCTGGCTCCAACCGGGACGAAAGGGGGCCTTTAGTCCCGGTTGGAGCCACCAACCGGACTAAAGGTTGGTGTATATAAGCAGGACTTTGCAAAATTTGTAAAAGCCATCTGCAGTTCCCCCGACGATGCCGAAGACCTCCTCGACGCCGCCAGGTTGCTCGAGCTCGCCGTCGCCTCCGAGCCGTCCCCGAGCCCGCTCCTCGTCGCCGGACCTCCCCGACGTCCTCGTCGCCAGACCTCCTCGCCCTCCTCCCTGAGCCCGCTCCTCGTCGCCGCCCCCAACATCGTCCCCGAGCTCGCTCTCGCTCCTCATCGCCGCCCCCGCTGGCCCTCCTCGTCGCCGCACCCGCCGGCCCTCCTCCCCGAGCCCTCGCCGCGCGCCCCCGTTGTGAGCCGCCGCCGCCCCGGCCCGTTGTGCTTCTGTTTTTTTTATTAATTATGTTGTGTAGATATGTATGTATGTATGTATGTATGTATATGTTTATGTATGTATGTATATGTTTATGTATGTATGTATGTATGTATGTATGTATGTATGTATGTATGTATAGAAAATGTTGATGCTTAGTGTATATATATGTATGTAGATGTATATGTATGTATCAAGTGGCACTTTTTGTTCATAGAATTTTTTATGTTCATAGAATTAATATCAAGTGGCACTTTTCAAACAAAGTTTTGAGCAAGGTAATGGACTCTAGCAGAGATGCAATTGATACTATCTTGTAGATCATAGGAGAGTGATCAATATTGATATAAGGCACTAACCCATAGGATGTACAGAACAATAGTTGTAGCCTTTGGAAAACAGCTAAGTGATGTTTAAAGCTGAGGAATTCTCAGACTTAGCAAAATTCCAGGAATTTTCAGCATATTGGTAAAACTTTAGAAATTTGTAGAAAATTAACTGTAACTCCGATGAAAATAATTTATAAATGAAAATCAATCAGAAAAATATGACGAATCCGAATATGCCCTCCGTTCGTCTGTCACAAGTAGCTAGCATAGCGAACCTGCAACTGTCCCCCTCCGGTTCATTTGTCCGAAAATTCAGACTTCGGGAAAACATTCCCGGATGTTATCCCCCTTCACCTATATCGTGTAGTGCCGCATTAGAACACCCCTAACTCGGGGAATTCAACATATCCCCGATAACTTCGACATGAGGGGGAGGGGTCCGCAAGTATCCTCGATGACCATGAGAGAGGCGGTCCGCAAAGTATCCTCTCTCGAAACATAGGACGACTCATCAGACATAAGGGGGGAGGAGTCCTCGATGATTGTCTGAAACTAACTGTTATAAAACTTGTGAACTTTGCATGATGTTTGCCACTAATCCATTGCTCATATATATGCATATGATTCCTTGTTGTGATTAAGTCTATGTTTGCCACTAATCCATCTCTCATGGTTGTATATTGCCATGTTGTAATGTTTGCAGAAACTATGGACAGAGACTTAGAAAAAGAAGAGTTGTTGGGGGATATAATCCGCGACGAAGGTGATATCACCTTGTTGTTTCTCAACGACACCAATGGTGAGGAAAGAGAGGATGACGGCTCCGGTGATCCAATGGAGGAGGAAGGAGATCATGACGGCTCCGGTGATTGAATGGAGGAGGAAGGAGATCATGATGGCTCCGGTGATCCAACGGAGAAGGGAGCCTTAACTGTTGCAAAGTCCGGCGAGGTATATATATATATATTAATTAAGCCACTGCTGACTAGATGCATTAATTGTTTTGTATGTACATATATTGACGCTTCTTTCTTCTTTTAGCCCTTCGGATCGAGCCAAACTTCGGTAAGGAGATGAGACCCGAAGAAAAGGTTGGGCCAAGATGAAAGGTTCACGATCGAAGAAATCGCTCGAGATGGCCAACCGATTGCTCCCAAGCGGACCAAGGACACATTTGTACATCAGTGCGGAGTTGTTGTTAGGGACATCATCCCGATCAGCATCCAAGAATGGAATAAGAAGGACCCTGAAGTTTCTTATGTCCAAGATAGACAGAAAGATGATCTTTGGAACTCGCTAATGACCTATTTCAGCCTACCGCCAGAGGAGGATCCGAAAAAGCCAGTTATTCTCCCAAAGGTCAAGGCGTTTGCTCTTAAGAAGATGGCAGAACTATTCAAGAACTGGAAGAAAGATTTGAAGAAAAAGTTTGTCGACCAAAGACAAGACTCCAGAATTCACCGGTCAATATGAGAAGATAAGAGATCACTGGCCCGCATTTGTGGCCTACAAGAAAACGGAGAAGGCTAAGCAAAGGTCACTGATAAACAAGCAAAATGCTGCAAAGAAGCAGTATCACCATGTTACGGGGTCAGGTGGCTACAACAAAGCCCGGCCTACGTGGGACAAAGCTGAGCAAGACCTGCTTGCTAACGGGGTCCAACCAGCAACATTGCACTGGCCAGATCGGTCTAGGACTTGGTTCTTCGGGGTTGGGGGAACTTTGGACCCAGAATCAGGGAAGTGTGTTTGGATGAAAGCTCAACTTGCAATACCCATCAAGAAGCTTGAGGAAGCAATCAAGGCAGCGCAGGAAGGGAGGTTCCATCTCGACAGAGAGAAGGACGAGCTGACAGAGGCCCTCGGGAATCCTGAACACCCTGGACGAACACGAGGCACATTAGGCTCCGTTCCGTGGGTGCATGGGTTTCCCGACAGCAGTGGTTATTGAAGCTGAGAGAGAAAGAAGAAAGAGGAAGCAAGCAAAACGCAGAAAGATCAATGCAAGATTAGCGAAACCAGAGGAACTTGAGAGCCAGCGAGCTACCGGCCAACCATCTCAGTGGCACGAAGATCCTTCATTCGACACTGCCCCCGAAGCTACCCCACCATCTCAGCGGAGAAGCAGCATGGCTTCCACGGAGCTCGTTCAACCTGATATCACGGCTCCTCGCTACCCCGTGGATAGTATCACCGAGAATGAACATTGTGTGCTAATGGCGAAATGCCACCTTAAAGGTGGCGGTCGTCTCTGTCTTACCTCCTCGAGCTGAGGGAACTTTCCATTGCCGTCCGATTCCACATGGCTTTTCTATTGTCGGGGTGGATGAAATAATGGAGGGATTTGAGGGGCTGGAGCTTGAGTACCCTACAGGCGAAGGGGAGATTCTTCTGGAAAATGCCTTAAGGAGTACATGTCTATGGAGAAAGGAGAACATCAAGCTTCCAAACTGGACACCACCTCGGCAGACTCAGCCGGATGAGGCCCCTCGGCAGACTCCTCATAGTCCACCTCAGCCGTCTCAGCTGCCTGAGTTGTCTCCGGCGCATGAGCTGTCTCCGCCGCCTCAGCCGTCTTCGACGAAGGAGGATCCTCAGCAGAGTCCTCTTCCGCCTCAGCTGTCTCCGGCGCGTCAGTGAACTTCGCCTCCTCCGACGCGTCAGCGGACTCCGCCGCCTCATCAATGGCGGAAGAGAGCCACCGCCGCTCCGGCGGCTAACAGTACAAAAGGTGGGAAGAAATTCAAAGCTCGTCCAAGCCTCAGGGCTCCTCCAAAGTTACCATATGAGAGGACTGACGAGGAAAACAAGGACATCATGGATGCCGAAGTGCAGGCCCATTTTGAACGGAAACGTCCACCTCCGAAGGAAATAATAGATCTGGTGAAAGCGAAGCGCACTCTGGATGCCCTTAAGCGACCACCACCGCCTCCGCCGCAATCCAACTATACCGCTGTATTGAAAGGGCATATGATGAAGCGCAGCGGTCGGGAAGTACTACCAATGCTGCAAGACGAAGTGGGAAAGCAATTTTCCAGCTCGACGAACAGGAGAAGCAATCGTGCCCCCCGCTCAAGGTGTCTAGCGATATCGCTAATCATCCAAGGCTAGCACCCGGTACCACTCTTGGTGATTACATGGGCGATGATGTACAGTTTGAAATGGCTGAGGTAGTAGCGCTCTTTAGATATGAGCACGGGAAGCCTCTTGTCAAACCTGATCAGCTCTGGCAGCTACCAACAATGATGCGAAGATTGCATGACTTGTACTTGGAAACCTGCAGCAAGGATGGGACCGACAGTATGTTGCTGGGAATGAAAGATGAGCAGGACTTCATTGGAGTCGACCTGATTCCTGTTGAATTCGTGGAATTATTTCAGTTATTCAATCAAGACGCCATCGACAAACAACTCATGACTTGCTACTATTTGTAAGTATTATTTCTGTAATTAAGTCTCTCTAGCTCAACTCGTTCATTGCATGTATATATAACTATCCTCACTATATTATGCAGATTGAAGATCGTCGAATGCAAAAGAGGACAAATCTATGACATTGGGTTCATTAGCCCAAATACCGTAAATGAATGGACGGTACATAACAGAGTCAAAGATACTGAGGAAAACTTGCTAAAAGCGTTCCTTTGACATCAAAACAAAAGGGAAATACTCTTTCCTTACGACTTCAAGTGAGTGTTACTGTCTTGTGCATATTCGGTTTCGCTTACTCGAGGTTAAGTACTGTAATTGATGAGTTATGCGTGCGCACGTTCCACTTTATTCTGCCACCCATTAAGCTTGACGGGGGAGTAGTAACTGTCTTAGACTCGAGACGTAAAGATCCTAAGGATTATGCGGACATGAGTGAAATGCTCCAGAAGTAAGTTCAATCATTATCGCACCATATCTGTAACTTTCGTTCATTTCCTGATATCAAGTAATCATTTTCTTTGCCGGGCAGGGTTTGGAAAAAGTTCACCGGAACGGTTCCCGGTCTGAAGAACAAGCTGCGATTTACACACCCCAAAGTAAATAGTACTAGCTAGTTTCGCGCATCTCTCATTGATTCTAGTTTCATCAATACCATTATCATGCTTGATTATCATTTTGATTGAACTCTATTCTCGTAAAGTGCTTTTTGCAGCCACCCGGGACTAATTTATGTGGATACTACATTTGCGAGTTCATGCGCCACTCGACCTCTGAGCGGGGCTTCTCTGACCAACAATTTGAAGTATGTAAACAATATTCACAATTTTATTTTATTACCATCAATTGTGTTGAGTTTCATTCATATATATGTATTGACCCCCTTCTTTAAATTAGATGCGGGATCAACTCCTACCACATGATCGCATACGAGCAATTCAATTGGCGGGATTCTTTCTTGACCACGTCATACATGAAAAGGGAGAATACCATATGGAAATTCAATGCGATTTTGGTGCTAGATGATGTCAGGGATCGTAAGAGATGTTAGATTGTATATATGTAGTAGCGTCGGATAGATATACAAAAACTTGTTGTTCGACCATGCAAGCACGGAGAAAGAGAGGTCACTTCTCTCTATATATGTTCATGATGATCTTGTGTAATTATTAATGGTTCCTTCATTTGCTTACTAGCTAGCGTCGAGTTCTCTCTATATGTAGTAGCTAGCGTCGACCAAGCACGGAGAAAGAGAGGTCACTTCTCTCTATATGTAGTAGCTAGCTAACACAATATGAAACCCCTAAACCCCCCCTTTCAAAAAAACAAAAACCCCAGCACCTGGGAGCTGCTGATGCGTGGCTACCTTTTAGTCCCGGTCGGTGTTACCAATCGGGACTAAAGGTCCTCCTGCCTGGGCGCCCCACAGCGGCCACGTGGAGCACCTTTAGTCCCGGTTCGTAAGCCAACCGGGACTAAAAGTAATGGGCATTAGTCCCGATCATTTTGTCCCGGTTGCAGAACCGGGACTAAAGGCCCTCTGGAACCGGGATTGATGCCCTGTTTTCTACTAGTGGCAGGATGGAAGGTGGATATCGGTATCGGGCCACTCGCAATTACCACTATTGCTTAAAAAGATGTCGATCAAGCTTTAGAAACTTAGCGGCTGCAAATTCAAAAAAAAAAACATAAAAGACATTGAGTTCCATATTTCCTCAAAATAATAATCCGTAGCAACTACCAAACATAACCTGACCAAAGAATAGTATCACTCTTTTTAGCTCTGCTCGAAGGGTGACACCGCTCCTGTAAGAGCAGCCGCCATTTAGAAATCTCACACTCCGGAACATGTAACAAACAATCAACCTCACATGTATACATACATAAGCAGGTAAGGGTATGGCGTGCATGTTTGCTGACCTATGGCGGCGGCGGCGAGGGTTATGAGATCAACAGGGCTCCGGAGATAGACAGTGCCCTCAATGGCGAGGTCACCAGGTCGTGATCTGTCCCGGCGAGCTCGACAAAGTCGATGCCAATGTGTTGTCCATTTTGGCGTCCTCTATATCCCCACTGGCCTTTTTGAAGAAACATATATGCATTAAACTATATGCAACTCTCAAATAAGAACCCATGTTATCCAGCGGACATGTGATAAACTACCAGTTCTTATTTAATATGGTAGTATGCGATTTGCAAATGATGCCGCAAATGTATTTTTACAAAAAAATATCATAGAAGCAAGTTTAATGGAACTGTATATATTGTATATACAACTCGGTTAAGTTTACTGAACATTGTTAAGAAAAACCTTGCTGCCAACTACAGATTATTCAGACACAAGTGCAGAACATTTAGTCTTCACCTTTGATGTTAACACACCTTTGAGAATCTGATTACGTAAAGCAGAGTATACACAATGTGTAAATACTTTTACCAAATTATAAATTTATTCAAAAATTATTTTGCATCTTGGACCAGAAATAAGGATTTGTGTTGTGGAACTCTAGCAGGGGCCTTGGAGTATAAAATCATCTATGCTGATATATCTGCAAGGGGCATAGTACAATGTTGATAAGAACTTGTCGGTATATAATCTATGCGATGCTCCAAAAATTAGTATTCTTGGCACGTAGGTTCTGCAATTGACAAAAGATGTGCTGAACTTAGCTTGTAGAAATTTAGAGAAGCATGTACTGAACTTAGCTTGTAGAAATTCAAAGAAGCATGTACTGGATTCTGCAATTGGCATATATACACTAAGCAAATATATATGTAAGGGGGATGTAAAATGCACTACAGGAGTAATTCAGAGCATAGTCCTAATTTAGGATTGAATAAAAATGATGTGTACAACTATCTCTGGGCTTAGAAAAGAATTGTTATAGATCATTTTTGTGCAGGCAAATGTTCAAGAGCTCAGAATACAGAACAATATTAGACTCAAAAGCTCAGAGAAATGAAATATTAGGACTCAAGCACTGAAATGAAAGAGGCTCACTTGGCATAAAATTCACAAACCTACGCTTTGAAGGTTGCATATTCTACCAACTTCCTATGTAGAAGAAATAAAGCAGTTTGATACGAGGGAAACTTTCTATGAAAACATTCACATGATATGTTTATGGAAACCACATGGCCAAAATAAATCTCAGTTTTCTTACATGACCAAGAATAGTCTTAAATCAATGCTTCAGTAGTAATTCACTGAAAAAGAACATATCCAGAAACAACATGGGGAGAGTTTATCCTTCAGTACATCATTACATTGATTCAACTCACATGCAGCCTGCTTGGATTTTATCAAAAACCACTGTCGACATGACATATAAAAGATCTTCAGAAGCAACATGAGAGGTAGAGGTAGTTAAGTTAGCAAATGGTAATAAGAAGCGTAAATCAAGAAACAATGTAGATGAACCGCATCAGCACCAATCAGTTAGCCAAGTCTGTACCTATCGTGTGAAGAGGACTTGTGGCACCGCCAATGGTACCTGGTGTGCTGAGGAACAGTGGCGGCGAATGGCTGTGCATCGGCGGTTTCGAAAGCAGCGGCTAGGAGGGGCTAGCGGGGCTGCCTGGGAAGGTGGAATCGGACAGTGGTGGGGCAGATCCGGTCGTCGCCGTCTCGTCGATCTGGTCGGGAGGAGGGCCGGCAATCGCGAGGGAAGTTCTGGGAGGATCTTTAGTCCATGGCCATGGCGTCCTGCAGTGGGAACAAAGAGAGGGAGAGAGGTGAGAGGAGGAAGAGAGAAGGGAGGAGGAGGGCTCTGGGCATGCCTGACCCGCAGATGAGCTCGTTGGTGGCTTGCAGGACCGCAGCGATCGGAGGAAGGGTCGACTCAGGGCAGATCGTAGGGGGGAGGGGGCGGCTTCTTGGGGCCTAGGGAAGGACTTTTCACGTGGATCGACCCGAAAATCAGGGAGTTGCTGCGGGGATCGGGTACATGGAGCGCTCGCAGGATTGGCAGACCTGGCGTCTGCTCGGGCAGAACATTTAATTTGAGACATTGATCTTGATGGCAGACTATTGATGCAATATGAGCAGTAGGATATGCTTAAGTCGGTTTAATCGAAGGGTCCTGATTATCCCGTGTACAGTTTGTTGTGTGGCTTTTGGTAAACTTATGTTTGCTCTTTTAATAGTAGTATAGATAAACCTCCCTTTTATAAGGGCAGTCTGATTAGGGGAAATTAAGTCATTACACACTGGACCAAATTTATTAGCAACACACTTGGCAAAGATCTTGAAACTACAGTTGATCATAGCCAGAGACCTAAATCTATCTAAGGAAACAACATTAGGTTCTTTAGGAACTAAGGTCAGCAGGGAGAAATTGAGCCTATAAAGGTCCAGCTCGCCCTTCTCCCAATACCCAAACAATGCAAACAGGTCACTCTTAATGAGATCCCAGAAATGCCGGTAAAACAAAAAAGTGAACCCATCAGGTCCAGGGGCACCCTCAGCATAAGAGCCAAAAACTGCATTTTTGATTTTCTCTTCTGAAAAAGGTTTTTCCAGAATATCAATATGCTCTGCAGTAGCCAGACTAGACTGATCCCAAAAATCATCTAATAGATTCAAGTTAATACCAGGGGAATAACCAAACAAGTTCTTATAGTATTTAATGTAGGGCACGTAGCAGAAAACAAAAAATTTCCGACCTACGCACCAGCCCAGGACCACTATGAAGACTGCATAGAAGGTTTGATCTTTTTCGTTACCAACTCGTAGCGCAGCGGAAGTAGAGTCGATGACGATCGACGGTGCAGATCCCCGTAGCTAGGATTTACAACCTCCCAACCGCGAGGATGTATTCCCTCGTCTACCCCTCGGACAGCCCTCCGGGAGGTGGTCGGACAGTCCCTCGGACGGTGTCGCGGACAGCCCTTCGGGAGGACCTTTGAAACTCGAACGGTTACTCGGACAGCCCTTCAGGAGGACCTTCGAAACTCGGATGGTCACACGGACATCCCTTCGGGAGGCACTCTCGAACTAAGACCGAAACTACGATCTCTCTACAGAGTTGCACACATACGGTGTCATCTATCCGGCAGGGCTTCGCCGTCCAGAACTAGTTCCTGCCGGAACCCAGACAGCCTTTCGGCTATACGAAACTCTTTTCGTGGGAGGGAGAGAGAAGCCAGACAAGTCTATGGCATGTGTATGAGAGCAAGGATGAGGTTTGGGCAGCCCCCTCACCTCCTATTTATAGGAAAACCAAGGGGTAGTGTGCCACATGAAACACCCAAAGTGCCCATGCTTTATGTCATACATAAGGGCAAAATGGGGAGGCAAGTGGAGCACCAAATGGTGGAAGGAAGCCCCATGGGGGGCCCCCCAAGGCCATGAACGAAAATGGCTGCCTCCTTGGGTGGCCCCACCACCTTTCCATCCACCAAGTCATCCCTTAGATCTTTTGAGCAAAGCCTAAAAAAGTGGCTTTCCAAAAAATATCCAAAAAGCACTTTCACTATTCATGACGACATTTTTCAACGTCCATTCGAATTGAAAATATTTATGTGGGCTTAGAACATTTCCAGTACCCACTAAAATAATTTTCAATGCGTTTCGAAAAAATTCCAGATTAGTGATTTTCATCTGCGAAAAGCATCTGAAGTGGTTTCGGCAGCTCCGGAACATTTCCGGTTTTTATCCCGGAAAATTCCCAGAAGTTTCCAGAATAATTCTGGCACCCTCCAAGAATTATCAGGCATGTCCCGGAACCAATTTGACTTAATGGAATACCCCAAAACAACTTTTCGGTTTTACCGAAACTATTCCGGTGTTCTCTCTCCGAAACCATTCCGGTGTGTCCGAAACTTTTTTGGTGAATTTCTCTCAGACTCCCTGTCTAGTATTCAGTAGATAGATGACCCTTAAGTGTGTGACCCTATAGGTTCGGTGAAGTATAGACATGACCAGAACTCTTTCCGATCAATGATCAACATCGGAGCCGTGGACACCCATATTGACCCCTATACCCACACGAATGAATATTTGAGTGAACCTCTAGTTGTCGTGTGCTATTCCTTTTGCTTCGCGATATGTTACAAATACCCGAGGTGAGACATGTTGGCATCCCCGTGATCAACAACTTGTCCACTATGCCAGTTACCTTGTTACCGGTCTTGTTCTCTTTTCTTGTTACCGTGTTCCGGCATCCCTGTGATCAAATCACAAAGTGTCTGGCCAGACGATGATGGATACCGTAACAAAAAGAGGGCCCAGAGATATCTCTCCATCGTCGGAGGAGCAAATCCCAATCTTGAGCTATCAAGTTACTTGACATACCTTCCCATGAACCTGTAAGCCGCCGTAATAGCCACCCAGTTACGGATGACGTTTAACAAACCCCAAAGTTCATGAAGCAAGTATGAAGAAACTCGATACTCTCATGGTCTAAGGAATTATGCAAACATTAACCATCTCTGTGTTATTAACCATAAACTTGTGACGAACATATCTCATAGCATAACATCAATTCGGGTCGATTCAACACAATTGTTCTTCTAACATTGTGCCCTCAAAGTTGTCGGCATTGTCATGCCCATGATCAGGAAAACAGAACCATCATGCAACACTTGAGCTAGTCTTAGAGGCCAGACTAGGAATACATTTTACCGTTTATCATTCCACACGTGCATATGAGTCTTCCTTCAAGCCTCGTGTTATTGCAGACTCGAGAACCATAGCAGTTATAGCATGGAACATAAACATAATTATGAACATGGAGATAAATAATAACAATTATTATTGCCTCTAGGGCATATCTTCTACAGACTCCCACTTGCACTAGAGTCAATAATCTAGTCAATGCTAATGCACTTTACACCTGTGGCACACCGGTGTAAAAAATGCTTCGCTTGTGGTATAGCCTGATGTCCAACGGATCTGACGACTTCAGCTCCGTGTGTATCTTTGCATATCCTCGCGTTTTCACGCTTTCACAAAATACATATTTTGTGTGGACTTGGCTTTGTATATATGTGAATCATTGGTCGAAACCTGATTCCTCAGACTGAGCTATGGAGCAACTTTCTGCAATAGTGTTCCATTGACCAAAGCCATCTTGGAACCATACTAAGTTCATGTATGAACTATATGATTCAACAACTTTTTCTATCGCTTCGAAAGCGGTAATATACTTCGCCTCTGTTATAGAATTCGCCACAGTAACTTGTTTGGAACAATTTCCAACTAACTGTGCCACCATATTGTGTGTAACACAAAACCCTCAATTTTAAATTGAAAATCGCATGGAGAAAAGATGAAGACTGTATCGATGTAACCTTTTACAACGAACTCTTCATGATCTTTGCTTGCGAGAAAACTTGTCATCAGTGCTACTTTAGTACTTAATGACCCGTTTTCACTGTTGTCCCATGATCAGTACTTTGATCACTTTTGTATCTGTACTCGCAACTCCTTGGGAGTACTGGACATATCTGGTTGTTTTACATACCATAGAATACATGATTAACCCAAACACAAGAGTGTGTAGAATTTCCATCATGTATTTTGCTCATCAGTGTTTTGGGACACCGAGTCTTGCAAAAACTCTTTCCATGTGACTTCGGCAAGAATCACTCCTTGATGTTTTTAGTGCTAAACTGTTTTAGCATCTTGTCAATATGTATTTTATTTGCTTAGCCCCATTAGGTAAATCTATCTCCATAGATCATTATGCCTAATATCAAGGCTATTTAGCCCAAGCACTTCATCAAAAAACTATTTTCAAATGAAGTCCGAATTCGTGTCAAGAAATTTATTTCCAATTAATAATGTGTCAAGCACACAAGGTTTTCAGAAATATTATTATGCTCTCACTTACTTTCTTGAAACCACAAGCATCTTTGTTACCCATTGATGAAGTCAAACCCCTTTGACCATTCCATCAAAAATGAAGATTCCAACTCCATTTTGCTATGTTATGTCCATTGCTGGAACTTTGAAGTTTGCATACTTACTAGCATCCTCTGGACCGAAAAAATACTTTGGATTGTATCACATACAAGTCCTAGGTTGTATTTACATTTCATGGAAATTATTTTGTCATCCATGTTTCATATCTCATGTTTGAAATATGTATTAATTGCTAGTTTAACCCGAACCAACTTTAAGCATTGTTACGGTGAGACAATTTCATTGTAGTCAACTCCTTGAACTTGTTATTGCAACAAGTCGATCTTAATGGATAAAACATTTTTATCCGTATCAGTTTATAGTCCCATTACAATTCGTTAGACTCTAAGTCTTTCGGAGGGTTTATCAAGATTTAAATCTTGAATCATTTATGGAAACTATCTCGGATTATATTGGCATTTAGCCAATTCCGGAGTCAGGGCCCATCAACGCTTCCTAGTGTATCATAGGTATACTGTTGTCTAACAAAAATATCTCGTTTGCGCACCTGAGAGGTTTGCACGAGCTTTGCCTATGTTGTTTAGATGCAAGTTCGAACGAAGTCCATACATCTCATGTAGAGGCTTCCGCATCAGTTGCAGTAGGAAACCCTGGAATCACTTCCAAGGTTATTTTCCTTTGACCTGATGACGAAGATACTGGTTATCTCGTCGAGTTACACTGTCCTCCCACTCACCTTTTTGCAAGAACTATTCTCTTTAAAAGCATACCATTTTGTGGCAAAATCCTTTGCCTCGGTATAGTGGTGGGGGAATACCCAATAACTTGGGATAACTTACAAAGTAGCACTTGTCTGATTTGGAATACGTTTGTAACCTTTTACACAAGCCCCATATTCCAAATGTTTAAGAAAAAGATATAACATGGTTGGGCGTACCATACCATGGCGTCATTTCAACAGACTTGATGGAGCTCTTTTCAATGTAAAAGCCGCAGTCTCTAAAGCATCACTCTTTAAAAGGGATAATGGCAAATTTATTTTTGTCATCTTTGATCTACCATGTCATAAATGGTTCGATTACATCTTCACGGACTTTCCACTTGGAGTGGTGTTCCGGGAAGTGCAAGTTATGAAACCCCTTTCACAACTCATCAAACATTCGCTAAACTTGTAACTCAAATATTCCTTTGCGCAATCAAATTGTAGAAACATAATTTTCTTGTTACAAGAACTTCTGCTTCATTTTTAAAAACCTTTCAAATGATTTCAAAAGATGCAGACTTACGTCTCATCAAGTAAATATCCATATATCTACTTGAGTCATTTTTTAAGGTAGACAAATCCACTGTTTGCAACAACATTTATCGGACTACATACATCAAAATGTATGATCACCAATAAGTTCTTTGCTCGTTCCTTATGACCTGTGAATGGTATTTTAGTCACTTCACCTTTTGCAGGAAAGTTGCAAGTATCAAATGATTCAAAATCAAACGACTTCAAAATCCATCATAATGGATTTTTCCATGCGGGTTTCTCCAATGTGACCAAATGCAGTGCCACCCTTGTGTGGTATTCTTTTAGTCTTGCGACATTTAGCGTCAGTGTTATGGATGTATCATATTACCATCAATATTCATAACATACGTCCCATCTTGGATGGAAGCATGGCCCTTTATGTTATTCATAATACTGAACAACAATTGTTCTTTTATGAACAACCCTTTTGCAACAACATTGTGCAATGGGCTAGAGTGTGTAAAACTATAAAATGAATTATGAAAGTAAATCCAGAGGTAATGTATTGTTGTCAATGTTCATAACATACATCTCATTCATAATGAAAGTATGGCCCTTATGTTATTCATAACTCCGAACATCAAAAGTTCTCTTATGAACAACCTCCTTGCAAGATACCTTATGCAATGGGCTAGAGTGTGTAAAACTCTAAAAGAATTATGAAAATAAATACAGACGGTAATATACCTATGGAAGGTATAGTAACATTTACTATGTTCCCTGTGTATACCTAAACCTCATTACCGGCAAGTCTTTTAGGCCGTAGTTCTTGTATCGAATTGCAAGAATGCAATCGCACGGGTTTTTCTGTGATTAAACCACAATACCCAAGAATCAGTGACTAACTGTTTAATCACAATTCTCAAGAACTATTTCTTTGACCAGGCTTCCATACATCAATAACTTGTATGACATTCATACATGAGCTGGATATTCCAGTCTTCTCTCTTATTGCCTTTATACTTCTAATAGTTTAACTTTTAGTATTTCTCCTACTCTCAGAAGAAGCACTCAACTTAAGAGTGGCATTAGCCCCGGACTTCCTAGGCATGAAAGTCTTACTAACACCCTTCGAACATTTCCTTCCTCTTTAAGTTGTTGTTTTATTCACCTTCATTTACATGACAGGCGTTCTACTGGATCCCTCTTTTATCAGTCAAATGCCAAATAAACACTTTTACTAATATTTTGCAAACAAACATTGCTTTGGATAACTCATATCTTTTAGCCTTTGTCTGTCTCTGAAAATGATTTTCAGATTCCATGAATATCACATAACTATCCAAACTTTCGAAGTTCGGGTCTCATGGAAGCAAACATATTGCACTTTGACCGTAATGGAATTCTAGCTTTTGGATCGAAGGACGAGAATCACATCATCCATAGCATTAGCGGGAGAATACCGAAAGTATGCGATAGGACAAAGTCCTTCTCGGCACTCTTGAGGACAATCCTCACATTACGTTTACCAATCATAAAGTTTTAACCAGATATTTAATAGCTATTCAATTTTAATAGGAAAGGTGGAAATGCGAGCCATTCTTCTACAACTATTATGAATATAACACTTAGACAGTGTTCACAATTAATTGCACTGAGAATTAAACAAGTTAATTCTACAGCGCGCTCCCACTCAAATCAATATCTCTCATAATTGATTTTGAATGATTCAAGACCCGAGTTTTGATTGTTCGCCACGATGGTAGCATCACAGATGACGAAAATCTCAACCGGTAGGCCATCTTGCCAATCACATCTTTATGTGACTCTTGTTCATCTTTCGATGCGTGTGTTCCGATCTCATGACTTTCATGCCTGAACGTCAAGACAACCAAGTGATCTCGCTGCGAGGTCTCAACTCACCCGCCTCACACTTCTCTAATCGTTCATGCCCATGGTAGCATGTGGCACCCCGAAGAGATAGGTGTCGTGACGGTGCTACACTTGGGAGAACACTAACTACTTGATATTTTTGTGAGATATCACCCTAATAAAAGCGACTACCGCGCAATCAAGAAGGGTGCACCAAAGGGATAAACATCTCAGGCAATTCATAATAGCATGATATGGTATAGCCCTTTGTGACGGAGAAGTCTTGTATTTCTTCGTCTTCGGCATTCGCATCGGTGTTCACCTTTCCGAAGATTGCCACCACCTTGTCGATGCACCAGATAATATTGCTATCTCTATAGCTAATAAAATAAGTGCATTACTTAAGGTTGACACGCAGGTCATTAAAGTGACAATCATATGGCTCCAGCCATCATGCCGAATCATGACACGCAGGTCATGTTAATTTATTTACATCATATAGTCATCTCATACATAATCAAATTAATATGAGCACTGCTATACCACATCACATGCTTATCCTGCAAAACCAAGTTAGACGCCTCTAATCGGTTTATGCAAAAACTTGTTTTTCGTGGCTTCTAAGGTTTCGAAACAAACCGAAGCTACCAACGTCCATCATCAAGTATGATAATTCAAGTTGCTAGATTAACTTTTGCAGGGTGTATGAAGCACGAGATAATAAAATCTCGAACCCCATACCAATCTTCGTCATACGCATGACCCTCGTGTAGATCATATCTGCATTGCCCTTTCGTTTGCGAAACATCCATCTTTCTTTAACTATGGTGGAACCCAAAGAACTGTTAGCACTTCGTTGATCTGTCAATCAGCATACTCAGGAGCAGCATGAAAGGATCGCGGATTGCCAGAACTTTGTGAGATTCCACCATGCCGTCAAGATCAGGATTATGCAAATTCAAGGGAAGCAACAGGAACATCGGGTAACAGATTTCATCTGCTACCCTTACAAATAATTTTCAGTAATAGAACTCATCTATTACCTAATTATATTGTGCAACACCCATACATCTCTATGTATTCTAGATCGCAACCTGCATCTACGCATAGCACGGCTCATGATGCCACTGTTGGGCACGCAGCAGAAAACAAAAAAAATCCGACCTACGCACTAGCCCAGGACCACTATGAAGACTGCATACAAGGTTTGATCTTTTCGTTAGCGACTTGTAGCGCAGCAAAAGTAGAGTCGATGACGATCAACGGTGCAGATCCCCGCAGCTAGGATTTACAACCTCCCAACCGCGAGGATGTATTCCCTTGTCTGCCCCTCGGACAGCCCTCCGGGAGGCGGTCGGACAGTCCCTCAGATGGTGTCGCGGACAGCCCTTCGGGAGGACCTTCGAAACTCGGACGGTTACTCGGACAGCCCTTCGGGAGGACCTTCGAAACTCGGACGGTCACACGAACAGCCCTTTGGGAGGCACTCTCGAACTAAGACCAAAACTATGATCTCTCTACAGAGTTGCACACATATGGTGTCATCTATCCGACAGGGCTTCGCCGTCCAGAACTAGTTCCTGCCGGAACCCAGACAGCCTTTCGGCTCAACGAAACTCTTTTCGTGGGAGGGAGAGAGAAGCCAGACAAGTCTATGGCATGTGTATGAGAGCAAGGATGAGGTTTGGGCATCCCCCGCAACTCCTATTTATAGGAAAACGAAGGGGTAGTGTGCCACATGAAACACCCAAAGTGCCCATGCTTTATGTCATACATAAGGGCAAAATGGGGAGGCAAGTGAAGCACCAAATGGTGGAAGGAAGCCCCATGGGGCCCCCCCCAAGGCCATGAACGAAAATGGCTGCCTCCTTGGGTGGCCCCACCACCTTTCCATCCATCAAGTCATCCCTTAGATCTTTTGAGCAAAGCCTAAAAAAGTGGCTTTCCAAAAAATATCTAAAAAGCACTTTCACTATTCATGACAACATTTTTCAGCGTCCATTCGAACTGAATTTATTTATGTGGGCTTAGAACATTTCCAGTACCCACTAAAATAATTTTCAACGCGTTCCAGAACAATTCCAGATTAGTGATTTTCATCTGCGAAAAGCATCTGAAGTGGTTTCGGCAGCTCCGGAACATTTCCGGTTTTTATCCGGAAAATTCCCAGAAGTTTCTAGAATGATTCTGGCACTCTCCAAGAATTATCAGGCATGTCTCGGAACCAATTTGACTTAATGGAATACCCCGAAACAACTTTTCGGTTTTACCGAAACTATTCCGGTGTTCTCTCTCCGGAACCTTTCCGGTGTGTTCGAAACTTTTTCGGTGTATTTCTCTCAGACTCCCTGTCTAGTATTCAGCAGATAGATGACCCTTAAGCATGTGACCCTATAGGTTCGGTGAAGTATAGACATGACCGGAACTCTTTCCGATCAATGATCAACATTGGAGCCGTGGACACCTATACCCACACGAATGAATATTCGAGTGAACCTCCATTTGCCATGTGCTATTCCTTTTGCTTCGCGATATGTTACAAATACCCGAGGTGAGACATGTTGGCATCCCCATGGATCAACAACTTGTCCACTATGCCAATTACCTCGTTACCGGTCTTGTTCTATTTTCTCATTACCATGTTCTGGCATCACCGTGATCAAATCACAAAGTGTCTGGCCAGACGATGATGGATACCATAACACCGAGAGGGCCCAGAGATATCTCTCCATCATCGGGGGAGCAAATCCCACTCTTGAGCTATCAAGTTACTTGACATACCTTCCCATGAACCCGTAAGCCGCCGTAATAGCCACCCAGTTACGGATGACGTTTAACAAACCCCAAAGTTCATGAAGCAAGTATGAAGAAACTCGATACTCTCATGGTCTAAGGAATTATGCAAACATTAACCATCTCTGTGTTATTAACCATAAACTTGTGACGAACGTATCTCATAGCATAACATCAATTCGGGTCGATTCAACACAAATGTTCTTCTAACATTGTGCCCTCAAAGTTGCCGGCATTGTCATGCCCATGATTTGGAAAACAGAACCATCATGCAACACTTGAGCTAGTCTTAGAGGCCAGACTAGGAATACATTTTACCATTTATCATTCCACATGTGCATATGAGTCTTCCTTCAAGCCTCATGTTATTGCAGACTCGAGAACCATAGCAGTTATAGCATGGAACATAAACATAATTATGAACATGGAGATAAATAATAACAATTATTATTTCCTCTAGGGCATATCTCCTACATTTAACTACACTAGAAATGATACCTTCAGTACTCTCTACTGGGCCATCGTCAGTTTCCAGCACAACAATGTGTTTCTTTGTCCTCTTCTGGTTAGCCAATGCTTTGAAATAATCAGAGTTAAGATCACCTTCCATGATGTCTCTCTCTCTTGCCCTTCGCCTGGCTTTAATTTCCTCCTTCTTCCATATATCATTTAGCTCACCTGTAATTTCTTTAACTCTAGCTTTAGAAATAGGAGAAAGAAGTTGAGATTCAGTAAGAATATCTAAAAAATTAAAGTCAGCAACTAAGGATTGTTTAACCTTATTCTGTGAGGCTTTGTAGTTGAATCTCCACCCCTTAGTAGCTTTTCTAGTATTTCTAATCTTAAACTGCCAAATATCTACAGCAGAGGTGAAATGGCAGTCAGTGTTCCAAGCTTTGTGAACTACCTCATCAAAGCCAGGTACCTCCAACCACCATTTCTCAAATCTGAAAGCTTTATTCCTAGGAATGGGAATAGCCTCAGTATTCAAAAGAAGAGGGGTGTGATCACTCCCAATTCTGGGTAGGGCTTTAACCTGACAAGCAGGAAAAAATCTTTCCCAGTCAGCATAAACAAAGACCCTATCAAGAGCAGTCATGACTAGGTTATCTTGATTATTGGCCCAAGTAAATTTTCTGCCAGCATTTTTAATCTCAATGAGACCAAATTTATTAACCCAGTCATTGAAAAGATCTGCCCAATGTTGATTAATTAAACCTGTGCTTTTCTCCTCATCAGTTCTAATGAGATTAAAATCATCCCCTATTATGGTAGGACCAGCCCAACTAGACATAAGGTTATGCAACTCATTTATAAAGTCTAGCTTCAAATTATCATAAGAAGATCCATAAACGGATATCAGCCTCCAAACAGAGTTATTGGTCTTATTTTTCAGCAAACAAGAAATACCAAAAGTATGAACATCACAAGTAATAATATCAAATAAGTCTTTTTTAACTCCCACCAAGATACCCACCAGCTGTGTTTTTGGTGGGTAGCCAGTGCCAATCAAAACTATATCTAGAGTCAATAGCCTCTAGTTGAGGGATAGTGAACTCAACTTTCTTGGTTTCAGACAGACAAATGAAATTAGGGCAATGAGCTCTAATGAGTTCCTGCACTTTAGTTATTTTGTCGAACCCATTTTAGCCCCTAACATTCCAAAATAAACCTATCATTGGAATCTAGAAAGTAATTTAGCTTGACACTTTTTAGACCTCTAGCTGGTAACCTCAATCCAAGGGGAGGTACCATCGATGTCCTCATCCATATTTGGATCAGGCCTCTAGTCCATGTAAGTGTCAGAAGTAGAGCTAGGAATAGAAGAAGGATCTAAAGTAGAGTAGTCCTCCTTGGTGACATCAATGTCATCAGGTAGAAAAATATCAGGATTATCCTATTAAAATTTTCCTAACCTTTCTATTTCAAGTTTTTTAATAACTTCAATATTATGAGTAACTTGAGTAGCATTTTTGCCCAGAGAAATGGCAGCTTTGCTAACATTAGTGGCAAGAATGTCATTATCAAGGCAGGCAAAAGAATTTTGGAAGGCCTTAGATTTGTTACCTCTAAGGATTTCCAAATTCTGTACCTGCTTGTTTTCCTGGGCTTTGATCAAAGAAGGTTTGTCATCCCTCTTAATCCCGTTGCTCATCCTAGTGGAAATAACAGGACCCCATTTACCATCACCGGCTCTATTTCCCTTAGTGGTGGGAACTAGGCAAGGAATCAGAGCCTCCTGGGAAGTAGCAGGACATTCATTGAGAGTAGCCCCCTTGTTCACATCAGCATCAAACTCTGGAAGCAGAATAGTACCAAAATTCTCCACAAGAGTTATTTTAACAGCTTGGAGATAGCTTTTGGTCAAGGGAGCATCTTGGATCTTGAGGAAAATAGATCTCTCTAGAGGGTTGGCATTTTCCACCGCATTTTTAGAGTATGCCATAGAAACAGCAGAGGTGTAAGTTTTGTTTCTAGAACCCCAGGAGCAGAGGCAAGTCTAGGTTGGGGCTGGGGTTGGAGTTCTTCCTGCTAGTGTCCAGATCATGTTCCATCTCCTCCCAACAGGCCATCATTGCTATCATCATCCCCAACCCCTGTTTCTTGCTACTTTCATCTTCATCATCCTTAGGATCAGAATGGTCAGATGGGTTTTCAGATATCACAGGAGCATCCTCTTCTACTTTAAAAGTAAGAAGAAAAAGTTCATGTTGGATCTCAAACAATCTATCTCTAGGGATCAGGGCAGGGTCTCTGACAGCAACTTGAACTCTCATAACCTCATAAAAGCTTCTAAAGATACCATGCCAATCTACATTGGTGATAAAATCCAGAGTAGCAGTGATCTGAGCTATCACTTACCAAGAACACCAAACAGGAGGCAGACCAACAATATCAACCCAAACCTTAGTCAGATAATCATAAGCAGGCAAATCACCATGCTAATTCTTAAAGGAAATAGTGACCCCTTCTTCTTGAGGTTGATGGAGTCATAAGCTACTAAATCGTAATTTTCTTGTTGGGTGGGAATCTGACAAGGTATTGGGACTCATTATAAGATCTTATTTGCCAAGGCCAATTAGTCTTCCACATACTAGTGAAGCATGCACCTAGTTCCTTAGCAGAAATCTCACCCTCTTCTATGACAACTAGGCCAACATTGCCAAAATTGAGCCAATCACTATTGCTTTTTTCTCCAGCTTCAATATGAAAGAACCCTAGCCCATTCCCAGCACTGCCCCAGAATTGAGCAGCAGGGTAAGGTTTATACTACAGAGGACAAGCATCCATGTGGTGGTCAGGGATGGAACAAATGAAACAATTTTTTGGGATTTGACACATTCCCGCAAAGTGACCTGGGAGGCCACAGTTGTAGCAGATTGCCCCAATATACTTAGGATCAACACTGAATGAGTCAGACTCCAAGGAAGGCAAAGATTTGTGGGTATCAGCAGGACCAGCATCAGCTTTCGGCGCTTGTTTACCAGCAGCATTCTTTTGCTTCTTCTTGTTCTTACTAGAGCCAGTTTGCCCACTGCCAGAAGCAGTCCCTTCACCACTAGCAGCAGGCTGGGGAAAACCCTGAGAGTATCGCATAGGAGCACATTGAGGGGGGGGCAAGGTAAGGAAACTGGAACTGGTGGAATTGATTCTGTGGCCACGAGTTGATAGGGAATTGTTGATATCCAGGAGCAGGAAAGCCAGGGAACATCTGCCCGGACTGAGGATACATCATATGAGAGCTCGAGGACACATGAATAATAGGAGGCTTAGCATAAATGGATATAGGGGAGCTTGCTGCAGGGGATGCTGAGCCAGAGGGGGTCGAACAGGGGGGCAGCGGGAGGGGTAGGGGCGGCTTGTTGTTGGACAGGGGCGGATTCCATCGTTGTGCCCCCACCCTCCAGAGTTCCTCCCTCCACGCGCACCCAGCCCAGCACCAGCACCGGCCATCTTATGAATGACAACGGCGAATGTCGGTCTTCCCTCACGTATTGACCAGAAATCAACAAAGAAACTGGAATTATCTGGCTTCACTAGGCGATCAGCAGCACCAGCAGGAAAACAATCTTCAGCAGAGAAACTACCGCTCTCGAATTTGTCTCGCCTCACCCGGACCAAGGTGGAAGGGGGAGGACGACGGGGGCGACGACGAACCCTAGCAGCCCCAGGATCTGATCCGCGTTTGGTAGGATGAGTAGCTTGGGGAAAAGGCTTATCATCAAACTCCGCAGAGGCTGACGAGAGGGGCCTACATGCCCCCTCACCGTGCCTACTGTCCATTAGGGTCCTCGGATACCTAGTCCCACCCACGTCGTTGACCATGCACCTCGGCGGCAGAGCAGCGAACGGCGGCATTGAAGGCGATCTCCGACGGACAGAAAGAACTGGATTGAGCATCTGGACAACAAGGGAAGGGCACGTACTCTTAGCAGTCGTCGAGGTGGCCTCCATTAGCACGGCGCTCTTCTGAAAGGTCTCCATCTTCTCCGCTGGATCCGCGATGTTGAGGTCGCCTCCTCCTCGGCCCATGACAGAATTAGGGCAGGGGAGATGGGCTGCCCCATCGCGGAAATGCGGGAGCGCTCCAGCTCTGTGGTATTCGCCATTGCTCGCAGCGCCAGATTCATCCTCTCCATTGCCAGCGCTTGCACCGCCTGCTTTGCAGCCCTCGCGGCTCGATCTGCCGCTCGTTCCCGACGCGCCACCTCTGCCAGTAGTCGACGAATTTCCTGATCCGCCGCTGCTCCACCATCCGCATCCATATGAAGATCTCAGGATCTCCACCGTAGATGCGGACTCTGCCCCGTGGTGTAGCAGCGGGGAATACCAGATAGCAACCACCAATCTTGAGCACAGGCACGGCGAGGGGATTTTGCGGAGCGGGGATCGACCGCCACCAGACCACTTGGGGGAAGGCTCGTCGGCATTGAGCCGCAGTAGAGGGTCAGCACGGGGCGACTGCCGGGGGGGGGGGGGGGGGGGGGCGAGAGCGGGGTCGAGTGTGGTCATGAGCGGGGAGGAGACGCTGTTGAGAGCACTCCCACCATTGTATTTATCTCATACATATTCTAAATGTGTTGTTATTCATGTTTCCTTTGCTATTCTGCTAATATTAATTAGCTCTCATCTGCAAATGTACTGCAAATCTAATATAAACACACCAAGTTTCTTCTTTACTTATTTGTCTATTCTTTTCTACTTTATTTGGATTACCAACTTGGCAAACTATTCAAGTTATCAGAGTCGAATTTTGAAAAAATATTGATAACTTTGCTCGTATTTCTCCCGAGAACTATCCCTTGCAGATAAACACGCGAGTTATCAAAATTCTTGTAACTTTTTACTCTACTTTACATTTTTCTCTTACTTATACTTTGTCTTCATTTATTCTTTTCAAGTGATTCTTTTCCAGATTTGTTTTTGGACTTTGTACAACCACGACTGTGCTCTGTACAACATTTTGTACATGGACTCATGGGATGGGAAATGCATGAAAGAGTTTGATCAAGTATGTTTTGCGACTTCTTTTCGCCATCGCTACTAACTTTTTTGCGAATTCTTTGATATGTATCATGTTAGGTTTTTTTAGCACTTTCTCTGTGCCAGGGAAGTATTCCCCAGTTTCCTCAGCTAGTTGCACACAATATGACAAAGTTCAACCTGAACAAGATTGACTTGAATGTTCCTACCAAGAAGAGGAAGAAGATTCGCTGTTAGATCTTCTCAGTGAAGACCAAGCGTCGGCATTACATGTTTCTTTTTTTGGTTAAAATGTTTTCTGCTACTATCGCTGGTCTTCGTTATTACATGCTCAATGTGTTATTGCTATCATACCACCAGATATTTTTCAGATCTGAAATACTGTAGAAATATTGGATGATGTTTTCTGTGTTGTTCTTGTGGTTTGCATAACAATTTTGCATCATACATGCACTAGTACTATAGGATAATGTGTACAGTGCTTCTTGCTGAGCATGACCTTACTTTAGATTCTTTATGCTTGCTGAAATGTGAATATCAGTATATCTATTCAGCTTGAACATACTGTAGATTTTTCCAATATCATTGTGCTTCCTGCTATCAATATATCAAGTTTTTTCCGTGAAGATGGCTGCCCATTCTTTTCAAAACAAGCTAATACTAAACCGATTCATTATTTTTGTTCATAAACATTTTTTGATGCCATGAACTTTTTTGAATTTTTTGAACTAATTTTGAATTCAAAAACATTTCTAATGCATGAATTTTTTTTAATTGGATGAACAATTTTTTAATACATAAAATATCTGAGTTTGATGAACAATTGTTTGAATGCGTGAACATTTTTTGAATGCATAAACATTTGATGAGCATTTTTTAATACAAGAAATTAGTATTGATTCTTCTTTTCTGGTTTTAAGAACCAAATTTCCCTTCTTTATATTTTAAGGAAGAAAATTTCTTTAAAACAACAAAAGAAACAATGAAAGAACGAAAGAAGCAGGCAGTGGCCGAAGTAGCGGGAGAAGGAAAGAAACAGAGAAATAACTGGGAGTTGGGCCAGCCCAACTACCGGCGCCTGACAAAAGACGTACGCATTCGCTGACAAATCTACCGCGCAGGTCGCGGAATAGGAGCAGCCACCTCAAGGGTGCTTAGAGTATCTACGGTCGGACGCCTCAATCCATCTCTCTTGTATGCCCGTAGACGCATCCGATCAGTGACCGGACAGAAGGGAGAAGGAAAAAATGACCCAATCGAACCCCTCGTACTTTCCCTATATGTCCGGACTGTCCGCGAACCCTCATATCCATCTCAAATATGGGGAGGATATGAGGGCTCGCGGATACGCCCGGGCGCCCCCGGTCAATCCGCCACATAGGACGCGGCCCCACCATGGACCACCTTTTCTCTTTCTTTATTTATTCTTTTCTTTCTCTCTCTTTGTCTTCATCAATCACGTGCAAGTGACCAGACATATGAGGAAGAAAATAAGGATTGTGGCTGTGCGGATGAACAAATAGAGGCTCAAAACGAACATGTCTGATCACTGACCGAGCGCATACGTGGACGTTTGAGGGGTCAAATTAGAGATATGTAGTTGAATATGCTCTTAGAGCATCACTAACCGATCACTTATAAACGGATATAGGAGGATAAATTTATGTTTTCTCCTTTAACGTGCATCTAACCGAACTCTTATAATGGTTAGAGGAGGGTAAGTTTTACTTCGTGTCTACAACGACCCTTAAATATACTCGATCGTACACCGTTGGAGTAAAAATTCCCACTCCCCGTCGCTTCACCTTTTTCACTCCGCAGCCGCCCAAGCCCCGTCGGCGCGCCCCCACCCCACCCCCATCCACTCTGGCGGCCCATTCGTCATAAAAATGGCTGGATCCAACCACCGCCACCGATCAAAAGCACCGATCTGCGCCGCCCCGCGAAATCCCGAGCCCATGGTCGCGGTGGCGCATCCCGCTTCCCCGACCTCCCACTGCCGCCAGCGCCGCAAAGGAAATACCTCAGCGTGTGGCAGTGGGCGTGTGGCAACGTGCGGCCTTGTACAGCGCCGCTGCTCTGCAACTAAGTTCGGATTCGCCACGGCCATGGCGGTGACGACCTCCTTGCTTGCATGCTCGCCATAGATTTGGCCCTCCGCTGGCCGGTGCTGCTCGAGGAGAGGCAGGTTGTACCTCTGCTCCTCCAGCGTCTATCGAAATGCCGACATAGGAGCCGGCGTAGACTGCTTCGCATCTGTCATGGCGGCGTCGTAGTGCGCCTGCGCCTGCTCCATGGTCATGCTGGCATGCACCGCCGACTACGGCGCGGTGTCGTAGTCGGACCCCGTCTCCATTGTGGGGTCGTCGTCGGAGAGCTCGGGGGAGCTGGCCGGCAAGCCGGCCTCGATCCTCCTGGTCGGCGCCGCTTCAATGCCGGCACCAGTGAGAGGTCGCGTTCGCTCTGGGCCGGAGTAGCGGTTGCTCTACAGCGGCATGAATGCGGGCAACTAGTGCCGGGGGGAAGCGCGCGCGGGGAGGAAGGGTTTTTGGTGGGTAAGGTTAGTGAGACGCGGGTGTGGTTGCTGTCCGGACGCCCGCAAATCCCCCGCCACCGCTAGTTTGTCGCCAGTTTGCGAAAAAAAAATGTATTTGAACCGCAGAGCAGACCGAGACTGATACAGGTTCACGTTGAATGGTAAAACACGTTCAGATCGCGTGATTCCGACATATGCGGGCGGTCTGAGGATGGGTGTTGGAGATGCCCTAATAAACGCATCCTGCGTCGAGTCACATCGTAGGTCGTGGTAAAGCTAAACTACTACTAGTGGTAATACGAGTGTGATCACCAATTCACCATCGTGACACTAGCCGATGCAAACGAAGGCATTCCAAACTCCAAGGAAGCTCAACTAGTGAACGCATTCCGATGGACGCAACGACTCCTCCTCGCCTAGCTGGTTTACATTTATATATCTGCATCGAACGGAGTAGTACTAGTTGGATCTTCTTCATCTGGGTAAACACAGCTATTGACTCTCGCTTGATTCTGCCATGAAGACAAAGGAGACCTCTCCATGAGCATCGACAAGCGGCAAACCGACCGGTCTTTGCACAACAGCTCGAGTAGTTCACCGCTCGTAGTAGTAGTATAAAATAAAACGGCTCATGGTTTCATTAAACTACTGTCTGATTTCGTCTAAAAAATAGTAATACTCTCTCCGATCCAAAACTTTATACTAAAATTAGTATAAAATTAAGACATTTATTTTAGGACGGAGCGAGTAGATAGGACGAGTATTGATTCTATCTGGATGCAGCCTGCCAGTCAAACAGCGCCGTCTCCTCCTCCTGCATCATCTGTGTGCATGACAGCCCGGTCCTAGGAGATCCACGGATCCACCTGTCAAGCCAACAGCCATGCATGCATGCGCGCCTGCCACGTGTCTCGCCTCCGCCCGGCGAGCCAGGTCGCCGGTCCCCTCCGGAACCCGAGGCACGCAGTAGCAGAGTAGATTCGTGCCGCCATCCGCGCCCACGTTTTTCCTCGATTGATTTCTTCTCCCCACCCCTCGCCCGCCCGCCAGGTCTCCAACGGCACCGCCGAAACGGCAGCGCGGCCGTCGCCTCGCCCGCATCTCTCGCTCGCGCGCCGCGGCGACGAAGACCGGACGGTGGCGGGAGTGACAAGTGAGGAAAGGAAACTCTCCCGGGAGAGACACTCCTCTTAGTCCACACGCGAGTCGCCAATACAAGGCAGCGTTTTAAAGCCGGTGGCGAGTGGCGACGACCCGTAGCAGGCAATTAAGCCAGTGGGCGTTCCGTTTCCGTTTCATTCTCTTCCCCCTTCGGCCGTCGCGTCGATACATCTCTCTCCCCGGCGGCCATTAATTGGACGGGATATCGATTTCTCCCTCCGCGGACGATCTAGCCAGAGATAAGTGTTGCGTCTGCGGGGAGGGAGAGAGAGAGAGAGAGGGAGGGAGAGGGAGAGGCAGGGAGAAGGGCGGCCATGACCACCGGCGGGAACGGGGAGGAGCAGCAGGGGCGGAGGCTGTTCGGCGTGTCGCTCACGGACAGGCCCGTCTGGCAGCAGTTCCTCATCTGCTCCTCCGGCTTCTTCTTCGGCTACCTCGTCAATGGCATCTGCGAGGTACGCACCTCGTGAATCCTTCTTCTCTTCCATCTCTTCCCCTGGCTCCTCCTTCCGATTATTCACCCTACTCCATCCGTGTTCTTGGAATCATCGTTTGTTAATTGTACATGAAGATCTCGCAAGATTTTCTTCTTATCCAAGGGAAAATCTCGCAAGATCTTGCGATCCGGAGTGCATTGATTGTTCCTGTTGGAAATCTGGTATTGTGCTAGGATCGATAGATAGATACTGTTACTTTTCTTCGTCCTAGACTGACTGACTGACCCGTACCCGGTCAACATGGTACCCCGAAGCTTCTGCCCACGTTCCCCTGATTCTTTTACCCCTTCCGCTCGTACAATTCGTGCACAAAATTGACTGACGATGACACGTACCGATACCGTGGGCTTCCAATTGTTTTCGAATTTTTTGGGGTGCCTAACTTTTACGTGCCTCGTGCTGCTGCAGGAATACGTCTACAACCGGCTCCAGTTCAGGTACCTACCTAACGATTGGTGATTGATCACTTGCGAGACGTACTCTCTCTCAGTGTACTAATGGTGTTCGTGGTGTGGTGCAGCTATGGGTGGTACTTCACGTTCGTGCAGGGGTTCGTGTACCTGGCGCTGATCAGGCTGCAGGGGTTCACGGTGAAGCACATGGTGAACCCATGGCGGACCTACGTGCGCCTCTCCGCGGTGCTCATGGGATCCAACGGCCTCACCAAGGGCTCCCTCGCCTTCCTCAACTACCCCGCACAGATCATGTTCAAGTCCACCAAGGTGAGTTTCGCCAAAGTCGATCATTGCTGCTCTTTCTAGTTTCTGACAAGGCAGTAATAGCTTAATTTATCGTCATTGTTACATTTTATTACTATTGCGGCAAGAGTTGTGTTGTGGTCTTGTGTGAGGAAATGGGAACCTTTCTGTTCTGGGAAATGCTCCAATTTGAGAATCTGGCATCAGAGATGATGTCTGCTGAGCTGCCAAGCTATTCCTGTTCAATCATGTATTCTAATTCGAGCGTGTTTCTACTTTTGAGTCGAGGATAGTACACATACTCCTCTCGCTAAAATTGGAGTATGTAGGGCAGGCAGAACAATGTTGTCGATATGCGCATTCTGAATGATTATCTCTTAATTGGGCATGCACGACAGGCTGGTTTTTAAAATGTTCAGTTTTGTCTGTGATGAAATGTCTAGTATTTGCCAGCAAGAATTTGATTTTCAAATGATTATTGTTTGATGATGAATTGATGATGTAAACAATGTACTAGTGGTAGTACCGTAGTACTGCTGCAAAGGGAATGTGCAGCTGAAGGAATGGACTGTTGCTTGTAGCACTTCCTCATTCCCTGTCCCTAGGAAGCAGAGCAGAAACCCATGTGATTGTTTACTGCTTCCCATGTTTTGGAGCTTCCATTTGGTAGTAATTAAGGTGACAACTGGTGATTTTCTGATAAAAGTCGTAATGAAGTTGAGACCAGAAAATTTAGTTAGTACTTTGTCTGAAAATAAAGAATTCCTCGTTTCAGTCAACGGTGCAGATCTTATTTGTGTTTTTGACCTTTCACTCCGCCATTCAGGTGTTGCCGGTGATGATAATGGGGGCATTTATCCCGGGATTAAGACGCAAGTACCCGTTCCATGAGTACGTATCGGCGGTGATGCTCGTCATCGGCCTCATACTTTTCACGCTCGCGGACGCGCAAACATCGCCGAATTTCAGCATGATCGGCGTGGCCATGGTGTCCAGTGCACTCATCATGGATGCCTTCCTCGGTAACCTGCAGGAAGCCATCTTTAAGATGAACCCAGACACCACACAGGTACTCTATGTACATTTTGATGGCCTGTACATGTTTTCTGTCAGTTATTGAATTGGGAGAACACTGACACTGAATACTTGCTCTCTGGTTAGATGGAGATGTTGTTCTGCTCAACTGTTGTTGGGCTGCCTTTCCTCGCTGTGCCGATGGTGTTAACCGGGGAGCTTACAACGGCATGGAGCGCGTGTTCTCAGGTATATGATCAGAATCTCTCATCCATGTTGTTTTTTCAGGGATTCTAATCATCAGATACTTTAGTTCAGAATGTGTACAAACCAGATGGTAGGGAAAGAATCAACTACTCTTTTGTGAACACCACTGGCCTTCAGGAATCCATCTTTGGCATTATAGTTCATTTTGTAGAGAACAAGACATCCCAGCACTACATTCTTCATTCTTCTGATTTGATTCTAACCACATTGTCAGGGAAAGTATCTGATCCACTGGAAATTTAAAAGTGCTCCTGGCTAACTTGTTGTTAGTACTTCTCCCCAAAAAGATTAATCTGACAGACGTTTATGTCCAATTGCAGCACTTGTACGTGTATGCCGTGTTAGTTTTCGAGGCGATGGCGACGTTCGTCGGGCAGGTGTCGGTGCTGTCCCTCATTGCGCTCTTTGGGGCCGCCACGACAGCCATGGTGACGACGGCGAGGAAGGCGGTGACCCTGCTCCTGTCATACCTGATATTCACCAAGCCCATGACGGAGCAGCACGTCACGGGGCTCCTGCTGATCACCATGGGGATCGTGCTGAGGCTCCTGCCGGAGGACAAGGAGAAGAAGGGCACGGCCGAGCGCCAGCAGGCGAAGGTGCAGCGCGGTGAGGAGAAGCGGCGGGGAGACGGAGTAGAGGAGGAGACATCGCCGTTGGTATGATCGGTGACCTGAATGAGCAGAAAGAATAACAAGCCAGAGTTCAGGATACCATCTCTGCTTTTGTGAACCTCTGTCTAGTTTGTATTGTTTGATGTTTATCCTTGTAAGTTGTAAGTTAGAGGGTTCCAAAGGATGGCGATGATCAGAGATGGATTAGATGTTGTTAATCGTTTTTCCCTTAGGTCTCCGTGACAATATATTATGGACAACTGAGATTATCTATCAAGTGGAAAACCACATAAAGTTCGTGAAAGTGGACTCCATATCCTATCTACACACCGTACGATTCAGAGTCCAATTATAACCTACCTTATACAATAATATTCGACGCAACTCTAACAAAAATCATCTTTTCCAGACTAAGCTTCTCCTTGACATCTTTGAGGTTCCTCCGTGTCATTGTTTTTCTTTTGAGAACACCTCACTTGGAGAAACATCACCCAGAGCTTATTATTGATCAGTAACAAACTTCACATAGCCTGGGGCTCTAGCACCAGACATGACGTTGATGCGAGCACAAGGAAATTCTTAGCAATATTATGCGCATGTATATTTACTTCTATCTGTTCATGGCGAAATGAGATATCTCCAGCCGTCTCCTTCATTTGCTTGATCTCCGGAATAAAGAGCGCATGTTCTCCTCTGCTCCCTTCCTCTGTTCCACTGCACAGTTTTAAACAGCAGCGCCTTCTCTTGAAGATCTTGCAGAAAAAGGAAAAAAAGTATTACCCGCCCGAATCTCCGCATAAAATCAGTGATGTAGGACTTAGATGTGTAATACTTTGGGCACATCTAGATGTGCTTTAGCAAATCTGAAAAAGTATAATGCGTGAAATCACTAGTTAAGAGGTACCTTTTGCAAACGTCACTCTCACTCCCTTTGGTGGTGAACATTTTCTCTTGAATCATGCATCCAAATCATGAACCGTTTTCGCCTTGCGTTTCTCACGTCGAGATCTTCGAAACTATATCCCATGTTAATAGGTTTGAACGTACTTTCTTTCCAAAAAAAAAAACTGAAACCTAATAAACAGGAAACAAGAAAAGGAAAACCAAAAAAAGGTTTGAACGTACTCCATTAACAAAATGAACTACCTCGCCAAGTCTCTCCGAGACAACACAGAGTACATGGCGTCCCACTTCTCCACGTGGAGTCATGCATGGACTCCAGTATATTATTAGACGCCTCCACAATGAGCTCTCGAGTTTGGGCGTGCAAAAGCCTAAGCTTGGGGAGGTTGTCTTCACGTCTACATCAAAATGTGGCACCTTTTTCTTTAGATTGCTTTTCTTTTTCATTTGTTTTTAAAAGCTTTGCTTTCTTCATCATTTTATCGTGTATTTTACAACTTAGCTTTGAAAATCCAAAATTATAATAAGTTTTTTTCCTTCGTTCTTATAGTTGCATTTTTCCTTTGCATATTTTGCTAATTCTTTTACAACAAAGTTGAACGACACTGAGCGACCAGGAATATGTCATAAGGAAGAGAAGCGTGAACATTCATCGTTGTGAGGTATGTCCTACGACTCTCGCCTTTTGAGCTTGAAATGCTTATGCTAGTTGTAGTAGTAGCATGTGTTATGTCTTGAAAGTTAATACAAATGTTTTATTTTTTAGGTGAATTAATTAAGTAGTTTTTTCTGACTAATGTAGATAACCAAAACTTGTCGTGGGACTAGTTTTCAAAGAAAGTAATGATAAAAAAACATAATTATGCATAATAAAAAGTCTCTCGAAAAACTTGGGTGTTGAGAAAACTTGATAAAAGAAGTTAGTATTAGAAACACTCAATCCAGTAGTATTTAGTTTGATAGACTCAATAGCACTTGTAGAAAGAGTTATCCAAAGAAACCAAGTTGGAGGTGACTGAGATTATTACATGCCAAAATTCTTTATGCGATACAAGGTATATTGCTTGGTGCATGTTCCATAGCCTTGTCACTATATATTGCTTAATGCGTGTTACTATGACTTTGTTACACCTCTTGGATTTATGCTGACGACTCTGTTGGCCTATGAACGATCTACCTGGGTCTCGGCTCAGATTTTGGTTATGAGTTGGTTAACGTCCGTAGCAGCAATGATATGACAAATATTATTTTGCTTTATCTTGAGGGAGTGTGTATGTGGAAAAAAGAATACTGATCACTACGCTCAAAAGAGACAAATGTTGGTCCATAATATTCGACTTAATGCACAACAAAACCCCCTATTTGCATGTATCGTTTCTTTGGCATGGTCTAGTCACCGTAAGACAAAAGTTTCTGTAAGAAACAACGGAAGGAGTACTTGTGAACCTTGAAAAGGCAATGCTCGTGGATGTTAGTGAGTTTCTCTAAGCATCATGTTGTCTTTTACATACTTTTGACTCCCTTAAATAATGGTCTCTTCCAAAAGTGTTCCCGGCAAGCAAGCATTAGCTAGATGAATTAGAACAACTGCTAGTTGATTACTTTGTCTAAACTATTGCAAGCTTTATGTTAACTATCTTGGTCTAACAAGCTTGCATTGCCACCGCTACAACTATGATAAGTTTCAGGTGAACAAAGCCCCCCGACGATAGTTGAACCCGGCCAATACGGCGAGCAAGTTGATCAATGACCTCCCCCCGACGATACAACTCTGATATATTGTATAGTTGTTGGAAATATGCCCTAGAGGCCATAATAAAATGGTTATTATTATATTTCCTTAATCATGATAAAGGTTTATTATTCATGCTAGAATTGTAATGATTGGAAACTTAAATACATGTGTGAATACATAAGCAAATACCAAGTACCTAGTATGCCTCTACTAGACTAGCTCGTTGATCAAAATATGGTTAAGGTTTCCTAACCATGGACATGTGTTGTCACTTGATAACGAGATCACATCATTAGGAGAATGATGTGATGGACAAGACCCATCTGTTAGCTTAGCATATGATCATTCAGTTTATTGCTACAACTTTCTTAATGTCAAATACACATTCTTTCGACCATGAGATCATGCAACTCCCGGATACCAGAGGAATACCTTGTGTGCTATCAAACATCACAACGTAACTGGGTGATCATAAAGATGCTCTACAGGTATCTCCAAAGGTGTCTATTGAGTTGGCATGAATCGAGATTGGGATTTGTCACTCCGTGTATCGGAGAGGTATCTCTGGGCCCTCCAGGTAATACACATCATAAGAAGCTTGCAAGCAAAGTGACTAAGGAGTTAGTTACGAGATGATGTATTACGGAACGAGTAAAGAGGCTTGCCAGTAATGAGATTGAACTAGGTATGAAGATACCGACGATCGAATCTCGGGCAAGTAACACACCGACAGACAAAGGGAATTACGTATGTTGTCATAAAGGTTCGACCGATAAAGATCTTCGTAGAATATGTAGGAACCAATATGGGCATCCAGGTCCCGCTATTGGTTATTGACTGGAGAGGCGTCTCGGTCATATCTACATCATTCTCGAACCCGTAGGGTCTGCACGCTTAACGTTCGTTGACGATATAATATTATATGAGTTATGTATGTTGGTGACCGAATGTTTTTCGGAGTCCTGGATGAGATCACGGACATGACGAGGAGCTCCGGAATAGTCCGGAGGTAAAGATTAATATATGGGATAATAGTGTTTGGTCTCCGGAAGGGTTCCGGAATTCACCGGAAGGGGGTTTCGGGTGTTTCCCGAAATGTTCTGGTGCTAGAACACTTTATTTGGGCCAAGGGGTAAAGCCCACGAGGTTTAAGGAAGGTGCAAAAGGAAGTTTTGCGAAGGCCAGGTACGGCACCTCCGCGTTCAGCACAAGTTCAGCTCGATGACGTCCTCGCCTTCTCGATCCAGCAAGAGAGGCAAAGTAGTAGATGAGTTCCGGCAGCACGACGACGTGGTGACGATGGTGGTGAAGAACAATCTCCGCAGGGCTTCACCAAGCACAACGGAAACTATGACGGAGGATAAACTAGAGGGGACGGGGTTGCCGGCACACGACTTGGTGAATATTGATGTGTCTTGGGTGCTAGCCCTGCCCCTCTATTTATATGTTGAGTCCTGGGGTCGTTTCTTGGAGAAAGAGCCTCCTCAAAGTCGATTTAGCCTGCAAGGCAAGGGTCCTTCTCGGACTCCAGGACCAGACGCCAGGGAAGGTGTGAAATATCTGTTACTTTGTTCGGACTCCAGGACCAGATGCCAGAACTCATCTACTACTTTGCCTCTCTTGCTGGATCGATAAGGCGAGGATGTCATCGAGCTGAACGTGTGCTGAACGCGGAGGTGCCGTACGTTCGGTACTTGATCGGGACGGATCGTGAAGGTGTATGACTACATCAACCGCATTGATAAACGCTTCCGCTTAGCGATCTTCAAGGGTATGAAGATGCTCTCCCCCTCTCGTAGCTATGCATCTCCATGGATAGATCTTGCGTGTGTGTCGTGGTCTTGTCACGGCAGATGTCCTAGAGAAAGGACTTAGTCGCGGAGCCATCGCGACGGGTTAGCTTAAAGGGGTTAAAGCGGACAAGGGACGCAGAGAGTTTATACTGGTTCGGACCCTTGCGGTGAAGGTAAAGGCCTAATCCAGTTGTTGTGGAATTGCTAGGGTTTCGATGACCAGGGAGCGAATCCGCTATGCCTGGCTCTCGAGTTGTTGTCCGTCGTCCCCAAACCGCCGCCGGGTCGTCCCCTTATATACATGGGTTGACGCCCGTCGGTTTACAGGATCCCGAGGCCGGCTCATGAACATGTCCAGCTTGGTCTCTACTCTTTATATCTTATAGCACAAGTTTACATATCAATGTCGGTTTATGTCTACATGCCTTAATCCGCCGTTGGGCCCTGGGCCTTCATAAAGCGCCTCCATCTTTGTCTTCGTGGGCTTCAAGTATAATAACTCATTATGGGGATAACCCGGCCTCTCCTGGCCGGTTTATACCCAGTAGTAATATCCCCAACATTAGGCCCCAGATTGATTTGAACTGGTTCATGTCAATCTTTAACTTGAGAAAAATTCTTCTTTCAGCATCTTCGCATAAATCTTGTAAACCGCCAGGACGTCATCTTCCAGCATCTTGATAAACCGCCATGACGTCACATGTTATTAAAAATGGTATATCTCTCACCTTCATTAATGAGCCTCCGACAATCGAGGCGATAGCTCTGCCACATATCCAGCTTTGGGCTCCTCGATTCTCGCGCCTGTCACTTATCCATTCACCTTATAAATAAAGCCGAAGGGTCCTTTTCATTTTTTTCCTTCGTGCCCCTTCACATCGTCCTCTTCCTCGCGTCGCCCGAACGTTGGAGCTCCGCCGCCGCCGTCGACCTTCGCATCTGCCCCAACAAAGGCCGCTGCATCACCCTGATCATACCAGAAAGCCGCGACACCTCTCCGCTGTTCCTTTGATACTGGTAAGCCTTCTCTCCTTCCACCCTAGATCTTATCATTAGGATTTGTACTCATCGGAGTTCTTCGAAGTTCTAGAACTGTTCTTCCCTGTTCTTCTCAGTAGCGCAAATGGCAAGTTAGATCTGATATTTTCCGGTGCCTTTGTAGTTAAAGCTCCCTTTTTCCCCACTAGAGCATCCCTTTCATACAGAAAAACTCATCTGAACCTGATGAACTGTTTAAGTACCTGAAGTTTAGGTCTGAGTATATTCTAGTTTTCTGTCGCACTGCAGATCTGAAATTATCATATCACTTTGTGAAACTTGTTTTTCCCTCACTTAGGTATTTTAGATCTGTATCTTTCATACCAATATAGGCGGTTTAGCTTTGTCAAAGAACAATAATCCGGTAGGCATCATTAGTCCCCTCTTAAACCGCCGATTCATTGATCTTTGCACCTTCTCCATTGTCAGACTCCGGTTTAACAATATGCATATACCTCTGCTTCTGCTTATCTTGCATTGCTTTATGCTCGCCCGTCATAAATCTTAAACCGGCAATAAATATGTTTCAGCTTCCCATTGAAATGGCCAAACAAGTTTACGAGTGCAACTAGGTTCCTTCCCGGGTTACTGAAGAGCAATTAAACAGATGTGTCACAACTGGAGCTTTAGCCAAGAAAGAATTCATCCACTGGAGGGCCCCTGGTCCGGAAAATCCTCCTGAACCCAAGGACGGAGAAGTAGTTGTATTTACTGACCATCTGGGTCGAGGCTTTAGCCCTCCCGGTTCAAAAATTTTCCGAGATGTGCTGGCCAGCTTCCAACTCCACCCTCAAGATATTGGACCAAACTCTGTGTCCAATATTTGCAATTTCCAAGTATTTTGTGAGGCCTATCTTCAAGAGGAGCCCACAGTTGAACTGTTCAGGGATTTCTTTTATTTAAACTGTCGCACAGAGTTCACAGACGGACCCAACACTGAGCTTGGTGGAATGGCAATTCAAAAGAGGAAGGATGTCAGCTTCCCTCATGCCAAGCTTCATAGTCACCCCAAGGATTGGAATCAGACTTGGTTTTACTGCAAAGACACATCTCCAACTGATGAAAATCCTCTGCCGGGTTACCGTCCCCACCGGCTTAGCAACACTCATCCCTTCCCTCAAAGGCTGACTGCCAAGGAACGGTCCAACTATGCACCACAACTGTCAAAGCTCAGAGCCTTTATGGCAAACGGTTTGACAGGTGTTGATTTTGTTCGCTGTTGGATATCTTGGAGCGTTCTGCCCTTAAGCCGGCGCCCCGGTTTAATGTGTGAGTACACAGGGGATTTGAAAGACCCTCAACGACACATCGACATTCAGCTAACAGAAGCCGAAGTTACGGAGGCTGTCAAGAAAATACTGAATGAACCGGAAGCTGTCTGTAGCCAGACCGGGTTAAGCCCTTTCTGCGTCTCCAATAAACCGCCAACTGTAAGAATCACAACTTTCTTGTTTTAGTTTACCCCTTTTCAGATAGTCTCGAAATTTTGTCGATCTTTCACAGGGCGATGACCCATTCTGGAAGAAAAAACCACAGGATAAACCGGCCAAACCACAGGATAAACCGGCAAAACCACTTTGCCCGAAGACCAAGGTCACCAAGAAACCTGCCAAGAAGAGGACCACTGAATCTTCTGAACCAAATGCTGATGCGGATCTGGCTAATCCGGACTCAGAGGTAGAACTTGACTCTCTTGGTTCTTTTTTCATACACCTTATTGACAATGACTGTTATCAGGACGACGCTGAAGGCAGCCAGGCTGACGATGCAGAGGTAATTATCCTTTCTTTCGGTTCAGACCCTCTGCCAACACAGAAAATCCGTCAAGCAAACCGGAAAATAAAATTTTCTCACCCCTTAGCTCACTTGGACCCAAACTTTCTTTTGAAGACGCAGCAACACGAAGCCCGCCGCACAACCCGGCACAGTGGCCAGGTAGTTACCTCTGCCGGTTTACCGAACACTCCGGTCCAGAAACGTCGATCAGAGGTCTCTTATACTCCTGATACTTCTTGCCCCAAGGTGGGTTGTTTTTGACAGCCTCTTAATCCGTCTGATTCAAATTATCAGGGAACACCTAATTCGTCCTCTGGCGAGTCAACGGCCACACAACTTCCAACCCTCAAGACGGTCCCTGGGTAGGTTATGCTTTAATCTTATCCTTAATGTGTTATGTTTGCATACTGTACTGATCTTTATGTTTGTTCTTCTCAGTGCCAAGCCTAGACCCAGTAAGAAGGCCCAGTTAAATAAATCGTCTGATGACAATGTGGATATTGAACCGGAGAAGACTCCAGATCTGGAAAGAACAAATACTGATGTTACACATGATGATCCACCGCCTCAAGATTATAACTTCATAGTTGAACAAATAGAAGTTGACACCACAGGCCACACTGATAAACCGACTAGCCCGGCTCACGCGGATGATAAGTCGGCCAGCCCAGCTAAGGCTGCTGATAAACCGTCAACTCCCGTGAAGGCTGCTGATGATAAAGAAGATGATATTATGATTACTGGCGTCGGCCACACCGCTCCTGACAATCCTGTTGCTTTATCGAAGCATAGTGCCAAGGACGAGGTTTCTGCTATGGGCAAAGGCAAATGGAACACAGATTTGTCAACCTATGCTCACCTTAACGCCCAGGACATCCATTCTGGTTTTTTAAACCGCCTGTACACAAGCCGCGACTTTGGAGCCGTTTTAGTGAATCTAATGAAGGAGCGATATGAGGTAATTGCATAACTGCTTCTCTCTTGTGTTCAATTCCAAATATTAACTCCAGTAGTCCCCAAGGGCCGGTTTAACTGATGAAGATGCACCGGGACTTTTAGAAGAATACTCATAATGTCACTTTGAGCAAGCATACATTAGCCCCCAAGTGTCAAGAGTAATACTTGTATTGCACTTGGGACTTGTAGAAATTTCTGATTACGAGCAAATATGCATTAGCCCCCAAGTATCAGGTGCATAACTTGTTATGTGCTTGGTACTTCAAATATGCACTGCCAACTCATGATATGTTTGTCTCTTATAGGCTGAGCTGAGCAAAAAGGAAACTCAAACCGCTGATCTGCAAGAAAACATCAAGTCCCAGCAGGCAGAAACCTCCAAAACCAAAGATGAGCTGACCAGTGCCTTAGCCGCTATGGAAAAGCTGAAGGAGAGTTTCAACAAGGAGCGGGCGGATTGGGACACAGAAAAATCCGCATTGCAAAAAAGAGCCGAGGACGTAGAAGCAGCTCTTAAACCGGTGGTAGACGAGCTAACTGGTGTAAAGCGGCAAATACATGCCATGACTGCTGCTGTGTTTGGTAAATATCCTGGCTTTAAATTTTCAACATATCATCCCATACATTGCCGGTTTACTGATGTTTGTAATGGCGCAGGAACTCGCATTAGTCATCTGGGCTCTGACGTACAGAAGAAGCTGAAGGCTGCCTATACTCTTATAGAGCAGTTATATACCGGCGCGCAACGGATCATCTGCACTGCTTCTCACAACAAGCCGCCCCCAACTTTAATCAAGGATACCTTAGAAAGGTTGTCAATGCTGCCTGTCCGGGTAGAAGAGCTAAAGAGATCTGCTGCCAGGGCTGGTGCTCTGACCGCACTAACCTGGGCAAAAGTATGGGTGCCTGATCTTGATCCGGTGGATATGGCTAAAGGCTATCCAAGCTTAAAAGAAGACGGATCAGAATTTGGCAATGAGGACCTCCGAGCAATAAACCGGGAAGTACGTCCACTGGCTTGCCAACTGGTTGAAGAAACTGATCTTTCATATTACCAGGCGAGTTATGATGTCAACAACAAACGGGTTGCAACACCAACCCCTGAGGCTCAAAATCTTATCCCGCCAATCCGTAAGCACACCTATGCCCCTGACGTTGAACCGTCCACACTTATAAGTGATGAAGCTGTGTTCCAAGCCTTAACTGGGATCGATTGGGCCACCATTGACTTCCAGCCGCTGGGTAGAGAAGAAGAGGATGAACCGGCGCAAGGCGATCCACAACCGTCAGGGCAGCCCGGTGACGAGTCATGATTCGGAGGCCGATTTAACCTTCCGCGTGCTGCAATACTTGCCAAAAAACAATTACTCTTTTGGGCACTGAAACGCCTTGTAATAGGCTAGTTTAAACACTTGGTCTGCTATGCCATCGTGCATATTTACTTTGCTTGATACCGTTAATTCACCATGCTTAAGATATATGATGTTCATAATCCAGAGCAATTTATTCAGTCTGTTCCTGCATACAAAAAGTTGAACTTGTCCTGGCGGTTTACCACCGGACGGGTCATGATGCCCAAACATATAGCCTGGGTTTATAAACAAGGTTGTTAAAAATAATCAAATATGAAAATAAATGATACCTGTGACATTGAATCACATCGTAGGTTGACCAACTTTTGTAGTAAGGGCGATACCCCTAATCATGAGTATTGATAACTCCTTCCATATTGTGCCGGTTTATGATAAACCCGTACCAGGTTGTGAAAAAACACCGGATTACTCATATATAATACTGGCGACTTATAGTCAAAACCAGACCAGGTTAATAAGCACCGGATTATGACTAATCATGTACTGACAACTTGTAGTTGAAAGCCGAGCCGGGTTGATTAACGCCGGTTTACCAAAATCATCATAAATCTCATCAAAGGAGAAAAAACTTGGCAAATAAAAGCATATGAAAACTTGTAGTCGAGGCTTTTCACGGGCTGCCAGGCCCCAAATTCGAGGCTTTTCATGGGCTGCCAGGCCGCTTAGTTAAACCATTTTACAAAGCCTTTTAAGATGGACCTCAATCTTTAACCAATCGTCGTTTTAACTTTTACAAGTTCAGGGTCTTATGAGATTGACTTGTCAAAGTTCGACGGGTCATACCAGGTTTACCTGGACGGAGTGACTTACTTAAAAAAGGCAAGCTAACCCAGGGTTTTAGGTGTATACACCAGGCTTCCAAGCCGTGGCTTTATAGCCTATTACAAGTGTAGATTCTTTGTTCATTGCGATAGCAAAGAATCCCCAAGCAATATTTTGAGTTGTGCTCAGTGGGTGCCTATGTTTGAGCTGTTCTTTTGGAACACTCTCTTTGGCCCCTAAGTAATTTTTCTTTTTGGCTCTGAGCCAATCAAGAGGTGTAGCTATGGTTCGAATATGACCAAGCCCCCAAGTGATTTTTCTGGTGGCCTTGCGCCTATCAAGAGGTGTAGCTAAGGTTCGAATACGACCAAACCCCCAAGTGATTTATATATATGGCTTGATAAGCCGAATCAAGGGGTAAACCGGACGCCGCTTTATAAACAGAAACCTCCATGTAACCACACATGATGTAAGAAAAAACAACAGATACCCTGCTTTAGCTGAGGCTCCGGTTTATTATATTGATCATAATATATACATTGTCATAACTATGTACATAAGCAGAGCCTAGGGCTCAGGTATAGTAAGGCCGTAGATGAGCGATATTCCACGGCCGGTGGGTCTCCTCCTCCGATTTACGTGAGTCTTTGTGCTCTCGAACATCGATTAGGTAGTATGACCCGTTGTGCAGGTTCTTGCTGACCATGAAGGGTCCTTCCCAAGGCGGGGATAACTTGTGCATATCAGTCTGATCCTGGATGAGTCGGAGCACCAGATCGCCTTCTTGAAAAGTTCTGGTTCTAACCCGGCGGCTGTGATAACGACGCAGATCTTGCTGATAAATCGCCGAACGGGCTGCTGCAATGTCACGCTCCTCATCTAATAGGTCAAGTGCTTCCTACCGTGCCTTCTCATTATCAGCTTCAACATAAGCCGCCACACAAGGCGAGTCATGACGGATGTCACTCGGGAGAACCGCCTCTGCTCCGTAGACCATGAAGAAAGGTGTGTAACCCGTAGACCTGTTGGGCGTGGTATTGATGCTCCATAACACAGAAGGTAACTCCTCCACCCAACAACCCGGCGTCCGTTGCAAAGGAACCATAAGCCGGGGCTTGATGCCTCTCAAGATCTCCTGATTGGCTCTCTCCGCTTGACCATTAGATTGGGGGTGAGCCACTGAAGATACATCAAGTCGGATGTGCTCACGCTGACAGAACTCTTTCATAGCACCTTTGGACAGATTAGTACCATTATCAGTTATAATGCTGTGCGGAAAGCCAAACCGGAAAATCACCTTCTTGATGAATTGAACCGTCGTAGCTGCATCACACTTACTGACTGGATCTGCCTCCACCCACTTAGTAAACTTATCAACCGCCACCAAAAGGTGGGTCTTCTTGTCCTTGGATCTCTTAAAGGGCCCAACCATATCCAGCCCCCAAGTTGCAAACGGCCAAGTGATTGGAATCATCCTCAATTCTTGGGCCGGAACATGAGCTCGGCATGAAAACTTCTGACAACCATCGCACTTTTTCACCAAGTCTTCCGCATCAGCATGAGCCATCAGCCAATAAAAACCGTGACGAAAAGCTTTAGCTACCAGGGACTTTGAACCGGCATGGTGACCACAATCCCCTTCATGGATCTCACACAGGATCTCACGGCCCTCTTCAGGAGATACACAACGTTGAAACGCCCCTGTTACACTGCAGTGATGTAATTCGCCATTGACAATAGTCATTGACTTGGATCGCCGGATTATCTGTCTGGCCAAAGTCTCATCCTCTGGTAACTCGCCCCGGTTCATGTACGCCAGATATGGGACGGTCCAATCCGGAATAACATGAAGTGCTGCCACCAATTGAGCCTCCGGATCAGGAACAGCCAGATCCTCCTCTGTGGGAAGTTTAACCGACGGATTATGCAGCACATCCAAAAAGACGTTGGGTGGAACCGGCTTACGCTGGGAACCCAAACGGCTTAAAGCGTCCGCCGCTTCATTCTTCCGCCGGTCCACATGATCAACCTGATAGCCTTTGAAGTGACCTGCAACAATATCCACCTCTCGACGATATGCAGCCATGAGCGGATCCTTAGAATCCCAAGTGCCAGACACTTGTTGAGCCACCAGGTCCGAGTCACCGAAGCACTTAACCCGGCTCAAATTCATCTCCTTAGCCATCCGAAGACCGTGGAGTAAGGCCTCATATTCAGCTGCATTGTTAGTGCAAGGGAACATTAAACAGAGAACATAACAAAACTTATCACCTCGTGGGGAAGTTAATACGACTCCAGCCCCCGAGCCCTCCAATTGCCTGGACCCATCAAAATGAATAGTCCAATAAGTATGATCCGACTTCTCTTCTGGCGCCTGTAACTCTGTCCAATCATTGATGAAATCCACCAATGCTTGTGATTTGACTGCCGTCCGAGGAACATAATTTAACCCGTGAGGTCCAAGCTCAATGGCCCACTTGGCAATCCAGCCAGTCGCTTCCCTGTTCTAGATTATTTCCCCCAAAGGAGCAGAGCTGACCATAGTGATGGGATGACCCTGGAAATATTGCTTAAGCTTCCGGCTTGCCATAAAAACTCCATACACCAGCTTCTGCCAATGTGGGTACCTTTGCTTAGACTCAATAAGTACCTCACTGATGTAATAAACCGGCTGTTGAACCGGATACTCCTTTCCGGTCTCCTTGCGCTCCACCATAATAGCCACGCTAACTGCCCGGGCATTGGCAGCCACATATAACAGCAAAGGCTCTTTATCAACAGGAGCAGCAAGGACAGGCGGCTCGGCTAGCTGCCGCTTTAAATCCTCAAACGCTTCATTGGCGGCGTCGCTCCAGACGAAATTGTCCGTCTTCTTCAGCATCTGATATAAAGGGATAGCCTTCTCCCCGAGGCGACTGATAAACCGGCTCAAGGCTGCAATCCGGCCTGCCAAGCATTGAACATCATTGATGCACTTCGGTTTAGCCAAAGAAGTTATGGCCTTGATTTTCTCCGGATTAGCTTCAATGCCCCTGTTAGACACCAGAAAGCCCAAGAGCTTGCCTGCCGGTACACCAAAGACACATTTGGCCGGATTAAGCATCATCTTATAAACCCGGAGGTTATCAAAGGTCTCCTTCAAGTCATCTATCAATGTCTCCTTCTCTCTAGATTTCACCACAATATCATCCACATAAGCATGAACATTGCGGCCGATCTGATCATGAAGACAGTTCTGCACACAGCGCTGATAAGTCGCCTGGGCACTCTTTAGCCCAAAGGGCATAGACACATAGCAGAAGGCTCCAAAGGGAGTTATGAAAGTTGTCTTCTCCTGGTCCTTAACTGCCATTTTGATCTGATGGTAGCCAGAATAAGCATCCAAAAAACTCAAACGCTCGCAACCCGCCGTAGCATCAATGATTTGATCAATATGAGGGAGGGCAAAAGGATCCGGTGGACAAGCCTTGTTCAAATCTGTGTAGTCCACACACATACGCCAAGTGACGTTCTTCTTAAGTACTAGCACCGGGTTAGCCAACCACTCAGGATGAAATACCTCAACAATAAAGCCAGCTGCCAAGAGCCTGGCCACTTCCTCACCAATAGCCTTGCGTCTTTCTTCATTGAACCGGCGAAGAAACTGCTTGACCGGTTTAAACTTGGGATCAACGTTAAGAGTGTGCTCAGTGAGTTCCCTCGGTACACCTGGCATGTCAGAAGGCTTCCACGCAAAGATGTCCCGGTTCTCACGGATGAACTCGATGAGTGCGCTTTCCTATTTCGGATTCAAGGTAGCGCTGATGCTGAACTGCTGGGATGAATCGCCAGGAACGAAATCAACCAGCTTAGTCTCATCAGCCGACTTAAACTTCAAGGCCGGATCATGCTCTGTAGTTGGCTTCTTCAAGGAAGTCATATTTGCCGGATCAACATTGTCTTTGTAAAACTTCAACTCCTCTGTTGCACAAACCGACTCAGCATAAGCCACATCACCTTCTTCACATTCCAAAGCGATCTTACGGCTCCCATGTACCGTGATGGTCCCCTTATGACCCGGCATCTTGAGCTGCAGATAGATATAACAGGGCCTCGCCATGAATTTAGCATAAGCCGGCCGCCCAAACAGGGCATGATACGGGCTCTTGATTTTCACCACTTCAAAGGTTAATGTTTCTGATCTTGAATCATGCTCATCACCAAAAGCAACCTCCAGAGCTAGCTTACCGACTGGATATGCCGATTTACCAGGCACCACACCATGGAAGACCGTGCTGGACGGTTTAAGATTTTTATCTGTTAACCCCATGCGACGGAAGGTTTCATAATAAAGGATATTGATACTACTCCCCCCATCCATGAGTACTTTAGTGAACTTGTAACCTCCCACCTGAGGTGCCACCACCAACGCCAGATGACCCGGATTATCAACCCGAGGTGGATGATCCTCTCGACTCCACACAATGGGCTGTTCAGACCAGCGTAAGTAACGGGGCACCGCCGGTTCAACGGAGTTCACTGCCCTTTTATGAAGCTTCTGATCGCGCTTGCACAGGCTGGTGGTGAAGACATGGTACTGTCCACTGTTTAACTGCTTCGGGTTGCTCTGGTAACCCGACTGCTGCTGCTGCTGTTGGTTCCCCTGATGATTATAACCACCTTGGTTGCCTTGATTGCCTTGGAATCCTGAACCGGAACTGCCTCCACCATAACTCGGCCCATGAGACCCGGGGCCTGAACCGCCAGCCGGTCCATTATCATTCCGGAAAAAATCTGAATCTTTGAACTCTCGCATAATATAACAATCCTTCCAGAGGTGCGTGGCCGGCTTGTCCCGCGATCCGTGCTTTGGGCAAGGCTGGTTCAACAGGTAATTCAGGCGCTCCGGATTGGGACTTGGTTCTCTTCCACGCGGGGGCGGTTTACCCTTCCGACGCTGACCATTACCCTGCGCGTTGGTATTAGCTACAAAATCTGAACTGTTATCCGCTTTACGCTTACCGCTGTTTCCATGCCCCGCCGAGTTATGCTGCTGCCCTTTGGTGCTGCCACCCTTCTTTCCCTTTCCTGTCTTGTCATCATCAGATTCAGGGTCCTTGGTACTATCAGAGTCGGCATATTTCACCAGAGCCGCCATAAGTGTCCCCATGTCATTGCAATGGCGTTTGAGCCGTCCCAGCTTCAACTTAAGAGGCGTAAACCGGCAATTGCCTTCCAACGTCAAAACGGCCGTATCAGCGTTGATGCGGTCCGATGAATGCAAAATCTCTGAAACCCGGCGCACCCAATGGGTTGTTGATTCTCCTTCCTCCTGGACACAGGCAGCTAAATCCACAATTGACATGGGCTGTTTGCACGTGTCTTTGAAATTCTGAATAAACCGGGCTCTTAGCTGGGCCCATGACCCAATGGAGTTAGCTGGTAGGTTTTTCAACCAAGTGCGAGCTGTCCCTTCCAACATCATGGTGAAGTACTTAGCACATGCCGCATCATCTATGTCCAGCATCTCCATCGCCATCTCATAGCTCTCCACCCACGACTCGGGGGATAAATCGGCAGTGTAATTCGGCACTTTACGTGGGCCCTTGAAGTCCTTGGGCAGCCGTACATTGCGTAATGCTGGGACGAGACATGGTACCCCCAAAGAACTGGAGGTAACCCCTGGTTCCACCGAAGTTGTTGGACGAACCGGAGTAAGCTGACGGGCCGCGTTCTGTGCTGCTAACTCAGCCTCTCGACGTGCCCTAGCATCCTGAGCATCAACACCGCCACCCGCCGGGTTATGGCCTCGTGGCGGATTACGGTTGCGGGCACTGCTAGACACAGCCGGTTCATCAACATGCCTGCTGTAACTCCGGCTTGGGCGGGGGGTGGAATGAATCCTCTCGCGACTGTACGAATAAGCCTGTTGCTGAGTCAAAGCTGTCTGAAGGAGCTCCCTAGCCCGTCGCGTCTCCACCGCTACAGGGGACTCACCATCGACTGGAAGGGCTGCCAATCGTGAAGCGGCCGCGACTATGTTATCCAAGGGGTTGGAGTAATGACCCGGAGGCGTGGGCACATGCTGGGATGGGATATTCTGAAGAGGCGGATCCATTGCGCGTGGCTGAACCGGCATCCCCGTTCCAGGCACTTCTACCCGGTTTACCACTGGCTGGTTGCTGGTTCCGGCCCCTGGCGTATTGAAGAGATTCCTGGCTTCGTAAACCGGAGGCAGGTGAGATCGGTACCTTCTCCTCATTACATCATTTGACGCGTTCTGATCCAACGTAAGCCGATAGGCCTGTGCATCTAACTCGGCCCGCTCTGCAGCCATCCTGGTGTTTTCAGCTGCCAAATCCACCTTGGCTTGGGCTATCTGATCCTTCACCTTCGCCACTTCTGCGTTGTGCCGCTCCTGATCCGCCGGGCTGACTTCGTTCGCTAACAGTGCTGCCAAGGTGTCGAATAAATCGGACAGAGCCTGAGCCGGTGGTGGCGCAGGGCCTCCTGCCCCAGCTGCCGTCGCCGCTGCTGAACCGGAGAGCATCGCCGCAGCGGTCGAAGATTGTGGCGCTGACTGCGTAACGGCCATGAAGATCGCAACCCGGCTTGGCGGGTCGAGAGAGTCCGGAATACTGTCACCATCGGAACAACCACCAAACTGGCCATCCTGCAGCTGGTACAATGACTCGGTCTCTCCAGTAGATGACTCGTCACCGGAATAAACAACGGTTTCGCCATCATATTCCGATCTATCTTCAGATTCCACTCCGTGGATGACTCCCACGAAGGCACGCTTCGTGACAGGCTTAATCCGGGCAGATCTCGCACGCTGAGCCGTTTCAACGATGTCGGTGCAGATGTCCGGCTCAGGGCCCGGTTCGCCAATCTTGCCAATGAACACGTGAATGCCGCCGAAGGGGACCCGGTACCCGTACTCAATTGAACCGGCCTCGGGGCCCCAGCCTGCGTCGTCGATGTAGAGCTTGCCGCGACGACTTTTAGTCATCGGGCCCACAGCCTATCCCTTGAGTCCTTCGAAGCTGCCCTCTAAGAACTCGAAACCATCGTGCGATAGCCCCACGGTGGGCGCCAACTGTCGTGGTCTTGTCACGGCAGATGTCCTAGGGAAAGGACTTTGTCGTGGAGCCATCGCGACGGGTTAGCTTAAAGGGGTTAAAGCGGACAAGGGACGCAGAGAGTTTATACTGGTTCGGCCCCTTGCGGTGAAGGTAAAGGCCTAATCCAGTTGTTGTGGAATTGCTAGGGTTTCGATGACCAGGGAGCGAATCCGCTATGCCTGGCTCTCGAGTTGTTGTCCGTCGTCCCCAAACCGCCGCCGGGTCGTCCCCTTTTATACATGGGTTGACGCCCGTCGGTTTACAGGATCCCGAGGCCGGCTCATGAACATGTCCGGCTCGGTCTCTACTCTTTCTATCTTATAGCACAAGTTTACATATCAATGTCGGTTTATGTCTACAGGCCTTAATCCGCCGTTGGGCCCTGGGCCTTCATAAAGCGCCTCCATCTTTGTCTTCGTGGGCTTCATGTATAATAACTCATTATGGGGATAACCCGGCCTCTCCTGGCCGGTTTATACCCAGTAGTAATATCCCCAACAGTGTGCGTAGAAATTTTTTGTTTTCCATGCAACGTTCCCCTATAGTAGTTGCGCCCACACATATAGGCCATTAAGCCCCACCACCTCTAGACAACCATTGTGGTCCTCAATTAGCAAGAGCATCCCTCTGAAAATCAATGGCCCTTGATGCACCAGCTTCTTCCAATCCCTCAAACACTGCATCTAAAAGATGGACAAGTTCTCCTATGAGTCCTGAAAATTTGGTACCTAAGCATGGTCCCATGCAATTTTTAGGATTTCAAACATTGCACTCGAGTTGACGGGCATGTCTATATTCGACTTCCCTATAGCCAGCCACCGAGCTTGTTCCTCAAATTCCTTTGCCTCTGCCTCACCAACAAAGACATCATAAAGCTCATCTTCCTTGAGATTGAGGTGTTCCAGCATCTCATTAATTCCTCCATCAAAGAACTCCCCTATCCTTGAGGATCCCTCCTTCACCATCGTCTAGGGTTACTGCATCCTCCTATCACCCAGTGGACAACTCAACCATGATGTCTGCATCCTGATAAGATTAGGGATCGACACATTGAGATCGGTGGTTAACATCGATGGTAAGCCACCACTGGAGTACAAACACTAATAGGGAGGGTAGAACCCTTTTTTATCCTTCCAGTGCACTTAGCAACTACAACTGATCCTTCCAGCTGGAGACGTTCAGCCGCAGGTGTGGAAGTTGCAACCCAAGCAAACAAAACCATATTTTGTTGATCAATTCTTGATTTTTTAGCATACTAGTTAATTGCCCATGCGTTGCAACAGGGCATAAATATTTTAATGCTTAAACACTAATTATGTCTAACATATGAAGTATATCCTTAGGATTCTCGTGCAATCAAGCAGCATTATCAACCATTTCCACCTTTCCGCCTCCCCTAGATCTCCATCTCTGTGAATGGCACATCTGACCCGCAATCCCCTTGTAGCTCACCCACCAACTCTTCAAATTGTGAACAACGCGAGATAGAAAAAAATGTATAGTACCGTGCAAGGGGAAGAGGCTTTAACTCTTTTTTGTAGGTTGCATTTGGCTAAATTTCATCATCTACAATTCAAACGAATTAAACAAAAAAGTTTAACATGAAATGATATAGCTATCAAGTATACCCTTCTTATATTGTTATACAGTTGGATGTTATGTTTCTGGTGCAAATGATATCACAATTGCAGTAGTGGTTGGGAATTACAGGTTACATACATGATCTCAACATAAGTAGATTATGAGTCAACTTCTTCTTCCTGAGCTGGCTCCTTTCTCCTCATGCCCTTTTCTCCCTTGAACGGAACTTTAGTAAGAAGGTACATTCCGGTACAGGAGTAACAAGGTAAATTGTAGTATAAGAAAATTGAGTATCTTGACAAAGTTTTAGTAGAAATCAAATTTGTGTACGGGATATTGTCGTACCTCCTGCTAAAAATTAGCACAGGGGAAATTTGCGTAGCTTCAAAGTAGTTTCCGTATGGACGTGTTTTGGTACCTTTATGAACGTATAATCTACAGCCCTGCTAGGCATTATGCCTGCCACCCATGAACGTGCTTTGATACCTTTCCAAATGGGATCTCGTCGGCCACACACACACGTGTTGCTGCTGCAAGAGAGCAAATAGTAATCATGAATCAAATCAAGCATCCAAATTAATCCAAACTTGTGTATGACGAACAAATTTAATACATAATATTTCACACTAACTTATTTCAAAATAACAGAGATTTCGATGTGCAGGCATGGCGGAGGACATCAAAGCTGCAACGCCGCATCACCTCAGCATGGGGGACATAGGAGGCGGGTGGGTGTGACGAGCTAAAGGGTATTATTGCCTTTTGAACTCATCACACCATACTCCAGCCAGCGAGGGAGTACTACTTGAAAAATATCATCATACGTCTGAATCTAAAATTTTAGTTGCACCAGGTGACTACCCTTGTCATCTCCAGATGCAAGCCTCTCTTTCTATCCTCTTCTCCAAGCATGCACTGAAAACTGTAGAAAAATGCAAAAATGTACTCCCTTCGTAAAAAAATATAAGAGTGTCTAGATCACTAAAGTAGTGATCTAACGCTCTTATATTTATTTACGGAGGGAGTACATGTTAATTGGAATAGTGGAACTCAAACCAACCTTCAGTCCATAGATCTTGTTTGAACTATGGCGGACTCTGTACATGGCCCAGATTAGCTCCTAATGAAAACTAAAATATTAGGTTTACCTCTTCAATTTCTGCTTGCTGCAACTTTTGTGCTTATGAAGAGGAGCCTCAAGTGTTGCTGATGGCGCCAAGAGTTTTGAACATAACCATCTAAAAGAACAAGGCAGAGATTCAAACAACTCATCCAATTGACATAAACTAAATCTCGAACTTGAGTTCAGCTCCTATGGCACCCCGGCTCAGAGAGACCGGAACACCCCGTATTCCAGCCCAGAGATCAAGTCTTCTGGAATACGGCACTGCTTGGCATAGAACAAATTAGCTCTTATTACAAATACTCGGGGATACAAGGATTCTGATATAACAGGGAATTACATCGGCACGGCGACACTACGCCTGCCAAGGTAGCTCTATGCTAGCAGCAGAACAACTCGAAGCAGCGGAATATCTTCTAGCAGCAGAACAACGACGACAGTGATGGACTCCACTCCGCAGGGACTCTAGCTGGAATGTGTATCCTAGCTCGCAAACTCGGGATCCACGGCAATCAAGCAAACACGACATGACCTGCACACTGGCATGACACGCCAGGTGAGTGCTTTGAATGTACTCGCAAGCTCACAGCAACCAAAGCAATCAAGACAAGCAATATCATGGCATTTACAGGTTAAAGAAATGATGAACATGATACCACTAGCACATTATAAGCATGGCATGAACTTATGAACATGATGATACTAGCATGCAACATGTTTAAACTATCATGATTCAACTTACTCTGTTCGGGGTTACCTAGTAACCACCACATGTACCACTTACCATCGTGGACATCACAAGATCACCTCAGGATCAAATCAAGCTTGCTATTAACAATACCATAGTAATCATTACCTGACCACAAGGAGCTTGATCCTTACCCGTGATTATCGCATAACACCACAAACATCAACCAGCTTCGGTATCCATGATACCACTGTGATCCTGTCATGATCACATAAAGATCAACCAACTTCTTTCCTCATTGAACCGGGGTTGTTATTATTCTGATTATTATTACTGTTGACCCATAGTGTGACCTACTACGAACTGGGCCCATATCCGCGGGCGCGACTATCGATAGATTATACACTCTGCAGAGGTTAGTACACTGTACCTACACTACGGAACCCAAGGCCTCGTGCTCCCATTCGGGTGGACCAACGGCGTTCCAAAAAGACAGATCTACTGCATGACACTCTCCCAGCCACTCTAACAAACTCCCTTTTGGGCTAAGTCATGGGTGGCCCCGATGTCACCTCGTGACACCCAACGGCCACCATCGTGGCAAAACAAAAACGGTCCCAAACGGGGATAAGAGCGGTCAAACCAAACTCGGGCACACAAGGCTTATGTCCGCCTACCTAATCAGAGTAGCGCGCGCCCATAACCTTCCCTAGTTGGAGGCACCAGCGAGAGGCATGACAATAGACCACATTAAGGCCCTCCCATAAAGGCAAATGTGGTTGCATTGGTCAGCTCGTCTTGATGGCACTATGACTCATCCAACAGGTGTTCAAGTTCATTTAATATCCGGTTAAACTTGAAAAGTAAATAGCTGAGCCATAATAACATGATGAAATAACAATGCACATGAGCATGATATCAACATAAACATGGAGAGGAAGCATAACCATTTAACATGTCAACAACAATAAATCATTTACTCTACTAGCTGCAAATGAGCATGGCATACCGAGCACAGGTATAACACTACACATGAGCATGACATGACCACTAGTATCATAAATAATTAGTAGACAAGATCATGGCAATAATATTAGCAAGTAAACAATTACCCAACAAGATGCAAATGATCATAGCATAAGGATGAGTATGGGTTCACAAGCATATATAAAGTACTCACAAAATATTAAGATGCAAAAAATATTTTAATATTCCAATAGAAGCCGTGGAACGATTAGCCGGAACGGTTCTCTCTCGGAGGGGGCTAGATGAGGGCAAGGGGAAAATGGTCATTTTCACTGTGTGCAAACATTATGAAGATGGTACCAACACGACGGGTTCGACGAGACGAAGATGTGGGCTTTGGAATCACCTCACTTGGATTAGGGAGTGAAAAGTTATAGCCAGACGAAACTCAGTGACCAATCTATAAAAAGAAACTCTACAAACAGGCCCCTGGTGGCTAAAACAGAAAGCACACTTCCCAGAAATACGCCTTCGCTTCTGGGAAACGTATTCCTGGCTGAAACAGAGAGAGAATACACTTTCATTAAAGGAAAACGCATACAGAGGAATGCACCTTCACTTGACACGTCAGCGGGACCGGGGTCTACTCCCCGTTAGACTGACCTGTGGGACCGAGGGGTGGTGGGGCCCGCCTGGCTGGCTTCTTCTTCTTCCACCTCCTGCTCGCCCGTGGAGACAAGGGAGAGGCGTGGTGCCCGCGCTCGCCCGGCGGCTCCGGCCACCTCCGGTGGAGCTCGGACCACCGGACCGCTCAGGGGAGAGGGTCGCACCCGCCTGGAGGGCTCATGCTTGCCGACGAGCTCGGGAACAGAGAGGAGCCCGGCTGCGGCGGAGTACGACTTCGGCCGATAATGGGGAATACGACTGCGGGGCTCTGGCGGTTGAGGCGAGGAGCTGAGGGGATTCGCCGGAGTTCGGTGGATTGAATGGTGGTGGTAGGAGGGAGGAAGGAGCTCGGCAGCGACCAAATTAAAGATGGCCGAGGCGGCGGCCGTGGTGGCAAAGGCGGGCGAGGAGAGCTCTTGGAGAGGGATGAAGAGGTTGGGAAGGGGTGTGGGAGAGCGAGGAGGTCGCTGGTGAGCTCAAGAGCGCTCGGGGATGGCCATTTATAGCCGGACGCGAGGTGCCTTGGCCGAGAGCCCGCCGCGAGAGTCTGGCCAACGCTCCGACAGGGATAGGGCTCACGGGAGGGCACGGACGGGACGAGGGAGAGAAGAGGAGGTCGGGGAGCAGAGCAATGAGCCAAGATCACGAGGAGGAAGAAGTCAGGGGAGAGGAAGGCGACGGCGGTCATGAGCACGCACTGTGTAACGACGGAGATGGCTCGCCGAGTAAGAATCTGGAGGGAGACAGGAGTCTAGAGCGAGGGCGACGGCACGAGGAAGCTCCTAGACATGGCTAGATGTCGAGGGCATGAGGGAAACGGCCGGGGAGGAGGGACCCGAAGCAAAACAACACTCAGCTCGCGTCCATGGCATGCCAGGCTACGCGGTCACCACGTGAACTCATGCACAAAGTGCACTCTGTCATGTCACAAGCTGTCTCTCGTGCAGTCCATCCAAGATCGGTTATGTCTGAGGTGAAGGTTCAGCAAAATAAGCCAAGGGTTGATAGGAGGTGAAATGATATGTCTACATGATGAAACAAGATGTCATAGGGATTAGGGGTAGGAAGGACTACAGTCATGTGCATTTGGACAGGATTTGGACCAATATTTGTTATAGTTGCTTTACAACCAACAAAATGGTCCAGAAACTTAATGTTGATGTGGCACTCACATAATGTGTTGCCTTGGGCTGAAAATTGGCATGACATGATGATTTAGGCATATGAGTGTGCCATAAAAATTTCATGCTTTTTGGATGAGTACCCATGGTATTTGCTTCACAAAGTTTCTCTCTGGACAGAAACTTGTGAAAATTGCTGAGGGAGAATGGCTATAAAAAATGAGCCCAAATTTGGTAGAGATGGTTTATAAGGATAGGAGAATGTCCTGATAAATTTTCAGCAATAATGAAGCAATATAAAATATAGTTGCTTCAGAACCTGAAAATCTGACCAGAGACCAAGATTGGATGGTGTGTTCACATAGATTATTAGATAGAGCTGAAAATTGGGGGAGAGCCATTATTTGAGCACATGAAGGAGCTTGCAAAATTTCAACTCATTTGGATATCCCTAGCTGGTACTTCCTTCAACAAGGCTTCCATCTGACAGAAACTTTGGAAATTTACTGAGGAAGATGCACTAGGCAAATGGAGTTGAATTTTGTCATGTGGCAATGATACGGATAGGAAAAGGTGCCCAAAAAGTTTGGGGTCAATCAAGCAAAGATAAATGACACTTCCTTCACCAAGTGCCAGCTAGGGCAGAATAGGAAAAGGAATACTAATGAATTATCTTTGATGATGCCAAGGAAGGGTTTTGACATATCTGTGGAAGATATGGCCCAAACAATTTATGAGAATTATTTGGGAATTGAAAGTGCGTTATATCGACTAGAGGGGGGGTGAATAGGCGATTTTTACAAATTCGTCACTGAGGAATTTCAAGGTGAGGAAATTCCTAAGCGATGAACTACTTAGCAGCGGAATGAGTACTCAGATGCAAGCATAACAGAGCAGTAGCACAGTCATCATGATGAAATGAAAACAAGCACAGAGTACGAGTAGCGTAAACACAGGATAAGCAGGCTGAAGACAAACTGACTGAAGAATTTGAACTGAGGAAATTGAGAAAGTCTTCAGACAAAGTCTTCAAACAGTAATGATCAAATACATAGCAAGTATGCGAGGAAATGAAAGGGTTGAGGAAATAGAACCAGTAGCTCAATGAAGACACAGATTTGGTAGACCAGTTCCAACTGCTGTGACAGTTGTACGTCTGGTTGGAGCGGCTAGGTATTTAAACCTGAGGACACACAGTCCCGGACACCCAGTCCTGAACACACAGTCCAGGACACCTAGTCCTCACCGTATTCTCCTTGAGCTAAGGTCACACAGACCTCGCCCAACCACTCATGGTAAGTCTTCAGGTGACTTCCAAACCTTCACATACTCGGTCACTCGGCAATCCACAATTTCCTCTTGGATGCTCTAGACCATGACGCCTAACCGTCTGGAGGATGCACAGTCCTCAAAGGTAACAAGCGTCGGTTCCACATAGGAACAATCTCTTCAGTGATGCTCAATCACTTTGGGTTTGTAGGTGTTTGGGTTTTTTGGGTTTTTCCTCACTTGATGATTTTCGCTCAAAGTCCTCGGAGGATGGGATGCTCTAAATGACAAGTGTCAATCTATCTCTCGGAGCAGCCAACCAGCTAGTGGTTGTAGGGGGCGGCTATTTATAGCCTAGGGAGCAACCCGACATGATAAGACATAAATGCCCTTCAATGACATGACCGTTAGGTGGGTAGATATTTTGGGACAGCTGGCACGTAGCACAGCAACGGTCGGAAATTTGAGTATCAAATTCCTCAGGGCTATCATGATCCTCACTTGTAGGCAATCCGCACTGGCAAATTCCTAACTCCTCAGTCAGAACAAATTCCTTAGAGAACAGAAGAACTTCGTCTCTGTCACTGAAGAACTTGACTAAACTGTATGAGATTTCCAATGGCTTCACTCGAAAGGATTGGGTAGGTGTAGGATTTTGAGTTGAGCATCACTTGGAAACTTTTCCTTAGTTTTACCTCGACCCCCTTTAACAGTACGGTGTTTCCTATGACTCAAGAAGAAGAAAATGAAACTATGAAAACAAAAGTCTTCACGCTTCATAATCCTCGCATGAATATCAAGTCTTCAGGGTCACACCAATTTCTTCACTTTCAAAGTCTTCAAGAAAACCAAAGTCTTCAGTTGAAGACATTCATTTTTAGGGGTCGACAATCATGTAAATAACAAACTCCTCATAGACTTATAGACCTGTGTACACTCACAAACACATAGTCCCTTAACCTATAAGTCTTCAATACACCAAAATCACTAAGGGGCACTAGATGCACTTACAATCTCCCCCTTTTTGGTGATTGATGACAATATAGGTTAAGTTTTCAACGGGGATAAACATATGAAGTGTAAATACTAATATTGAGGAATTTGATTGCAAGATATAGAGGAAAACTCCCCCTGAAGATGTGCATATTTGAAGAATTTGCTTTGAAATAGCAAATGCACATTGTTGAGTAATATCATGGAGATCTCCTCCTATATCTTGAAATTCATACACGCATTTATCATATGATATGAAGAATTTGAAATGCATGATGAAATATGGTGTCTGACGGAATTCAGCATGCGTGCATTAAGGTACTTGAGGAAATAAGCATGCAGAAAGCAGTTCAAAAGTATCAGACCACCATAGGACTTAAGTTTACAACTCATCAGAGCAAACACTTTAGAAAAGCAAGAGTTGAAACTTAACAGAAATATAGCCCATATATAAGACCCACTTGAAGACTAACTCAAATTTCTCCCCCTTTGTCATCGAATGACCAAAAGGGACGAAAAATGAGGACTAACGCCCCTGAAGAATATCATCATGATGTCGATGGAGGAGCGCCAGCATTGTTGGGGTCGTCCGTTGAGGTAGGGCCTGCCGCAGTGTCGTTCAAGTCTTCAGCTTCATCCGTCTCGCGCGATGAAGAATATGAACTGGCAACAAGCTGAGGAACTTTGACGTTCTTGAATTTCATCGAAGGTGGCTGGGACCAGTCAAAGTCCTGTTGGAAGCCCATCTCCTTGAGTTCTTCAGCACTATGAAGATTAGACAGAATCGCCCAAGTGCGGTCAAAGACTTCATGCAAGTAGTAGTGATTCTTCTTCACAGTATTTTGAGTGACTGTCATGTTCTGAAGAATTGCACCAAACTGAAGCTTGACCCACTTGTGATTTCGATCAACTTTCTGATGAAGACTAAGGAGAAGTTCACGATCAGTCATCACACGCGGAGCTGTGGCTTGAGGATGATGTTCTGAAGCTTTGGCGGCAGAATCTTGAGTTGCAGAGTCATCATTGGTGGAATAGGAAGTAGCTTTGCGAAACTGTCCATCCAATGGACGAGTACCTTCATCAATAACAGCAGCCTTGCCCTTCTCGTCAGCTGAGGAAATAGTCCGTTTGAGGACTTCAATAGGGGGCAAATAGCTGAGATGATTTTGAAAGTCAGCCATGTAATGAATTGAAGACCTTGATCTAATGAATCTCATGATCCAGGGAGCATAAGGCTTCAACTCAAAAGGAGACAGTGCAGCATTGGCCAAAGTCCTCATGAAGAAATCATGGTAGTTGATAGGAATACCGTGAATGATATTGAACAGCAGATTCTTCATAATGCCAACAACTTCTTCATCATCAGAGTTGTGGCCCTTGATTGGACTGAGGGTTTTGGTCAATATGCGATAGACTGTCCTTGGCACATAGAGCAATTCCTTGACGAGGAATTTGGTCCTTGGAGCTTGGCCTGGCTTCAAAGGCTTCATCAGCACTTGCATCAGATGATCAGACAGTTCAGGTTCAACATAGAGAAGCCTAGCACCTTCAGTGGGAGGACTGACTGGGACGGCATGAAGCAATTCAGAGGCCGGTGCTTTGAAATGAGTATTATCGGTCATCCAGTCCAATACCCATGAATTAACATCATCAACATTTCCAGTAATGTGCAGCGTGGCGAAGAATTGAAGAATGAGTTCTTCATTCCAATCACAGATGTCGGTGCAGAAATTGAGTAACCCAGCGTCATGAAGAACACTGAGGACTGGTATGAAGCAGGGCAGCGATTCCATATCTACATGAGGAATTTGCTCATGTTCAAAGATCTTATCCTTATCAACCAACAATGAGGAGTAGAAGTTCATCTGGCTTGCAGTCCAGAAACGCTTGCGACGAAGACGAGCAGAGTCATAGGGATTGTAGTCAGTGAAGAATATGTGTTCGTTGAAGAAATCCTCAGCATTAAACTTCTGCTTCTTGGAGTGAGGGTTCTGTGGCTTGGGCTGAAGATTAACAGTTGAAGAATTTACAGCCTCTTGAGGTGTAGCCACTGGAGCCACTGGCTGAGGAATTTCAGCAGCAGCCTTGGCCTTCATTTCTTCAGACATATGTACATCAGCGCTAGTGACTGGAACTTCTTCAGGTATAGAGTGAAGTGAAGCTTGACGTTCATCAGAGCCCGTATGAATTTCTTCAGTTTGCACAGGAGACTGAGGAACATGATGTAGAGGGGTTGTCAGAGGTGAATTGGGGTGATGACTTTCCCAAAAGTCATCATTCAGAATAGGTGTTGTAGACCCAATATCCACATCCTCATCTTCTTCAGTTCCTTCGACGCCTGCCTCTTCAGCTGTGAACTGAGGCATGGGCGATGATACCAGTGGGGTTGAAGGGAAAGTATCCACTTCAATTTCTTCATCCATCTGCTCTGTCGAAGCAGCAGAAGGAATTTCTTCATCAGATTTACTTGGAATTTCATATTCCTCACCAAAGGGAATGATCTCCTTTGATGGCATGCTTGATATTGGAATAGCATCAATTGGGTTTTCAGATGAACTCCTCAAAGTCTTCAATTTCTTGGGGGCTGAAGACTCTGAAGATGCAGATGCTTTCCTTTTCTTCACAGCTGCTCGCTCCGCAGCCTTGGTTTTCTTCGCTTCTGATGCAGAAGGAAGGTTGATGCTTGTCATCGGTGCTGGAGGAGCAGAGGAAATTGGTTGAATTTCTTCAGGCACAACTGATGCAGTTGCCCTGGCTTGTTCAGATTCCTCAGGCACAGTAGCAGATGCTTCAACTGGCCTGGATTGCTCTTCAGGCGCAATATTGGAGGTTGCCCTGGCATTTTCTTCAGAGACTGGAATTTCTTCATCAGCTCTGGTGCATTCATTTTCTTCAGCAGACTGAACAGATGTTCCAGTCTGAGGAAATTTGGGTTGCGATGAAGCTGCAACACTTGGAGTAAATCCTTTTGCCATTCTGACGAATCTGACTTTGGCACCTAGCCAATCTGCATGGAATGCATGAAATTCATCACTGAGTGTTTTGATCTCAGCCTGCATAGTCACAAGTTCTTCAGGAGACATTTTTCACAACATTGTTCTTCAGAAAACGCTCCTTCTTGTACTGAGCCTTCTTCACCTGCCTGGCCTTTTCAAATTTCCATTTTTCTTCATTTATGAAGGCCGTCAACATGTGACTTTGACCAGGAGTGAGGTTTAATTCAGGCAAAGGTGTGTTAGGGTTCTTGTGCCATAGATCAATAAAATCAAGGATCTTCCTTGGATCCAGCATGAGGGGCACAGCACTGCCTTTGGCTCTAGCGGCCCTTTGTTGTCGATCTCTGATGAGCTCAGCTAATTCTTCATCATCAGCTTCGTCTTCGCTTGACGGAACCTGAAAGGCGACTTGCTTCTTGTGAGGACTTGGCCTTGTGCCTCGTCCAGAAGTGGCCTTTTTCTTCAGCAAGGTCGGAGTTGTTGAAGACTGAGGTGGAGCTGAAGAACTTGCAGAGACTCCTAAAGCAATTGAGATTCCAGTAGTCCTTTGGCATGTGGCAAGATGCACAGGTGCTGAGGACTTTGCAGGAGCAGCTGAGGATTTTGCAACCGAGGGAGTTGGAGCTGCTTTTGAGGAATTTGCTTGAGGAACAGGCCGTGAGGGCATTGCAGCTGAGGAACTTGTCTTAACAGCTGATTTCTTCAGAATAGCCTTCTTAGGCTTGATAGTAGAGGCCTCAGCGGCGGCAGCAACAGAATCTTCATTGAATTTCTTTACTGCCTCTTTAGCCACTTTGGCCAGCTTGGCTTGACGCTTAGCCCACTCCTGAGGAAATTCCTCACCTCTTCTGATGCTAGTGGGATCAGCTTCTTGGCCAGGAGCCAATGGAGGTCTTGGACATGGAGGGTTAACAGCAAATTTCTTCATGTACTTGGGAGTGACATAGCGATATTCCCTCCATTCTCTTGCCCATCTCCTCTCAATCTTCTGAATGCGCACTTTGCGCTGATTTTTGTTCTCCTTTCCATGAGTTGCTTCATCAGGAGTACAATATTCATCATAGATGTCATCAGGGATCTCAAAAGCAGTATTTGTTTCTGGCCTCTTTCCTCCCTTCTGAGGTCTTTTACCATCAGCCATTTTCTTCACTTGAGGGTTTTGAACAATCGAATTTTCGGATGAGGTGTGCAATTTTTCTTCAAGGAACGCTGCAAATGAGTTAAGTTGATGAGAACCTAGAGATTCAGCAGCGGACATGTGTACCTGTGAACAGAATATAGGTGCGAAGAGTTTTGGAGAGGTCATATGCGTTCTCAGAAGATTTTCAAAAGTATCAAGTTTGAGGAAGATGACCAGGGGTGTCTTGAGGAATTTCACTAAGCATTTTTGACTTAGGTTCTAGAGTTGTGTAGATTGAAAATCCACACAATTGAGGAATCTTGAAGAAAAACGCTGCTTAGAGAAACTGATCAAGGACAGAAGCAAGTTGGTGTTTAAGAACATGAAAGTTGAAGAATAAACACCTTTTGAAGATTTTGTGGAAATCATCAGAATCAACAAGGGCAGTAAAAATAAATTTTATTTACCCTTGACGAAGAACACGACGAACTGAGAGTGGCAGTGGAGATGTTCGTCCGTTCAGATCTTCCACGCCCTAACTTGGCGATGGAAAATAGCTACGGCGGCGGCGGAGTGAGGATTTCCGCGGCCGGCGTGAGTACGACGGCGACGAGGTCGAGGCAGTGAAGCTCTTCCTCACCGGCGACGATGGAGTGTAGCGGCGGCGCTAGGTCTGAGAGCTCGAGCGAGGGAGTAAGATCGAGCGGGGTAAATGAGCTCTGAGGAGGGTGAGGGGTATTTATAGCAGAGGTGAAAAACCGCTCGTCCGAAGAAAATGGACAAACGTGCCCCTGACCCTTCTCATCCTAGCGACATGTGTCACCCACGAACTGTGAAGTGGAGATCGAGTTAGATCGAGGGTGAATAGATAAATCTTATCGAGGGATAAGGAACGGTTTGAACGGCAAAAGCCGAAAATTCAGATAAGAATATTTTAATGTTTCGTTCGCAAATTCTTCAGCTGTCAAGGACACAGTGAAGATTTTGAACGGGTTTCAAATAGAACGCACATGAAGAATTTGTGAACGGACTGGATTGAGTTTAGCATTGAGGGGGAACGGGTCCGATCACATTCACTTAGAAGAAACACAACTTGAAGAATTAGCAATAAGTGAATGCTGTAGAGGACAGAAAACTCAAATATATATATATAGTCAATGAAGAACATAGACGGAAAGAGTGAAGATTTTGCAAAGTTGAAGAATTTGAAAATTTGAAGAATTTGCACAATGATGAAAAACTCAAATTTTGAAGATTTTCAACTTTTTGTGGTGGCGTGACCCACCGTGTAAGAATGATGATTTCAGACACCGCGTACAATTGTCGTAGGGCTCTGAGAATCAAATTCTTCATTAATTTCTTCACACTTAGAGGGTTAGTCTTCATTGATTGAAGAAAAACGTTTCTTCGTGTGTTGCACATCTAAGTCATCAATTTGCATAAGTGTTAGGATGTGTGTCCTTTTCAAAGGACATTCGAAGATTCTAAGATATTTAGCTCACACCGCAACTTGCTAAATCTCTTCTCATCCAAGGGCTTTGTGAAGATATCCGCTAGCTATTCTTCGGACTTCACGGGATCAATAGAGATGTCACCCTTCAACACATGATCTCGAAGAAAATGATGACGAATCTCGATGTGCTTTGTCTTCGAGTGCTGAACTGGGTTATGAGCAATTTTGATGGCACTCTCGTTGTCGCAGTAGAGTGGCACATTCTTCACATTGATGCCGTAGTCCTTGAGGGTTTGCTTCATCCATAGCAATTGAGCACAGCAAGAACCAGCAGCAATATACTCAGCTTCAGCAGTAGAGAGTGATACGCAGTTCTGCTTCTTCGAGGACCAACATACTAAGGATCGTCCGAGGAAATGGCATGTGCCTGAAGTTGACTTGCGGTCCACACGATCACCGGCATAGTCAGAGTCAGAATATCCAATGAGATCAAAAACCGAGCCCTTGGGATACCATAATCCAAGTGTTGGAGTGTGAGCTAGATATCGAAGAATATGTTTCACAGCCTTATAGTGTGATTCCTTCGGTGTAGCTTGAAAATGGGTACACATGCAAACACTAAGCATAATATCCGGCCTAGATGCACATAGGTACAATAAAGAACCAATCATGGAGCGGTATACCTTTTGATCGAAGTCTATTCCATTTTCATCAGTGCATAGATGGCCATTTGTGGGCATAGGGATTTTGACGCCTCTGCATTCTTGCATACCGAATTTTCTCAGAACGTCCTTGAGGTATTTCTCTTGAGAAATGAAAATGCCATTATGTTGTTGACGAATTTGAAGACCTAAGAAGAATTTCAATTCTCCCATCATGGACATTTGATATTCCTCACTCATCATGTAAGCAAATTCGTCACTGTAATGTTGGTTAGTACAGCCAAAGATAATATCATCAACATATATTTGGCACACGAATAATTCATCATCATAGGTTTTGGTGAAAAGAGTTGGGTCGAGTGAACCGGGTTTGAAGCCTTTCTTCATGAGGAATTCCTTCAGAGTATCATACCATGCCCGAGGGGCCTGCTTGAGGCCATAGAGGGCCTTATTGAGTCTGAAGACTTTGTCAGGATGTTTAGGGTCTTCAAAACCTGGGGGTTGAGCAACATATACTTCTTCCTCAAGCTTACCATTGAGGAATGCACTTTTCACATCCATTTGATATAAGATGATATTATGATGGGTAGCATAAGCAAGCAATATGCGAATAGCCTCAAGTCTAGCAACAGGTGCAAAAGTCTCATCGAAATCAATTCCTTCAACCTGTGTGTAGCCTTGAGCTACAAGACGAGCCTTGTTCCTCACCACTAGGCCATTTTCATCTTGCTTGTTGCGGTAGATCCATTTGGTACCGATGATATTGTGCTTGCATGGGTCCGATCGCTTGACAAGCTCCCACACATTGTTCAGCTTGAATTGATGTAATTCCTCTTGCATTGCTTGAATCCATTCAGGCTCCAGAAATGCCTCATCAACTTTGGTGGGCTCTGTGATAGAGACGAAAGCAAAATGCCCACAAAAGTTAGATAAATGTGAAGCTTTTGAGCGAGTCAGAGGACCTGGTGCGTTGATGTCGTTGATGATTCTCTCAATCTGTACTTCATTTGCAACGCGGGGATGAGCAGGTTGACGACTTTGATTTGGCTCAGCATTTTCTTCAGAGCCATTTTCTTCAGATGCGCCAGCATGCTGTTCTTCATGTTCTGGAATGATTTCTTCAGCAGATTCTTCGGTAGGAATGACATCCTCAGTAGCTTTGAACTTGATGGTTTCCTCAGGCGTCTTTTCATCTAGCACAGGAGGTAGGTGCTCTCTTTGCGAGCCGTTAGTTTCATCGAACCGCACATCTACAGTTTCAACAACCTTGTTGTGATAGGCATTGAAGACCCTGTAGTTGTGCGAGTCCTTTCCGTAACCAAGCATAAAACCTTCATGTGCTTTCAGTGCAAATTTAGAATTGTGATGTGGATCTCTAATCCAGCATTTAGCACCGAAGACTTTGAAATAACTCACATTGGGTTTCTTGTCAGTGAGGAGTTCATATGAGGTCTTCTTGAAGAATTTGTGAAGATATACCCTGTTGATGATGTGGCATGCAGTATCAATTGCCTCAGGCCAGAAGTGACGAGGTGTCTTGTATTCATCAAGCATGGTGCGAGCCATCTCAACAAGAGTCCTGTTCTTGCGCTCCACAACGCCATTCTGCTGAGGAGTGTATGGGGCAGATAGCTCATGAGTAATACCAAGTTCATCGAGATAGTCATCAAGACCAGTATTCTTGAACTCAGTCCCATTGTCACTACCTATATGCTTGATCTTCACGCCGAAATTCGTCGAAGCCCTTGAGGAAAATCGTCTGAAGACTTCCTGCACTTCAGTCTTGTAAGTAATGACATGCACCCATGTGTAACGAGAATAGTCATCAACAATGACAAAGCCATATAGAGATGCTGCATTTGTTAGTGTGGCATAATGAGTAGGGCCAAAGAGATCCATATGAAGCAATTCAAAAGGACGAGAAGTAGTCATGATAGTCTTCGAGGGGTGCTTGGCTCTGGTCATCTTTCCAGCCTCACAAGCCCCACAAAGATGATCTTTGAGGAATTTGACACCCTCGATGCCAATGACGTGCTTTTTCTTCACGAGCGTGTGTAAGTTCCTCATGCCAGCATGACCCAGTCGTCGATGCCATAGCCAGCCTTCTGAAGCTTTAGCAGGTAGACAAGTGGCAGGTTGTGGTCCTGCAGAGAAATCAACAATATACAAGTCTCCTCTCCTAAAGCCTTCGAAGACTTTGGAATTGTCAGATTCCATGAGCACTAAGCAACGATATTTGCCAAAGACAACAACCATATCAAGATCACAAAGCATTGAGACAGACATGAGGTTGAATCCGAGGGACTCGACAAGCATGACTTTATCCATGTGTCGATCCTTTGAGATTGCAACCCTACCTAGACCCAATACTTTGCTTTTGCCTTTGTCAGCGTAGGTGATATGCTTCAAGTGTGATGGAGATAAAGGAGTGTTCATCAGTAAGCTCTTGTCACCGGTCATGTGATTTGTACATCCATTATCGAGGACCCACTCAGTAGCTTTGGGTAAATCATCCTGCAGATGAATTAGTGCATCTTACGAACTCATATACTTCAGAGTGAAGAATATGACATCAAATTCATCAGACATATTTCATCAATTAAAGCAACATATGTATATATAGCAATGTGAGGACGTGAGAAATGAATAAATCATTTCTTCATGATTAGCTTGCGTCCTTTCAAGCATTTCAGGTCTCCAGCAAATTCTTCAGACGATTTAGTTCGTCTGGAGACCTGACCCTGCATAAGAGATTAGTTCCTTTTCTTCACCACCCACATCTGGAGGGGTGGCAAAGAGTTCATCATTCTACGAGCTCCATAAGAGAAAGGTGGCATAGACGCCAGACCACTTCGTTTCACATAAGAGGGGTTAGGGTAAGTATATGAATAAGCAAAGAAATTCTTCGAGGACTTATGAACATAATGATTTGAAGAATAATGCATATATTCATAGCCCTTAGGCTTTCCCTGCGAAACAGAAGTGTTAGCACGATGATGTTCATGTGAGGACTTTGATCCATGTGAGGAATTTGATTCATATGAAGAATTTGATCTGGGGTTCTTATTCTTCACAGGTGGTGTCATGAGGACATTCACCTGAAGACTTTCAAGGCACTTTTTGGGAACCCAGATTTTCTTCATAGGGGGACCATTCCTGCAGTTAGATCCAACATATCTAGCAAATACCTCACCATTCTGATTTTTGAACAGTTTATAGTTGGAGTCAAATGACTCATCAGATGAATATGAGGATTCACAAGTAAAGCCAGATAAAGTGGATGGATCTACGGGAGGTCCCTTCGCAGCAACCCATGAGGTTTTGGGATACTGCTCCGGTTTCCAGTAGGTTCCATCAGCATTGAGTTTCCTCTCAAAGGCAATACCCTCTTTCCTAGGGTTCCTGTTCAAGATCTGCTTTTTGAGCACAACACAAAGAGTCTGATGCCCTTTGAGGCTTTTGTACATGCCTGTCACATACAATTCCTTCAACCCTGCATTTTCGTCAGTGATACTAGTGGTATCCTCAGATGAGGAATTTGTGACCACAGAGATAGTTGAAGAATTTGCAGCAATGGAAGCATTTGAACATTCAGGTGAAGAATTAGCAGTTTCACATTCAATGCATTTCAAGCATGGTGGAATAAATTCTTCCTGAGCGGAACTGATCTGTTGAGCAAGCAAAGAATCATTTTCCTTCTAAAGATCTTCATGACTCACCCTTAGCTTCTCAAGATCTTGCTTTCTTTGAAGAAATTCATAAGAAAGCTTCTCATGATCGGCTAGGAGAGTTTCATGACGACCTTGAAGGTTGTCAAACTTAGACTATAGTTGCTGAAGATTATCAGTCAGTGTTTGAGTTCGATCCATTTCCTCACCTAACAGATCATCGCTTTTGTCTAGCATATTTTGAACCTTTTCCAAAGCCTTTTGTTGTTTAACAGCAATATTAGCAAGTTTGGAATAGCTGGGTTTGAGGTTATCATCAGATTCATCCTCACTTGATTCAGAGGAGGGATATTTGAGTACCTTGGCACCTTTTGCCATGAAGCAATAGGTGGGAGCATAGTCATCGTTGCCGTCATCAGCAGTGTTGGGGAAGACATTTTCCTCAGTGTTGAAGATGGACTTGCTAACGTAAGCAGTAGCGAGGGCTAGGCTCGCCACACCAGAGTCTGACTCCTCAGATGCCTCCTCTTCCTCATGTTCCTCAGATTCAGCTTCAGAGTCCATTTCCTTGCCAATGAATGCCCGAGCTTTCTTGGAGCTGCTCTTCTTGTGAGATGAAGACTTTGAAGATCTTGACGATGAGGACTTTGAAGATTTCTTCTTCTTCTTCTTAGAGTCATCTGAACTATCATCCTTGTATTTCTTCTTCTTTGATTCCTTCTCCCACTGAGGACAATCAGTAATGTAGTGACCAGGTTTCTTGCATTTATGGCAAGTTCTCTTCTTGTAATCACGGGATGAGGAATCTGATTTCATGTCATCACCTCTTGAGGATTTTCCAAATCGGCCACGTCTAGAGAACTTCTGGAATTTCCTCACGAGCATTGCTAGCTCCTGACTCAGTTCTTCAGGATCACCAAGGCTGCTACCAGAATCTTCATCTTCAGATTCAGAGACTGCCTTGGCTTTCAGTGCACGAGATCTACCATAGCTCGGTCCGTAGAGATCTCTCTTCTCAGCTAGTTGGAATTCATGAGTATTTAGCCTCTCGAGGATATCAGCAAGATCAAGTGACTTGTAGTCTCCACGTTCTTGAATCATCAGTGCCAGTGTATCGAATGAAGAATCGAGTGACCTCAGCAATTTCTTCACCACCTCATGGTCGGTGATGTCAGTGGCACCCAGTGCTTGAAGCTCGTTTGAAATGTCAGTGAGGCGATCAAAGGTTTGCTGAACATTTTCGTTGTCGAGTCTTTTGAAGCGGTTGAAGAGATTGCGAAGAATGTCAACTCGAGAGTCACGTTGAGTTGAGACTCCTTCGTTGACCTTGGACAGCCTATCCCAGATAAGCTTAGCTGTCTCCAAAGCACTCACTCTGCCATACTGCCCTTTGCTCAGATGGCCACATATGATATTCTTCGCTTGAGAGTCGAGTTGCTTGAATCTCTTCACATCAGCAGCGTTTACGGAAGGAGTGACAGAGGGAACACCCTTTTCCACAACATACCAGAGATCGTTGTCAATTGCCTCAAGATGCATGCGCATCTTGTTCTTCCAGTAGGGGTAGTCCGTCCCATCGAAGGTAGGACACCCAACTGAGGCCTTGATCATGCCTGCAGTCGACATAACTAAAACTCCAGGTGGTTAAACCAAAATCACACAGAACAAGGGAGTACCTTGCTCTGATACCAATTGAAAGTGCGTTATATCGACTAGAGGGGGGGTGAATAGGTGATTTTTACAAATTCGTCACTAAGGAATTTCAAGGTGAGGAAATTCCTAAGCGACGAACTACTTAGCAGCGGAATAAGTACTCAGATGTAAGCATAACAGAGCAGTAGCACAGTCATCATGATGAAATGAAAACAAGCACAGAGTACAAGAAGCATAAACACAGGATAAGCAGGCTGAAGACAAACTGACTGAAGAAATTGAACTAAGGAAATTGAGAAAGTCTTCAGTCAAAGTCTTCAAGTTAGATAAATGTGAAGCTTTTGAGCGAGTCAGAGGACCTGGTGCATTGATGTCGTTGATGATTCTCTCAATCAGTACTTCATTTGCAACGCGGGGATGAGCAGGTTGACGACTTTGACTTGGCTCAGCATTTTCTTCAGAGCCATTTTCTTCAGATGTGCCAGCATGCTGTTCTTCATGTTCTAGAATAATTTCTTCAGCAGATTCTTCAGTAGGAATGACATCCTCAGTAGCTTTGAACTTGATGGTTTCCTCAGGCGTCTTTTCATCTAGCACAGGAGGTAGGTGCTCTCTTTGCGAGCCGTTAGTTTCATCGAACCGCACATCTACAGTTTCAACAACCTTGTTGTGATAGGTATTGAAGACCCTGTAGCTGTGCGAGTCCTTTCCATAACCAAGCATAAAACCTTCATGTGCTTTCGGTGCAAGTTTAGAATTGTGATGTGGATCTCTAATCTAGCATTTAGCACCGAAGACTTTGAAATAACTCACATTGGGTTTCTTGTCAGTGAGGAGTTCATATGAGGTCTTCTTGAAGAATTTGTGAAGATATACCCTGTTGATGATGTGGCATGCAGTATCAATTGCCTCAGGCCAGAAGTGATGAGGTGTCTTGTATTCATCAAGCATGGTGCGAGCCATCTCAACAAGAGTCCTGTTCTTGCGCTCCACAACGCCATTCTGCTGAGGAGTGTATGGGGCAGATAGCTCATGAGTAATACCAAGTTCATCGAGATAGTCATCAAGACCAGTATTCTTGAACTCAGTCCCATTGTCACTACGTATATGCTTGATCTTCACGCCGAAATTCATCGAAGCCCTTGAGGAAAATCGTCTGAAGACTTCCTGCACTTCAGTTTTGTAAGTAATGACATGCACCCATGTGTAACGAGAATAGTCATCAACAATGACAAAGCCATATAGAGATGCTGCATTTGTTAGTGTGGCATAATGAGTAGGGCCAAAGAGATCCATATGAAGCAATTCAAAAGGACGAGAAGTAGTCATGATAGTCTTCGAGGGGTGCTTGGCTCTGGTCATCTTTCCAGCCTCACAAGCCCCACAAAGACGATCTTTGAGGAATTTGACACCCTCGATGCCAATGACGTGCTTTTTCTTCACGAGCGTGTGTAAGTTCCTCATGCCAGCATGACCCAGTCGTCGATGCCATAGCCAGCCTTCTGAAGCTTTAGCAAGTAGACAAGTGGCAGGCTGTGGTCCTGCAGAGAAATCAACAATATGCAAGTCTCCTCTCCTAAAGCCTTCGAAGACTTTGGAATTGTCAGATTCCATGAGCACTAAGCAACGATATTTGCCAAAGACAACAACCATATCAAGATCACAAAGCATTGAGACAGACATGAGGTTGAATCCGAGGGACTCGACAAGCATGACTTTATCCATGTGTCGATCCTTTGAGATTGCAACCCTACCTAGACCCAATACCTTGCTTTTGCCTTTGTCAGCGTAGGTGATATGCTTCAAGTGTGATGGAGATAAAGGAGTGTTCATCAGTAAGCTCTTGTCACCGGTCATGTGATTTGTACATCCACTATCGAGGACCCACTCAGTAGCTTTGGGTAAATCATCCTTGGCACCTTTTGCCATGAAGCAATAGGTGGGAGCATAGTCATCGTTGCCGTCATCAGCAGTGTTGGGGAAGCCATTTTCCTCAGTGTTGAAGATGGACTTGCTAACGTAAGCAGTAGCGAGGGCTAGGCTCGGCACACCAGAGTCTGACTCCTCAGATGCCTCCTCTTCCTCATGTTCCTCAGATTCAGCTTCAGAGTCCATTTCCTTGCCAATGAATGCCCGAGCTTTCTTGGAGCTGCTCTTCTTGTGAGATGAAGACTTTGAAGATCTTGACGATGAGGACTTTGAAGATTTCTTCTTCCTCTTAGAGTCATCTGAACTATCATCCTTGTATTTCTTCTTCTTTGATTCCTTCTCCCACTGAGGACAATCAGTAATGTAGTGACCAGGTTTCTTGCATTTATGGCAAGTTCTCTTCTTGTAATCACGGGATGAGGAATCTGATTTCATGTCATCACCTCTTGAGGATTTTCCAAATCGGCCACGTCTAGAGAACTTCTGGAATTTCCTCACGAGCATTGCTAGCTCCTGACTCAGTTCTTCAGGATCACCAAGGCTGCTACCAGAATCTTCATCTTCAGATTCAGAGACTGCCTTGGCTTTCAGTGCACGAGATCTACCATAGCTCGGTCCGTAGAGATCTCTCTTCTCAGCTAGCTGGAATTCATGAGTATTTAGCCTCTCGAGGATATCAGCAGGATCAAGTGACTTGTAGTCACCACGTTCTTGAATCATCAATGCCAGTGTATCGAATGAAGAATCGAGTGACCTCAGCAATTTCTTCACCACCTCATGGTCGGTGATGTCAGTGGCACCCAGTGCTTGAAGCTCGTTTGAAATGTCAGTGAGGCGATCAAAGGTTTGCTGAACATTTTCGTTGTCGAGTCTTTTGAAGCGGTTGAAGAGATTGCGAAGAACGTCAACTCGAGAGTCACGTTGAGTTGAGACTCCTTCGTTGACCTTGGATAGCCTATCCCAGATAAGCTTAGCTGTCACCAAAGCACTCACTCTGCCATACTGCCCTTTGCTCAGATGGCCACATATGATATTCTTCGCTTGAGAGTCGAGTTGCTTGAATCTCTTCACATCAGCAGCGTTTACGGAAGGAGTGACAGAGGGAACACCCTTTTCCACAACATACCAGAGGTCATTGTCAATTGCCTCAAGATGCATGCGCATCTTGTTCTTCCAGTAGGGGTAGTCCGTCCCATCGAAGGTAGGACACCCAGCTGAGACCTTGATCATGCCTGCAGTCGACATAACTAAAACTCCAGGTGGTTAAACCAAAATCACACAGAACAAGGGAGTACCTTGCTCTGATACCAATTGAAAGTGCGTTATATCGACTAGAGGGGGGGTGAATAGGCGATTTTTACAAATTCGTCACTGAGGAATTTCAAGGTGAGGAAATTCCTAAGCGACGAACTACATAGCAGCGGAATAAGTACTCAGATGCAAGCATAACAGAGCAGTAGCACAGTCATCATGATGAAATGAAAACAAGCACAGAGTACGAGAAGCGTAAACACAGGATAAGCAGGCTGAAGACAAACTGACTGAAGAAATTGAACTGAGGAAATTGAGAAAGTCTTCAGTCAAAGTCTTCAAACAGTAATGATCAAATACATAGCAAGTATGCGAGGAAATGAAAGGGTTGAGGAAATAGAACCAGTTGCTCAGTGAAGACAATGATTTGGTAGACCAGTTCCAACTGCTGTGACAGTTGTACGTCTGGTTAGAGCGGCTAGGTATTTAAACCTGAGGACACACAGTCCTCACCGTATTCTCCTTGAGCTAAGGTCACACAGACCTCGCCCAATCACTCGTGGTAAGTCTTCAGGTGACTTCCAAACCTTCACATACTCGGTCACTCGGCAATCCACAATTTTCTCTTGGATGCTCTAGACCATGACGCCTAACCGTCTGGAGGATGCACAGTCCTCAAAGGTAACAAGCGTCGGTTCCACACAGGAACAATCTCTTCAGTGATGCTCAATCACTTTGGGTTTGTAGGTGTTTGGGTTTTTGGGTTTTTCCTCACTTGATGATTTTCGCTCAAAGTCCTCGGAGGATGGGATGCTCTAAATAACAAGTGTCAGTATATCTCTCGGAGCAGCCAACCAGCTAGTGGTTGTAGGGGGCGGCTATTTATAGCCTAGGGAGCAGCCCGACATGATAAGACATAAATGCCCTTCAATGATATGACCGTTATGTGGGTAGGATATTTGGACAGCTGGCGCGCAGCACAGCAACGGTCGGATATTTGAGTATCAAATTCCTCAGGGCTATCATGTTCCTCACTTGTAGGCAATCCGCACTGGCGAATTCCTAACTCCTCAGTCAGAACAAATTCCTCAGAGAACAGAAGAACTTCGTCTCTGTCACTGAAGAACTTGACTAAACTGTATGAGATTTCCAATGGCTTCACTCGAAAGGATTGGGTAGGTGTAGGATTTTGAGTTGAGCATCACTTGGAAACTTTTCCTTAGTTTTACCTCGACCCCCTTTAACAGTACGGTGTTTCCTATGACTCAAGAAGAAGAAAATGAAACTACGAAAACAAAAGTCTTCACGCTTCATAATCCTCGCATGAATATCAAGTCTTCAGGGTCACACCAATTTCTTCACTTTCAAAGTCTTCAAGAAAACCAAAGTCTTCAGTTGAAGACATTCATTTTTAGGGGTCGACAATCATCGTAAATAACAAACTCCTCATAGACTTATAGACCTGTGTACACTCACAAACACATTAGTCCCTTAACCTATAAGTCTTCAATACACCAAAATCACTAAGGGGCACTAGATGCACTTACAGGAATTTGGTGGAAGACAGAAATATAGGGTGCTTCACAACCTAGAGCAAATAGGGTTATTCCTTTAATAGAAAAAGGAATATTCCCAATAGAAAGAATATTGGGATTGGTCCAAGATGGGGAATGACATGATCTTGAGATGACAAGACACTTGGGAGCCTGAGAAGAGATGATCTTCCCAGGTTTCAGGACCACAGAGCCACAGAAAAGCAATTCAAATAAAAAATCCAAAGAAAAAGAAAGGGCCAAAATCCAGGGTGTCACAAACCTTCCCCCCTTAAAGAAATCTCGTCCTTGAGATTTGGTTGCTCAGGGAACAAGTATGAATATATCTGACTTAGGGTAACCGTTTCCAACTCGGGTATCCTTTTTCCTTATATGATGTTCCCACTGAATTTCATATGGCTGATTGCCTGGCTCTAGGGTGGTTTGCTTTATGTATCCTCATTCTGAAAGGTCTTACCTCACATGTTCATGCTTACGCTGGCTCCAATTTCTTTCATATCTGTTGACCTAGGGTGCGAAAGATTATCCTGACTGAAATATATGCCCTTCTCACAAGTCCGAGAGTTGTTTCCCATGGATGTGTCTTTCTTATATCCAGCACTGCCAACATTCCATGGAGCTGTGAACAAACTTTCTTGGTGGACACCCAATCTCTTACTCCTTTCATTGGGTTGCTTAAATAAATACATGTCCTCCGGGTTCAAAATAGTGTGGTGAACCATAACCGTTTTCCTGATGGAATTTAGCCTCTCACAGGGATTCCTGAATCATCTTGGCTAGCTCCACTGTCGTGACACTGGTACAGCGAGGTGCTATACAAACGGTTTTTAACCCCTTTCCGCAATGGCATTTTGAACCATAGCCTAGTGAGTGACTGCGATAGGGGGGTCCTTCCCGCACAACCCAGAAACCGTCGGGGATAGGCCCTCCGGTCACACACGCTCGGCAAAATGAGGTCGTGTGCGATCGGCGAGCGATCAAATACGGTTATAAGGGTCCAATCAGTTCCAGTCGTAAGTACATCCCACACAGTCAGTCCCAAACAAACGTTTCCATTTGTTATGTACAATCCACACAGTCAATCCAAGGAATACGTTTCCGTTCTTATGTACATCCCACACAGTCAATCCAGGGAAAACGTTTCCGCTCGTATATACATCCCACACAGTCAATCCAGGGAAAACGTTTCCGTTCATATATACATCCCACACGGTTTTATGTATAGCCTCATGTGTGATAGGTGTAACTATCACACACGCTCTGCCTCGGTTAACCGTTTGCTTTTATTCAACTACATCACACACGATTTGATGAAGAAAACTGTATGGCATTGGGCTATCCATCACAAGCGCTTTTACTACTAGAACCGTTTGCAAAGTTCCATGACCCATTTAGCAGGTTTATTAGTTTATAATTAATAATTCCAGTATTACGCAAATTCACATTTCATATCGAACAGCTGTTTGCCAATTTCATATCAGGCATATAAATATATTTTAACATCACAATATGATAGCAACCGGAAAATAGCACAGTACAGCATATAGCTAGTTCACCTTCATAAGAACAATATTAGAACAATATATTCATTTCCCTAATCGAGATCATCCAGGCTCGTCTTATCCACCTCTGCTTTCAGTTCAGTAAGAACATGTTTTGCACTGGCCAATTGGGAAAGTGCCTCCTCCTTCGCCAACACCATCTTAGCAAAGTCTGATTTAAAAAATCTGAGCTCATTCTCCATCTTCCTCTTTTTATCCCGCATCTTCAAATATTCTTCAGCGCTGACAACACTTTCTCTAAGCCTACCTCTGTTCTCTTCCTCATACATGCTCCAGAGCTTTGCTAGGCACATCTTCAAAGACTGTGGCCACTCTTGATCAACCCACTCCAGGTAAGAACACTTCCGTTCATCCTATAATATTTAAAACTAGATCAGTAACAATTGTAGGGGAAATGGGTTTCTAGCAACATAGAAAATTACCTAATACATATTTTGATAAACTGAAGAAACAGGTTAATTATGACATATCTTCTCAAAACGATCAATGTGCAAATGAATTAATTGCTACTGAGACAACAACCAAATTCTGAAACGTCAGAAGCTATAATTAACTACACCAATGCTACAAGTTCTTAGTCATGTACTATAAATAACAAATTGAACATTTTATGAGGAAGCTAAATATAACTGCAACAACATAGTGACAGTGTTTGGATGACAGCAAATTGATACTAACAGGTGTGTACATGCACAAATTTAGTAACATAGAACTAATAGCACTAAGGCCGTCCACTGCGTATGCCAAAACCGGTGTAAAGACAACTGTTGCTACATTTGGCACCGGTGCCCTGCACTGGCGAGCCGATGCAGCGGAAAAAAAATCAGGGACCCGGACTCCGGAGCACCTAGTTGCTCCGATGCCCAGTTCCTTCGTGCCATAAAGATTTAGTATTTTACTGCTTGGCTGCTCGGATGTGTGGACCAAAGTTGGCTGCACAAACTGCTGAAGCGGTGCCAAATAATTTTCTAATGGCACCGCTGATGAGATGGCAACATTTTTAGATACTAGGTACAAACTATGACACTGTCTTAACATCCACAATAATATAGCACAGTGACAGTGTCTGAATCACATCTAACAAATAATTTGTAACAACGAAAGTGGGGCTAACCTTCTCTGCACATGCCAGAAACTTCCTTCCACTGTCCACAGATTCAAACGCAACTAGCTTCACGCATGGAGATTGATGGTGACAACGAGCAGGCAGATCTTCAGCCACCTCACTCCATTCGTTGCAACTGATGGTCCTAGGGAGCTACAAGAGGAAGAAATGACTCAAATCGACCGCCGAGTTAAAATCCTTCATTCCAAGTCATAACCCGAGAGAGAGAAGAGAGGCATACCCGGGTGCTGAAAAATTTGTCGTCGGAGGAGGAACCGCTGGAGAGGTCATTGAAGAAGACCATGGCGACCCCGGCAGTAGGATGCGAGACGGCGAGAGCGAGGAAGCGACTATAGCTTTCGAAGGAAGGAAGGAGGAAACAGGGGAAATGTGACTTGTGGTCGGGGAGAAAAGGGGGTGGGGAAGGGGGGCGGGGGTAGATATTTCGGCGGTAGGCCAAAATTTTCGAAATGTGGAGTGAAACTTTGCGCGCGGTGCCGCCGGACACCATTCACTTTGAACGATTGTGTGCATCGCAAATGATTCTTCTGCTTTACGCGCATGTGATGAGTTTGATAATTCAAATTTTGGTGGAAATTTCCCTGGGAACTGTCCTCATCCATGTCATTGCATAATTTAACATCGCTTGCTAATTTGGGCACACAAAAGAGCGTACAGCACACATACCAGACTTACTGAATCGAGCAATTCTAGTAATTAAACAGAGCCAGTTGACCTAAACATTGCTCTAATAAAAGACCAGCATTAAAAACAAAGCCTAAGTACGCATAATTTTAACAAAGCCGCCGCCGCACCAGCCTATGCATCGCCGGTGTGAGATGAGACGTCGATGACTTGTCCTGGCGACATGCCACCGTTGGTGGACTCCGTGTCCCCCCTGTTGAAGTCGACCACGTCCTCGTCCTTGTCCTCAGCGCCGCCCTCAAGGTTGTAGAACTCGTAGTAGTGGCTGCGCCAGAGCTCGCATTGGTACTCCACCACCAATTCCTCGACGGACAAACTCTTCTCTACCTCGACCTCGGCCACACGCAACTCCTCCTCCCGGCGCTCCTCGATCTCCGCCGCCTCCTGCATCTCCAGCTCTTGCTCGGCGATCTCATGAGGAAGCAGGTGCTCCATGGCCACCGCCGCCTTTTTGGACGTGGGTTGCATGCTGGATTCCGAGGTGGCCTGGAATATCTTGGCATGTGCATCCTCGATCTTGGCGTGGATGGCCTCGACCCGGGCCAGGGCGACATCGGCGGCACGGACGACAGCTCGAGCACTCTCGGCGCTTGCAGCCACCATCGCAGCAGCTGCTGCAACCGTCTCGGCTGCTGCAACTGCCCTGTTGGCTGTCGTAGACGCCCTCTCGGCAGATGCGGCCGCGCTCAATGCGGATGCAGCGGCACTCTCGGCGTAGGCGGTCGTGCTCTCGGCGCAGGCGGCGGCGCTCGGGGAGGACGCGGCCACCGTACGGGCCCTCACGAAGCGTTTCCACGGCGTCATCTTTTGCAAGAAGGGTTTGTGGGAATGGGGATCGGGATTCGTTGATTCAGGGGTTGCCAGCACTGGAGCAGACGAGCCGGCGAAGCTTAAGGAGGAAGACTTAAATAGACCCACGAATTTTCATCAAAAACGGTTCCTGCAAAACAACTGTGTGTGATGTTATTGATATTTTTTATTAGCTGTGAAAGAAGAATTTGGAGTAAAGTGGCAACGGATGGTGTTTTAAATGTACGAGAAATTTTGTAGTACTAATACAACTGTCATTTGAAAATTTGGAAAATTCCAGGGGTCATTTGACCTTTTAAGACATTTAAGTGATTTTCTAGCCATTTAATGACCGTAATTCAAATTTGAACTACATCTACATGCAACGGCTAACCATAACGGTTTGAAAAATCATATTTGTGTACTTGTGTGCGAGTTAATTCCATGTGCAGTAAATTGGAAGGAATTTTCAAACATATTGGTCTCACGGCTATGACACAAAGCATGGAGTGCCATGGCATTTAAATTCCAAAAAGTTAAAAAAAAAAGATCAGAAACACATGAAACCTTGCTTGATGTAATGTCATACCACCAAGATGATGTGGTAAAAAAATTGGCATGTTTGACAAAAGTTTGGACACACACCCCTCACAAACTGGAGCAACTCACTAGAAGGCTCGTGGTTCCGAGAGGGAACAATGCATGTTTGATGACGAACGGGCGATAGCTTCCTCTTATGGCCTTCAAAATTTTTCTACAGTTAACTGTTCGCACACGAACACGTCACCGTGTACCTCCAACACCGAGGGTGATGCACTGTAGCTCACGTCGAAGGAGACTCGTCCGGAAGCGCGGTACGCAAGCAATCCGGCAGGCACTTTAGTAGACCCAAAACCCCACATGCCCGGGAGGGACCCCGTCAGGGCGCGCGGTAGCTATGGGCTGCCCTAGGTCGACCTGATCACCCCTAGAGCCTCGAGGTTCGTCGCCCTGCAACAAGAAGAACGAACGAAGAATGAGGAAGAAGAAGAACAAGGGAGAGAGATAAAGGTAAAGGTAAAAAGTGATATATTGATAGATCGATTGTGTGTTGTTCAATCGGCCATCACCCCTTAGATATATAAGAGGCGAATGGACTTCCTGTACAAGAAAAGGACTCCAAATCACATCCAAATCTTTTCAAAATTAACCGAACTCGGATTTAGGTAAGTTTGGGACATTATTTTGGTTTTTGACTCTCACAGGCCACAAACAACCTCGGATGAAGATGCGCCCAAAAGTAAATTTAACCGTTTCGACGAGACGAACAACTTTCATGTTGAACGTTTTTCCTTATATGATGTTCCCTGTCGGGGTATTCTCGCGACAGATGCCAGGGGGTGGCTTATCATGGATGGGGACAGGAGGACGTCGTCGGGCCCTAGAAGCGGGAATGGGCGAGAGCTCGAACGCACACGAGTCTTACCCAGGTTCGGGGCTCTCCGAGGAGATAACACCCCTAGTCCTGCTCTGCGGGGTCTCCGCATGATGACTATGATCAGATAGTGGCTACAAGTTTGCTCCTTGAGCTGTTGGCTAGAGGAAGAAGAAGGGCAAGGCTAGCTCTCTTGCTTCTCCTAGCTATGTGTGTATGAATGGCGTGGATGATGAACCCTTTGCATGGGTGAGCCTGGGGGGTTTATATAGGCCTACCCCCCAGGGGTACAATGGTAATAGGGCTGGGTGTAGGACTCGGATGTCAGTGTCTATGGTCGTCGGGTTCTCCGCCGACTGCTGGGGCCCGCCGCCTGGTGGGCCCCACCGGCGGCCGAGGATTCGACCGACAGGTAGGGCCCGCCGCATGCGGGCCACACTGATTGCTTTTTGTTGTAGCCTCGCCCTTGATGATGGGGGCCTTGTCGGGGAGGCATGGCTACAGTCCCGCTGCCTGGTGTGCGCTCACTGTAGCCATACTCCGTCTCATCAGAGTAACGACGCGTTGACTCCGAGAGGAGGGAGGGGCCGGCTGCTGGGAGCCGGTCCGCCACCGAAGCGGCCTTCTTGTGTAGCGCTGTCTTCTGGTTGCTCACGGACAGGTAGGGCCTGCCGCCTGCGGGCCGTACCGACCGCCTGTCGTGGGAGCATGGCCCCTGCAGATGAGGGCTATGTCACGGGCCGCGTGGCTACAGTGCCGCGCCTGGCAGAGCGGTGTCCGCTTGGTCAGCCCACGCCGTAGCCACGCTCCTCCGGGATTCGGGGAAACAGTTGGCCCTGTAGCTACGTCCCATCTTATCGTAATGAATGGGTGCAGACTCCGAGGGGAGGAAGGGCCGTCTGCTAGGATCCGGCCTCCCCCGAAGCCGCCTTCTGAGAGTGTGCCGCCATCTGGGAGCCGGCCTCTTGGGCCAGCCGGCCCATGGAGCTGGCCACGCGTCTGGAAGGTGCGAGGGGCTTCGCTAGCCCTGATGTCTTGAAATGCTACAGGGCTTTGATGAGGCTACCCGTGGTCAATCCCTCCGACAGTAGTCCCCGAAGCTGGTGAGGCGCCGCGGCTCAAGCCGGAGTGCCTCAGCAGTTTCCTCCACTGAGAGATCCTACGCCCTTGCTTTGTCCGGCTGGTAGAAGCCGTCTGACTGGAACCGGCCGAGGTTGGGTCGGCCGCCTGATGAATTCGAATCGTCGTCGCGTGCGCCAGGCGGCACGCCTGCCGCCCGTTGCTCGCTTGCCATGCGGTGCCAGCAGGCCAGACCGGCCTACCAGCCCACGCACGTGACGGGACATCGCCACAGGCCCGGGCCCACCACTACAGGGCCTCGGCACGCGCGCGGATCCGCTGCGGCCGAGGCAGGCGGTTGCCTTTCCGGGGGCAATTAAAGACGCGCCATAATTGGCGCGGGATTTACGGGGACGTGCGGGGCGTGGGCGTAGTTAATCCCCATGCCCCCCATGATTTGCCTCTTCGGCTCCACCGCCGCAGCCGTATAAGTAGGGGAGGGGCGGGGAAGCGGCCAAACACACGCACCCCTCCCTCGCTTTCTTCTTCTTCTTCCTCCTTGCTGTTGCTGTTGCGCCGCGCCGCCTGCCACCGAAGTGCTGCCGCAGCCCGCCGTCGCTCTACCTCTCCGCGCCACCGCGGCCTCGCCATTACTCGACCTCGCCGCGCCACCACCAAGCAACCACAGAGCATGGCGCGAGGCGAGTGGGATGGCTCAAACGTCATCGACGAGCACATTGACTTCCTCCGCGCGACGCGGAGGATGCCCAACGAAACATGCGTGGGCGCGTGGGTTCCTGCAGCGAGGGAGATCACGCTGGCGCCGGAGGCCGGCGAATTCGTCGTCTTTCGCAGCCACTTCCTCCGCGGCTTCGGTTTGCCGGCGAGTGGCTTCCTCCGCGCCTTCCTCAACCTCTACCGCCTGCAGCCGCACCACCTCACACCCAATACCGTGGTACTCCTCTCCGCCTTCGTCACCTTTTGCGAGGGCTACCTCGGCGTCCTTCCCATGCTCGAGTTGTGGGGGAGATTCTTCTACCTCAAGCTCGGCACCGCGGCCAAGGGCGAGCCGGCCTAGTGTGGTGCTTGTGTCGCCGTGTGGCGCACCGGCGCCGGAACCCGGTTTCCGGCTGTGGCCGTGTTGGAGTCAGCCATGTTGTGGCAGAAGTCTTACTTCTATGTCCGCAACTTGGATCCGACTTGGGACTATGTCAACCTACCGGATTATGCAGCCGGCCCGCCTCCTGAGCCGCGGAACAATTGGGGCCAGCAGCCGAGGCCGCTGCCGGCTGCCATCACCAACGTCCTCGACCGCCTACAAGAGAAGACGGACTCGGAGGGCCTCCAGCCGGCGGACCTACTGGTCGCCATCATCCAGCGCTGGGTGTCGCCGCTTCAATTCCGGCCTCACTTGATCTGCGACATGAGCGGCCACCGGGACCCTTGCCGGATGTCGACCAAGGAGATGCCGATGGTGGAGGTCGTCCGACATGTCAACAATATCTCTGGCAGCCAGCTCAGCGAGGAGGACTGGAGCTTCGGCAAGGAGCCTTACAGCCGCGCCAATCCGCCGCCTGCGGTTAGTATTTGGTCTCCCTTTTTTGCCTACGCCATGCTCTTTATCCGCCCTGACCACCCGAACGCGGCGCAGCGCTTCGCCAGCTAGGGAGCAGGCGGCGTGCCAGATCCCGGCCACCAGTGGATGGCGGACCGGGAGGTGAGTGACGTGGGCGGCCCCGAGCTAGGGGCGGCCGCGTTGGAGGAGGACGACGCTGCCGGTGGAGGCGGCGCCGGAGCAGGCGGAGGCATAGGAGGCGATGTCCGGGACTGGCCAGACGACGATGAGGATGGCGACTTGCAGCGCCGCTCGGAAGGCACCGACAGGACGGGAGCCGGCCCCTCGGCGACGCGGCCGACTGGCGGGGCGCCGACTGGAGCACCCGGCGCGTCTAAGCGCCGCGCTGACGTGGGGATGCTTGGCACCCGGCCAGCCAAGAAGCCCAAGTCGACGGTTGCCGCGACCAAGCGGCAACAGGCCGCGAAGACGGCCACCGTTCGGAGGGCCCCAACGCCACGCCCGTTGGTGTCTGCGTAAGTCTTTTGACTGCTCTTGTTTTGGTTGTTTTGTCTTGGTTTTTCTTTTTCCAAACTTCTTATCTTTGCTTGTCTTACTGAGCAGGGCTCTCCTCACTGTGTCACGGGCCCCATCTGCCGCGGTGATTGGAGAAGCAGGCGGCTCTGAGGATGCCCGCCGCGTGGACCCTGCCGTCGCCCTTCGAGAGGCGACGGAGCGGAATGCGCGGGAGGCACGGGAGGAGCGGGAGGCGGCTGCACGGCTGGAGGCCGAAGCAGCGACCGCGGCGCAGGTGGAGGCCGATGCCGCAGCCAAGGTGCAGGCGGACGCGGCGGCCAAGGCGCAGGCGGAGGCCGACGTCAAGGCCACGGAGGACCCGGCCCGGAACGTGGTTCCCGAGGCCGCCGACCCGCAGCAGTCGGAGCCGCCGGTGGTGGAGGACCGGATGCCGACTGAAGGAGGCGGTGCTAGCCAGGCAGCACCGGGGGATGGGACAGCCGACCTCGTCATCCTGGAGGACGCTCCGCGGGCGCCGGGTGCTGAGGAGCGGGGCGGAGGCCTGCCCGAGGGGCCGCAGGCGCCGCCGTCCAGCGCCGAGTTGGTGGAGGGCCAGGCCCTGGTGACCCGCGCTTCCACGCGCATGCGCCCAGTGCAGGCAACTTCTGTGCCGAGGCCGGCGGGTGTCGAGGCCGCGAGCTCGTAGGCGGCCGACACCGAGGCCACGAGCGCCACTCCGCCTGGTTGGGCACAAGGAGCCGGTCCGGCCACCCTGAACATTGCAGTGCAGGACGTCCTCGACACATTCAAGACCCATGGCGCCACCCTCCTGCAGGCGAGGAGCGAGCTGGTGGCGATGCAGACAACCGTCCGGGTATGCGTTTGAATTATCTTTTTTGCTTTTGCGGTCTTCAGTGGGGGCGCGCCAGCGCACCCACTGGGTGTAGCCCCCAAGTTCCGAGCCGGCTGCTGAGCAGGCGGGTTGGAACTCCAAGGCGTATTTCTGAATGCTGAAGTGCTGCTCTTGTTGTAGAACTATCATAATCTGCATGCGGCCGCCTACAACTCCCAGAACCAGCAGCTCGCCAACCGGACTACTGAGCTGAACAAGAGCCGCGGTACGTAGGCCGTCTTCTAGTGGGGGTGCACAAGCGCACCCACTGGGTGTATGATACGTCTCCAACGTATCTATAATTTTTTATTATTCCATGTTGTTATATTATCATTCTTGGATGTTTTACAATCATTTTATAGTCGTTTTATATCATTTTTTGGTACTAACCTATTGACATAGTGCCAAGTGCCAGTTGCTGTTTTTTGCATGTTTTTTACATCGCAGGAAATCAAACCAAACGGAGTCCAAACGCAGCGAAACTTTTTGTGGATTTTTTTGGACCAGAAGACATCCAGTGGGCCGGAGAAGCGCCTGGGGGGTGCTTCGAGGGGAGCACAACCCACCAGGGCGCGCCTGGAGGCCCAGGCGCGCCCTGATGGGTTGTGCCCACCTCGGGTGCCCCCCAAACCGCCTCTTTGCTCTATAAATACCCCAATATTCCAGAAACCCTAGGGGAGTCGACAAAAATCAATTCCAGCCGCCGCAGAGTCTAGAACCACCAGATCCAATCTAGACACCATCATGGAGGGGTTCACCACTTCCATTGGTGCCTCTCCAATGATGCGTGAGTAGTTCTTTGTAGACCTACGGGCCCGTAGTTAGTAGCTAGATGGCTTTCTCTCTCTCGTTTGATTCTCAATACAATGGTCTCTTGGAGATCCATATGATGTAACTCTTTTTGCGGTGTGTTTGTTGGGATCCGATGAACTTTGAGTTTATGATCAGATCTATCTTTTTATCCATGAAAGTTATTTGAGTCTTCTTTGATCTCTTATATGCATGATTGCTTATAGCCTCGTATTTCTTGATATTTGGGTTTTGTTTGGCCAACTTAATCTATTTATCTTGCAATGGGAAGAGGTGCTTTGTAGTGGGTTCGATCTTACGGTGCTTGATCCCAGTGACAGAAGGGGAACCGACACGTATGTATCGTTGCTACTAAGGATAAAACGATGAGGTCTATTTCTACATAAATAGATCTTGTCTACATCATGTCATCGTTCTTATTGCATTATTACGTTTCTCCATGAACTTAATACACTAGATGCATGCTGGATAGCGGTCGATGTGTGGAGTAATAGTAATAGATGCAGGCAGGAGTCAGTCTACTAATCTTGGACGTGATGCCTATATAATGATCATTGCCTGGATATCATCATGATTATTTGAAGTTTTATCAATTGCCCAACAGTAATTTGTTCACCCACCGTTTGCTATTTTTCTCGAGAGAAGCCACTAGTGAAACCTACGGCCCCGGGTCTCTTTTCCAATATATTTGCTTTCAAGATCTGTTTTGCTATTCGCTCTTTTCTTTATTTGCAACTTTTAGTTTCAGATCTATTAAACCAAAAATACAAAAATACCTTGTTGCACTTTATTTTATTTGGCGTTCGATCTATCAATATTTACTACTCTCTCATGTCCGTTTGCCAATTTTTGGCGCCGTTGCCCGAAAGGGATTGACAACCCCTTTTACATGTCGGGTTGCGAGTATTTGTTATTTGTGTGTAGGTGCTGTTTATGTAGTGTTGCTTGGTTCTCCTACTGGTTCGATAACCTTGGTTTCATCATTGAGGGAAATACCTACCGCCGATGTGCTGCATCATCCCTTCCTCTTTGGGGAAATACCGAAGTAACTTCAAGCCGCATCAAAAGGAATTTCTGGCGCCGTTGCCAGGGAGGATCTTCAACATATACCAGGTTCCTAATCACAAATCTCATCTCCTCGCAATTTACATTATTTGCCATTTGCCTCTCGTTTTCCTCTCCCCCACTTCACAAAAAATTGCCGTTTTATTCGCCCTCTTTTTCGTTCGCCGTTTTCTTGCCGGATCTGTTTTTGAGTGCAATCTTGTTGCGTAGTTACAATGACTCAAGAGAACACCAAGTTGTGTGATTTCTCAAATATCAACAACAATGATTTTCTTAGCACTCCGATTGCTCCTCCCGCCACTAGTGTGGAGACTTGTGATATTAATACTGCTTTGCTGAATCTTGTTATGAAAGATCAATTTTCCGGTACTCCTAATGAGGATGCCGCGTCCCATCTTAACACATTCGTGGAATTATGCGATATGCAAAAGAAAAAAGATGTGGACAATGATGTTGTGAAGTTGAAATTATTTCCGTCTTCTTTGCGAGATCATGCAAAAATTTGGTTTTCTTCTTTGCCTCGTAATAGTATCGATTCTTGGAATAAGTGCAAAGATGCTTTTATCACTAAGTATTTTTCGCCTACAAAAATTATTTCCCTTAGAACCCAGATCATGAATTTCAAGCAACTTGAACATGAGCATGTTGCACAATCTTGGGAAAGGATGAAAATGATGCTAAGGAATTGCCCAACTCATGGGTTAAATCTTTGGATGATCATACAAAAATTTTATGCGGGGTTGAATTTTGTTTCTCGTAATCTTTTAGATTCCGCCGCGGGTGGAACTTTTATGGAAATTACTTTGGGTGAAGCCACCAAATTGCTTGATAATATCATGGCAAATTATTCACAATGGCATACCGGAAGGGCTCCTACTAGTAAAAAAGTTAATTCGGTTGAAGAAATTTCTTCTTTGAGTGAAAAAGTTGATGCTCTTATGAAATTGGTTGCTAGTAAAAGTGCTCCTATTGATTTCAATGATGTGCCTTTGTCTACTTTGATTGAGCAAAATAGTGATGCCGTAGATGTGAATTTTATCTCGCGAAACAATTTCAATAACAATGCTTATAGAGGTAATTTTAATCCTAGGCCTTTTCCTAATAATTCCTCTAATAATTATGGTAGTTCCTATGGTAATCCTTCTTATAATAATAATAGGAACACCTCTGATCTTGAGAATAATATTAAAGAATTTATCAATGCTCAAAAAGTTTTCAATGCTTCGATGGAAGAAAAGTTGAATAAGATTGATGATTTGTCTAGAAGTGTTGATAGAATTTCTCATGATGTGGAAAATCTTAAGATGAAAATTTTTGTGCCTAAAGTTGAGGAATCAATTAAAGCACTTTATGTTTCTATGGATGAAAGTAAGAAAAGAACCGCTATGCTTAGAACTAGAAGAGAATTTTTAGAAAAGGCGTTTTCTAGTGATTGCTTTCATAAAAGTGATGAAGATCTTAAAATGATTGGTGTTTCTTCTATTGATTCCTTGTTTAGTAAAATTAAGATTGATGAAAAAGGGACTGGAGAAGAGTCAACTTTAGTTAGAAGGCGTCCCGATAATTTGGAGGGTGAAAATCTTGATGAAAATTTTGATAAAAGTGGGTTTGAAGAGGTCAAGACTTTAACTAGTGATGTTCCCACTATTTTGGATTACAAAGACTTTAATTATGATAGCTGCTCTTTGATTGATTGTATTTCTTTGTTGCAATCCATGATAAATTCACCCCATGCTTATGAACAAAATAAAGCCTTTACTAAACATATTGTTGATGCTATGATGAAAGCTTTGGAAGAAAAGTTGGAATTAGAAGTTTCAATTCCTAGAAAATTACATGATGAGTGGGAACCAACTATCAAAGTCAAGATTAAAAATTATGAGTGTTTTGCTTTATGTGACTTGGGTTCTAGTGTTTCTACAATTCCGAAATCTCTATGTGATGTGCTTGGTTTTACCGATATTGAAGAATGCTCTTTAAATTTGCACTTGGCGGATTCTACTATTAAAAAGCCTATGGGAAGGATTAATGATGTTCTTATTCTTGAAAATAGGAATTATGTGCCCATAGATTTTATTATTCTTGATATTGATTGTAATCCGTCTTGTCCAATTATTCTTGGTAGACCCTTTTTACGCACTATTGGGGCCGTGATTGATATGAAAGAAGGCAATATTAATTTTCAATTTCCACTAAGGAAGGGTATGGAACACTTCCCTAGAACAAGAATTAGGCCTCCATATGAATCAATCATAAGGGCATCTTATGGATCTCGAAACAAAGATGACAAAACTTAGATCCTTGCTTTATGCCTAGCTAGGGGCATAAAACAATAGCGCTTGTTGGGAGGCAACCCAATGAATAAAATTTATTTTTGCTTTTTTCTTTCTGTTCTTGAGTGTTTGCACAATTATGCTACTGTTATAATTGTGTTTTTTGTGTTTTAATTAGTGTTTGTGCCAAGTAAAGCCTTTTGGATTATGTTGGGTGATAGTTGAGTTGATCTTGTTGGAAAATAGAAACTTTTGCGTCCAGTAAAACAATTTTGAAAATTCACATCAGAGACTAAAAATTCTGAATTTTTTACACAAGATTTATATACAAATTTCCTATATTGTCCTAATTTTTAAGAATTTTTGGAGTTTCAGAAGTATTCCAAATATTCAGATTGCTACAGACTGTTCTGTTTTAGACACATTCTGTTTTCTTTGCGTTGTGTGCTTGTTTTGATGATTCTATGGTTTTCTTTGATGAGTTTTTGCCGTAGAAAAGTTGGAATACAGTAGATATAATGCAAAAATAAAATATGAATTGGTTTGCTACAGTACTTATAGTAGTGATTTGTTTTCTTATAATAACGGATCTCACGAAGGTTTTGTTGAGTTTTGTGTGATTGAAGTTTTCAAGTTTTGGGTTATCTTACGATGGATGAAGGAATAAGGAGTAAGAAGAGCCTAATCTTGGGGATGCCCATGGCATCCCAAGCTATTATCTAAAGATAAGCAAGCAACTAAGCTTGGGGATGCCCCGAGTGGCATCCCCTCTTTCTTCTAACGACCATCGGTATTTTACTCGAAGCTATATTTTTATTCGTCACATACTATGAGTTTTGCTTGGAGCGTCTTGTATGATATGAGTCTTTGCTTGTTTTGCTTTGTGTTCTAAGTCATGAATCCTTGCTGGACACACCTATTTTAGAGAGCCAAAATTATGCCATGACTTGTTAGAATTGCTCTCTATGCTTCACTTAAACTTTTATGAGCTATGGATTTGCTCTAGTGCTTCACTTATATCTTTTTGAGCACGGTGTGCTTTGTTATTTTTTAAGAAATGCTCTCATGCTTCACTTAGATTTATTTGGGAGTTAGTAAAAAATTTAAGAAATTCTCTCTTGCTTCACTTAAATTAATTTGAGAGAAAGAAATATCATGCTCATGATCTTCACTTATATTTGTTTGAGCTTATCAAAAGCAACACATGAAAATTAGTTCCAAAGTGATAGATATCCAAGAAGGATATAATAAAAACTTTCATGAAGATCATTGTGTGACACCCCCGGCCCAATCGTGCACTAATCATACACGCAAATGCACACGATCAAGCCAAAGGACTCACGGGAAGATATCACAACACAACTCTAAAACATAAATAAAGTCATACAAGCTTTATATTACAAGCCAGGGGCCTCGAGGGCTCGAATACATAAGCTTGCGTACAAGCGTCAGCGGAAGCATCAGATATCTGAGTACATATATTAAATAGAAACAGAAAGGCATTTAGAAAGGCGGGGCAAAATAAAACACTACGATCGAAAGGCGTAGGCCTCCTGCCTGGGACCCTCCGAACCTACTCCTGGTCGTCAGTCAGCTCGTAGAAGTAATCATCCTCGGGGTAGTAGTAGCGATCGTCGGCGGGGACAACTGTCTCAGGGACTCCGTCATCTTGATCACGTCAAACTGATATGGGGAGAAAAGGAAAACAAAGCAACCGTGAGTACTCAGAAGTACTCAGCAAGCAAGGATCTACACTACATATGCAACATTTTCAAAGGGAGGCTGTATATGTGGACTGGGCTGCAGAAATGCAAGAATAGAGAGAAGGCCTAGTCCTATCGAAGACTAGCATCTTTAGCGGTCTTGCAGAAATAGAAGAGGGTAGAACAGTACAATATAATGTAGCAGTATCATTAAGTCTCAACCTCACCCAGAGATCCTTTCTCGACTCCCTGCGAGAAAGCAATCCCAGAGCCATACAGTCATCAACCTCGTCCGGAGATCCCTTCTCGACTCCCTGCGAGAAGCGATCCCAGAGCCATATATCCAAGTATCCAGTTCTAAAAATTGTATCAATCAGGATACAACTCCGAGTGTCCTTTACCGTAGGACCGGCTATCGATAGAAGTTTTCTTCCCTGCAGGGGTGCACCAACTTACCCAACACGCTCGATTAACTTCGGCCGGACACACTTTCCTGGGTCATGCTCGGCCTCGGCCAAACGACACATCGCAACCCTACCTACAGCTCAGCAGAGAGGTCCCCGTCGGTCTACATCCTAAGCGCAAGGGGGTCTTGGCCATCGCCCCTCACCCTCCGGGTCGTTGCGCACATAGCTTAGATCCAAGCACCACCGCAATGGCGCCAATCACTCCATGCCGCACTGCTGAACTGGACGTCTGACAGAGCTTTCGGCTGATGCATACGATGCAGAACGCCCATACTATGCCCACGTGATGGTTAGTGCTATCAGACTAGAGGCCTGCTCGGATCAAATATCCAAATCGTTAGGACTAGGGGCTTGCGGTAACGAGCAGAGACTCACGAAAGAATATGACCCCGTCGCCCCGTCTCGAGGACTTGCTGCAAGGGTTAAGAATGCCCGGCCGCGCCTCGTATTCTCACTCGGGCACCATACAGGCAACCCGTCTTCACATCACACGCGGGTACCCTTCAGGGTCGACCCGCCTTTCCAAGTAACAATAGTACAGTCCAAGTATCCGTGTGTCCATAACATCAGGGGAATCCAAGGTATCACCCTAGTTGGATTCCTACTCGATGTATCCGTCAAGGTGAACTCGGAGGAATCACCCTCGCTGGGTTCACACTTGAGGTGTTGTACGACGGCGTCGTTATCGGAAGCGGTGAAGGAGGAATCACCCTCGATGACCATGACCGAATAGCTACTCTACAGAGTTAACATCAGAAGTGCTACACGAGGTATCACCCTCGGCACTCGATAGTAACGCTGCAGTGTCGTTACAACTAAGGGGGGGTGATGTGCGGTGCCGGGGCCTGGTCTTCAATCCCGTTGATTGGGTCTTCAGATAATCCAGCGGGGCAGTCGGGACAAGTGGGGTCACTGATAGGTCTCTACCCAGCCTAAACTAAGCAGTTTAGGATATGCAGGTAATTATCAACAGCAGGCTACAGTAAACAGGCTATGCATCAGAATAGGTAAAGCAGTAGCAGCAGCAATTCTAATGCAAGCATGAGAAATAGAATGGGCGATATCGGGATGATCAAAGGGGGGGCTTGCCTGGTTGCTCGGCGGCAAGGGCAAGGTCATCAACGGTGTCTTCGGTCTCCGGAGCTGCATCAGTCTCGGGGACGACGTCGGTGTCGGGGGCTACCAAGAGAGAAGAGGGGGAGGAAACAGTGTAAATACTCAGCGAACAAGTGCAGCACAAAGCATAACATGGCAATACGTGGTGACGGAGGTGATCTAACGCAGTGCCGGGTGATACTCGCGAAGGTGGGATTCATCCGGGAATGTTTTCCCGGTTCCGGACATTTGTCAGACAGATGATCGAAGGGGAACGGTTGCATGTTCGGATAGTTAGGGACGTGTGACGGACGAACGGACCACGTATTCGAATTCGTCTCGTCGTTCTAAGCAATTTTCATGTATAAAGTTTTTCCATCGGAGTTACGGATTATTTAATATTAATTTTCTAAAGTTTTTATTAATTTCTGGAATTTATTTAATTATTTAAATTAAACATTATCTAAAACAGTGTTATGCTGACGTCATCATGACATCAGCATGACATCAGCAGGCGTCCTGACACATGGGTCCCACATTTCATAGGCTGTTAGGTTAATTAGTGGTTAACTAATTAATTTACTGTTTAATTAACACTAACTACTTAATTAGATTAACCTAATCAGGATTAATTAACTTAATTAATTAACCAATTAATTAATTAATTATTAATTATTTTTAATTTTAATTTAAAAAAAACGTTTCGGGGTGGGGGCCTGGGGTCAGTGGCCCAGGGGCGGACATGTCCGCGGCGCGGCTGCGCGGGGCCGGACAAGTCCGGGCCACCACGGGCACGGGCGCAGCCTGCTCGGGCGCTCACCCAGGGGCGCGCGGGCGCGGGCGACGGCGCGGTGAACCGGGGCGCCCAGGCGGAGAGGCCAGCGAGGCCGGGCGGGCGAGGAGCGGCGGCGCAGGCGTGCGGTGGCGGGCGAGCAGGGGACGGCGGGGCAGAGGACAGGGACGCGCGACGGCGCGGTGGGAGTGGGCGAGCGCGGTGCGCGCGTGTGCGTTGCCAGGCGCGGCGGGGGCGCGGCTGGGCGCGGTCGGCACGTGGGTGCGGCGGAGCGAGGCAGAGGGGGAGACAGGGGAGGGCGAGGCCCTCACCAGCGGCTGCAGGGGATCGGGGTGGCGAGGCTTGGTGGGGCCCTTGGGGAGGAGACGAGGAGGCGAGCACCGGCGACGGGGTCGAGGAGACGACGGGCGTCGGCGGTGCGGACGGGGCGGTGACGAGGTGCAGGGTGACGGCGTCGAGGTGGCTCCGGGCGACGCGAGGCGTCCGGGTCGCGCGTCGGGGAGGGGACGAGGAGGCGCGACGGGCGAGGCGAGGAGAAGGCGGTGACGGAGCGGGGCGGCGCTGGGACGGGCGCCGGCGTCGGGGCCGCGGAGCCGTTGCCCTCCTCCTCGATCCAGATGGGGAAGGGGGAGGGAGGAGAGAACGAGGGAGGGGGGAGTGTCGGTGGCGGGCTAGGATTTCCGGTAGGGAGTGGGGGGTTATGGGGATGGGGTGGGTCGGCGGATGCGGCGGCACTCTCGGCGTAGGCGGTCGCGCTCTCGGCGCAGGCGACGGCGCTCGGGGAGGACGCGGCCACCGTACGGGCCCTCACGAAGCGTTTCCACGGCGTCATCTTTTGCAAGAAGGGGTTGCGGGAATGGGGATCGGGATTCGTGGATTCGGGGGTTGCCGGCACTGGAGCAGACGAGCCGGCGAAGCTTAAGGAGGAAGACTTAAATAAACCCACGAATTTTCATCGCAAACGGTTCCTGCAAAACAACTGTGTGTGATGTTGTTGATATTTTTTATTAGCTGTGAAAGACGAATTTGGAGTAAAGTGGCAACGGATGGTATTTTAAATGTACGAGAAATTGTGTACTACTAATACAACTGTCATTTGAAAATTTGGAAAATTCCAGGGGTCATTTGACCTTTTAAGACATTTAAGTGATTTTCTAGCCATTTAATGACCGTAATTCAAATTTGAACTACATCTACATGCAACGGCTAATCATAATGGTTTGAAAAATCATATTTGTGTACTTGTGTGTGAGTTAATTCCATGTGCAGTAAATTGGAAGGAATTTTCAAACATATTGGTCTCACGGCTACGACACAAAGCATGGGGTGCCATGGCATTTAAATTCCAAAAAGTTTTAAAAAAGATCAGAAACACATGAAACCTTACTTGATGTAATGTCATGCCACCAAGATGACGTGGTAAAAAAAATTACGTGTTTGACGAAAGTTTGGACACACACCCCTCACAAACCGGAGCAACTCACTACAAGGCTCGTGGTTCCTAGAGGGAACAATGCATGTTTGATGACGAACGGGCGATAGCTTTCTCTTACGGCCTTCAAAAAATTTCTACAGTTAACTGTTCGCACACGAACACGTCACCGTGTACCTCCAACACCGAGGGTGATGCACCGTAGCTCACGTCGAAGGAGACCCGTCCGGAAGCGCGGTACGCAAGCAATCCGGCGGGCGCTTTTGTAGACCCGAAACCCCACACGCCCGGGAGGGACCCCGTCCGGGCGCGCGGTGGCTATGGGCTGCCCTAGGTCGACCTGATCGCCCCTAGAGCCTCGAGGTTCGTCGCCCTGCAACAAGAAGAACGAACGAAGAACGAGGAAGAAGAAGAACAAGGGAGAGAGATAAAGGTAAAGGTAAAAAGTGATATATTGATAGATCGATTGTGTGTTGTTCAATCGGCCGTCACCCCTTAGATATATAAGAGGCGGATGGACTTCCCGTACAAGAAAAGGACTCCAAATCACGTCCAAATCTTTCCAAAATTAACCAAACTCGGATTTAGGTAAGTCTGGGACATTAGTTTGGTTTTTTACTCTCACAGGCCACAAACGATCTCGAATGAAGATGCGCCCTAAAGAAAATTTAATCGTTTCGACGAGACGAATAACCTTCATGTTGAATGTTTTTCAATTCGAGACCATCTTCAGGGCCGAATCGCTCGCGCAAGACAGGCTATTATTCGCGCTACCCATCAGACACCATGTCTGATTGGGCGAGCGACTTTTTGCCTTGTGGCAGGGCTGCACTCGAATGGCTCTAACTTTTATATACGACCTCAGATTGAGACGGTTTTTATATCAAAATCAACCGTTTCGACGATATGAAGACAATTCATGTAGAAAGTTTTCTCATTTGAGGCTTTCTTGGAGGATTAATTGGCCAAATAATACTCTGAATACCAAATCTTATTACTTTGAGCATAGTTTCGGCCCTTGAGATGAGATCGGATGGCGATGGCCCAAACTTCGAAGATGTTCATATCAACAATACGGAACTTTTTCATCTGGATCATTTCTTCATTTGAAGCCATCTTAATTAAGTTGTTGACCTTGCCAAAATCTGGTGTCAACACATGCCCCCCTGTTTTTCGGCAAAGCTTGCATGCCGAAAAATAATTTGCACGGAGCTTGTTCTAAGGACGATGTCAACACTCCATCGGCCATTTTGTACATGCTTAGGATGATAAATATATATCGGCCATTTAGATTAGCACAAAGTGAAGCTAATCGAACGTATGATGATTTGGTAATACCCTTTCATGATGTAAGAAATTATATTGCATCCATGGATTAATATAAGCCCATTGAGGGTAACCAATCATACCTGATGACGAATTCCATGACATAGGCATCAATGGCATAGTTGAAGAATACGGATAACGTGTGGACCAAAGATGTTGAAACCTTCGGCTTGGTCCTTCATAGTTTTCACTATTTTCCTTCTTCACCTTTGCCACACTTCTTGTAATGGAAGCTTGCACATAATTCTTATTTTGAGTACTTCCTTTGGGAACCCATTCCATGTTCCTTTCTTCAAGTTCTTGTGCATTTTTGTAATTTCTTCTTTTGCCAATATGATAAACCGAGTGAGCACCCCGGCTGTGATTTTATTTGAAGCAATGGCAATTCTTGTCTTACCTTGTGCACTCTCAACTTCTTCTCTTCAGATTTGGCACTTGATTGACTTGCCTCATTGCCTTTAGTAGCCAATGTCAACACTTTAATTGACTCTTTTTCATTTGAGATCAAATCTGAAGTAGCACTCTTACGACCATCTTTTTTAACACGGTAAACTTGCTTGACCACCTCTTTCTTATTTCTTGAGCTCCGGACCGATTCCTTATGATTGAAACGGTCTTTGACATGTGATTGTTCAAATGTTGATCTTTTTGGAGCTGCATAATATTTGTGAGATGGTCTAAAATAAGATGAAGAATGCGCCCTTGTATCATACATGTCCCACGATGGATATGAATTTACATGATCATAGGAAGGTATCCATGGCATTGGCATTGGCGGCCCAAAATAAGGATATGAATGAGTTGCATTCAAATTCTCTTCTTGCCAATACCGATCCTTGGATTTGCGCCTAGGGGGTGATCTTGATGCTTTTCCATTAGTTGGCCGATAAGAACTTTTCTCTTCACTCTTCTTTTGATATTTATCTAATAATTGTGCAAAAGTGACTTTGGATTTCTTGTACTTGTGCTTATTGCGGCCTTTATCTCCTTTGTCTTGACTTGCATCGATCTTTGGATTTTCTTGTTGCCCCCCAGTCCTTGGCGTCTTCATTGTAGCTTCGATGGAATTCTCGCCCTCAAGATTATGTTCATTGTGCTCTTCAACAACTTGAATACTTGAAAGCTTGATCCCATCACCTGTAGTTTTTACCTTCTCTTTAAATGGATCGGCTTGAAGCAGCCGATGCAAAAACCTTTTGCCATCGGGACCAATTGGAATAGACTCGTCATCTCTTGGTGTCTCAACAAATTTCAATCGTCCTTTATCAATGGCCGATTTAACTATTTGACGAAACATGTTGCAATCCTTAATACTATGCTTGAACGAATCATGCAACTTACAATACATTCGTCCTTGGATAGATGGCTTGGCATGGTGATCAAGAATTCTAATGTAATTATTTTTCAACAACAAATCAAAGATTTGATCACACATGTTTGAATCGAAGGTATACCTTTTGTTTTCTAGCCGATCTTGGTGTGCGAACGGCTTTGGAGGTAAGCAAACGAATTGTTCAGATTTAGAATCTCCCCATTCGGCTATGCATTGTGTTTTGCACTCTATCTCCGATGTCTTTGGATACAATATAATATTAGCATCGGATTTCTCAAAAGAATTTAACCTTGGCTTTAAACTTCTGAAATCAAAGTAGTTAGAACATACATGTCTCAATTGAGACCATGCGTAAGCCAAGTATGAAGCAAGTAAAGCTACCCAATTAGATATGAACTTTAAATAAAGCAATGAGAAAATCTTTGGCTGCAATAATAAGTCACTATCGGTCTCTTTGAATGGTACAATGTATTGACCGATATGCTTTATAACAATTTTATTGCTATCGATCTCTTTGAATGGTACAATGTATTGACCGATATGCTTTGTAACAATTTTATTGCTAACAAGTAAATTACCATTCATCATTGGTCTTTCAAAATTACTTATGAGAATTTTTCTTATAGAAGCATCACCAATAAAGTTGCGACCAAATCGTAAGATAGGTAAATCACTTGCTAGACATACCTCTTCAAATACGTTGGGAGAGCATGATGGTTGCATTACTTGAACGGTATGTTGTTCCTCTTTCGAATAGCTCCCCAACACCTTGTCGTCCTCTTTTTCTAGAATAGATTCGGCATACGTAATATTTGATTCGGTCTTTTCAATAACCGAATTAACTTTGTTATCCGAATCACCACTCTTTCTTACTTTGATTCGCAAGGTTGCTTGTTCTTGTCTAAATTCAGCAAACATTGCAGCTAGGCTATCTTTAAGCTTTTTTCGCCCAATTTCAGCCCAATCTTCATTGGATTGCCCCCCAATACTTTAAGACGCTTTCGGCAATGGTGTGTTGCCGAAATTCTGTAATCGTGCAGGGGCAACATTATATGCTATGGTACTAGGTGAAGGCATTTACGCTCTGGTAGAATTTTCACTTATTCGGCCATGATCATTAAGGTGCGGAGCCGAATTATGAACATCTACAATTGTGTATTGTGCCAAAAAATTAGTAGCATGAGGTGTAGCATATGATGTTTGAGGGTAATTGGCCGAATAACTTGTAGTAGCATGGCCAATTCCCCTATGCACCGGCATGTTTGGATTAACATATTGCAAATTACTTGCCGATGAATAAAAAGTTGAAACACTTTGCTGCATACTATTGGAAGTTCCTACATGGGGTGTCTCAAATTGATTAACTAAACTCATCATGTTGTTCATCGGCATATAGATTTGTGGGGTTGCCGATGCATGGGAGTTGGCATACATATGTGGCATGTTGCTAAAATTATATGAGGTAGAAGCATGGAGATTTCGTTGCATCGGCTCTTGCACATAATTAGATGCATGATTGATAAAGCTAGGGCTAGCCGATACATTATGCTCATTAAACGATCTAGCAACAACATATGCATTATTTGCATCTACATAAGTGAATTGGGTATTCATGTTACCTTTGTAGATTGCAAACCCTAGATGACGATCTCTTCGTAGCAAGAATGGGCCGGAGACCGCTCAAAGCTTTGTCCCCAGTGTTGGGAAACGTTGCATGGAAAACAAAAAAAATTCTACGCACACGCCAGATCTATCAAGGAGATGCATAGCAACGAGAGGGGAGAGTGTGTCTACGTACCCCCGTAGACCGTAAGCGGAAGCGTTTCACAACGCGGTTGATGTAGTTGAACTCTCTTCGCGATCCAACCGATCTAGTACCGAACATACGGCACCTCCGCGTTCAGCACACGTTCAGCTCGGTGACGTCCTCCGCCTTCTTGATCCAGCAAGACGGCGAGGTAGTAGATGAGTTCCGTCAGCACGACTGCGTGGTGACGGTGATGGTGAAGTGATCTCCGCAGGGCTTCGCCTAAGCACTACAAAAATATGACTGGGGTGTAAACGGTGGAGGGGGGCGCCGCACACGGCTAACAATTGATCTGGGATGTGCTAGGCGCCCCCTCCCACATATATATAGGTGGGAGGGGGAGGGGAGGCAGCCTGGCGCACCACATAGGTGGCCGACCGGCCCTCAGGCTCCTACCCTGGCCACGCCCCCCTGCCATGTTTGGACAAGGGGAAAGGAAAGAGGGGGGGAGAGGGAAGGAAGTGGGAGTCCAACTCCACACTTTCCTTTCCTCCTCCCCTTTCCTTTCTCTCCCCTTAGGCCGGCCCTATAGAGGGCGCACCAGCCCCTTGTGGGCTGGTGTGTTCCCTCACTTGGCCCATAAGGCTCATATCTTTGCCGGGGATGCCCGAAACTCCTTCCGGTGACCCGATAAGTACCCGGTACCCTCCGAAACACTTCCGGTGTACGAATACCATCGTCCTATATATCAATCTTTACCTCTCGACCATTTCGAGACTCCTCGTCATGTCCGTGATCTCATCCGGGACTCCGAACAACATTCGGTCACCAAATCACATAACTCATATAACACTATATCGTCAACGAACGTTAAGCGTGCCGACCCTACGGGTTCGAGAACTATGTACACATGACCGAGACACCTCTCTGGTCAATAACCAATAGCGGAACCTGGATGCCCATATTGGCTCCTACATATTCTACGAAGATCTTTATCGGTCGAACCGTTATGACAACATACGTAATTCCCTTTGTCCATAGGTATGTTACTTGCCCGAGATTCAATCGTCGGTATCTCTATACCTAGTTCAATCTCGTTACCGGCAAGTCTCTTTACTCATTCTGTAATACATCACCTTGTGACTAACTCCTTAGTCATTTGCTTGCAAGCTTATGATGTGTATTACCGAGAGGGCCCAGAGATACCTCTCCGATACTCGGAATGATAAATCCTAATCTCGATCTATGCCAACTCAACAAACACCATTCGAGATACCTGTAGAGCATCTTTATGATCACCCAGTTACGTTGTGATGTTTGATAGCACACAAGGTATTCCTCCGGTATCCGGGAGTTGCATAATCTCATAGTCGAAGGAATAAGTATTTGACATGAAGAAAGCAATAGCAATAAACTGAACGATCATTATGCTAAGCTAATGGGTGGGTCTTGTCCATCACATCATTCTCCTAATGATGTGATCCCATTATCAAATGACAACACATGTCCATGGTTAGGAAACCTTAACCATCTTTGATCAACGAGCTAGTCTAGTAGAGGCTCACTAGGGACACGGTATTTGTTTATGTATTCACACATGTATTTAAGTTTCTGATCAATACAATTCTAGCATGAATAATAAACCTTTATCATGAATAAGGAAATATAAAGTAACAACTTTATTATTGCCTCCAGGGCATATTTCCTTTAGTCTCCCACTTGCACTAGAGTCAATAATCTAGTTCACATCGTCATGTGATTAACACCCATAGTTCACATCGCCATGTGACTAACACCCAAAGAGTTTACTCTAGTCATTAATCTAGTTCACATCGCCATGTGATTAACACCCAAAGAGTACTAAGGTGTGATCATGTTTTGCTTGTGAGAGAGATTTAGTCAACGGGCCTACCACATTCAGATCCGTATGTATTTTGCTATTTTCTATGTCTACAATGCTCTGCACGAAGCTACTCTAGCTAATTGCTCCCACTTTCAATACGTATCCAGATTGAGACTCAGAGTCATCTAGATTAGTGTTAAAGCTTGCATCATCGTAACCCTTTACGACGAACCCTTTATCACCTCTATAGCCGAGAAACATTTCCTTAGTCCTCTAAGGATAATTTTGAACGTTATCCAATGATCTACTCCTGGATCACTATTGTACCCCCTTGCCAAACTCATGGCAAGGCACACAACAGGCCTGGTACAAAGCATGGCATACTTTATAGAACCTATGGCTGAGGCATAGGGAATGACTTTCATTCTCTTTCTATCTTCTGACGTGGTCGGGCTTTGAGTCTTACTCAACTTCACACCTTGCAACACAGACAAGAACCCTTTATTTGACTGATCTATTTTGAACTTCTTCAAAATTTTGCCAAGGTATATACTTTGTGGAAAACCTATTAAGTGTCTCGATCTATCCCTATAGATCTTGATGCCCAATAAGTAAGTAGCTTCACTGAGGTCTTTTATTGAAAAATTCTTATTCAAGTATCCTTTTATGCTATCCAGAAATTCTATATCATTTCCAATCAATAATATGTCATCCACATATAATATCAGAAATGCTACAGAGCTCCCACTCACCTTCTTGTAAATACAGGCTTCACCGTAAGTCTGTATAAAACCATATGCTTTGATCACCTCATCAAAGCGTATATTCCAACTCCGAGATGCTTGCACTAGTCCATAGATGGATCGCTGGAGCTTGCACACTTTGTTAGCACCTTTAGGATCGACGAAACCTTCTGGTTGCATCATATACAACTCTTCTTTAAGATATCCATTAAGGAATGCAGTTTTGACATCCATTTGCCATATTTCATAATTATAAAATGCGGCAATTGCTAACATGATTCGGACGGACTTAAGCATCGCTACAGGTGAGAAAGTCTCATCGTAGTCAACTCCTTGAACTTGTCAAAAACCTTTCGCGACAAGTCATGCTTTATAGACAGTAACATTACCATCAGCGTCAGTCTTCTTCTTGAAGATCCATTTATTCTCTATGGCTTGCTGATCATCGGGCAAGTCCACCAAAGTCCACACTTTGTTCTCATACATGGATTCTATCTCAGATTTCATGGCCTCAAGCCATTTATCGGAATCTGGGCTCATCATAGCTTCTTCATAATTTGTAGGTTCGCCTTTGTCTAGTAACATGACTTCCAGAACAGGATTACCGTACCACTCCGGTGCGGATCATGCTCTGGTTGACCTACGAGGTTCTGTAGTAACTTGATCTGAAGTTTCATGATCATTATCATTTGCTTCCTCTCTGATTGGTGTAGGCATCACGGGAACGGTTTTCTGTGATATGCTACTCTCCAATTCGAGAGAAGGTACAATTACCTCATCAAGTTCTACTTTCCTCCCACTCACTTCTTTTGAGAGAAACTCCTTCTCTAGAAAGGACCCAAATTTAGCAACAAAGATCTTGCCTTCGGATCTGTGGTAGAAGGTGTACCCAATAGTTTCTTTAGGGTATCCTATGAAGACGCACTTCTCTGATATGGGTTCGAGCTTATCTGGCTGAAGCCTTTTGACATAAGCATCGCATCCCAAAATTTTAAGAAACGACAGCTTAGGTTTCTTTGCAAACCACAGTTCATACGGTGTCGTCTCAACGGATTTAGATGGTGCCCTATTTAACGTGAATGCAGTTGTCTCTAATGCATAACCCCAAAACGATAGCGGTAAATCGGTAAGAGACACATAGAATGCACCACATCTAATAAAGTACAGCTACGACGTTCGAACACACCATTACACTGTGGTGTTCCAGGTGGAGTGAGTTGTCAAACAATTCCACATTGTTTTAAATGAAGACCAAACTCGTAACTCAAATATTCGCCTCCGCGATTGGATCGTAGAAACTTTATTTTCTTGTTATGATGGTTCTCCACTTCACTCTAAAATTCTTTGAACTTTTCAAATGTTTTAGACTTGTGTTTCATCAAGTAGATATACCCATACCTACTCAAATCATCTGTGAAGGTAAGAAAATAATGATACCCGCCGCGTGCTTCAACACTCATCGGACCGCATACATCGGTATGTATTATTTCCAATAAGTCATTAGCTCGCTCCATTGTTCCGAAGAACGGAGTTTTAGTCATCTTATCCATAAGGCATGGTTCTCAAGCATCAAATGATTCTTAATCAAGTGATTCAAAAAGTCCATCTGCATGGAGTTTCTTCATGCGCTTTACACCAGTATGACCAAAACGGCAGTGCCACAAGTATGTTGCACTATCATTATCAACTTTGCATCTTTTGGCATCAATATTATGAATATGTGTATCACTATGATCGAGATTCAATAAACCATTTTCATTGGGTGTATGACCATAGAAGGTTTTATTCATGTAAACAGAACAACAATTATTCTCTGACTTAAATGAATAACCGTATTGCAATAAACATGATCCAATCATATTCATGCTCAACGCATACACCAAATAACATTTATTTAGGTTCAACACTAATCCCGAAGGTAGAGGGAGTACGCGATGGTGATCTTATTAACCTTGGAGTCACTTCCAACACACATCGTCACCTCGCCCTTAATTAGTCTCTGTTCATTTTGCAACTCCTATTTCGAGTTACTAATCTTAGCAACTGAACCGGTATCAAATACCCAGGGGCTACTATGAACACTAGTAAAGTACACATCAATAACATGTATATCAAATATACATGCGTTCACTTTGCCATCCTTCTTATCCGCCAAGTATTTGGGGCAATTCCGCTTCCAGTGACCATTTCCTTTGCAGTAGAAGCACTCAGTTTCAGGCTTGGGTCTAGCTTTGGGCTTCTTCATGGGAGCGGCAACTTGTTTGCTGTTCTTCTTGAAGTTCCCTTTCTGTCCCTTGCCCTTTTTCTTGAAACTAGTGGTCTTGTTAACCATCAACACTTGATGCTCTTTCTTGATTTCTACCTTCGCCGATTTCAGCATCGCGAAGAGCTTGGGAATCATTTTTGTCATCCCTTGCATATAGTTCATCATGAAGTTCTAGTAGCTTGGTGATAGTGACTAGAGAACTCTGTCAATCACTATCTTATCTGGAAGATTAACTCCCACTTGATTCAAGCAATTGTAGTACCCAGACATTCTGAGTACATGCTCACTGGCTGAGCTATTCTCCTCCATCTTGTAGGCAAAGTACTTGTCAGAGGTCTCATACCTCTCGACACGGGCATGAATCTGAAATACCAATTTTCAGCTCTTGGAACATCTCATATGCTCCGTGGCGTTCAAAACGTTTTTGAAGTCCCGGTTCTAAGCCGTAAAGCATGGCGCACTAAATTATCAAGTAGTCACCATATCGAGCTTGCAAAACATTCATAATGTCTGCATCTGCTCCTGCAACAGGTTTGTCACCTAGCGGTGCATCAAGGACATAATTCTTCTGTGCAGCAATGAGGATAATCCTCAGATGACGGACCCAGTCCACATCATTGCTACTATCATCTTTCAACTTAGTTTTCTCTAGGAACATATCAAAAAATAAGGGAGCTACATCGCGAGCTATTGATCTACAACATAGATTTGCAAATACTATCAGGACTAAGTTCATGATAAATTAAGTTCAATTAATCAAATTACTAATGAACTCCCACTTAAATAAACATCCCTCAAGTTATCTAAGTGATACGTGATCCAAATCAACTAACCCAAATCCGATCATCACGTGAGATGGGGTAGTCATCAATGGTGAACATCTCTATGTTGATCATATCTACTATATGACTCACATTCGACCTTTCGATCTCCAGTGTTCCGAGACCATGTCTGTACATGCTAGGCTCGTCAAGTTTAACCCAAGTATTATGCATGTGCAAAACTGTCTTACACCCGTTGTACGTGAACGTAGAGTCTTTCACACCCGATCATCACGAGGTGCTTCGAAACAACGATCTTTAGCAATGGTGCATACTCGGGGAGAACACTTTTATCTTTAAATTTAGTGAAGGGATCATCTTATAATGCTACCGCCGTTCTAAGCAAAATAAGATGCATAAAGGATAAACATCACATGCAATCAAAATATGTGACATGATATGGCCATCATCATCTTGTGCTTTTTTATCTCCATCTTCAAAGCATCCTCATGATCTCCATCATCACTGGCTCGACACCTTGATCTCCGTCGTTGCGTCGTGGTCGTCTCGCCAACTATTGCTTCTATAACTAATGCTAACGCATAGTGATAAAGTAAAGCAATTAGATGGCGTTTGCATTTCATACAATGAAGCGACAACTATAAGGCTCCTACCGGTTGCCGATAACTTACAAAACATGATCATCTCATACAATAACGTATATCACATCATGTCTTGACCATATCGCATCACAACATGCCCTGCAAAAACAAGTTAGACGTCCTCTACTTTGTTGTTGCAAGTTTTACATGGCTGCTACGGGCTTCTAGCAAGAATCGTTCTTACCTACGGCAAAAACCACAACGATGATTCATCAAGTTTGCTATTTTAACCTTCTTCAAGGACCGGCCGCAGTCAAATTCGATTCAACTAAAGTAGGAGAAACAGACACCCGCCAGCCACCTTTATGCAAAACTAGTTGCATGTCTGTCGGTGGAACCGGTCTCATGTGCGTGGACATGTAAGGTTGGTCCGGGCCGCTTCATCCCACAATACCGCCAAATCAAAATAAGATGTTGGTGGTAAGCAGTATGACTATCACCGCCCACAACTCTTTGTGTTCTACTCGTGCATATCATCTACGCATAGACCTGGCTCTTGATGCCACTGTTGGGAAATGTTGCATGGAAAACAAACAAAAAATCTACGCACATGCAAGATCTATCAAGAAGATGCATAGCAACGAGAGGGGAGAGTGTGTCTACGTACCCTCGTAGACCGTAAGCGGAAGCGTTTCACAACGCGGTTGATGTAGTCGAACTTTCTTCGCGATCCAACCGATCTAGTACCGAACGTACGGCACCTCCGCGTTCAGCACACGTTCAGCTCGGTGACGTCCTCCGCCTTCTTGATCCAGCAAAATGGCGAGGTAGTAGATGAGTTCTGTCAGCATAACGGCGTGGTGACGGTGATGGTGAAGTGATCTCCGCAGGGCTTCGCCTAAGCACTAAGAAAATATGACCGGGGTGTAAACGGTGGAGGGGGGCGCCGCACACGGCTAACAATTGATCTGGGATGTGCTAGGCGCCCCCCTCCCACATATATATAGGTGGGAGGGAGAGGGGAGGCAGCCTGGTGCACCACATAGGTGGCCGGCCGGCCCTAGGGCTCCTGCCCTAGCCGCGCCCCCCTGCCATGTTTGGACAAGGGGAAAGGAAAGAGGGGGGAGAGGGAAGGAAGTGGGAGTCCAACTCCACACTTTCCTTTCCTCCTCCCCTTTCCTTTCTCTCCCCTTAGGCCGGCCCCATAGAGGGCGCACCAGCCCCTTGTGGGCTGGTGTGTTCCCTCACTTGGCCCATAAGGCCCATATCTTTGCCGGGGATGCCCGAAACTCCTTTCGTTGACCCGATAAGTACCCGGTACCCTCCGAAACACTTTCGGTGTCCGAATACCATCGTCCTATATGTCAATCTTTACCTCTCGACCATTTTGAGACTCCTCGTCATGTCTGTGATCTCATCCGGAACTCCGAACAATATTTGGTCACCAAATCACATCACTCATATAACACTATATCGTCAACGAACGTTAAGCGTGCGGACCCTACGGGTTCGAGAACTATGTAGACATGACCGAGACACCTCTCCGGTCAATAACCAATAGCGGAACCTGGATGCCCATATTGGCTCCTACATATTCTACGAAGATCTTTATCGGTCGAACCGTTATGACAACATATGTAATTCCCTTTATCCATCGGTATGTTACTTGCCCAAGATTCGATCGTCGGTATCTCTATACCTAGTTCAATCTCATTACCGGCATGTCTCTTTACTTGTTCCGTAATACATCACCTTGTGACTAACTCCTTAGTCATTTGCTTGCAAGCTTATGATGTGTATTACCGAGAGGGCCCAGAGATACCTCTCCGATACTCGGAGTGACAAATCCTAATCTCGATCTATGCCAACTCAACAAACACCTTTGGAGATACCTGTAGAGCATCTTTATGATCACCCAATTACGTTGTGACGTTTGATAGCACACAAGGTATTCCTCCGGTATCCAGGAGTTGCATAATCTCATAGTCGAAGGAATAAGTATTTGACATGAAGACAGCAATAGCAATAAACTGAACGATCATTATGCTAAGCTAATGGGTGGGTCTTGTCCATCACATCATGCTCCTAATGATGTGATCCCGTTATCAAATGACAACACATGTCCATGGTTAGGAAACCTTAACCATCTTTGATCAACGAGCTAGTCTAGTAGAGGCTCACTAGGGACACGGTATTTGTTTATGTATTCACACATGTATTTAAGTTTTCGATCAATATAATTCTAGCATGAATAATAAACCTTTACCATGAATAAGGAAATATAAAATAACAACTTTATTATTGCCTCTAGGGCATATTTCCTTCACCCAGCGGAGTCACCAAAAAGTGTGTTCGCACACGAACACGTCACCGTGCATCTCCAACTCCGAGGGTGATGCACCGCAAATCATGTCGAAGGAGAGCCTCGAAGTTCGTCGCCCTGCAAAAAGAAGAACGAACGAGGAACGAGGAAGAAGAAGAACAAGGGAGAGAGATAAAGGTAAAGGTAAAAAGTGATATATTGATAGATCGATTGTGTGTTGTTCAATCGGCCGTCACCCCTTAGATATATAAGATGCTGATGGACTTCTCATACAAGAAAAGGACTCCAAATCACGTTCAACTTTCCAAAATTAACCGAACTCGGATTTAGGTAAGTCTGAGACATTAGTTTGGTTTTTGACTCTCACAGGCCACAAACAACCTCGGATGAAGATGCGCCCAAAAGCAAATTTAACCGTTTCGATGAGACGAACAACTTTCATGTTGAACATTTTTCGATTCGACTCAATCTTCAGGGCCGAATCGCTCGCGCAAGACAGCCTATTACTCGCGCTACCCATCAGACACCATGTCTGATTGGGCGAGCGACTTTTTGCCTGGTGGCAGGGCTGCACTCGAATGGCTCTAACTTTTACATAAACCCTTGGATTGAGACGATTTTTATATCAAAATCAATCGTTTCGACGAGACGAAGACAATTTGTGTACAAAGTTTTCTCATTTGAGGCAGTCTTGGAGGCTTAATTGGCCGAATAATACTCTGAATACCAAATCTTAGTAATTTGAGCATAGTTTCGGCCCTCGAGATGAGATCGGATAGCGATGGCCCAAACTTCGAAGATGTTCACATCGACAATACAGAACTTTTTCATGTACATAATTTCTTTATTTGAAGCCATCTTAATTAAGTTGTTGACCTTGCCAAAATCTGGTGTCAACATTAACGTGCATTAATACAACTGTCATTTGAAAATTTGGAAAATTCCAGGGGTCATTTGACCTTTTAAATACATTTAAGTGATTTTCTAGCCATTTAATCACCATAATTCAAATTTGAACTACATCTACATGCAACGGCTAACCATAACGGTTTGAAAAATCATATTTGTGTACTTGTGTGCGAGTTAATTCCATGTGCAGTAAATTGGAAGAAATTTTCAAACATATTGGTCTCACCACTATGACACAAAGCATGGAGTGTCATGGCATTTAAATTCCAAAAAGTTAAAAAAATCAGAAACACATGAAATCTTGCTTGATGTAATGTCATGCCACCAAGATGACGTGGTAAAAAAATTGGCATGTTTGACAAAAGTTTGGACACACAACCGTCACAAACCGGAGTAACTCACTAGAAGGCTCGTGGTTCCGAGAGAGAACAATGCATGTTTGATGACGAACAGGAGATAGCTTCCTCTTACGGGATTCAAAAAAATTCTACAGTTAACATGCACTAATACAACTGTCATGTGAAAATTTAGAAAATTTCAGTGGTCATTTGACCTTTTAAAGACATTTAAGTGATTTTCTAGCCATTTAATGACCGTAATTCAAATTTGAACTACATCTACATGCAACGGCTAACCATAACGGTTTGAAAAATTATATTTGTGTACTTGTATGCGAGTTAATTCCATGTGCAGTAAATTGAAAGGAATTTTCAAACATATTGGTGTCACGGCTTAAACACATGCATGGAGTGCCATGGGATTTAAATTCTAAAAAAATAAAAAATGATCAGAAACACATGAAACCTTGCTTGACGTAATGTCATGCGAACAAGATAATGTGGTAAAAAAATTGGCCTGTTTGACGAAAGTTTGGACACACACTCCTCATAAACCGTAGCAACTCACTAGAAGGCTCATGGTTTCGAGAGGGGACAATGCATGTTTGATGACGAACGGGAGATAGCTTCCTCTTATGGGCTTCAAAAAAATTCTACAGTTAATGTGCACTAATACAATTGTCATTTGAAAATTTGGAAAATTCTAGGGGTCATTTGACCTTTTAAAGACATTTAAGTGATTTTCTAGCCATTTAATGACCGTAATTCAAATTTGAACTACATCTACATGCAACGGCTAACCATAACGGTTTGAAAAATCATATTTTTGTGTACTTGTATGCGAGTTAATTCCATGTGCGGTAAATTGGAAGGAATTTTCAAACATATTGGTGTCACGGCCTAGACACATGCATGTAGTACCATGCCATTTAAATTCCAAAAAATTAAAAAATGATCAGAAACACATGAAACCTTGCTTGACGTAATGTCATGCCACCAAGATGATGTGGTAAAAAAATTGGCCTGTTTGACAAAAGTTTGGACACACACCCCACACAAACCGGAGCAACTCACTAGAACGCTCGTGGTTCCGAGAGGGAAGAATGCATGTTTGATGACGAATCGACGATAGCTTCCTCTTATGGGCTTCAAAAAATTTCTACAGTTAACATGTAGTAATACAACTGTCATGTCAAAATTTGAAAATTTGCAGGGGTCATTTGACCTTTTTAAGACATTTAAGTGATTTTTTAGCCATTTAATGACCGTAATCCAAATTTGAACTACGTCTACATGCAGCGGCTAACCATAACGGCTTGGACACATGCATGGAGTGCCATGGCATTTAAATTCCAAAAAATTGAAAAATGATCAGACGATGTAAATATCTGGTGTTCAAAAAAGAAAATGTAAAGATCTGGCAAGACAACCGGGCCCCACACGATTGGCACTCTATTTCGCGCCTCGAGGTTTGGAAGGTGAGTGGTGCGGGGCCGCGGGTTATTAATCAGACACGGTTTTGTATTGGAAACCGTCAGCTATCAAGTTCACACACGGCTTTTGCTGCGGGAATCGTGTGTAATTCAAACTACAGTACTCGTAAATTCCGGCGACCGGCGTGTGTACTGTTCCCGTCGATCTAGATTTCGGCCGCCAATAAATACTACCTTCCTCACATCGTCCCGCCTGCATTTTCATCCACGTCCTCCCCTCGCTCGCCCTCTCTCTCTCAAATCTCTGCCATGGCGCCGCCGATCTGCCCACGCGCCAACGAGGAGGCGCCGCCCCCCGAGGATGCTCAGTCGAAGAGCAGTGACGAGGAGGACCCTTATGCGCCGCCGGACGAGGTTGCGCCAGACCCCCCAACTTTGGAGTGGTTTTGGGGCCAGTACAATCTTTGTCTGTGGAAGTCGCTGTCGCCGGCTGAGAAAGCCAGCCAAGTGGCATTCAAGAAGGAGATGGTGGAGGAGGAAGCCAGGTACCAGGCGGCCTGTGAAGCCCGTGATGCCGCCTGGAAAAAGGAGGCGCTGGAGCTTTGGGGGCGGGCTCGTCGTCATGCGGAGGAGGTGTACGAAGACAGGTACTTCGCGAGGAAGGTCAAAGGCGCTAGGTGCCTCATCGCTGCATGGAGGTGGCCCGATAAGCTCCAGCGTGCCACCGACGAGGAGCTCCGGTGGGCGCCCGACGAAATGGCAAGATCGTTCGCGCTCATCCGCCAGCAAGAGGCAGATCGATACATCAAGCGCTGCGAGGCGAAGAAGGCGGAGTACTGCCTCCGCGCTGGGAAGACGCCACGCGCCAGGGAGCTGCCCGTGAGGGGCTGCCGAAATACTGCCCCTAGGAGGGATTATTAGTTTTAGTATTGTCGTTTTCAATTTTATGCATTGTACCTACTAGTAAGTATCATCACGTATATGTGATGATATTATATATATTCTGTGATGAACTAATGAACAATTAATATATATTATGAATTCCATTTTCTATCTATTTTCGTATACTAATTTGTATCTGGCTGTTATCATCCACATATACAGAATGGAAAGCATATACACACACATTGAAATAGAACATATAAGAACGGAAAACAGAGTACACACATTGAAACAGGGCAATCTTATGATTGCTGTGAATACATAGCGATCCAAGTCGAAACGACTCAACAAAATAAAACGCGTTCACAAGACCATGACCAGCAGCCCTTGCCTACGGTAGCTCTTGGCTCTGCCTGAACTCGTGCAGGCGTTCGTCCAAGCGGTCGACATGCTCGCGGTACATCTGGAGCGCGATCTCGAGCTCCAAGTTGGCTATTTCATCGGAGATCACCAGCTCGAGGATGCGACGGCAATGTTCCTCTACTACGCCCAGGTGGACACCTGGGCCAAGGAGTCGGTCGAGCCTAGCTACCAGCGTGTTGGCATCGAGCGGGCCGCGGACAAGGCGAACGGCGCGACCCATGCGAACGGCGTGGCGGGCGTCCAGTGCAAGTACGGCGCGGCTGGCCTCTAGTGCAAGTACGGCGCAGATGGCCTCTGCCCACTCCTGGCAAGGAATGGGGATACTGACGGGATGTGTACCAAGCTGCGACGCCCTGTCGACAGCAGGCAAGCGTCGATGGATCCGCTCTTACTGTGCGGTGCGCCGCGCCTCTCGCTCTGCGGCGCTCCAACGGTCTCGCTGTGCGGCGAGCCACAGCCTATCGGCGCGGATGCGCCTAGCTTGCTCTGCGGCGCACCATCGATCATGTTGTGCGGCGAGCTGCAGCCTCTCGGCGCTGACATGCCTATCTTGATCCGCGGCGCTGAAGCGCCATGCACCAAGGGTCTGCTCAACCCTGGCGATGACGCGCATCACGGTGTCGTCCATCGCGTTGCCGGGGAGCGCCTCGGCCTCGACGGGCCGTGGAGCCTTCTTGTTTTCCTCGTCGAGGAGGTTGATGGCAGAGGCGGCGCTTTGGTGGGTTGGCATGCTTGGAAAAGGTGGATGTGCTACAGGCTGCGCTTGTTGCCTCCGTGCGTCGCGCGCCACGCGCAATATCGCTGGGTGGCGGCAGGAAACCGGTGAGGAAATGGTGGGAAACGGTGGCGTGTTCATAAAATGCCATCAATTAATGGAAACTTAGCATAGAAGGAACATCGAGCTAGCACGACGCGTGCGGGCACATTGCTCGCCCAAGGCTATGATCCATATACTTGTGTGCCCAACAGAGCACACTATTCACATTTAAGAATACTGTTTCGTATGCCGTATATCGCACACACCTTGATCTGGCTGACCGTTTCTTTTGTGTTGCCTAATCACAAACAGTTATTCCGAGTGAATTGTATGCCGTATATCGCACACACCTTCATCTGGCTGCCCGTTTCTGTTGTTCCGCCTCATTACAAATAGTTTATCAGAGTGAACTGTATGCCGTATATCGCACACGCCTTCATCTGGCTGCCCATTTCTGTTGTTCTGCCTCATCACAAACAGTTCATTGAACTGAACCGTATGCCCCGCATCGCACACGTAACTAAAATCTGAACCGTGTTTGATGTCTCCGCCATCGCAAACATTTTGCATCCTTTTTGACGGTTTTTTTACATCCCCATTTGCGATTAATGCATCGCACACAGTTTCATCAAAGGGTCTCTGATCGTAGTGTCACGTTAGCAGCATCCTGTAGTAGTGTGAGTATCCAATCCGTACCAAAGATTTGACTGTCGGTTGTCATGACTAGTATGAAAGAGTACGGCCTTATAACAAGAGCATATTGAGACTTGACTAACGATGGTCCTGGCAGAAGAATCTTGTTCACGGCAGGCTATATTTTAAATGATTCCCACATGCGAGGGCACATGCTTCGAGATCATTCTGATTACTCATTTTGTCGGTATATCCATGTGGGTTGTAGGCCGTGTGATGTTTTAACACGGTTGCTGGAGTCAAACTGTTGAGCTGGCCTTTGGTCTGACGTGACAAACTTGGGTATACCATACTGAAGATTCTGAGCATATACAGCTGGACAAACGGGTTGCCTTGACATGAGGTCCTTTCCAACATGGAGTAGACCCCTTGGACGTATGTTCATGGTGATCGATACTGAATCAGACTGTCCGGGGTATTTGTACCATGTTGGTCATGCAACACGTACCATAGCTGTATTGCCGGTCTAGCTCTTTCATTATTGTTTTCTTTGTCTGGATCATTTGCCGAAAGAACTTGGCCACATATATCCTTAATTCTTCGTGTGAACATAGGTGATGTCAGGTGCAATATTCCGGCAATCATACCTTAGCCTTGTTCATGACTCGGGTAGAATATATACTAGGTCCATGTGCGCTGGTACGGAGCTCATTGCTGTCTTCCATCATACAAGACAGTGACAAAGGTTGATTACATCACCTTGTCGGGTGTGAGGAAGCTGGCCTTGATAAGCACTGTCAAAATTGTTGTCCCATGTTGTCTTTCCTCATAGTTTTGGTCGGTCCATGATTTCATCCTTGTACAAGTGATTTGTATGAACTTGGCAGCATGCTCACAGTATGTAAAAGCATCTGATTCCCAAGGCAGACTTGTGTTCTGACTGATACTTGCTTCTGACAAAACTGTTGTCGATCTGACCCTTGGGATGCACCGCCATATGCTGCCAGCGCACTGTGTAATACCTTGCACCAGTGCCGTACTGAGGAAGATAGGATAGCTTATGCTGGAAGCCATCGAAAGTATCTTGTTGGGGAAGACTGAATAGCTTGTGCTCGAAGCTCTTACTGGGGCAGCTTGCTGAAGAAGACTGGGTATCATGCTTCGGAAGCTCCCCCCCCCCCCCCCTTAAAGACTTGTCGGGGAAGACTCGGTACCTTATGCCAGAAGCTTTTGCGGTGGCTTACTGAGGAAGACGGAGTATCTTGTGCTGGAAGCCATCCACATATCGTACCGAGGAAGACTGAGGAACCTTGCGTTGTAAGCTTCGGTGATAGCTTGCGGAGGCAGACTGGGTTGCTTACACCAGAAGCTTCTCTTTGCAATATGTGGACTGAAGGCCATATATATATCTACCATCTGAATATTTCTGCTACCAATTACTTGTATGAAAAGGTTGTTCGACTATCCTCCTTGCTGAGTACTGAATTTGGAGCACCTTCTGGCTTGCTTCCGGGGTATAGCATGTTCCAAATCGTACTTGTAGTAGAATCAAACCTTGTATATGAACCATACCTTTGACTCGAAATATACTGTTGGTCATGCACACAATCTGTCTTCCAGATGATTTAATCATTACTGTTGTGGGAATTACACACTGAGGTAGACTTGATCCTGCTAATCTAGCCATGATATCATTTGTATTCAGACCAGATGTTCTCAATACGATGTAGTTGGCTGAGAATTCCATAATGTTTAGCTGAGCTTCCAAATATTTGAACTCCTCACTGATTCTTCGGGTCCGGTGTCGGTTCATGAGCAACTTTAATAAGGGGAAAATAAGGTAACACCGAGGGCCCAAAGAAAGAAACAAAAGAAACGACGAAAACAAAAGCACACAAAGCATACAAGTAATATTATATTCAAGCAACACCAAATATTATTGCTACTCACAACAATAATATGCATGCATACTTAGGCACACCAAGCTCGCGGGATCTCCGGTATTGCAATCTAATATGCTGTGGCGGTGTGCACGAAAGTGAATCCACATATGGAAAGGTTGGTGTAAACAAAGCTACACCAAATGTTGGCTTAACAGCGGTTGCATCTGAATGGGCTTATGAGGTGAGGACGAACTTGGTGATCATGTAGCGGAACACAGAGGTTACGACCACATCATCATCAAGCGGATGGACGAAAATCGTACACGTCCAAATAATGGGTGATAGAGTAGGACAGCGGTGAAAAACATGGCTTGCTGGCATTGCCCTTTTCTGATTACAAAGATCAGTAAAGGTTGCCAAGGCGGCGAGTGGGACAGCAATATCCGGGATAGAAACATGTCTATCATCGAAATGATAGGGGTGGATGGCGGAAACATACCAATGCGATACTTGAGCATAACTCCTGCAAATGGGGCCTGGAACACTAGGTACCTTGGCATCACTCCGCTGGGACAGAGATGACACCAAACACCGAAGAGCAGGGATGCAAAGCTGGAAGGAGTGGTTAGTAGATCGAAATCGATGCCACCTACACTCACAAGATCAATCGTCAGTGACCAGATAATAAGTCTATATGCATGTTATGCAACAACCAAATGCAGCAAACCGACTAGACTCTATACTACCATTTTCTAACGCTCGCGTGGACTAGGGAGTCCTACAGCCAGACCTGCTCTGATACCAACCGTTGTGGCACCCGGCTCAGAGAGACCGGAACACCCCGTATTCCAGCCCAGAGATCAAGTCTTCTGGAATACAACACTGCTTGGCATAGAACAAATCAGCTCTTATTACAAATACTCAGGGATACAAGGATTCTGATAAAACAGGGAATTACATCGGCACGGCGACACTACGCTTGCCAAGGTTGCTCTATGCTAGCAGCAGAACAACTCGAAGCAGCGGAACAACGACGACAGCGATGGACTCCACTCCGCAGGGACTCTGGCTGGAACGCGTATCCTAGCTCGCAAACTCGGGATCCACGGCAATCAAGCAAACACGACATGACCTGCACACTGGCATGACACGCCAGGTGAGTACTTTGAATGTACTCGCAAGCTCACAGCAACCAAAGCAATCAAGACAAGCAATATCATGGCATTTACAGGTTAAAGCAATGATGAACATGATACCACTAGTACATTATAAGCATGGCATGAACTTATGAACATGATGATACTAGCATGGAGCATGTTTAAACTATCGTGATTCAACTTACTCTGTTCGGGGTTACCTAGTAACCACCACATGTACCACTTACCATCGTGGACATCACACGATCACCTTAGGATCAAATCAAGCTTGGTATTAACAATACCATAGTAATTATTACCTGACCACAAGGAGCTTGATCCTTACCCGTGATTATCGCATAACACCACAAACATCAACCAGCTTCGGTATCCATGATACCACTGTGATCCTCTCACAATCACATAAAGATCAACCAACTTCTTTCCTCATCGAACCAGGGTTGTTGTTATTCAGATTATTATTACTGTTGACCCATAGTGTGACCTACTACGAACTGGGCCCATATCCGCGGGCGCGGCTATCGATAGATTATACACTCTGCAGAGTTTAGTACACTGTACCCACACTACGGAACCCAAGGCCTCGTGCTCCCATTCGGGTGGACCAACGGCGTTCCGACAAAACCGATCTACTGCATGACACTCTCCCGGACACTTCGATAAACTCCCCTTTGGGCTAAGTCATGGGTGGCCCCGATGTCACCTCGTGACACCCAAAGGCCACCGTCGTGGCAAAACAAAAACGGTGCCAAACGGGGACAAGAGCGCTCAAACCAAACTCGGGCACACAAGGCTTATGTCCGCCTACCTGATCAAGGTAGCGCGCGCCCATAACCTTCCCTAGTTGGAGGCACCGGCGAGAGGCATGACAATAGACCGCATTAAGGCCTTCCCATAAAGGCAAATGTGATTGCACTGGTCAGCTCGTCTCGATGGCACTATGACTCAGCCAACAGGTGTTCAAGTTCATTTAATATCCGGTTAAACTTGAAAAGTAAACAACTAAGCCATAATAGCATGATGAAATAACAATGCACATGAGCATGATATCAACATAAACATGGAGAGGAAGCATAACCATTTAACATGTCAACAACAATAAACCATTTACTCTACTAGCTGCAAATGAGCATGGCATACCAAGCACAGGTATAACATTACACATGAGCATGACATGACCACTAGCATCATAAATAATTAGTAGACAAGAGCATGGCAATAATATTAGCAAGTAAACAATTACCCAACAAGATGCAAATGATCATAGCATAAGGATAAGTATGGGTTCATAAGCATATATAAAGCACTCACAAAATATTAACATGCACAAAATATTTTAATATTCCAGTAGAAAACCATTGCTACTGCAAGGCTCTCATGCAAGTGGCTGTTGTGGCTTGCCTAGAGATGAAGGGTCCATCGGGGAGAAGTGCGGTGAAGCCGTGGAACGATTCACTGGAACGGTTCTCTCTCGGAAGGGGCTAGATGAGGGCAAGGGCGAAATGGTCATTTTCACTATGTGAAAACATTATGAAGATGGTACCAACATGACAGGCTCGACGAGACAAAGATGTGGGCTTTGGAATCACCTCATTTGGATTAGGGAGTGAAAAGTTATAGCCAGACGAAACTCAAGGACCAATATGTAAAAAGAAACTCTACAAACAGGCCCCTGGTGGCTAAAACAGAAAGCGCACTGCGCAGAAATACGCCTTCGCTTCTGGGAAACGTATTCCTGGCTGAAATAGAGAGAGAATACGCTTTCATTAAAAGAAAACGCATACGAAGGAATGCGCCTTCACTTGACACGTCAGCGGGACCGGGGTCAACTCCCCGTTAGACTGACCTGTGGGACCAAGGGGTGGTGGGGCCCGCCTGGCTGGCTTCTTCTTCTTCCACCTCCTGCTCACCCGTGGAGCCGAGGGAGAGGCACGGCACCGGCGCTCGCCCGGCCGGCTCCAGCCGCCTTCGATGGAGCTCGGACCACCAGAGCGCTCAGGGGAGAGGGCCGCACCCGTCTGGAGGGCTCACGCTTGCCGACGAGCTCGGGAACAGGGAGGAGCCCGGCGGCGGAGGACGGCTTCGGCCGATGATGGGGAGTACGGCTGCGGGGCTCCGGCGGTCGAGGCGAGGAGCTGAGGGGATTCGCCGGAGTTCGGTGGATTGAACGGTGGTGGTAGGAGGGAGGGAGGAGCTCGGCAGCGACCGAATTGAAGATGGCCGAGGCGGCGGCCGTGGTGGCAAAGGCGAGCGAGGAGAGCTCCTAGAAAGGGATGAAGAGGTTGGGGAGGGGTGTGGGAGAGCGAGGAGGTCGCTGGTGACCTCGAGAGTGCTCGGGAATGGCTATTTATAGCCGGACGTGAGGTGCCTTGGCTGAGAGCCCGCCGCGAGAGTCTGGCCAACGCTCCGGCAGGGATAGGGCTCACGAGAGGGCACGGACGGGACGGGGGAGAGTAGAGGAGGTCGGGGAGCAGAGCAATGAACCAAGGTCACGAGGAGGAAGAAGCCAGGGGAGAGGAAGGCGACGGCGGTCACAAGCACGCACTGTGCAACGATGGAGACGGCTCGCCGGGGAAGAATCCGTAGGGGGACAGGGATCCAGAGCGAGGGCGACGGCACGAGGAAGCTCCTAGTCATGGCTAGGTGTCGAGGGCGCGAGGGAAACGGCCGAGGAGGAGGGACCCGAAGCAAAACAACACTCAGATCGCATCCATGGCATGCCAGGCTACGCGGTCACCGCGTGAACTCATGCACACAGTGCACTCTGTCATGCCACAGGTTGCCTCCCGTGCAGTCCATCCAATATCGGTTACGTCTGAGGTGAAGGTTCAGCAAAAGAAGCCAAGGGTTGATAGGAGGGATCAGTTGAAGTTCGCTGTAGCAAACTTGGGCATGTAGCTGAGGTGAAATGATATGTCTACATGATGAAACAAGATGTCACAGTGATTAGGGGTAGGAAGGACTACAGTCCTGTGCATTTGGAGAGGATTTGGACCAATATTTGTTATAGTTGCTTTACAACCAACAAAATGGTCCAGAAACTTAATGTTGATGTAGCACTCACATAATGTGTTACCTTGGGTTGAAAATTGGCATGACATGATGATTTAGGCATATGAGTGTGCCATAAAAATTTCATGCCATTTGGATGAGTACCCATGGTATTTGCTTCACAGAGTTTCTCTCTGGACAGAAACTTGTGAAAATTGCTGAGGGAGAATGGCTATAAGAAATGAGCCCAAATTTGGTAGAGATGGTTTATAAGGATAGGAGAATGTCCTGGTAAATTTTCAGCAATATAAAATATAGTTGCTTCACAACCTGAAAATCTGACCAGAGACCAAGATTGGATGGTGTGCTCACATAGATTATTAGATAGAGCTGAAAATTGGCGGAGAACCATTATTTGAGCACATGAAGGAGCTTGCAAAATTTCAACTCATTTGGATATCTCTAGCTGGTACTTCCTTTAACAAGGCTTCCATCTGACAGAAACTTTGAAAATTTGTTGAGGAAGATGCACTAGGCAAATGGAGTTGAATTTTGTCATGTGGCAATGATATGGATAGGAAAAGGTGCCCAAAAAGTTTGGGGTCAATCAAGCAAAGATAAATGACACTTCCTTCACCATGTGCCAGCTAGGGCAGAATAGGAAAATGAATATTAATGAATTATCTTTGATGATGCCAAGGAAGGGTTTTGACATATATGTGGAAGATATGGCCCAAACAATTTATGAGAATTATTTGGGAATTTTGTGGAAGACTGAAATATAGGCTGCTTCACAACCTAGGGCAAATAGGGTTATTCCTTTAATAGAAAAAGGAATATTCCCAATAAAAAGAATATTGTGATTGGTCCAAGATGGGGAATGACATGATCTTGAGATGACTTTGAGGATGACAAGCCACTTGGGAGCCTGAGAAGAGATGATCTTCCCAGATTTCAGGACCACAGAGCCATAGAAAAGCAATTCAAATCAAAAATCCAAAGAAAAACAAAAGAAAAAGAAAGGGCCAAAATCCAGGGTGTCACAGCTCCACTTTTCGAAATCACTGACCAATTCAGAAGGACATCTCCAGGCCTGGACAAGCTGAAAAATACAAGCATATAATAAGTTTAACTATGCTCGGTAATAAAAACACAAGCATATAGTAAGAAATCGCCAGATAACCTACTTCTCGCCAAGCAGATTTGGAGCATGAAATTTCTGCCCTCATGGTCGCACCATGGAGAAGAGTAAATTTATTAAATACTCGTACCTAAATGAAAGCAGAAATTTGAGCAACAAAACAGGCATGGAGAAAAATATCTCAACGAATGCGAATAGTTGATCAGAAGGCATGACCTACAGTGGATAGACTGAGGTCTCCGCAGTGCATGGATTCTGACGAGTAAAATTGCAGCAACACGCCAAGAACAACGACAGTCAAGGATCGCATCTCATTCGGCATACAGTGGTCCATACTCCCTGAAATCCTGGAAGAACAACAAACCGTGAAAAGTTGAAATCAGGAGTAAAGAACATATCAAAAGAGTTCATGCATAGAAAGGAGAAAATTCGATATTAGTACAAAAACAAAATAGGTCTCAGTATCATAAACTCCATACATCCAAATCGCTAGGTAGATCCTCTTCTCGACAACTCCTGCAAGGACGTCCAACATGCTGCACCTCTTACTTTTAAACACATGAACAAATTAACATGTATGCACTGAATAAAAATATCCTCATGAAATAAACCAAAGGGAGATGGAAAATGGATCCGAGAATTTAGGGGAGAAGAAATATTATACTGATGTACTGTCTCAATAACCTAAACCTGAAAAAAGAGAGTAGAACCATGTATGCATACTTGTACCCTTTCTGAAATCATGAAATACACCATAACTATTTTAACTTTATTCGTTTAGCAATTAGGACCCCCTAAATTTTGTATGAAATGAAAATACCCATATAGAAGTAATTAATTACATATAAACATCAAAAGTTAACTAAACAGTAGGTTATTTAAGTCGTACATGGACCAAATCAATTTTTGTGACTGGTTTTAAGGTTGCAATTGAACACTTGCAGACATAGATGACTCAAATCAACATGGGCTAATCAATCAACAATCGACTCCAGCATACCGAGAAGAATCTAACTCTCTTGTGAGGCTTCATCTAGAAACAATATCATTCTCAATCAATGAAGAAACATGCCACACCACTTACATCAGATCATATGAGCGAAGGCGCCGAAGAGGTTCCGGCGGAGGTGCCGGAGACATGTGAATGCGGCCCCAGAGGTGCTCGGATCTGGCCGATGTGAGGGTCCATAGGCGCGATAGGAAAGGCAGGGGCTCGGGGGCGTCGCCGTACAGCCGATGGCAGGGACAGCGAGCAGCGACGAGCATCAATTGCCAGAGGTGGGCTAGCCGGCGAGGTGGAGATGGTGTGGCTGTTTGGGCCTCCAGCGATCGGCGGTGGCTGGTCTGACCGGCGCGGCTGCACGGTTGTGCCCCTGGTCAGCGTCGGGGAGGGTCGCGGAGGAGGTCATCGGGGCGGCGTACAGGGGCTACAGCGGACAGTGAAGGACCACGCGAACGAGCACGGCGCCACGGCTGCAAGGTGGTGCCGAGGATGGCGAGTGGCAGCCGAGGGGAGGGGTGGGGACGAAGCCGACACTAACCCTATACCTAGCCAGTGCGAGGTTGAGTCGAGGGATGGGATGTGTGTGCATGCGTTGTGTGAGATGAGAGAGATGTGGGCTTTGCGGGCTTGGCCCATTTGCGGCTGCGTGGGATGAGCGATGATGGACGAAGAGTGCGAGCGACGTAAGATGGGAAACAGAACACTCCTTTTTTTTAGGTAGTAGAGAATTGTTTTTTTAGAAACACATGTAACTTTATTGATACTGATAACAATTACAGGTACACTGTTTTAAACCTAAGATCCAAGAAAATACAAAGTAACTCCTATGACTAAGAATAATTACAACGAAATCTCTTGTAAACACCTTCTTCGCGGTATTAATCTTTGCTCGAAGAAATACTCCAACGACTTCGGTAAAGAGGCTGCAATTACACTGGAGCAACGATATTGTCACTCTTTCACCCGCACGAACACTACCAATAATGGTTTTTGAAAGTGCCTTGAGTCGCCCATCTAAAAAGATGGGAAGCCTTGATCGATGAACGTTCTTGGGCCGGGGGTGACCCCTAGAAGTGCAGGCCGCCGAATCACTATATCTTCACCATGGTGTTGATGAAAGATTTCACCTTCATAAAGAATCAAACCAACAAAAAAAGCTTGACACAGCAACATAAACTCATCAGATCCGAATAATCGAATCTACGAAGACAGAAAACTCTCTAACCTCATGGCGCTACCAAAAGAACGAGAGAACCTCACAAAACTATAATAATCACTTGGCATTGACGAAGAACACAGATGTCCTGAAGATCCGAGGTCCCCCACCTCCCAGTGCCAAGATGGCAGTTGGGGGCGAGGGGACCAAAATTTCCCAGATGGCGGCGACAGCGGCGGCGCGAGAAACCCTAACCACCAGGGGGAAAATATGCCGGTAGTAGAGAATTGGTGAGTTATGGAGAACGAGATGGCTCAACTAGTATATGGGCTTCCACCAGAATTCTTAGAACTGTCGGGTCCAGTACACTGGCAAGGCCCATTTCAGCGAGCTACTAGGTGGTGGAGTACTTTCTTAAAATACAAAGTCATTTCAGCTCAAACTCTTTTTTTGCAAGTAATCTCTGACACGTCGTCCTGTTGCAATACCATGGCCTCTACTTGCCCATGATGGAAACACGTGGGGAGTTTCTTATAGCTGGAATTCTCAATGATCATGGAGCTAGCGTACGTACGTGTGGACAATGTGGATTAAGCAGGTACCGGCTAAAGATCAATCACTGGAAACGAATTGGGTCAGTCGATTAATCCAAATTTGTTTCAATCGATTTGCTCCAAGTGGGAATGGAGGAACAGAGCGCTGTATGAGTCGATCTTGAGAGTCCATCCATGCATGATTTGTAGTGCTGCTCAGGTGTGGCTCGCGTAGAGCTGGGTTCACTTCCATGCGATGCATGTATGCACACAACCGCACAATCTCATGAGCAATATTTAGTTCATTAAGCACCTGTCATTAGCATTTAATTAATCATAAGAAAAACCAGCCGTCACAGCCATTATCCGAACGGCAACACAATGTATTGTGTGCAATCATTAGTGACTATATGTGCAATGAAAAAGGAAAGGCTTTCAAAACTTGCACACAATATGCACTGAAATTGCACTTTCTGAAATATGCAAAGAATAATATAATAGTGCATTTGTCGCATTCTACTATAATTTACACATAGTGTAAACGAAATAAAACAAAATCAAGATAATGAAGTTCTCTAAGAAAGAATGAAGCCCTTTTAAGAAGAAAGAAAATGAAAAAGAAAAAAATTAAAAAACTTGCACACAATTTGCACTTTTTGAAATATGCAAAGAATATGCATATAATAGTGCATTTTTCACACTCTACTATAATATACACATAGTATAAATGAAATAATTTATTTTACTTTAAGAAAAAAGAAAAAAAAACTCGCGCACAACTTTGCACCGAAATTGCACTTTATCATAATATGCAAAAATAATCATGAAAGTTTGCACATATTATATAGTATTTGTTTATATAAAATTACGCTCAGCCAAAACCTACAAAAAACAAAAAAATAACCAATAAAGGAAAGAAAAAAGGAAAAATAAAACGCATAGAAACAAAAAACAGGAATAAAAAAAGCAAAAATACCCACAAAAGAAAGAATTAAATTTCTTAAGGAAGAATGAATTAGTGGCATTGATATTACCATTTACGATTTTTTAAAATATGCAAGAATAAGCACTGACAAAATTTGCATGAAATATGCATAAAAATTACGCTTTCTAAAAATATGCAAGAATAAGAATATAAAAGTGGAACTTTTGCAAAAACAAAATATAAGAACAAATGAATAGTGAATTTGTATTAATCTTAAAGTAGAATGAAAATGAAGTAAAGACTAAAACAATATCAAAATAATGATTTTCCTAAAAAAGAATGAAATAGTGACGTTGGTATTTCCTTGAAGAAGAGAAAAAAAAACTTGCGCACAACTTTGCACCGAAATCGCACTTGATCGTAACATGAAAATAATAATCATGAAATTTTGGCACATATTATATAGTATTTGTATGTAGATAATTACACTCATCCATAAACCCACAAAAACAAAAAATAACCAATAAAGGAAAGAAAAAAGAAAAACGCGACTTAGAAGTGCAAAATCGAGACCAAGAAGCAATTCGACTGACCCAAAATGGGTCAATCGATTCCACACAGCCCAACTCACCACCAAAATGACACAGGAAAGAAAACAGCACACATATGAAAGCAGAATCGGACGGCCACAAAATCAATTGACCCAAAAAAAAATTCAACTGACTGGTATCTACATCTATATCTATATCTATACCTACTAATAAAGCAAGGTGTGTTTCGCCAATTTTTTCATCCATTCACCGCCTAAAAGAACTTTTTTTTCTATCCGAGTTGGCACTAAATTCTTATGTGTTCGTCTGCTAGAAAAAAAAATGTTTTGTCAGAATTTCCTGCATGGGTCGCGCGCTGTGGCCCAGCGAAGCCAGCCCACTTATTTTTCTGCCCATGCAGCTGTAAAAATTCTATTTTTCCGCTCAGGGCGACAAATAGTCAAAGCTTCGCACAGGACAATAAATAATGGGCTGGCCAAATTTTCTTTGTTTATGTGTTTTATTTCTATTTTTATTCTCCTTCCCCTATCTCTTTTTTCACTTCCAAGTTTATTTTTCTTATAGAATTTATTTCATAAATTCAAAAGTCTCAAAAAACTTTCAGAATTTCAAAAAAAATCAAATTCTAGAAAATGTTCAGAATTCCAAAATTTTGTTGCTATTTTGAAAAATATTCGGAACATGAAAAAAGTTTCCCATTTTTTCGAAAACTTTTATTTTTTTAAAAAATAGTTTGAGATTCTAAAAAGAAAATGGCAATTTAAAAAATATTCCAAATTCGAAAAATATTCTTGTTTTAGTGAAATTTTCACAATTCAAAATAATGTTAAAAGATATACATTTTTGAAAAATGTTATGAATTTTCAACATATGTTCCCGTTCTAAAAAAATGTTCACAAATTCAAATAATTCATGTTTTTATAAAAAAAAAGTTGAGGTTTTCAAAAAACGTTTGTGAATTTTAAAAGATGTTCCTGTTTCAAATTTTGTTCATGTTTTTCTGAAAGTGTACATAATTTTCAAAAAAATGTTCAGGATTTAAAAAATGGTTCATGTTTCCTACAATATTCAGAAACTTCATACCTTAAAATCTCCTCGATCGAAAGGAAAAGTGGATTGAGTAATTCATGGGCCTTCTCTGGCGTACGATGACGTAACAAAACTCTTAAATGCCCTCGATCAATGAATGAAAAAATAGCAGATTGATTACTTCACATCCGGTGAAACCGAGAAGCTAAATGTTCCTTTTCCACGTGCGCACAGGATTTTGCTTGCACATATAATTCTCACTAACTTTAAATGCATACTAATTTTTCTCCTGTTACAACGCACGGGCATATGTGCTAGTATAGTATATACTCCCTCCGTCCAGTGAAGAGTGTAGATCTAGCTTCAAAATTTGTCCATAAAAGAGTGTACTTCTATCTTCTCAATGCACTTTAAAGTACAAAAAACTATTTCTCTCTCATCACACAGTAATCAAGACCAATAGCAATCTACACATGGTCTTCTTAATTTCTACGTGCACTTAGCTCATTGGGGGTTGGATAATTAAATAGGAGAGAGATGGTGGCTTACACCTTTTCAATGCATTTTTTACTTAACTCCATAATTTATCCTAAAATTTCTAGACGTACACTCTTCACCGGACGGAGGGAGTATATATATACATATATATATATATACATATATATATGTATATATATATACATATATATCATGCCATCCCGGCCTCGTTGCCTCGGGAAGGACACATCAATGGCACCACACTACATCGATGGGGGTCCTACATGCCGACAGCAGCCGCGGCTTGCCTCGGCTCGACACACTAGTGGCGAGCAACTACTCCGCACCTGAGGTGAAAAATCACAAAACTGGCCCTTTGGCCAAAGTTCAGCACAAAATGGCCCCGTTTTTAAAATATTTCACAAAATGGCCCTACCTGCATGACGCCCGCATCCGGGGCGCCATGCTAAACATCACGACACCCTGGTCAAAGGCGCCATATGGGTCGCCAATGACTTGCCACGCTGGCAGGGCAGGACACCATGGTGCCCCCGCCCAGGGCGCCATGCACACCACCATGACGCCCCTGCCCAGGGCGCCATGCCCCTTGCATAAAACAGAGCACTTCCTCTGTTTCCCACCCCAATCCCTCTCTTTTCCCCTTCTCCCCCCCCCCCCGCCGCCCCACTCATGCCCCTTCCTAATGCCCACAAAATTTCGTGGATCGGAGCTCCAAATCGGTGATTTATCCTTCCCTTCGACCCCTCAAGGTATTCTCCATCATTCCTCCTCTTTTTGTTGGTTGAAATCTCCACATTATGGGGATTTGGGGAAACCCTAGGTCATCCAATTTTGCTATTTTTGTTGATGCATTTTGGTGTTTATGATTCTAGATGGCGAGGATCGTCAATGTGCATCATGTGGACTTTGTCTCCTTTGAGAAGGGAGACGTGGAGTATGGTGACCCGAAGAAGAAGCCGGTAGTGATGGTGTTTCCCACAAGTCCTAGCCTTGAGGAGGTTTTGGTTGAGCTTCGAAGAAGGTTGAATTGGATGGAAGAAAACGATGGAGTAGACTTAATCGGAAGGTATAATGTTGGGTATGGGCAACATATTCGTTGGAAGATAATGCCTCTTGATTCCGAGTTTCATTGGGAAGCATATAAAGAGAGTGTGTTGGCCTCACAAGATAAATCATTTGAGTTATTTGCCACAAAGGTTGTTCGTGCTCAGTTGCACATTGATTTGAATCGGTGTGCATCTTCATATGATGTTAGAAGCCCGGTTCGAGATTCAACACATGTCACTCCGGATGTGCATGACACAACAATGAGCCAACCTCCAATGACCCAATGTTTGAGCCCCGTCGGGAATGACCAAGTTGATAATGAAGACTTGCACATGGATGGTGGTGAGTTTGAGGGTGATGAATCGGAGGCTTATCTTCATGACGATTATGTTGGTGATGTTGAGGCAAATTGCATGGAAGAGGACATGGACCATGAGATTCCATACAATAGGGCTTATGCGTGGGACTCAGAGGATGAAGGCCCGGATGAAGAAATAGATGAGGATGGTTTGACGGCTAAAGAAGCCAATGCTTTCAAGAAGGTAATAGGCCGTAGTCACAAGACATCATTGTTTCGTGATCTAAGCCTAGCCGATAAGGCGATTGTTGATGGTGGGACAAGTAAAATTCTTGCACCAAGGTTAACTTCAAAGCGAGATACCAAAGCAAGTGTGTATGGTGTTAGTGAAGGAACAATCTTTGAAAGCTTGGCAGAACTTCAAATATGGGCCAAGGACTACGCGGTTAAGTTTCATCGGCCATTCTTTGTGGAGAAGTCAAACTCGAAAGTGCGTTATGTGGTCAGATGTGAGGAACACAAGAATCATTGCCCTTGGGTTATCCGTGCAAGATGTGTCAAAGGCGGGCCACAATGGAAGATTACAAGTTCCGTGTTTCACCATCGGTGTAGTGGCAAGGATATTGATGATGCTAATGTAAAGGATGATCACCGTCAATTGACCTCCAAATTCATTGCATATCGATTTTCAGCCTCCATAAAGATACTCCCGACATATCCCATTCGGGCTTTGATGGAGATGGTGAAGGAGGTTTTTGGGTACGAGGTGAAGTATGGGAAGGCATGGAAGGCCAAGCAAGCTGCCTTTGAGATATTGTATGGTGGTTGGGAAGAATCATACAACCGGCTCGCGATGGTGTTGAAAGCAATGGCGGCAGAAAATCCTGGCATGTACTATATGGTGGAGCCAGATGGCGTGAGAACAAGGATATACAACGATGCAACCGTTCGAATATTTGGACGTGCATTCTGGACTTTTGAGCCATGCATTAGGGCCTTCAAGCATTGTAGGCCGGTTATGTCCGTGGATGGCACATTTCTGACTGGCCAGTTCAAGGGCACATTGTTGATCGCCGTTGCTAATGATGGTGGTGACAAATTGGTTCCATTGGCGTTCGCTTTGGTGTCGGCGGAGAACAATGACAACTGGGAGTGGTTTCTTAGTTTAGTGAGGACCAAGGTAATTGGACCTCAAAGAGAGGTTTGCATCATCTCAGACCGCCACCCAGGGATACTCAATGCAGTGGAGATTGACATTCCAGGACATCCTCGCGTGCATCATAGGTGGTGCATGAGGCATTTTGTGTCTAACTTTTAGCGAGCATGTGGAGACAAGGAATTGTCTGACCTTCTTCATGATTGTTGTCTCTCATTCACCACTAAACATTTCGAGAAATTGTGGGACAAAGTGTATGCCAAAGCAAACAATGGTGGTAAAGATTTCCTAAATAGGAATCTTGCCGATAAAGGAAAGTGGGCACGAGCTTTTGACAACGATGGAGTGAGGTACGGTGACATGACAAACAACATGGCTGAATGTTTCAACATGGTGCTAAAGGGTGTCCGTGCATTGCCGGTGACAGCAATAGTAGAGTATACATTCCAGAAGTTGAATGTCTATTTTCAAAAGTATAGTGAAGAAACATCCAACTTGATGTCCGGGAAAAACAAGGCCAAAAAGATGTACAAGTATCCACCAAAGGTCGACGATTGGATGGAATACCAAGCAAGAAAGGTGGATTCACACAAAATCCAGTCCTTTGATAACATAGAATTGATTTACCAAGTTGATGAGCACGGTGGAATGTCGCGTGACGGCGTGCCATATGGAGGTGGCTCCTTCAAGGTTTATCTCAAGATTGGCGCGTGTTCATGTGAGAGGCCTACATTGTATCATCTCCCGTGCTCTCACTTGATGGCTGCATCTCGCTTTAGAAATTAGAGTGTCAACATGACCAACAATGTAAGATTGGAGGAGTATTCGATCGATGCGGTCAAAAATACATGGGCTGCGAGGTTTCATCCCTATATAGACCAATCTAAATGGCCGGAATACCATGGACCCCCACTATACCCTGATTTGGAAATGAAGGTGGTGACACGTGGAAGACGGAAGACAAAGCGTTTCTTGGGTGACATGGATGAATGGGGGAGCCAACATTTCGCAGAGCCTCGTGATATCAGCCGTTGCGGTGAATGTAACAACGAGGGGCACAATATTAGAGGTTGTAGCTCAAGGGGCAAAAGAAAGAGATCAAAACGAGATGGTGATGGTGGTGATGGTGGTGTCAGCCACAGTGATGGTGGAGCTCAAGGCCGTGGCCGTGGTGATGATGGAGCTCGAGGACGTGGCCGTGGTGACGGTGGTGCTCGAGGACGTGGCCGTGTGACCGTGGTGCTCGAGGACGTGGCCGTGGTGACGGTGGAGCTCGAGGACGTGGCCGTGGTGACGGTGGAGCTCGAGGACGTGGCTGTGCTGACCGTGGTGCTCGAGGACGTGGCCGTGCTGACGGTGGTGCTCGAGGACGTGGCCGTGGTGACGGTGGAGCTCGAGGACGTGGCCGTGGAGATGGTGGTGCTCGAGGACGTGGCCGTGGTGATGGTGGTGGTCGAGGCTTCGCTTATTGGCTTGGGGTGTGAAACTAATGTATGTGTGGAACTTATGTATGTCGTGAATCTTTTGGGTGGTCGAACTTATGTATGTCGTGAATCTTTTGGGTGGTTGAACTATGTATGTGTAGAACTAATGTAAGTCCTGAACTTATGTATGTGTGGAATCAATGTATGTGGTGGTTGAACTTATGTATGTGTGGAAGTTATGATGAAAACTGAAACTATGTAAGTTACAAAAAAAACAGAAACCACATAAGTTACAAAAAACAGAGAAGTGATTGTCATGGCGCCCTAACTTAGGGTGCCATGTTAGTAAGTACGACGCCCTGGGCCAGGGCGTCATACATGGCGCCCAGAAAAAATGCATGGCGCCCCCAACATCAGGAGCTTAAAATCTTAGGACTTAGCCATTTTCGACGACCATGACGCCCTGGGCCAGGGCGTCATACATGGCGCCCAGAAAAAATGCATGGCGCCCCCAATATCAGGAGCTTAAAATCTTAAGACTTGCCATCTACACGACCATGGCGCCCCTGGGGTGGGGCGTCGTGCTGGGCAACGCATGGCGCCCTGGTCTGGGGCGCCGTGCTGTAGACCATGGCACCTTGATCTGGGGCGCCATGCTGTCAAGTTCTGTTTCTTCTTCTTTTTATGTTTCTGTTTCTGTTTTTGATTTTGATGAGAAAGCTACAAAGTTTTCGACAATAAGTGTTGACAGACATAAATGACACACATCAAAGTTTCCAACAAATAATTTCACGACATCAAGTTTTGGACAAATACTACAAGTCCTCGACAACCATAAGTTCACGACATCTAGTTTTGGACAAATACTACAAGTCCTCGACAACCATAAATTCACGACATCTAGTTTTGGACAAATACTACATCAACTTGACGACAAATGCATCATTTCCTTCCTTTCCCCCTCTTAGCCGGTGTAGCATCCTTCCCCTTCACTAAGCGTCTTCTCCTCTGGAGCTGCGACACCTCCTCTTCCTCCTCCTCTGAGGCGGCCTCGATCACCGGGTCCTTACGTGCCTTCCTTGTGTATTTGCCCGAAGTATACTTTCCACGCCTTTGACTAGGCTGAGGCGCATCGGGCATCTGCGAGGTATTAATCTCATCATGCGTCTGTTCATCCCCCTCCTCCCCCTCGTCATCAACCGATTCGTCGCCTTGCTGCTGGGTGCCGCTTGATGATGATCTCGACCTCGAAGCAGTAGGGACTGCGACATCGGTGGAGCGGCAGCCTAGTAGAGCATCAAGGCCACGTGCCCAAGACATGCTCCGCTATGAAATTGACATATCATGAAGTTAGGAGATATACCTCAAAAATGTGTATGGAAAGCAAATTATCAAATGTCATACCTCAACAAAAGCTTTAAGCTTGTTGTACGACTCTTCACCTGGAGGGTACTTGAGTGCCTCGCCGGCGTCGTTGACATGCTTCGAGAGCTTGTTTTGCTGTTGGACACAATAGGACAAATCATTTTGGCACAATGTAGGCAAGCATATAGATATAGCGGTAACTTACCACAAAGCGGATAGTTGGCGCCGATTCATACCGTCTACCATCTCTAATAAGCCTGTTGTACTCAATATTGGCCATACGATCAAAACCTGGATTGGGTTCATGTAATATGTCCCCTGGCTGAAATGCGGGTGCGTTAAGTTGAGTACGTGCAACGGAACGAAACCACACAAGCTAATTGTTGAATGCTTCCGTATCAAAAGGCCGTGGGGAAAGCTTAGAAGTAGGTTGACGCAATGAAAGCTCAATCTTATTGAGCTTCTGCTTGAACTCCTGGATATACATGTCATGCTCTCGATCCCATTTTTTTATACTCTTCTGCTTCATCTTGTCGAGACTGCATAGCATTTGGCAATGCATTTTCGTTACTATCTTCAAAACAATGGAGAAAGCATTTGAAGTGCTAAGCACTTACCTATGCAAATGTAGCGAAGTGTCCTTGTACTTCGGCGGGGTCTCTTGAAATAAGTCAAACTGTGTCATAACTCGTTGTGGCTGATAAAACTCAACAGCATAATAACAAATCAACGGGCAACGCATCCGCCATAAGTGTGCTTCCTGTAGACACTTTGGGTTAAGTCTGAAAGTAATAAAACCAGCTCCCCTACCAATGTTGCCCTCCATTCCGTACGGTTCCCAAGTAACCTATAAACAAAGATTAAGAAAAAACTACATTGTTAGTATGATTTTTGGAAAATCGAAGAAACCGAAGAGACAAAGCAAGAAGCTACTAAGATAACCTGCTCCGGAGTCATGATGTCAAGCTTGTTGCAGTAGTGCAAATACATGGTCTTTGAATTGCCAACAAAACCTTCAACCTTGTCCCACTTATACGCCCATGTAGGCATATGGTCTGGGTCATGATGATCATCCCACGGATCGTAACCCTTTGGTGTCGGCCGCCCCACTGGCAAGTGCTCCCAACTCCAGATCGATAATAGAAGCATCGGACCACCGATGTTCGCTTCTTTTGACTCTACGACGTTTCTTGGATTCGCGCCCCTACGGCACGCCTCGTCCAGCTACACACAAATAAGAAATATGTCATTATAAACTAAAGAAAATTTCTACATGGTGAACACACTATTATAAGCAAAACTACTTACCTGACGATACAAATAAGCCAACGCCGCCGTACCTCAACTGAGTCCATGCTCCCACCCAGCAAACAGCTTAAGCCACATAAAGGAAGCGTTCACACCAGTGCCGTCAGAGAAAAGAGTCCGGCTGACTACATACCACAAGTATGCCCTGGTATACTGCTGCACTGTTTCATCGTCCGCATCGGCCGGGCATTCCCAAAAGTGTTTAGCAATCCAATGATAACTTGCACCGGCGGACTTCCTTTGTACCCCTGGCTCCCTCCCTATGAGTCCAACCATAATCTCACGCCATCCATCAGAATCTGTGCTAAAACAAATAGGCTCTCCTTTGATGGGAAGTCCAGTGATCAGAGACACATCCTGCAAAGTGACCGTCATCTCCCCAGCATAGAAGTGAAAAGTATGTGTCTCAGGGCGCCATCGGTCAACGAGTGCTGTGATCGCACAAGGGTTCATCTTCGGCATCAAACGAGACACGAGTGAGATGAAAGGGAGAAGCCCGGTCTTCCGGATATACTCCGTGTATCGCTCGTCATACTCCATTTTGTCATGAATCTGTGACGACCCCGGCTTAATCGTGCACTAATCATACACGCAAATGCGCACGATCAAGCCTAAGGAGTCACTTGAAGATATCACAACACAACTCTAAAACATAAAATAAAGTCATACAAGCTTAATATTACAAGCCAGGGCCTCGAGGGCTCGAATACAAGCTCGATGGCATACAAGCGTCAGCGGAAGCATTAGATATCTGAGTACAGATATATTACAGAGAGAGAGATAAGCCTTCACAGAGGCGGGGTAAAAATAAAAACTACGATCGAAAGGCGTAGGCCTCCTGCCCTGGACCCTCCGATCCTACTCCTGGTCGTCGAACGGCTCCTCGTAGTAGTAGTACTCGCCAGGCGGATAGTAGTACTGGTCGTCGGCTGGGGCTTCTGGCTCAGGGGCTCCGTCGTCTGGTGGCATCAAATGGAAAATGGGGGAAAAAGAAAATAAAGCAAACGTGAGTACTCATCCGAAGTACTCAGCAAGCAAGGATCTACACTACATATGCATCATTGTCAAAGGAATGGCTGTATATGTGGACTGGGCTGCAGAAATGCCAGAGTAGAGGGGGAAAGCCTAGTCCTATCGAAGACTAGCATCTTCAACAATCTTCGACAGTCTTGCAGCATCAGGAGAGAGCAGATGAACATAATGTAAAGTAGTAGTAGTAATATCATCAACCTCGACCTGAGATCCTTTCCCGACCCTGCGAGAAAGCAATCCCAGAGCCGTACTATCCAATTCTCATCACTTGTTCTAGTTGTACCGATCGGGATACAACTCCGAGTGTCCGTTACCGTAGGACAGGCTATCGATAGAAGTTTCTTCCCTGCAGGGGTGCACCAACTTACCCACCACGCTCACTTAACTCTGGCCGGACACACTTTTCTGGGTCATGCCCGGCCTCGGCTAAGCAACACGCCGCAACCCGACCTAGGCTTATAAGAGAGGTCAGCACGCCGGACTAAACCTATGCCCCCAGGGGTCTTGGGCCATCGCCCCGGGAACTCCTGCACGTTACGGGGCCACCGAGAGCAGACCTAGCAACCCCTTATACAAGCGCGGTTGCGTTACCAGTCCAACTCGGCGTGCGCCGCTCCTTACTGACGTCAAACAAGCTTCGGCTGATGTGTACGACGCAGAACGCCCATACTATGCCCACGTGATGGTTAGTGCTATCGGGCCAGAGGCCCCTCGGATCAAATATCCAAAACCGTAGTGGATTAGGAGCGCGCGGAAACAAGCAGAGACTCACGATCGATGTGACCCCGTCGCCCCGTCTCGAGGACTTGCGGCAAGGGCTAAGAATGCCCGGCCACGCCTCGTAGTTATCTCGCGGGCACCATCCAGGTCAACCCGACTCCACATCACTTCGCAATAAGCTCGCGCGGGTACCCCTCAGGGCCGACCCGTCTTTAGTATCGTGGTTCATAGTCAAGTCATAATATCCAAGGTAACTGTGTGTCGGACACCGAAGGGAACCATGAGGAATCATCCTCGATGGAGTTCCCGCTCGATGTTATCATCAAGGTGAACGAAGGAGGAATCACCCTCGAGGTCCACACTTGAGAGGTTGCGCGACGATGTCGTTATCGGGGGTGGTGTAGGAGGAATCACCCTCGCTTACCACGACCGAGTAACTAACCTACAAGGTTAACATCAGAAGTGCTAACGAGGTATCACCCTCGGCACTCGACGGTAACCCAGCAGTGTCGGCAACTAAGGGGTAGTGATGTGCGGTGCCAGGGTCTGGTCCTCAATCCCGATGATCGGGTCTTCTGATATCCAGCAGGGCAGTCGGGATCAAGTGGAGGTCTCTGTCGTGTCTCTACCCAGCCTATAATAATCAGTCTAGGATAACCAGTAAGGTAACAAAGCAGGGTACAATAATCAGGCTATGCAACAGATATAGGAAAACAGTAGCAGTAGCAGTTCTAATGCAAGCATAAGAGAGAAGAGAGTAGGCGATATAGGCATGCTCAAAATGGGGGTGCTTGCCTGTTTGCTCGGGGGCAAGGGCAAGGTCTTCAGTAGTATCGTCGGGGACGTAGTCGTACTCCTGTGCGGCGTCTGCCTCGGGAGCTACGCCAACGTCGGGGTCTACCGAGAGAGAAGAGGGGGAAGAAACAGGTAAACATAATGCAAACAGATGCAATACGGTGCGTGTGATGCTATGATGCAGTGCAGGGTTGCCTAATTATGCATCTAAGTCATTTTAGTTATTTTTAGAATTATTCTGGGATTTAATATCCGACGTGTGTGCACTATTCATCTGCCAGATTCGGGTCCGGAGTTACGAGTTCTTCTACGTAGGAGGTTCCGATGGAGAAACAGACGGCACGATCAGACTCGTCTCGTCGTTCTGAGCAACTTTCATGTTTTAACTTTTTCGATCCGAGCTACGGTTTAAAAGTTATTAATTTTTAAAGATTATTTGAATTTCTGGAATTATTTATCAGAAAATGAATTATGACGTCAGCATGACGCGCTGCTGACGTCAGCAAGTCAACAGTCGGCTGACTAAGTCAAATATGACATGTGGGTCCAGTGGGACCCACATGTCAGCCTCTGTTTACCTAAACAGTGAGTTAAACTAATCTAATTAGCTAATTAGGCTTCTGGTCCCACATGTCATAGACTCATTAGGGTAATTAGTTTATTTTTATTTCTAAAACGTTTTAATTAGATTAACAGGGAGGTGGGGCCCACGTGTCAGCGACTGGGCCGGTCCAGTCAGCAGGGCTGACCGGTCAGCTGGCCGGTCGGGCCCCTGGGGCCCACGGGTCAGTGACCCAGGGCGACCCACGTGGCGGCCACGTCGGCGCCGGCGCCGGAGATCGCTCCGGCGACCAATTTCGCGGCGGCCGCTCGCCGGAGTTCGTCGGATTTGCGTTTTAGCGTACTATTTCGCGTGCGGTTGACAGCGTTCGAACGAGGACTCGACGCCGCGTCCATCTATGGTGTCGGAATGGACCGGGGAGGCCTAACGTGACGGCGGCGTCGACATCGGCGGCGAGGTGCTCGGGTGAGCGACGGAAACGGCGACCCAGCGCGCAAACAAGTGAAGGAAAAGGCTAGGCGGGGTCTACTCGTCGCGGTGAGTGTGATGGTGGCGCGCACGGGACCATTTGGTCACCGTGGCCACGCCGGCGACGAGGTCGCGCGACGGTGAGCTCGGGCGTGAACGGGGCGGCGTCTACAGCTCGGGAACGACGAGGAGAAGAAGCAGGGAGGGAAGGAGAGGCTCACAGCGGTGGTAGCCGTTCAGAGCCTGCTCGGGGCAGGCGCGGAGCGGTTGGATTCGCCGGGTTCTCGCCGGAGTCCGAGAAGAAGGGGGCGGTGCGGCTCGGCGTCTCTGGGGCTCCTCGGCTCCACCGAATGGCTCGGGGCGGCGTAGTCGAGGACGGCGGAGACGGTGGACAGCTCGGCGTGCCCCGGGGATGACGGTGGCCGCGACGGAGGCGAACGGCGGCGAGGCTGGCGCTCGGCCTCTCTGGATCTGGAGGGGAAGACGGGCGGAGCGAGAGAGAGGAGAGGGGAAAGTGGCGAGGAGAGCCAGGGGAGACGCACGGGCCTCGCCCTTATCTCCTCGCGGCTGTCGGTGGCGTCGGTGCCGTCGCCGTGTCGCCGCCCGGCTGGCGCGCGCGCGCGCGACCAGGGCGCGGCCGACACGGGGAGGAGGGAGGAGAAGCTGGGCCAGTTGGGCCGCGACTCGGGGCACTGTGCACTAAGGCCCAGTGCACAGTGTCCCGCTTTTGTTTTTCTGTTTTAGCTTCTCCATTTTCTTTTATCCTTTTCTGTTTCAAAATGTTTAGGGCACTTGTGCACTTTCGAAAAATGTGGGAGTTGGCCCAAATATTGCAATGCAATATTAGCTCTCACCAAAAAGTGGTTTGGACAGTTTTGGAGTTCATTTGAATCTGCAATGATTTTAAATGAATTAATATTGCTGTTTTGGGTGCTGTTTCATCTTGTTTGAGTCACTTGCCCAACTCCAAATATTTTGATATTGATTTTAAAAATGTTCCTGAATTATTTGCCATTTAATGAACATTTTCCCAACAGTGTTTGATCAACTTTATAATTCACCTTTGAATTTGAGTTGATTTTCAGATGTGGATTTGAATTGGATCATTAACCCTTATGACTTGGCACTGCAAATAATCATGACTTGGCAGTTTTAACAGAGTGTCACAGAGTTTATTACAAGGGGGTGTTACATAATCGAACCGGACCTCAGGTGAAGCTGATCAAAAACCCTTCCTTCTTCTGCCATGAACCGTCCACGATGCAATTGATCGTACGATGGATTGATAAGAGAGACCATCCTGCAAATTACAAATGTATATGGTAAGCCCCGTTGTCATTTGCAAATATCCGCACTAGTACAAAAACATACATACATGTACAAAATTTCTACACTAATTCTTCTTCCATACACCATATATGTGCATAAAATTTTCTACAATACCATACACCATATATTTGCACTAATTCTTCCATACACCATATATGTGCGTACATATCCTAACCAAATTCATAGCACTTTCATAAAAATCCTATATCATAGATATTCTAAGCCATACATATCCTAAATCACACTAATCCCTACATTATCACACCAAAATCCACTATCCATTTCAAGAAAAGGATGAACTAGGGTTTCACCCAAATCAATCAAATGTAGAGATTTCAACCAATAGAAAGAGGGGAAAGGGGGGAGAATACCTTGAGGATTCGAAGGGCAACCGGATCCACTGATTTTTGGCTCAGATCCGCAGCATTTGAGTGGGGAGAGGGAGGGGCGATTTGAGGGGCGCCGGTGTGGGGAAGGAACAGAGAGAGAGGAGAGAAAGAACGAACAGAGAGCAGAGGGGCTCGGATGGCGATATGGTGAAGGGGTATGGCGCCCCAGACCGGGGCGTCGTGGTGCAGCCCATGGCGCCCTGGGCCGAGGCGTCATGGGCCCAAGGCCAGGCCTACGTGGCAGTCAGCGTCGACGCGCATGGCGCCTTTGACCGGGGTGTTATGGCACCTATCATGACGCCCCGGGAGCGGGCGTCATGCGGGTAGGGTCATTTCGTGAAATATTTTCAAAAAATAGCCATTTTGTGCTGAACTTTGGGCAAAGGGTCAGTTTCACGCACCTGAGAGTGGGAGGAACCGAACCTGACTTGCACTGACCTTGGCGCTCGACACGACAGGACACGACGGGGTGGACGGGTGGTGCCGCGCGCTCGGGGGCCGGGGGACGAACAGAGGAGAGGAGAAGCTTTTCGCTGTGGCGCCTCGTGCTCGTGCTGTTTACTTGGCGGGGTCGAGGCCGGGGCCAGCCACCTTTACGCCGCCCGCCTGCCGCTGCGTGCTGCACAGCTGGGCGCGAGAGGCGCCGATCGCTCCGTCTGATGAGCGTCACATGCGCCATGCATGCATGCAGCCCCACTCCCGGTCCATCTCCTCTCCTCTTTTCACGCAGCGTCGCGGTGCCGACTGCCGACCTCGCCGTGCCACCACCCCGGCGGCTGGCCGGTGTCTCCTTGCTCCGTGCCGGCGCGCGGCGACGCACGAGGAAACTGGCCGCCCCACTCGACACGTCGACAGCGCGCGACGCTGTTTTCCAAGCGGATAACGCGCGCGCGCGTCCGGTCCGAGGGCGTGGAGATCGAAGCGCGCAGCGGTGCTCCGTCCTCGGTGCGCGCGCGGTGCTCCGGCCCTTTTCCTTTTGCCTGAGCCTGACGAGACGTCTTTGTACGCATGCGTCCACGCGCCCCTAGCTAAAGCTCGGACGCACGCACGCACGCACGGCCATGCGGATGTGGCGTGGTGATGGTGTCGTCCCGTTTTCCCGGCGCAACGCGTACATGCGTGCTCTGTGCGTCTGTGCGAACAGATCAGGGCTGAACGGCTGCCCTCGAACCGCTCGCATACATCCGCATTGCGCTGTCCGGACATGTGATGTCATTTAACAGGATCTGTATTTTCTACCACAAACCAAAGACATACGTGAGGCCTTTACGGACGTTCAGACCGCTGCCACGCCCGCTTCTGACCGCCCTGGGCCATCCAAACACCCCTCCCGCGCTTTTCATCCCATGCGTCGCGCGGCATTCATGACATTTAACAGGATCTGTATTTTCTACCACAAACCGACATTGATGCCCGCGATTTGACCGGACGAGAGGGCGGCGCAGACGGACGCGACCTCTCACTGTCCGCATTGAAGCGGCGCGCCGGCCGCTACTCGCCCGGCTGATTATGCCTCCTCGCCGCATCCAAACGGTCGCAGACTGCCCCGCCTTCCTCCGTTAAACCCGCGCTTGTGCTGAGAAACCTACCCCGGCCACACGTCCGTTCGCGAGCCGCTCGTCATTAAATACAACGCCGGTTGGCTCCAGCCCCCCCCCCCTCCCCGCTATTTACAATGCCAGACGCCGGGCAAAAATCGCACCACGCTCCGCTCCCGTCTCCTCCTTGCACATCATTTTCTCCACAAGCTCCATGGCATCCGGCGAGCAGGAAGCCGAGTTCTTCGGCATACAAGCTGGCTGGGTGGCTCATCAAGCCCACCGGATACGAGCCTGTCAACTCTCTGTTCCGCCTCCGTCGACGGTCCAGGCGGCTGCATGCCAGCTCGCGGAGGCAGAAGCTACAAGCCAGCACGTCGTTCAGCAACTCGCCGCTCCAAGCCAACTCGCCGAGGAGTGGCGTGTTCCTCCAGGCCGGCACGCGGTGGACCACAACGGCACATGCATCATGCCTCCGTGTACAACGTCTGTCGCACCACTTCTCCCATGCCACCGCTGCTCGCGCCATCCGTCTTCAACGTGCCCGTGACCGCGCCCTACCGGCGGAGGTCGACGACGCGGCGTCCAGCACGTTTGCGCCCACCGCCATCATCGAGGAGAAGTAGAACACGGGAGCCCGCCGCCGAGGCGATGCCAGCGCACACAACCATGTGTCTTGCCTGGTTCAGCGCAGACCATCATCGACCCCCGCTTGGGCTTCACGGATGCAGAGCCCCCAAACCCCTCCGGCTAAAGCATCCCCTTTGCCACTCCGATGAGCGGCGCGCCGGACATGGGAAGATACATGGGAAATAAATACCTCCGGGGACTGATGGTAGTCCATGCGAGTGGGCTGCCGGACATGGGCAAGAAAATGGGATCCGCGGCAGCCGGCCGTAGACTGGTGTAGTGTATCCATGTCATGGGAGTGGAGCTCCGCGCGACCGGACGTGCACATAGTTTCAACCATTTTAGTTAAAATATGTCCAAAATATAATGAATTTCGTCTGGGTTATATGAAACCCGTTGTGTTTGCATAATTTCATCCGGTTTATTGAAAAAATGTTTAAAATGTATGGGACAACGTTGGATGGCGGTCTCCTGCATCCGTCTCCACGGACTAATCCCCCGTTCGCGGACAGATGTGATAGAAAATTTACGGGTTGCCGTTGGCGATGTTCTTACAGTCATTTAAAAAAAATCAAGAAGTTGCCAGGTGTAAAAACTGCACAAGCACGGACATATCCTGTGCGAAGGATGCGCTCTCTTTTGGCATTAGAGCATCTACAGCCGGACTCCTCAGATTAACTGGACAGATGCATGATCATTGACCGGCGGAAAAAATCAAGGAATTGCTACATGCACGGGCGTGCCCGTGGGAAGGACGTGCTCTCTTCTCGCATTTACAATCCCACACATTAGTTCGTTACTGTGAGTACTCTGCCTGCTTGATGGAACTACAGTATTGATCAGTTAATAAAGACGGTTTCTGTACATGGAAGTCAAGTCCTCGCCGTACACATGCCACTTTTGTTAGCTTACGCAAGCCACTTTGTTGCCTGGCCTTGGACGTACTTGTCAACTGAATTTGGTTTATAAAGCTAAAAGACTGAATTTGATTTCACATCGATTTCAACTTTTTCAAAATAAAAAAAAGAAACTATTGACGATGGTGAAACCTACCTAATTTGTTTCCATGTGATCTATTGTACGGTATTTTTTTTACAGAAATCTAATTCGGCTATTGGGAGCATATGCTCCTGTCCGCCAAAAAAGGTTTTTGCAAATGTAAAAAATTTGAAAAGAAAAAATTAGGCGTGTTCATTGTCACACTCAATTTCTAACTGCAAATTTTTAGCGGAAAAGATTAAGCATTTTGACCTATGCAAAAAAAAATTGACGCCAAATGTTACCTCTAAATGTACATCGACGAAGCACTACTATCCCGTTTCGCATGAAAATTGTCAGGCACGCTTGTTACACTAACATGAACATCCACAAAAAAAATCAGAATTTTTTAATTTTATTTACTGTTTATTTTAAATTTACTATTCACCCAGCGCATATACTCCCAGAGCCAAAACAGTTCTTGTAGCAATAATCTATTCATTAATCAAACAAAATACATCAAATCTTTTCCGTATGTAAATGGATGGTGTCCTACACGTTAACGCAATCTCTAATGTATACTATGCTTCACTGATCACTAGTATCTATTGGAATATTTTGACGAAATTAATACTCCATTCGTTCCTAAATATTTGTCTTTCTAGAGATTTCAACAAGTGATTACATACGGAGCAAAATGAGTGAATCTACGCTCTAAAATATGTCTATATACATCCGTATGTGGTAGTCCATTTGAAATCTCAAAAGAACAAATATTTAGGAACGAAGGGAGTAGTATTTATTATCCATATATTTTTCGTGACAATTCTGACGATTAATATTTACACCTTGCCAAAAAAAAACAGTGAGAGTTAGAAAATTAGATAATCTAAGCACACACTTCCAATAAGATTATCTATTTACGAACCGAGGTAAATACATGCTTGTGCTTAGACACTTTGCCCAATATTGTTTTGGCCTGGATAAACTTTGCAAAAATGTATTGTGATTTTCTAGCATCTTAACATATTGGTGGCCATCGCTTTCCAGATATGTATACTATACACAAGTGTTCCCTTTTTTTCACAAGTAATGGCAGCAAACTTGACCTGCTCCTGGAAAAAAACAATGGCATTGCCGATGCCAGACTTTTTGTTTTGTTTCAGTAGTGTAATTGAGTAATTGAGTTACTTTGTTTGTTGTTGTTACCCAAACTGTAGTTTTCGTCATTCATATAATGTGACATTTTACGGCGAGGACGAAGGAGACACCTTGCAATAGATGAAGAAGGGGGAGAGATCAGTAGAAAGAAGACAAATTCCACGTGAGGCATCTCCAATGGTTACCAAGCTTCGAGCACCACTAGACCAATTAAAATCATGTGGACCAGTCAAGTTATAACACTTACTGAGAGTGTAATAGTCGAGCTGGGCACAAATTCGATACACCATTGATGATGCAAGAACAAGTAGCATATCTTACTGGCACCATCCAGTAGACATCTTGACAACCCAGATGACAACACAAAAGAGGCCCCAACAAACAATAAAACAATACTACAACATAACAATGCACTAAATAGCCTCACGAGACCCACTAAAACCACGCAGGCCAATCAATTTATAATACCTACTTGTCAATGAGCCGAGCACAAGTTCAACATGCCGTCACAATGCAAGCAAGAAGACGTGACATATCGTGCTTAACAAATGCAAATGGTAGCACAGAAGAGGGTCCCGGGAACGATAAACAACAACATCACGGCTCATATTCCGCCAAATTTTCCTAATCTTATTCAACTTGAATGAATTGAATAAAAATAGCAGGAGCCTCACTAGATCCATTCCAAGAAAAAGAAAACCCCCACAAAACCCCCACCAAAGATGAACTCGCTCCCTCCGTCCAGTGAATCGGCTCCATCGCCTGAAGCCCCTCCGCCTCCGCCTCGTATCAAATCCATTGTGGTCCGGGAGCCCGCCGCCGGGATGCGGTCTGCTGGCCGTCCGGCTGCTGCGCGGGTCGCTGCTGGAATGCCGCGGGGTGCCGGTGGCGTGCGGGGTTGCGCGGAGGTCGATGCTGGTGCTGCTGCTCCGCCCTCCAATTCGATGGTGGTCCGGGATGCTTCCTTGGCATCGGGGGGACATGTTTCGTCTCCTGCCTCGGACCCTGGTGGATGGATTGAGGTGCGGGGGAACAAGGGATGTAATGATGCTTCCAGGGGTGGCCGGGTTGTGCCGCAGCAGCAGCGCCCGGTGGTTAGTCCGGCGGAGCGCGCCGCCTACCTCAAATGGATGGACGGACGATGTTTCCGCTGTCTCAGCCGCAGGCACTTCGCCAAGGATTGCGAGGAGCCGCTAAAGTGTTGGCGTTGCTACAAGGACTTCCATCTTGCCAGTCAATGCCCTGGCCCTCCGTCGAAGCTTTCCTCCTCGGTGCCTCCCTCCAGTCCTCAGCTCGGTGTTGGTGTTCGCCGGGATGCGACGGCCAGCCATGCTTCTAGGCAGTGTTCGTACGCCGAGGCTCTCCTGGCGCTGCCCCTTGGAGATCGCTCGGCTCGTCGTGTGGAATGCTGCATCTTCCCTCACGCCCCTGTCGAGCTGGATCTCCTTGCTGCTATGCTCTCGGCGAGGCCGGTGGACATCGATCCTTGGCATGATGATCCTATGCTTGATGAAGCAATGGTGCCTTCTTCTCAGGCTTTGCCTGCCATCATCGGCCCTATGGTCTGCTCTGCTTGGGGCGATGAGATGTGGTTGACCCATGGTGACTCGTCAGTAGGGAGTGAGGAATCTGTTGATCCTATGTGCTCGGAGGCTACACTCTGGTCGTCTCGCCCTGGAGGCTCCCCCTCGTCTTCTGCGGTGCACTCCCTTGTGCGTCTGTTGCCGAGTCCTGAGGGGCCGCTTGGTTTCAGCGAGCCCAGCGTCCCGGTTGAGCCTGTGGTGGAGGTGTGCAATGTCGTTGCGAAGGTGACGCAAGCCACATCAGCACCATTATCCCTGGAAGATTTTCTCAGCAAGGTTACTTGTCCCCTCCCACAACCTCTGCTTGGGACCCCGACGCCTTCTCACGGGGAGAAGAAAGACGGGCGCCGGAGCGGGCGCCTGGATAAGAAGAACAAGGCGTGCAACATCCCGACATCCAAGCGCGCAGAGTTTAGGATGTTGGAGGCTTTTGGTGAGCTGCCGGAGGTCAGCAAAGTAGAGGGTCAAGAGCAAAAGATGCAAGCATACCTGGACATGTACAAAAATCCGCTCTCGCCACAAGTGATCGAGGCGTTGAGCTCTTTGGCGAGGATCACGGGGAAGTCAAAGCTGGATCTCTCAGGATGTTTCCAACAAGATAATGTTAGCACATGATTCTTTGAGGCCGAGACAGAAGCGTCTTTTGGTTTGGACGGTTTCTCTTCGACGAGTGGCGGTCAGATTGGTTGCACTTGAGCCTCGCCTAACTGCTTTGGGCCTTGGCGCTCTGGTGTCTGGCTCCGACGATGTGCCTTGATGTTGCATTTGTCTCGTCCCTATCCTAAGTTCTAGTGCCTCTTTTTCTCGTTTTTCTTTATCTTTTTTTTTTTGGGTTTTCTTTCGGTTTTCCCTGCTTAACCGAGAATGTTAGGTTTTCGGGTCCGGTTTTCCTTATAAACTGGACCAACCCTCTTCTTCTTAATGAAATGCAGGAACCACCCGGCTGTGCCCCCCCTCCCCTCTTGAGGTGTTCTCAAAAAAAAAAAAAAAAAAAGCACCAAAAGCCAGCCAAGGAGGAGGGAGGGTGTGGGGGTGGACTGAATGAGAAAAAGCTTCAGGCGTTCAGTCAACACAGCAGATAAAAGCGAGAAATAGAAGCGAGCGAGCGAGGAGGACCAGCCCACGGCGCGACCCCTCTCCCCCCCCCCCCCCCCCCCCCCCCCCCCATGCGGCGGCAGCAGCAGCAGCTTCGCCCGCCGCAGCCGCTCTCCCCCGCCTCTCCTCCCCGTGATCCCCTTCACGCTCCCCTCCCCCGCTTCCTCCTCTCCCACCTCCCGCCTCCTCGTCCATTTCCGCCACCCGCGCCGCCGCCGCCGCCGTAGCATTGGACGCCAGCCCCCCGATGGAGCAGGTAACCGGCGCCGCGCGAGCGGGCGATCTGCCTCCGTTCGGATACGACACGAGGGTTTCGGTTCAATCCATCCGATCTTGTTTTTGTTCTTGTCTTCTCAAGCGCATGTTCTTGCGCGCAGTACGAGAAGGTGGAGAAGATCGGGGAGGGCACGTACGGGGTGGTGTACAAGGCCCGGGATAGGGCCACCAACGAGACCATCGCGCTCAAGAAGATCCGCCTGGAGCAGGAGGACGAGGGCGTCCCCTCCACCGCCATCCGCGAGATCTCGCTCCTCAAGGAGATGCAGCACGGCAACATCGTCAAGTGCGTCTCTCACCTCCTCCTCCTCCCCCTCCCCCCGTTTGTTCGCATTGACCTTGCTCATTACCTGCTCCGGATTTATTTATTTAGTTAGGATCGGGCATTGGTTGCCTCAACTAGCTCGGATTAACTGCTTGATTGATTGATTGAAGTGGGCATTAAGTCGAGATGGGGATGGATGGCCTTCGCTTTTATGCAACAGTAAATGAACATGCCGGATTTAGAACCTATGAAATGTGCCACTGCCAGTGATGTTGCTATTTTTTTTTAAATCTATTTATAGGGTGAGTGTTAGTAGATGGTTTGCATTGTTGCTCATTCCTCGCTTGCAGGCTGCACGATGTTGTCCACAGCGAGAAGCGCATATGGCTCGTCTTTGAGTACCTGGATCTGGACCTGAAGAAGTTCATGGACTCCTGTCCAGAGTTTGCCAAGAGTCCCGCCTTGATCAAGGTGAGCAATGTCAATTCGTCATGCGTGTGACCATGGCTTCCTTCTATTGCTTTCCGTATTTAGCTGATTGAACATTTCTCTGTTCGCCTGTTAGTGTGGAGCAGGATAAGTAATGTAACTAGGGATGTCTCGTAGTTTTAAATTTGTAGTAGACCACAACCACAGTGTTAGTCCAGTGCCTTCTTGTTTCGTGTAAAAGAATTACTAGCTCTCATATGTCGTACAATTATTCAAGTTAGGACACATGCAGAACCCACATTACGTCTTGTGCCCTACGTATATGGTGTATCACCTGTCTTCTTATGTCACTGTGTTTTGTATGTCTGGACTGTGCCCGTTTTGCTGTTCACTTGGGCCACACTTAGCGTAAGCCAGTATGCACAGTTGGGGAAAAGTACCCTTGTCTGTATTGCGTGTGCACTAGTTTCATTGTTGAACTTGTTGCACATGTGATGTTTGGACATATATGTATGTTTACTTTAGAGGTACCGTGTGCCTACATTGTTGTGGTAAGATTAGACTTTTATTAGTCTTGAACTAGCTGAATTCCTGTCACAAGAGATACTAAAAATGAATAGTTTGAAAATGGAGTTGTATTTGCTTCACATATGCAATTTTTATTGTTGGAAATGTAATTGTATTTCTTCACCAAATATAATCGTTTCAATGTTTATTAGATTATCATCACCGTTATAAACTGGGCCCACCAGAATAAATTGTTGCAATCTTTCTCTACTTCATCTGCTTAATGTTGGAACTTCTGACATCTCAAAGCGAACGTTGGAGTTCTTTTTAACCTTTCACTATATTGTTAATACATGGCTTTCGGTAACATGGATACACTACTGGAACAGATAATCTATATTGCTTTCTAGGAGGGCCTTGGGCTTTAGTAACGAACATGATAGCTGGCTAACGGAGCCTATCTATTCAAACTAGATGTACTGTACAGCACTCTTTGTTCTATAGTAACTCTTGTAAGTTGTAAATAAAACATGTCTTCACTGTTATCGGTAGGTTTGTTGCTATAAATGATTGGCAGTGTGGCACCACCACCATCACCCCAGTACTGTATGATTTCCATGTGGGCACCATTCCTGTCATGGTTGCTGTCTTTACGTAACTATTTACTGCACGCAGAACTGGCACTATGTCCTTCAACTAACACTTCTTACAGCCATGGCCTGTGGTCTTTGGGTCTTTGTGCATTTCTTGACACATTATTTTCTGATTAGTATTACCTGTTCCTTGGCACTATAGTATTGCAGGTAATGTTTACAATATGAATTGTTGCAACACATTTTAGATCAACTGAATTGTATAGGTAAACATGAAGTCCATGCAATCTTACTTTATGAAGAGGCTTATACTGTTATACAGAGAGTAACAAAATATACCACGAGTGCAAGCATTGCATCTTATTTTGCTGTTTTTATGCCTTCATTCAAGCATATTCATGTCTGACTTAGACGTACCCTTGTCTGCATTGCATGCGCACTAGTTCATTGTTGAACTTGTTGCACTGAATGTCACTAGTATTTAGGTTATATGCACATGTGTTTGGGCATATATGTATGTTTACTTTAGAGATACACTGTACCTACATTGTTGTGGTAAGATTAGACTTTATTATTCTTGAACTAGCTGAATTCCTGTCCCAACAGACGTTAAAATGAATAGTTTGAAAACAGATCTGTGTTTGCTTTACAAATGCAGTGTTTGTTGTTGGAAATTTAGTTGTATTTCTTTTATAAATGTAATCGTTTCAATGTTTATTGGATTATCTTCACCGTTATAAACTGGGCCAACCAAAATAAATGCTGTAATTATCTGCTTAATGTGGGAATTTCTGAGATTTCAAAGTGAATGGTGGAGTTCTTTTTAACCTTGTTTCAATAATGTTAGTACATGGTTCTAGGTAACATGGATACACTATGGGAACACACCATCAGTATTGCTTTCTAGGACTGCCTTGGGCTCTAATACCGCACACGATAGTTGGCCAGCAGAGCCTATCTCCTCCTCAAATTAAGTGTACTGTACAGCACTCTTTGCTCTGCAGTAACTCCTGCAAGCTGTAAATAAAACATGTCCTCACTGTTTAGCGGTAGGTTTGTTGCTATAAATGATTGGCAGTGTGGAACCACCACCATCACCCTAGCACTGTATGATCTCCATGTGAGGGGGCACCATTTCTGTCATGCTTGCTGTCTTTGTGTAACTACTTACTGGCTACTGCACACAGAACTGGCACTGTGTCCTTCAACTAACACTTCTGACAGCCATGGTCTGTGGTCCTTTGGTCAAAGTAGTTGGCGCTTTTCTTGACATATTATTCTCTGATTAGTGTTCCCTGTTCGTTAGCATATAGTTTTGCAGGTAATGTTAAGAGTTTGCTTACAATATGAATTGTTGCAACACATTTTAGATCAACCGAATTTTTGTAGGTAAACATCATGTTGATGCAACAGGATACTTAATACTCTCATACAGAGTGTAATAAATATAGAATGATTGCAAGCGCTACATCCTATTTTGCTGTTTTTGCACCTTCATTCGAGCATATTCATGTTTGACTCAGAAAATGCATTAACTTATTCTGGTTACATCTTGGTATGTGAGTATGTGACTGTTTTCTTCTTTCTCCAGTCATATCTCTATCAGATACTCCGTGGCGTTGCTTATTGTCATTCTCATAGAGTTCTTCATCGAGATTTGAAACCTCAGAATTTATTGATAGACCGGCGTACTAATGCACTGAAGCTTGCAGACTTTGGTTTAGCAAGGGCATTTGGAATTCCTGTCCGTACATTTACTCATGAGGTACTTTTCTTCCGTGACACATTTTTAAGGGCCATGAAAATTGTCCTGGTAACAGGGCGCCTTTTGGCGCGATCTTTGGCATAAATTTGTTGGTGCTGTTTTGCTTAGTATGTACATGTGATTTTGCATCTAAATGAGCTCATACTTCTTCTATCTATCCAACTTCATGCCACATCAACTGACAAGGGATGTCTACGGGGAGTATTTTTCAGGTAGTGACATTATGGTACAGGGCTCCAGAAATCCTTCTTGGAGCGAGGCAGTATTCTACACCAGTTGACGTGTGGTCAGTGGGCTGTATCTTTGCGGAAATGGTGAACCAGAAGCCACTGTTCCCTGGCGATTCTGAGATTGATGAACTATTTAAGATATTCAGGTCCGGTCCTTGCCCTGACACAAGCTTCTCATTTTCTAAGTGCGCTTCTTGCCGTTTATGTCTGATTTATGTGCCGTGTTGTGTTTATTCAACGCAGGGTACTCGGCACTCCAAATGAACAAACTTGGCCAGGTGTGAGCGCGTTGCCTGACTACAAGTCCGCCTTCCCCAGGTGGCAGGCAGAGGTGCGAGATCGCCGCTTAAACTTTTCATTAGACGCTCGTGGCAAGTACGTGTTATAATACCCTATATATCATGTCACTGATTTGGAATCTTGACTAATCTCCAGGATCTTGCAACTGTTGTCCCCAATCTTGAACCTGTTGGCCTGGACCTCCTCTCGGTAAGTTAACAAGAAGCCCATCTATGTATGACCGTGGATATGGTATCGTGTAATGTAACTGTGTATCCTCTTGTTTCTTTGCAGAAAATGCTTCGGTTCGAGCCAAACAAGAGGATCACGGCCAGGCAGGCTCTTGAGCATGAGTACTTCAAGGACATGGAGATGGTACAGTGAGCTGGCTATGTGGTAGTGGCTGGTATATGTATGAGCTGAGCTGAGCTGCTCGTTTCATTCCTTTTGTGAACGCTCCGCCTTCCCTTTTCGGCATTTTTGTCTGTCAACTGAATATTTCAGATCTGGTGTGTTTGAGGTGCACTCAGGATTGCTACTAAATAGATTACCATCTTGGTCTCTATTTTGTTCAACGTAAATATTGGCATGTGTTCATCTTACAATGAGGCATCGATTAGTTTGCTCCTCTCTTTTAGTTTTCTTGTTTGCTCGACACATTTAGGCTGCATCTTTAGCTATCTCTACACATTTAGGTTGACTATATGTACTTCAGTACTAAGCCTAACCAGTCTTTATGTAGCCATCTAGAAAAAAAAGCCTGTGGGGACACAAAATTCGCTCACGTTGTGGATTTGTACATGTCTAAATGCAATCCTTGTCTAGAAATTCAAGCAAAATAATAATAATATTACAATTTCATTGATTCGACATATGTAATAAATTCTACTCTCTACTCCGAATTACTCCCTCCGACTTATATTAATTGTCGCTCAAACGGATATGCATTTCAACGACAATATGAGACGGAGAAATAGTACAAGTTGTTCTAACTTTTTTTTTCTTCTGATTTGGATGTATATAAACGTGTTTTAATGTTTTTGTTTACTCATTTTAGTCTGTACGTATTCAATACTGAAATATCTAAAACATCTTATAATAGTGAACAGAGGGAGTACCATCTTAATCAAACAGACAAAAGCACAAGATCATGTTACGGTGTCGAATCCATAGAGATCAGAACTTCCAGTACAGTGCAGCTAAAAGAGATGAACACAAACCTATCACACACTCAACTGGCTTGTAAATGAGAGAAATACAAAGGGCTATCACAAGTTTCAAACCATGTAAACCTCCTGAGCTGAGGCAAAAAGTAGCATGGAAAAAACAGTAATTCACATACGAGATCTCCTAAATTTACAATGAAAAACTCATCTTTAGATTGGATGAGTGGAGACAAGTTTTCACAGATTCACCACCAAAGATTGAAGTATTTGGTCTGGCGAAGCCCGTTATCGTTTCTTCTTCATAATTGCCGCCGTGCGCATCTCAGCGTCTTCCTTGGCGAAGCTCCACCAGAGGTATGACAGGGGGATAGCCATGGCGAGGCAGATTGCGTGACCATCAACATATCCCCATCGCGGAGGGACATCATGGGCTTCCAGGTATAGTGAGAGGATACCGCCGATAGCAACAAAGACGACCTTCAGGCGTGAAGGATGCCTTGTGATGGCAGCCCACACTGTCCACAGGAGGAGCTGAGCAACGCTAATAACAGTGCAAACCTTCATGTTCAGGCCTGCAGAATTAGAAGGTTAGGACAGCCAAGCCTTTAATTTCCAGCACTATCACCAGCAAGCACCAATCTCAGAATCTGAGCAGTGCATGTAGCTTTTCTCTATGAGCATGCAGAAGCAAAACAAGCTATCATGAATTTGGAATACCTTTGTCGAGTTCGTAGAAGTTGAGGTACAGAATGTGGGTTGTCACAAAAGCCAGAATTGGAGCTGCAACCATCACTCTTGAAGCTTCATCCCTCAGATTTGACGTTCGCAGTATGGCCAAGATGAGGGAGTAACCAAGAAAAGCAGCAGCTGATGACAAGTACAACTTTTCTGTCCAAGCAGTATCACTGTAATAGAGATGGCCAAGCTAGATTAACTAACTACCAACAGACAAGTTATCTGAAAACGTAGACGGCTAGACCGAACGTACCAGCTGTGATATATGGCACACCAGAACCACGAATTCATGGCCAAGAGAGCGTTAATGTGCCATAATCCGGTGTATTCGTAGTATGTGGCATGAGTTTCTGGCCTAAGAGGCAGCTTGTAAGAAAGCAAGAGGAAAAACGATAGCCATCCGTTGAATTGCACGAGAAGAGTCAGGGCAGATAGAGCTGCAGAAAGAGGTTCCTGAAAAATGAAACAATAGCGAGTAAAGTAAGTGAACATGAGACAGAAAATTCTTTAACTGTGGTACTGATGAAGACATAAAGACTAACATGGAGCTAGAGCTACCTGAAACACAGAAGCACGTTTGAGAGGCCATTTGCCATGATACTTGACAGGCCCTAGTCCAAGCTCTTCCCTTTCCTGCTCTCTTTCCATCATACAATGGTATCGGCATTCGCTGTTGCAGTTCCACTCCTTCCACTGCAAGTACAATGGCTCATGCGCGTACCATGCTTTGTCAGCAGGCTGGTCATCGGTCGGCACAACACAGTGTTTAACAGAATCCTCTTTCAGGGTGCCAGTTCTTTGACATTCTTTGAAGCAAGCTCTGGTAAAAAAAGGGAAGGAAAACATGAGTAATTACTAGCATGCTGGTTGGTTGCTGGTCAAGTCAGTAGCTCGAAGTGTATGAACAAATCAGCGCATCTTCATAAAGCCAAATACAGTAGTGGGATGAAAAGACGGTACTACAAAGTTGTCTCCTGAGCTTCTTTGTTGTTGCTAATGTTCCTGAATTTGAAATCCTGGATATTACTGAATTTGAAATCTGAATATTATCGCGTGGCTGCAAGCCCATGTTTTCCTAGAGGAATAGGGGGGGATGGATCCAAGCATCCAATAGAGCGTTCATACAAAGATTTCCAGGTCCAATGCTGTGCTGGTAATGCTAACTCGAGATCTCGCACGGCTGCGGATCACGCGAACCTTACCGTGGACTCACTGAACCGACAAAATCATATGGCCAACAGTAAGCAAAAATATCCTCTGAAATCCACGGACCCCGACGGTTGAGACACCCCTTAACCGGACGGACATAAGGGAGGTCAAATATTCCCAGCTCTAGTTACAAAACCAGTTCCAGGTTGCACTTCCCCAGAAACCACAGTTGTACCAGTATCAATGTTAAACAACCGATCAACAGTGGATAGCACGGGTAGAAAGAAGAAGAGAGCTGCTGGGTGGGCACTATTAGCACACAGCTCTACCCGTAACAGCCCATCATTATTTGTCCGCGAGACTGTTTTACCATACGCAATCGGCATCAGAGACGACCTACCAAGCCACACGCAAGGTGCAGGAACCGCCCCCAACTGCCAACGAGGAAACAAGGGAGGAAATCTCGGGGAGGAAGTGCCGGTACTGCTCACCTGTAGAGCGGATCGGCGTCGCCCTCGGAGGCGTCGTCCGCCGCAGCAGCAGCAGCCAAGGCCGTGGCCACCAGGCCGAGGAGCAGCAGCAGAGGCCCTCTCCAGCGGAACCCCATCCCCTCTCCCTCTCCCTCTCCCTCGGCGCGGCTCCGAATCGGGCGGGGCGGAGTAGCAAGCAGCAGCGGCAGCGGCAGCAGCTACAGGGAGAGCGGGGCGGGGCGGAGATCCATGAATCCACGCGAGACGGAGAGGGGGGAGATGGGGGTGATTGGTTGGCTGGCTGGATGGTTGATTGACTGGCGAGGCGAGGCACGGTAGGGGGCAAAATTTCGTGTTTTGACCCTTTTCGTATACTATTTCGGGATCTGACCCTTATTGAAAAAAAATTCGGAATCTGACCCTTTTCTTACCATCAAGTACCTTGGCGGTAGGGTATAATACAGAGTGTGCCAGGGCCTACCGCCAGACCCCTTGGCAGTAGGGTATAACAGCCCTACCGCCAAGCCCCCTTGACGGTACGCTGTTATACCCTATCGCCAGTGAGATCCCGAAATATTTTCAAACATGGGTCAGATCCTGAATTTGTTAGAAAAATGATCAAAACACGAAATTTTGCCACGGTAGGGGTATCGTTTTCTGTTCCGCGTGTGTGGGGGAAGCAAATCGACACGGAGGACGATTAGACGGAGCGCCACCGATGGATGGCAACAGGTTTTGTTCCCCTGGCTGGCTTTGTGGATGGACGTGCGTGCGCCGTGCGCCCGCCTTCTTGGCGTGTCAGGATTTTTTTTTTTGAGGGAAAGCGTGTCAGGATTTGGTTTGGTACTTTGGTTTGGTTCGTTGGTTGCTGGCGGTGATGGGGCGGCCGCCCACGAGACCGGCGAGCGCAAAATAAACAAACTGCTGCGCAGCTGATAACCGCAGACCGAGTATTTTTTTGACAAATCCGGCCCATTTGCACGACTTGAGGCACGTCTGGCCCTTGGGCAAAACTAATTTGAAATTTGGTCCCTGGGATCGGCGTCACATATCATAAAGCCGAAATTGTACATGTCGGCGCCACACTACACGGAGCCAACATGTACAAGTTCGGCGCCGTGTTACATAGAGCCGACCTCAGATGGGCGCACAGAAACCCTAAGGGCCAGATTTGCTCGGCTCCACATAGCATGTCGCCGAAGTTGTACATGTCGGCGCCAGTTGTAATGGCGCCGACATGTACAACTTCGGCGACATGCTATGTGGCGCCGACCCAGGGGCCAGATTCCAAATTAGTTTTGCTCGAGGGTCAGATGTGTCTCAAGTCGCTTAAAAGGGCCAGATTCGTAAAAAAATACGCAGACCGAGGGGATCCCGGGCACGGGCACGGTGCGCCTCGTGCTTTGCTGTATTCATTCTAAGGATGGCAATTTTACCCATGGGTACGGGTACCTGCGGATACCGTACCCGCATGGGCAGGGTATGGGTACCATTTTATAACCATGAGTAGTACCCATACCCTACCATTAAGTCATGGGTAGGGCACGGGTATAGCCTTTTACCCATGGATATACCCATACTCTACCCGTTTATACCGACATGTGAAACTTACCCATGATTCACAAGTGTACCTATATTAAAGTTGTGTCATGAGCTTGTGAACCTTGTTAAAGTTGTCACCAATTGTCAATTTGAATCATGGGTCCTGATAACGCCCACACGTGTGGCATACTAGACATCCGCCCACACACCGTGTGTGGCGTGAGCAGGAGGCAGCCCACACGGGTTGTGTGTGGACGAACATTAGAATTGCCCACATGTGTGGGCGCAGCTACTTCGTGCCACACGCCCAACAAGTACTACTTATCCCCACCCCGCACGTGTGGCACGAAGCAAATATGCCAACACGTCCTGGCGCAGCTACATTAGGTACCCGCGGGATAACGATTTAGTTGCCATCCGGGATGGCAGATGTAGTTGTAAAAGCATGGCAACTCTTTATGTTTTGGTTAACTATAGTTGCCATGTCTAATTTATGGTAGTTGCCGCGTGTAATCAAACCATAGTTGCCGTGTGTGATTAACTGCGTGCCACATATGGTCAAACAATAGTTGCCATGTGTGTTTACCTAGTTGCCACGTGTGGTCCAACCATAGTTGCCACGTATGCGCAACTGCAGTTGCCGTCTAGCAATGAATCATAGTTGTCATGTGTGTTTACCTAGTTGCCACGTACGCGCAACTGCAGTTGCCATCCAACAATGTAAGAGTGTCGTGTGGGCGAAAAGCAGTTCGCACACACGCGCGTGGACTAGGTGGTGGCTGTGTGGGCAGAAACTAGTTCGCCCACACAGCGCAGCTGGCAAACTGCGTGCTGCGGGACGTGTGGGCGAACTCTCCAACGCCCACACACACGATGATGCCCACGTGGCACTCAGATTCTAACAGATTCCTTTGGGATTCGTGCAAAACATAATCAACATGGATCAAGGCGTGTGGGCGATGTGCAAACATGCCACACGTGTGGGCGTTATCATTTGGGTTGTTTTAAATAGCGGGCTATGGAAAATAGCGACGGGCCTCCAAATCAGTTATAGCGGGCTAAAGCGGGATATAGCGGGCTATTTGTGAAGACGATCATTTAGCGGCACCCTGCTGAAAAGGCTATAGTGGGCTATAGCGGAGCTATAGCCGGCTATTTAAAACTATGATTTGAATTGAGATAATTGTTATGTACTCATCTATCTGTTATTGAGTTGAGATCAATTTTTTTTGTTAAATGTGTTATAAATGAATGTAAAATTGTGAATAACTTGTGCACTGTTTGATCTACCCGTTGGGTACCCAATGGGTATGGGTACCCGTTGGGTATAGGTACGGGTAAAATTTCATACCCAGGGGTACGGGTATGTGTAGAATTTTGTACCCATTGACTACACGGGTATGGATATGGTATTGCTCTACCCGCCCCATGCCCTACCCATTGCCATCCTTAATTCATTCACATGCCCGTCCTTCGTCCCCCCCCCCCCCCCCCCACAAAAATTTTTTAACTTGCGAAAAAAAACTTGCGCCAGCTTATCCCCGCGCCGCTGGACCAGCATCCCCCGCCCGCATAGCCGCACGCCACCGTCGTTGCTGCTCCGCTCAGGGGCTAGCGTCTCCATCCTGACTCTCAACGCTCTCTGTGTTGCATCCGCGGGCGATGTTGGTAGGAATCGCGGCGGATCGAGCAGGGTGGACCATGGCGAGGCGGCGATGGACTGCTCTAGGAGGTTTGTGGGATTTCTCGATCCATGGCTCCAGTCCTGGGGCATTGAGCAATGCAGAGCACAAGGAGGGTGCACGTCCCAGCCCGGGACTCTGGTTGCTACAGATAATGAGAAAGGCCGCCATGGTTCTGTTCTTCCTCGCGACTCTGCCCAAACCCCGGATAAATGGCATCTCATCAACGTCACGGGTGCCCAACGCAGACCCATGAGTGCTCTGACATGTCTTAAATGTATCTATAATTTTTTATTGTTTTATGCTACTCCCTCTGTTCTATATTATAGTGCGCATACAGTTTTGAATCATATTCTAAATTGTAGTGCGCATAAGCGCGTTTGGACGAAGATAACCCTTTGTTGGATCATTGCAGTGAAGCTGCATGCACCCACGTGAGTGACAATGTGAGCAGATAAGGGGCAATCCCAGTCTAAATAAAAGTGTCACCTCATGTCTTGGTATAGGCATTGCGAACAAGGCGCACTATAAAAGGAAATGAAGGGCGAACCAACCAGTGGTTGGATGGTTAGAGGGACACTGATATCTCCAGACCACCAGGGTTTAAGTCCTGGTGCTCGCATTATTCCTGAATTTATTTCAGGATTTCCGGCGATGCGCTTTCAGTGGGAGGAGACGTTCCCGTCGACGACGAGGCGCCTACGGTGACTTCGTAAATCTCAAGATGATATGCCTGTTGGGAAACGTAGCATGCAATTTCAAAAAATTTCCTACGCTCACGCAAGATCTATCTAGGAGATGCATAGCAACGAGCGGAAGCGTTTGGCAACGTGGTTGATGTAGTCGAACTTCTTCTAGCTCTGACCGATCAAGTACCGAACGTACGGCACCTCCGAGTTCTGCACACGTCCAGCTCGGTGACGTCCCTCGCCTTCTTGATCCAGCAAGGTGTCGAGGTTGTAGATGAGTTCCGTCAGCACGACGGCATGGTGACGGTGATGATGAAGTGATCCGCGCAGAGCTTCGCTTAAGCACTACGAAGATATGACCGGAGGCGTAAACTGTGGAGGGGGGCGCCGCACACGGCTAACAATTGATGTTGTGTGTTCTAGGCACCCCCCTCCCCACATATATATAGGTGGGAGGGGAGGAGAGGCAGCCAGGGGGCGCCCCAAGTAGGATCCGAATCCTACTTGGGGTTTTCCCAAGTGGCGTCCCCCCTTTCCTTTTTTCACCGGAGAAGAAAGGGAAGGGGGAAGAGAGAAATGAAGGGGGGGCCGAACCCCCCTTTTTCCTTCTCCAATTTGACCTCCTGCCTAAGGGGGGGTGCGCAACCCCTTGTGGGCTGGTGTGCTCCCCTCTTATGGCCCATATGGCCCATATCTTCCCCCCGGGGTTCCGGTAACCCCCCCGGTACTCCGATAAATACCCGATACACTCCGGAATACTTCCGGTGTCCAAATACCATCATCCTATATATCAATCTTTACCTCTCGACCATTTCGAGACTCCTCGTCATGTCCGTAATCTCATCCGGGACTCCGAACAACATTCGGTCACCAAATCGCATAACTCATATAATACAAAAACGTCATCGAACGTTAAGCGTGCGGACCCTACGGGTTCGAGAACTATGTAGACATGACCGAGACACCTCTCTGGTTAATAACCAATAGCGGAACCTGGATGCTCATATTGGCTCCTACATATTCTACGAAGATCTTTATCGGTCGAACCGTTATGACAACATACGTTATTCCCTTTGTCTCTCGGTATGTTACTTGCCCGAGATTCGATCGTCGGTATTTGCATACCTAGTTCAATCTCGTTACCGGCAAGTCTATTTACTCATTTCGTAATATATCATCCTACAACTAACTCATTAGTCACTTTGCTTGCAAGGCTTCTTATGATGTGTATTACCGAGAGGGCCCAGAGATACCTCTCCGAAACTCGGAGTGACAAATCCTAATCTCGATCTATGCCAACCCAACAAACACCTTCGGAGATACCTGTAGAGCATCTTTATAATCACCCAGTTACGTTGTGACATTTGATAGCACACAAGGCATTCCTCCGTTATCCGGGAGTTGCATAATCTCATAGTCGAAGGAATATGTATTTGACATGAAGAAAGCAATAACAATAAAACTGAACGATCAATATGCTAAGCTAACTGATGGGTCTTGTCCATCACATCATTCTCTCAATGATGTGATCCCGTTATCAAATGACAACTCATGTCCATGGTCAGGAAATCTTAACCATCTTTGATCAACGAGCTAGTCAAGTAGAGGCTCACTAGGGACACAATGTTTGTCTATGTATTCACACATGTATTTAGGTTTCCGATCAATACAATTCTAGCATGAATAATAAAAATTTATCATGAATAAGGAAATATAAAATAACAACTTTATTATTGCCTCTAGGGCATATTTCCTTCAGTCTCCCACTTGCACTAGAGTTAATAATCTAGATTACATTGTAATGATTCTAACACCCATGGAGTCTTGGTGCTGATCATGTTTTGCTCGTGGAAGAGGCTTAGTCAACGGGTCTGCTACATTCAGATCCGTATGTATTTTGCAAATCTCTATGTCTCCCTCCTTGACTTGATCACAGATGGAGTTGAAGCGTCTCTTGATGTGTTTAGTTCTTTTGTGAAATCTGGATTCCTTCGCTAAGGCAATTGCTCCAGTATTGTCACAAAAGATTTTCATTGGACCCGATGCACTAGGTATTACACTTAGATCGGATATGAACTCCTTCATCCAGACTCCTTCATTTGCTGCTTTCGAAGCAGCTATGTACTCCGCTTCACACGTAGATCCCGCCACGACGCTCTGCTTGGAACTGTACCAACTGACAGCTCCACCATTCAATATAATACGTATCCGGTTTGTGACTTAGAGTCATCCGGATCAGTGTCAAAGCTAGCATCGGCGTAACCATTTACGACGAGCTCTTTGTCACCTCCATAAACGAGAAACATATCCTTGGTCCTTTTCAGGTACTTCAGGATGTTCTTGACCGCTGTCCAGTGATCCACTCCTGGATTACTTTGGTACCTCCCTGCCAGACTTATAGCAAGGCACACATCAGGTCTGGTACACAGCATAGCATACATGATAGAACCTATGGCTGAGGCATAGGGAATGACTTTCATTTTCTCTCTATCTTCTGCAGTGGTCGGGCATTGAGTCTGACTCAATTTCACATCTTGTAACACAGGCAAGAACCCTTTCTTTGACTGATCCATTTTGAACTTCTTCAAAACTTTATCAAGGTATGTGCTTTGTGAAAGTCCTATTAAGCGTCTTGATCTATCTCTATAGATCTTGATGCCCAATATATAAGCAGCTTCACCGAGGTCTTTCATTGAAAAACTTTTATTCAAGTATCCTTTTATGCTATCCAGAAATTCTATATCATTCCCAATTAACAATATGTCGTCCACATATAATATTAGAAATGCTACAGAGCTCCCACTCACTTTCTTGTAAATACAGGCTTCTCCGAAAGTCTGTATAAAACCATATGCTTTGATCACCTCATCAAAGCGTATATTCCAACTCCGAGATGCTTGCACCAGTCCATAGATGGATCGCTGGAGCTTGCACACTTTGTTAGCACCTTTAGGATCGACAAAACCTTCTGGTTGCATCATATACAACTCTTCTTTAAGAAATCCATTAAGGAATGCAGTTTTGATGTCCATTTACCAGATTTCATAATCATAAAATGCGGCAATTGCTAACATGATTCAGACAGACTTAAGCATCGCTACGGGTGAGAAAGTCTCATCGTAGTCAACCCCTTGAACTTGTCGAAAACCTTTCGTGATAAGTCGAGCTTTGTAGACAGTAACATTACCATCAGCGTCAGCCTTCTTCTTGAAGATCCATTTATTCTCTATGGCTCGCCGATCATCGGGCAAATCCACCAAAGTCCACACTTTGTTCTCATACATGGATCCTATCTCAGATTTCATGGCCTCAAGCCATTTATCGGAATCTGGGCTCATCATAGCTTCTTCATTGTTTGTAGGTTCGCCATGGTCTAGTAACATGACTTCCAGAACAGGATTACCGTACCACTCTGGTGCGGAACGTGCTCTGGTTGACCTACGAGGTTCGGTAGTAACTTGATCTGAAGTTTCATGATCATCATCATTAGCTTCCTCTCTAGTTGGTGTAGGCATCACGGGAACGGTTTTCTGTGATGAGCTACTTTCCAATTCGAGAGAAGGTACAATTACCTCATCAAGTTCTACTTTCCTCCCACTCACTTCTTTCGAGAGAAACTCCTTCTCTAGAAAGTTTCCATTCTTGGCAACAAAGATCTTGCCTTCGGATTTGTGGTAGAAGGTGTACCCAATTGTTTCCCTATGAAGACGCACTTTTCTGATTTGGGTTCGAGCTTATCAGGCTGAAGCCTTTTGACATAAGTGTCGCAACCCCAATCTTTAAGAAACGACAGCTTAGGTTTCTTGCCAAACCACAGTTCATACGGTGTCGTCTCAACGGATTTAGACGGTGCCCTATTTAACGTGAATGCAACTGTCTCTAATGCATAACCCCAAAATGATAGTGGTAAATCGGTAAGAGACATCATAGATTGCACCATATCTAATAAAGTACGGTTACGACGTTCGGACACACCATTACGCTGTGGTGTTTTAGGTGGCGTGAGTTGTGAAACTATTCCACATTGTTTTAAATGAAGGCCAAACTCGTAACTCAAATATTCGCCTCCGCGATCAGATCGTAGAAACTTTATTTTCTTGTTACGATGATTCTCCACTTCACTCTGAAATTCTTTGAACTTTTCAAATGTTTGACTTGTGTTTCATTAAGTAGATATACCCATATCTGCTCAAATCATCTGTGAAGGTCAGAAAATAACGATACCCGCCGCGAGCTTCAACACTCATCGGACCGCATACATCAGTATGTATTATTTCCAATAAGTTATTTGCTCGCTCCATTGTTCTGGAGAACGGAGTTTTAGTCATCTTGCCCATGAGGCATGGTTCGCAAGTATCAAATGATTCATAATCAAGTGATTCCAAAAGCCCATCTACATGGAGTTTCTTCATGCGCTTTACACCAATATGACCAAAACGGCAGTGCCACAAATATGTTGCACTATCATTATCAACTTTGCATCTTTTGGCATCAATATTATGAATATGTGTATCACCACAATCGAGATTCAACAAAAATAACCACTCTTCAAGGTTGCATGACCATAAAAGATATTACTCATATAAATAGAACAACCATTATTCTATGATTTAAATGAATAACCGTCTCGCACTAAACAAGATCCAGATATAATGTTCATGCTCAACGCTGGCACCAAATAACAATTATTTAGGTCTAAAACTAATCCCGAAGGTAGATGTAGAGGTAGCGTGACGACGGCGATCACATCGACCTTGGAACCATTCCCGACGCGCATCGTCACCTCGTCCTTAGCCAATCTTCGTTTAATCCGTAGCCCCTGTTTCGAGTTACAAATATGAGCAACCGAACCAGTATCAAATACCCAGGCGCTACTACGAGCATTAGTAAGGTACACATCAATAACATGTATATCAAATATACCTTTGTTCATTTTGCCATCCTTCTTATCCGCCAAATACTTGGGGCAGTTCCGCTTCCAGTGACCAGTCCCTTTGCAGTAGAAGCACTCAGTTTCAGGCTTGGGTCCAGCTTTTGGCTTCTTCCCGGGAGTGGCAACTTGCTTGCCATTCTTCTTGAAGTTCCCCTTCTTTCCCTTGCCCTTTTTCTTGAAACTAGTGGTCTTGTTAACCATCAACACTTGATGCTCCTTCTTGATTTCTACCTCCGCAGCTTTGAGCATTGCGAAGAGCTCGGGAATTGGCTTCTCCATCCCTTGCATATTATAGTTCATCACGAAGCCTTTGTAGCTTGGTGGCAGTGATTGGAGAACTCTGTCAATAACACTATCATCTAGAAGATTAACTCCCAGCTGAGTCAATTGATTATGATATCCAGACATTCTGAGTATGTGTTCACTGACAGAACTGTTCTCCTCCATCTTGCAGCTATAGAACTTGTTGGAGACTTCATATCTCTCAACTCAGGCATTTGCTTGAAATATTAACTTCAACTCCTGGAACATCTCATATGCTCCATGACGTTCAAAATGTCTTTGAAGTCCCGATTCTAAGCCGTAAAGCATGGCACACTGAACTATCGATTAGTCATCAACACGCGACTGCCAGGCACTCACAACGTCTGCAGTTGCTGGAGGGGGTGGCACACCTAGCGGTGCATCAAGGACATAATTTTTCTGTGCAGCAATGAGGATAATCCTCAAGTTACGGACCCAGTCTGTGTAGTTGCTACCATCATCTTTCAACTTAGCTTTCTCTAGGAATGCATTAAAATTCAAGGGAACGGTAGCACGGGCCATTGATCTACAACATAGATATGCAAAAACTATCAGGACTAAGTTCATGATAAATTAAGTTCAATTAATCAAATTACTTAAGAACTCCCACTTAGATAGACATCCCTCAAGTCATCTAAATGATACGTGATCCAAATCAACTAAACCATGTCCGATCATCACGTGAGATGGAGTAGTCATCAATGGTGAACATCTCTATGTTGATCATATCTACTATATGATTCACGTTTGACCTTTCGGTCTCCAGTGTTCCGAGGCCATGTCTGTACATGCTAGGCTCGTCAAGTTTAACCCGAGTATTCCGCATGTGCAAAACTGTCTTGCACCCGTTGTATTTGAACGTAGAGTCTATCACACCCGATCATCACGTGGTGTCTCAACACGACGAACTGTCGCAACGGGGCATACTCAGGGAGAACACTTATACCTTGAAATTTAGTTAAGGGATCATCTTATAATGCTACCGTCGTACTAAGCAAAATAAGATGCATAAAAGATAAACATCACATGCAATCAAAATATGTGACATGATATGGCCATCATCATCTTGTGCTTTTGATCTCCATCTCCAAAGCATCGTCATGATCTCCATCGTCACCGGCTTGACACCTTGATCTCCATCGTTGCGTCGTGGTTGTCTCGCCAACTATTGCTTCTACAACTATCACTAACGCATAGTGATAAAGTAAAGCAATTACATGGCGTTTGCATTTCATACAATAAAGCGATAACCATAAGGCTCCTACCAGCTGTCGATAACTTACAAAACATGATCATCTCATACAACAACGTATATCACATCATGTCTTGACCATATCACATCACAACATGCCCTGCAAAAACAAGTTAGACGTCCTCTACTTTGTTGTTGCAAGTTTTACGTGGCTGCTACGGGCTTCTAGCAAGAACCGTTCTTACCTACGCATCAAAACCACAACGGTGATTTATCAAGTTTGCTGTTTTAACCTTCAACAAGGACCGGCTGCAGTCAAATTCAATTCAACTAAAGTAGGAGAAACAGACACCCGCCAGCCACCTTTATGCAAACCTAGTTGCATGTTTGTCGGTGGAACCGGTCTCATGAACGTGGTCATGTAAGGTTGGTCCGGGCCGCTTCATCCAACAATACCGCCGAATCAAAATAAGACATTGGTGGTAAGCAGTATGATGATCACCGCCCACAACTCTTTGTGTTCTACTCGTGCATATCATCTACGCATAGACCTGGCTCGGATGCCACTGTTGGGAAACGTAGCATGCAATTTCAAAAATTTTCCTACGCTCACGCAAGATCTATCTAGGAGATGCATAGCAACGAGGGGGAGAGTGTGTCCACGTACCCTCGTAGACCGAAAGCAGAAGTGTTTGACAACGCGGTTGATGTAGTCGGACTTCTTCTAGCTCCGACCGATCAAGTACCGAACGTACGGCACCTCCGAGTTCTGCACATGTTCAGCTCGGTGACGTCCCTCGCCTTCTTGATCCAACAAGGTGTCGAGGTTGTAGCTGAGTTCCGTCAGCACGACGGCGTGGTGACGGTGATGGTGAAGTGATCCGCGCAGAGCTTCGCCTAAGCACTACGAAGATATGACCGGAGGCATAAACTGTGGAGGGGGGCGCCGCACACGGCTAACAATTGATGTTGTGTGTTCTAGGCACCCCCCTCCCCACATATATATAGGTGGGAGGGGAGGAGAGGCAGCCAGGGGGCGCCCCAAGTAGGATCCGAATCCTACTTGGGGTTTCCCCAAGTGGCGCCCCCCCCTTTCCTTTTTTCACCGGAGAAGAAAGGGAAGGGGAAGAGAGAAAGGAAGGGGGGGGGGGGCCGAACCCCCCTTTTTCCTTCTCCAATTCGGCCTCCTACCTAAGGAGGGGCGCGCCACCCCTTGTGGGCTGGTGTGCTCCCCTCTTATGGCCCATATGGCCCATATCTCCCCCCCGGGGGTTTCGGTAACCCCCCCGGTACTCCGATAAATACCCGATACACTCCGGAACACTTCCGGTGTCCGAATACCATCATCCTATATATCAATCTTTACCTCTCGACCATTTCGAGACTCCTCGTCATGTCCGTGATCTCATCCGGGACTCCGAACAACATTCGGTCACCAAATCACATAACTCATATAATACAAAATCATCATCGAACGTTAAGCGTGCGGACCCTACGGGTTCGAGAATGATGTAGACATGACCAAGACGCCTCTCTGGTCAATAACCAATAGCGGAACCTAGATGCCCATATTGGTTCCTACATATTCTACGAAGATCTTTATCGGTCGAACCTTATGACAACATACGTAATTCCCTTTGTCTGTCGGTATGTTACTTGCCCGAGATTCGATCGTCGGTATCTTCATACCTAGTTCAATCTCGTTACCGGCAAGTCTCTTTACTCGTTCCGTAATACATCATCCTACAACTAACTCATTAGTCACTTTGCTTGCAAGGCTTCTTATGATGTGTATTACCGAGAGGGCCCAGAGATACCTCTCCGAAACTCGGAGTGACAAATCCTAATCTCGATCTATGCCAACCCAACAAACACCTTCGGAGATACCTGTAGAGCATCTTTATAATCACCCAGTTACGTTGTGATGTTTGATAGCACACAAGGCATTCCTCCGGTATCCGGGAGTTGCATAATCTCATAGTCGAAGGAATATGTATTTGACATGAAGAAAGCAATAGCAATAAAACTGAACGATCAATATGCTAAGCTAATGGATGGGTCTTGTCCATCACATCATTCTCCTAATGATGTGATCCCGTTATCAAATGACAACTCATGTCCATGGTCAGGAAACCTTAACCATCTTTGATCAACGAGCTAGTCAAGTAGAGGCTCACTAGGGACACAATGTTTGTCTATGTATTCACACATGTATTTAGGTTTCCGATCAATACAATTCTAGCATGAATAATAAACATTTATCATGGATAAGGAAATATAAAATAACAACTTTATTATTGCCTCTAGGGCATATTTCCTTCAATGCCGGCTCAGTCTCTCGTAGGTGCTCACATAGGGGTAGGGTGTGCGTGTGTGCGTTCATAGGGGTGAGTGTATGCGCGTATGTATGAGCGCTTGCGTCTGTACTTTGTTAAAAAAAGGAAACAAAGGGAGTACTATATTATCACTTTCAAGTACTTTTTACACTAATTTATATTATTTTTCTAGACATACCAGTTAATTCAGTGCCCAGAGCCAGTTGTTGTTTTCTGTATGTTTTGGGCTTTTCAGAAAATCAATATCTAAGGAGGTAAAAATACATGGGGATTTAATACAAATTTTTTGGCATCATGAGGAGTCCAGAAAGTACCGGAGGCAGACGAGAGGACCCACAGGGCCTCCGCGTGGCCAGGGGGTGTCCTGCGCCCCTAGGCCGCGTGGGGTCCCAGTGCACCGCCTTTCACCCTTTCCTCTGCCTATAAATTCCATAAATTGAGAAGCCCTCGGTACCAATTTTCTTTGATTTTTCCGCCACCGCAAGTTCTTGTTCCAATGAGATCTGATCTGAAAGCCTATTTCGGGACCCTGCCTGAGGGGGAATCCATCACCGGAGGCTTCTTCATCAACCTTGCTGCCTCCATGACCATGTGCGAGTAGTTCCTTTAGTACCATAGCGTCCATAGCAATAGCTAGATCACATTATCTCTCTCTCGTTCTTCAATCCCACGTTCCCGTGAGCTGCCTCGCATGATCAGGATCTATCTGATGTAATTGGTGTGTGTTTGTTGGGATATGATGAATTGTCACTTTATGATCAGATTGTTCGGTGAAAAGGTTGATATGATTATGCCTTTGCTTACTACCTAACAAGCTTCTGTCGATTGTAATGATGTTCCTTTAGCCTCTATAATTGAACAAAATAAGGATAATGTTGGTGAATAATTTTAACAATAATGTCTACATGGGTAATTTTGGGAACAATCCTGGACCATATCCTAATAATTCTGCAAATTCTTATAATAATTCTTATGGAAATTCCTACAATAATAATAATAACATACCTACTGATCTTGAGTATGTCATTGAAGATTTCATTGATTCTCAAAGGGCTTTTAATGTTATGATAGGAGAAAAATTTGGAAAACTAGATTTTATTGCTAGAGCTGTTGATAGCCTCATGCATGAGGTTGATATGCTTAAAATAAAAGTTATCCCACCTAATAAAGGTGGAATGCCTAAATCTTTAAAAGCAATCCAAGTGTCTACTTATTATAATACTAAGATGATTGCTATGCTTAGAGCTAGACGTGAAAGAGAAGAGACAGAAGTTGAAATTCACTCTATTACTAATGATGAGGAACTTAAAACTTTAGGTGTGTCACCTATATAATATTTGTTTAGGATTGTTAAAATGATAAAGATGATGATACTATGGGATTGGAGAGGTCTGAACTTTAGCTAAACGGCATCCCATAAGTTCTCGTTATGTTTATTTTATTTTATTTGCATACCTATCACTATCAGATTTAATCCTTGCAATTGGTGAGAACAAGGGGATTGGCAACCCTCTTGCCTTCGTTGGGTGCAAGCATTTGCTTTATGTGTGTGTGGAGGTACCGTTCACGTTGTTTGTGTGCCTTCTCCTTTTGGTAAACCTTGGTTCTTAACTGAGGGAAATACTATCTGCTACTATACTACTTCACCCTTCCTCTTCAGGGAAACCCAACATCTATCACAAATAGCAGTGACCATGGTTGGCAAATACCCTGTTTCGCTAGATCAACCACCCTTTTACACCCACATGTCTGTGGGAGCCCCCAGCTCCGCCATGGAGATGGAGGTAGGTGCGACTGATACGTCTCCAACATATCTATAATTTTGATTGTTTCATGCTATTATATTATTACTTTTGTATACTTTATATGGCATTTTATATTGTTTTATGGACTAACCTATTAACTCAGTGCCCAGTGTTAGTTCCTGTTTTCTGCATGTTTTTGGTTTTCCACGAAATCCATACCAAACGAAGTCCAAACATGATGAAACTTTTTGATGATTTTTTCTAGACATAAAGAAACCCTGGAAGCTTCGGGAGGAGATGAGACAATGCTGCTACTTGTGAGCTGCGTTGGGATTTTCCCCGAAGAGGAAGGGTGAAGCAATATTGTAGCGAATAGTATTTTCCTCAGTGAGAACCAAGGTTATCGAACCAATAGGAGAACCACGCAAATGCCTAGTAAGCATTACCTACACACACAATAGCAAATACTTGCACCCAACGCGGGCAAGAGGGTTGTCAATCCCCTTGAACTCGTTACTTGCAAGGATTAAATATGATATGGTAGATATATAAATTGAAAAGTAAAATAAAAGAAAGAAAATTGCAGCAAGGTATTTTTGGTTTTAGTTATATGATAAAAGTAGACCCGGTGGGCATACATTTCACTAGAGGCTTCTCTCTTGTAACCTAGCATACGGCGGGTAGACAAATTACTGTTGGGCAATTGATAGGAAAGTGCATAGTTATGACGATATTCATGGCAATGATCGTGTATATAGGCATCAGATCCATGACAAGTAGACCGAAACGATTCTTCATCTACTACTATTACTCCATCAATCGACCGGTATTAAGTTCATGACAAACAGAGTAACACTTTAAGCAAGACGACATGATGGAGACATAATAAAACCAAGCAATATGATTAAACCCTATTATTTTACCCTTAATGGCAACAATACAAATACGTGCCTCGCTACCCCTGCTGTCACTGAGTGAGGACACCGCAAGATTGAACCCACTACAAAGCACCTCTCCCACTGAAGATAAATCAATCTAGTTGGTCAAACCAAACAGATAGATCGAAGAGAAATACAAAGCTATAACAATCATGCATAATAAAGTTCAACAAAGACTCCATTACTTTCAATGAATATTCCAAATTATAAACCCACAATTCATCAGATCCCGACAAACACACCGCAAAAGAAGATTGCATCGAATCGATCTCCGAAGAGAACATTGTATTGAAGATCAAAGAGAGAGAAGAAGCCATCTAGCTAATCACTATGGACCCGTATGTCTATGGTAAACTACTAACACATCATCAGAAGGGTAACAAGATTGATGTAGAAGCCCTCCGTGATCGATTCCCCCTCCGGCAGAGTACCGGAAAAAGCCTCTAGATGGGATTGCGGAAGAACATAGACTTGCAGCGGCGGAAAATTGTTTCGTCTGGCTCTCTAGGGGTTTTGGAATATTGGGAAATTAATTGCGCTGGAATTAGGCCAGACAGAGCCACGAGGGGCCCACAAGGCATCAGGGCACACCCTGTTTCCTTGTCGTCTCCTCGTAGATCTTCTGGTCCTCTCTCGAAGCTGCCACGGTCTCTTATGTCTAGAAAAAATCATCAAAAAGTTTCGTAGCATTTGGACTCTGTATGGTATAGATTTTCTGTAAACCAAAAACAAGCACAAAACAACAACTGGCACTAGGCACTGAGTTAATAGGTTAGTCCCCCAAAATGATATAAAATTGCATCAAAAGTATCCAAGATTGATAATATAATAGCGTGAAACAATAAAGAATTATAGATACGTTGGAGACGTATCAGCATCCCCAAGCTTAATTCCTGCTCGTGCTCGAGTAGGTAAATGATAAAAACAGAATTTTTGATGTTGAATGCTACCTAGCATGTTTATCATGTAATCTCTTTACGGTATAAATACTGAGAAATGATGAAGTAATTGATATCAACATAATAATATCCATGAATACAAGAACATAATCATTACTTTTTCAAAATATACGATGCTCAACGAATGTTATCCCTACTCATTTTATCATGTAAGCATGGCATGACTCCGCCTTCACCGCATAAATATAAATCATGAGCACCCCGGTGTCAAACCTAGCAATTGGATCATACCTTGTAACATGCTTCAGGATTTTCAACTCCACTCAATACATGAGCGTTAGACATGGATATATCACTATGGGTGGAATAGAATGTAGTGGTAGAGATATATAAGGGAAGTCAAAAAGGAAGAAAGTCTCGCATAAACTCGGCGGATCAATGGGCAATGGAGAGGCCCATACATCGATACCAATGCGAGGATTAGGGATTGCCATGCAACGGATGCACTAGATCTGTAAGTGTATGAAAGCTCAACTGAAACTAAGTGGATGTGCATCCAACTTGCTTGCTCATGAAGACCTCGGGCATTTGAGGAAGCCCATCATCGGAATATACAAGCCAAGTTTTATAATGAAAAATTCCCACCAGTATATGAAAGTAACAACTCTGGTGACTCTATATGAAAAACATGGTGTTACACTCAAGCACATGTGTGGTAAAAGGATAGTAGTATTGTCGCTTCTCTCTTTTTCTCTCATTTTTTGTTGGGCTCTTTTTGGCCTCTTTTTTATGGGATTTCTATTTTTGTGCCCCTGCTTCCTTAGTTGTGCTCATTTTTTCCCCGCCCAACTAACATTGCTCACTTTTGCCCTCCCCCTCCACCACCTGCTCACAAAAGACCAAACGAAGCACTTTCGTCCGGTCAAAGCCTTTGACCGTTACCTCCTGAGTAGTGGGGCCGCGTGATATCCTGACAGGTGGGGTCGGTCTACTCTCTCTCACCACAGTGTTGATGCGGTAGAATCCTGACATGTGGGGTCGAGGCAACTTATGACATGTGGGGCCGCGTGATACCTTGATTGGCGGGGTTCGACCACTCTCTCTCCCACAGTGCTGATGCGGGATATCCTGACATGTGGCGTCGGGCAACTTATGATAGATGGGGCCACCGCAACTAGCAAATAACTCTCGTGTGACATATTTCACGCGTATTAGAAGCAGAGCAATATCATTCGCAACAATTGTTCATATTTCACATGTATTGGAAGCAGAGCAATATCGTTTGCAACAATTATTTGTATTTCACGTGTATCGAAGCCAAGCAGGACCCATAACTTATCCACCTCAGCATGGGACCCATAGCTTGTCCACTGAGCGTGGGACCCACCACATATCCACCTTAGAGCAGGACCCACCACCAGTGTGCCTAACCAAATCTATGCGTATGAAAGATGTGTCCATTCCGAGCGCTCACTGTCCAGCCCACATCCACTTTCAGCCCACGGCCGCCGGCGCTTGCCCCTCTTCTGCCGCTGCCAGGTGGGGCACTCACGTCAGCTCCTTCTCCAAACCACGGAGCACCCCCACCGATCCAACCAATCAGGTCGCCTCTCGCGGACCGACCATGTGTAACCCTAGCGCCCCATCCAAACCGTCGATGCACAGCGATCCAATGATCCGGAGGGTGTGGGGTTTCAAGGGGATTTTAGGGGTTTTGAGAGGGGTTTTAAGAGGATTTCAGGGGTTAGGGTTGAGCATAAGTAATTTTAAAAAATTATAAAAATATATAACTTGCGCGCATCATCGTTTTATGTGACTAAGTTTCTAGGCAAAATTTAAAACTGGATGCACGTCATGTACAAATTGGACCATCTCTTTCAAAGTATGAGGGTTTCAGACGAAAACTCAGCTGTTACAAAGACATCTCATTTTTTAAACTTATTTCAACTCCAGAATTTTTGTGTGTTCAATATGAACCATTCAAAGCCACATCCTCAAATTTGAACCCTTTCTGACTTCATTTGCTATTTTTCATGCATTTAATAATTTTTTTGAGCTAAATGACCCTGAAATTGGAAAGCACTACAGATGAACTCTGAAAAGGTTGAAACTTGGCATGGTATCATCATATCACCTACATAGTATGTGCTAAAAAGTTGAGAGGGTTACGGCAAAAAAATGGATGCACTTCATGTACAAACTGGACCATCCCTTTCAAAGTATCAGGGTTTCAGAGGAAAACTCAGTTGTTACAAAGATATTTCATTTTCAATACTTATTTCAACTCCAGACTTTTTGTGTGTTCAATATGAACCATTCAAATCCACATCCTCAAATTTGAACTCTTTCTGACTCCATTTGCTATTTTCATGTATTTAATGATTTTTTTGAGATAAATGACCCTGAAATTGAAAAGCACTAAAGACAATTTACCTAAGTTACTGGGCCGCTATAGGACTTCAACCCAGCAACCAACCACGTAGCTCACTCCAGCTTTAAGCCCATGGCCTTTTTAATCAGCGAAGGGGTCCGACGCGTCAGTATCGGGTGATGTAACGGTCAATGATTTTGACCCGACGGTAAGCCATCGTTTGGGCTCTTGTGAGACGGGGGTGAGTAGAGGAGGGCAAAAGTGAGCAAAGTTAGATGGGCGGGGCAAAACTGAGTACAACTAAGGAAGGAGGGGCACAGAAATAGAAATCCCTTTTTATTAAGTCCGGAATCTCATCCTCATTCTTTGGAGGAATCATTGGTCTCCATCATCCTTTTTCCCCACTAGGACAATGCTCTAATAATGATGATCATCACACTTTTATATACTTACAACTCGATAAACTGAAACAATATGACTCTATATGAATGCCTCTGGCAATGTACCAGGATGTGCAATGATCTAGCGTAACATGTACTACAATGATGAACGGTGGCTTTGTCACAAATATCATGTCAACTCTATATGATCATGGAAAGCAATATGACGATGGGCACACATGTTATGAGACAAAATGGTGAAAGTTGCATGGCAATATATCTCGAATGGCTATGGAAATGCCATGATAGGTAGGTATGGTGGCTGTTTTGAGGAAGATATAAGGAGTCTTATGTGTGATAGAGCATATCATATCACGGGGTTTGGATGCACCAGCGAAGTTTGCACCAACTTCCAAGGTGAGAAAGGGCAATGCACGGTACCGAAGAGGCTAGCAATATGTGCAAGGGCGAGAGTGAGTATAGTCCATGAACTCACATTAGTCATAAAGAACTCATATAATTATTGTGAAAGTTTGTTAGCCCATGAAGCAAAGTACTACTCGCATGCCCATAGGGAGAAGGTTCATAGTAGTTAACTGCTACTTGTGAGCTGCGTTGGGATTTTCCTCGAAGAGGAGAGGAGATGCAGTACAGTAGATATAAGTATTTCCCTCACTGAGAACCAAGGTTTATTGAACCAAAAGGAGAATCACGCAAAGCCTCGTGAACAGCACCTGCACACACAAAAGCAAATACTTCCACCGAACGCGAACAAGAGGGTTGTCAATCCCCTTGGCGGTTACTTGCAAGGATTAAATCTTGTAGTGGTAGATAGATAAATTGAAAAATAAATAAATGGAAATAAACATTGCAGCAAAGTAGTTTTGTGTTTTTATATATGGTGAAGGTAGACCCAGGGGCCATAGTTTTCACTAGAGGCTTCTCCCTCGAACACATAGCTTACGGTGGGTGAAATAATTACTGTTGGGCAATCGATAGAAAATCGCATAGTTATGACGATATTCAAGGCAATGATCATGTATATAGGAATCACGCCCGACACAAGTAGACCGACTCCTGCCTACATCTACTACTATTACTCCACCCATCAACCGCTATCCAGCATGCATCTAGGGTATTAAGTTAATAAAAACAGAGTAACGCCTTAAGCAAGATGACATGATGTAGACAAAGTAAACTCAACTAATATGAATAAACCCCATCGTTTTACCCTTAATGGCAACAATACATATACGTGTGTTGTCCCTTTCTGTCACTGGGATAGAGCATCGCAAGATTGAACCCATCACAAAGCACCTTTCCAACTGAAGATAAATCAATCTAGTTGGCCAAACCAAATGAATGGATCGGAGAGAAGTACAAAGCTATACAAATCATGCATAATAAAGTTCAGAAAGGACTCAATTACTTCTCATGAATATTCAGATCATAAACCCACAATTCATCGGATCCCAACAAACACACCGCAAAAGAAGATTACATCGGATAGAACTCTAATAACATCGAGGAGAACAAGGTATTGAAGATCAAAGAGAGAAGAAGCCATCTAGCTACTAGCTATGGACCCATAGGTCTGTGGTAAACTACTCACGCATTCTTGATAACCCACAAGTATAGGGGATCAATTGTAGCCTTTTTTGATTAGTAAGAGTGTCGAACCCAACGAGGAGCTAAAGGTAGAATTTATATTCTCTTCAAGTTCTATCGACCACTGATACAACTCTACGCACACTTAACGTTCGCTTTACCTAGAACAAGTATGAAACTATTTTGTAGGTGTGAGGATAAGTTTGCCAGAATAAAACTAGAAGTACTTAGCGAGAATAAAAGTAGGAGTAATTTGCAAGATAATAAAAGCTAGTTGTTTAGTATAAACTTTTTGTAACACAAGAGAAGGATTTGTCCCTAGGCAATTCATAACTAGACCAGTAATCATTGTTGTAATTTTATATGAGGGAGAGGCATGAGCTAACATAATTGCCGTGCTTGGATCATATGCACTTATGATTGGAACTCTAGCAATAATCCGCAACTATTAAAGATCGTTATGGTAAAACCTAATCATAGCATTAAGTATCAAGTCCTCTTTACTCCTAGACGCAACAACCCCCTTACTCGGATATAAGCTTATGTCACTCTCGCCATCCACTATAAGCGAATTATGAACGTATTGCAACACCCTACAACGGTAATCCCACACGCTTGCGCGACACCGAGGGCACCATAGGATAGCACCAAAATAAAATATACAACTCAAACCAATCACGATCATCAATGAACCCATAGGACAAAACAAATCTACTCAAACATCATAGGATGACAACACATCATTGGATAATAATATGTAGCATTAAGCACCATGTTTAAGTAGAGATTATAGTGGGTAGAAGAGGTGTTACACCACTGTATAGAGGGGGAGAGAGTTGGTGTTGACAGCGGCAAAGTTGTTGGTGTAGATCGCCATCACGATGGTTCCCCCGGCGACGCTCCGGCGCCACCGGGAGAGAGGGGAGGAGAGTTTCCCCTCTGGTCCATGGCCGCCATGGATCCTGGAGGGCAGGAGCCCCTCCGAGCTTGGATCTCTCTCTTTGTTTCTCTTCTGTTTCGCGTCTGTTTTCGAACCTGTTCACCGTTTTTATATTCCCAGAGATCCGTAACTCCGATTGGGATGAAATTTTGAGGGGATTTTTATCCGGAAATTATCTTTCTTGCAGCGAAAGAAGGGCTGTAACCGTCTTATGAGGGAGTCACAAGGCAGCATGGCGTGGCCACCCGCTGGCCGCGCCCAGGTGCCTTGCGACCACCTCGGGCACCGTCTTGCGTTGATTCTTCTTCCCAAAAATCACATATATTCCAAAATAATTCTCCGTATAAATTTATCGCGTTTGGACTTTGTTTGTTATGGAGTTTCTATGAAACAAAAACATGCAAAAAACAGGAACTGGCACTGGGCACTGGATCAATATGTTAGTCCCAAAAATAATATAAAATGTTGCCAAAAGTATATGAAAGGTATAAGACATTGGCATGAAACAATAAAAAATTATAGATACGGCGAAGACGTATCAGCATCCCCAAGCTTAATTCCTGCTCGTCCTCGAGTAGGTAAATGATAAAAAAGATAATTTTTGATGTGGAATGCCACCTATCATAATCTTGATCATATAATCTAATCATGGCATGAATATTAAGATACGAGTGATTCAAAGCAATAGTCTATAATTTGATATAAAGACATCAATACTTAGACATACCAACAAACAAATCATTCCTTTCAAAATAAAAATGCTAAATAACGCTATCCCTACAAAATCATATAGCCTTGTCATGCTCCATCTTCTTAACACAAAGTATTTATCATGTACAACCCCGATGACAAGCCGAGCAATTGGTTCATACTTTTTAACGCGCTTCAGCTTTTTCAACCCCCACGCAATACATGAGCGCAAGCCATGGATATAGCATTATGGGTGGACTAGAATGCGGTGGTAGAGATCAATAAGGGGAAGTCAAAAAGGAAGATAGTCTCATATCGACGCGGCTAATTGATACGTCCCAAACATATCTACTTTTCAAAACACTTTAGCTGTTGTTTTGGACTCTAATTTGCATGATTTGAACAGAACTAACTCAGACTAACGCTGTTTTCAACAGAATTTCCATGGTGTTATTTTTGTGCAGAAATAAAAGTTCTCGGATTGAGCTGAAAATTTACGGAGAATTATTTCAGAATATATAAAAATGTTGGCAAAGGAAATTACTAGAGGGGGGCCACCAAGGCGCCACAAGCCCAGGGGGCGTGCCCACCCCCCAGGGCGGGCCTGGCAGGCTTGTGGGCCCCTGCCAGCTCCCACAACACTAACTCCAGCTCCATAAGTACCTGTTCGTCAAGAGAAAAATAAGAGAGAAGGAATCATCACGTTTTATTAATCGGAGCCGTCGCCACCTCCTGTTCTTCATCGGGCGGGCCGATCTGGAGGTCGTTCTGGGCTCTGGAGAGAGGGATTTGACGCCGTCGTCATCATCAACTATCCTCCATCACCAATTTCATGATGCTCACCGCCGGGAGTGAGTAATTTCTTTGTAGGCTTGCTGGACGGTGATGGGTTGGATGAGATTTATCATGTAATCGAGTTAGTTTTGTTAGGGATTGATCCCTAGTATCCATTATGTTCTGAGATTGATGTTGCTATGACTTTGATATGCTTAATTCTTGTCACTAAGGCCCGAGTTTCATGATTTCAGATATGAACCCTTTATGTTTTCATGAATATATTTGTGTTCTTGTACGTGTTATGATCCACATACTCCAAGGTGACAATAATTGGGATTCTTTCCAGTGATTACTGTAGTTTGAGGAGTTCATGTATTCACTAAGTGCTAATGCTTTGTTCTGGTTCTCTATTAAAAGGAGGCCTTTATATCCCTTAGATTTCCTTATGGACTCCGCTGCCACGGGAGGGTAGGACAAAAGATGTCACGCAAGTTCTTATCACAAGCACGTATGACTATATATGGAATACATGTCTACATTACATTGATGAATCGGAGCTAGTTCTGTGTCACCCTAGCTTTTGACTGTTACATGATGAATGTCATCCAACATAATTATCCATCACCGATCCAATGCCTACGAGCCTTTCGCATATTGATATTTGCTAAGTTACTACTGTTGTTGCCGCTGTTACAATCACTAGAAAACTGTTACTATTACTATTGCCTTTGTTACCACTGCTATCAAATTACCATACTACTGTGCTACTGATCACTCTGCTGCAGCTATTTAGTTCTCCAGGTGTGGTTGAATTGACAGCTCAACTACTAATACTTGCAAATATTCTTTGGCTCCCCTTGTGTCGAATCAATAAATTTGGGTTGAATAATGTACCCTCGAAAACTATTGCGATCCCCTATACTTGTGGGTTATCAAGACCTTTTTCAGGCGCCGTTGCCGGGGTGCATAGCTTTATTTGCCAAATCACTTGGTATTTATATCTGTTGATCAATATGAAGATTCTGAAGGATTATAGAACCAAGATCGTTCCCTCTAAGACGAGGGGATGTAAGGAATTGCCATCACACTCTGCACTTGGTTCACCTTCTGTTTTGAGTAGGCTTGTGACACCACCACTTGCTATTAATTCTGATATGTCGCAAGTAATAGATGATGCTACTTTCGCTATGAATGATGCTTATGATGATGCTAGTACTTTGCTTGATAATACTGTGCCACTAGGTGAATTTCTTGATGAACAACTTGCTAAGCTAAAGAATTTGAGAATGCTGAAACTGATGATGCACCTAGTAGACCTAGCTCTCCTAGAATTGAATTTCCTAAGGTACCTGAAGGTTATGTTATGGATGGAGAAATTGCTAGAGAATTTATTGCTTGTAATGATAGAGAAGATGTTAAGAAACTACTATGTAAGCTGAAAGAAAAATCTTTGAATGCAAGAATGAAATATGATCCTAAGTTTGCTACTTCTCCTATCTTTGTTACTGATAAGGATTATGAATTCTCTATTGATCCTGAGTTAATTACTCTGGTTGAATCTGATCCTTTTCATGGTTATGAAACTGAAACTGTTGTGGCACACCTTACTAAATTAAATGATATAGCCACCCTATTTGCTCATGAGGAAAAGATTCGCTACTACTATATTCTTAACTTGTTTCCTTTCTCGTTAAAGGGTGATGCTAAGATATGGTTTAATACTCTTGCTCCTGGTTGAGTGCGTAGTCCCCAGGATATGATATATTACTTCTTTGAAAAATATTTTCCTGCTCATAAGAAACAAGGTGCCTTATAGGAAATATTTAATTTTGTGCAAATTGAAGAAGAGAATCTCCCTCAAGCTTGGGGGAGGCTTCTCCAATTACTTAATGCTTTGCCTGATCATCCTCTTAAGAAAAATGAAGTACTTGATATCTTTTATAATGGACTAACCGATGCTTCTAGGGACTACCTAGATAGTTGTGCTGGTTGTGTTTTCAGGGAAAGAACTGTTGAGCAGGGTGAAGAACTATTGAATAATATATTGAGAAATGATAATGATTGGACACTTCCTAAACCACCACCTAAACCAACACCGAAGAAGAAGGTATTCTATTCCTCAGTCCTAAAGATGTGCAAGAGGCAAAGAAATCTATGAAAGAAAAAGGTATTAAAGCTGAAGATGTTAAGAATTTACCACCTATTGAAGAAATACATGGTCTCGACACCCCGACACAGGTAGTAGATGTAAATTCTCTTATAAGATTTGATAAGGTGATATTCCTTATAATAAATCTGCTAGTTAATGCTTGATGAATTTGATAACTACATTATTAAGCAAGAACATTTTAATGCGTATGTTAAGAAATAATTGAAACACAATGCTTTCATGATTGATCGCTTGAGTGACTTGATGTTTAGAATTTCTTATGATGTTAAAGGTCTAGGAAAACATGCTTCCATGGTTCAAACTCAGTTAGAAAAAGTTGCTAAGTCACAAAATGATTTGCTCAATGAGATGAACAATAATATGAATTCACGGTAAAAAAAACAATAATATGAATTATCATGCTATTAGAGTAATGACTAGAGGAGGTAGAATGACTCAGGAGCCACTTTATCCTGAGGGTCATCCTAAAATAATTGAACAAGATTCTTAGAGAATTAATATTGATGCACCTAGTCCATCTAAGAAGAAAAAGAAAAAGGGAAAATGATAGGACTTTGCATGCTTCTAGTGAACCTGAGGTAGAAAAACCTTCTGAGAATAGTAAGGATGTTTCTATCTCTGATGCTGAGAAACAATCTAGTAATGAACATACACCTAGTGATAATGATAATGATGCTCATGTAGATGCTCAACCAGATAATGATGTTGAAATAGAACCTGTTGTTGATCTTGATAACCCACCTCCTAAAATAAACGATATGATAAGAGGGATTTCATTGCTAGAAAACATGATAAAGAAAGAGAACCATGGGTTCAGAAACCCATGCCTTTCCCTACTAAGCCACCTAAGAACAAGGATGAGTAAGAATTCGAACGCTGTGCTAAAATGCTTAGGCTCGTCTTTTTGCGTACTCGTTTGACTGATATTTTGAAGATGGCCTCATATGCTTAGTGTTATGCCTTTCTCTTTATATAGAAAACTTGATTTGAATAAGCTCACACCTACTGAAATATCTTTGCAAATGGCTGATAAATCTACTGCTATAGCTATTGGAATTTGTGAGGATGTGCCTGTTGTAGTTGCAAATGTTACTATCCTTACAGACTTTGTTATACTTGATATGCCCAAGGATGACAATATGTCGATTATCCTTGGTATACCCTTTTTGAATACTCCACGGGCTGTTATTGATTGCGACAAAAATAAGGTCACTTTTCATATTAATGGTAATGAGCATACTCCCGAAGAAACAATTCCAAGTGAATGGTATCAATTTTATTGAAAAAGCTTCGACGATTACTATTGGAGGTTTCAAATTTCCTCTCCTTTCAGTCAAAAAGAAATATGAAACTCTTATTATAGGGGAAATGCATATCCCCGTTGAAGTAACCTAGTGTTATACGAAGATTCTTCGGTTTCATGTCATTCAAAAATGGTTTGTTAATAAGACTTGATCAACCTTATTAATGGATTCTTTTTTAGGGGCATGTAGTCAATGAATTCAGTAAGCACAACCTACTGTACCCACTATTTACACTCTGTTATTTAAAGTCAATAAAGTAGAAATGCCATGATTATCCTGTTTTATGAATTTTCAATGCAATAAAAAATGACCCGAAAATAAAAGTTCTCAGAATGTTTGAAAATTTAGTATGATTTTTTGTAGAATATTTAAGAATTTTAGGCACTGAACACACCCCAGGGGGTGATACGTCTTCAACATATCTATAATTTTTTATTGTTTCATGCTGTTATATTATCAATCTTGGATGTTTTATATACATTTACTAGCAACTTTATGTAATTTTTTGGGACTAACCATTGACATAGTGCCCAGTGCTAGTTGCTGTTTTTTGCTTTTTTTTTACTTTGCAGAATATCAATACCAAACGAAGTCCAAATGCCACGAAACTTTCTAGAGATTTTTTTCTGGCAGAAAGGCACCCAGGAAGCTTCTGGAGGCCATGAGAGGAGGCCCATGGGGCCCACTAGGCACCAGGGGCTTCTGACACACCCTGATGGGTAGTGGGGCCCACGGGAACCGCCTTGACCTACCTCCACCTCTATAAATACTCTAAAATCCCAAAAACCTTTGGGGAGTCAACGAAATACTTTTTCCGCCGCCGCAAGTTCCAGAACCATGAGGTCCAATCTAGAGGCCTTTTCCGGCACTCTGTCGGAGGGGGCAACAATCACGGAGGGGTACTTCATCATCCTTGTTGCCCCTCCGATGATGCGTGAGTAGTTTACCACAGACCTACATGTCCGTAGTTAGTAGCTAGATGGGTTCTTCTCTCTTTTTGATCTTCAATACAATGTTCTCCTCGATGTTCTTGGAGATCTATTTGATGTAACTCTTTTTTGCGGTGTGTTTGTTGGGATCCGATGAATTGTGAGTTTATGATCAGTTCTATCTATGAATATTATTTGAGTCTTTGCTGAACTATTTTATGCATGATTGTTATAGCCTCATATTTCTTCTCCGATTTATTGGTTTGGTTTGGCCAACTAGATTGATTTATCTTGCCATGGGAAGAGGTGCTTTGTGATGGGTTCGATCTTGCGTTGCTCAATCTCAGTGACAGAAAGAGACATGACACGCATGTATCATTGCCATTAAGGGTAACAAGATGGGGTTTATTCATATGTGAATTTATCTTGTCTATGTCATATCATCGTTCTTATTGCATTACTCTGTTTTTCCACGAACTTAATACACTAGATGCATGCTAGATAGCGGTCGATGTGTGGAGTAATAGTAGTAGATGCAGGCAAGAGTCGGTCTACTAATCTTGGACATGATGCCTATATACATGATAATTGCCTTGGATATCGTCATGATTATTTGCTTTTCTATCAATTCCGCAACAGTAATTTGTTTACCCCCCTTATGCTATTTTCTTGAGAGAATCCTCTAGTGAAAACTACGGCCCCCGAGTCTATTTCCTATCATATATGAAATCCAAAATACCTTGCTGCAATTTTTCTTTATTTATTTTATTTTGTATTTTTGTTAGATCTATTTATCAAAACCTATACAATTTAATCAATTTAATCTATCTCAATACCGTTGAGGGATTGACAACCCCTCTTACGCGTTGGGTTGCAAGTTTTTGTTGTTTGTGTGCAGATGCTGTTTACATAATGTTGCTTGGTTCTCCTACTGGATTGATAACCTTGGTTTCATAACTGAGGGAAATACTTACCTTTGCTGTGCTGCATCATCCTCTCCTCTTTGGGGAAATACCAACGCAGATACAAGCAATCAGGAAGAATTTCTAGCGACGTTGCCGGGGAGACATCATCAACATCTATCAAGTACCTACGCATAAACTATCTCCTTTCAATTACTTTATTTGCCATTTGCCTCTCATTTTCATCTCCCCCACTTCTAAAAAGTTTTTGCAAAAATACAAAAATATTTTTTTGTTTGCCTTTTTCTTGTTTGCTTCTTTGCTTGCTTTGAACTTATCATCACGAGTGCTTTGGGTATGGCAGAAATAGATGATGGTAGAACTCCTAAAATTGGACGTTCTACTAATGTGGATGCTAAAACTTTTGTTTTGGGACAAGGGAATGTTATAGGAAAAGGTGCCATCGAAGAATTCTTTAATTGCGTTGGAACTTTGACTTGTGATGCTGCTCGTATACTTAAAAGAACTAAAACTTATGCGGATGCTATTTTGGCACTTGTTCTTAAACTTGATAAAAGATTTATTCATACTCATCCTACCTTGCAAAGATTGTTTTATGAGTTACCTGTTATAAAGGATCCTAGAGCTAAGAAGATAGCTACCTGATACGTCTCCAATGTATCTATAATTTTTGCTTGTTCCATGCTGTTATATTATCATTCTTGGATGTTTTACAACCATTTTATAGCAACTTTATATCATTTTTTGGGACTAACCTATTGACATAATGCCCAATGCCAGTTGCTATTTTTTGCTTGTTTTTTACTTCACGAAATATCAGTACCAAACGGAGTCCAAACACATCGAAACTTTTTGGAGATTTTTTCTGGACCAGAAGACACCCAGTGGGCCAAAGAAGTACCAAAGGGGAGGCCCGAGGTGAGCACAAGACACCTGGGCGCGCCAGGAGGCCCAGGCGCACCTAGGTGGGTTGTGCCCACCTCGGTGACCTCCCGCACCGCCTCGTCGCCCTATAAATTCCCAAATATTCCAGAAACCCCAGGGGAGTCGACGAAACACAATTCCAGCCGCTGCAAGTTCCAGAACCACGAGATCCAATCTAGACACCATCACAGAGGGCTTCATCATCCTCATTGGTGCCTCTCTGATGATGCGTGAGTAGTTCACCATAGACCTAAGGGTCCGTAGGCAGTAGCTAGATGGCTTCCTCTCTAGCTTTTGATTCTTAATACAATGGTCTCTTGGAGATCTATTTGATGTAACTTTTTTGCGGTGTGTTTGTTGGGATCCGATGAACTTTGAGTTTATGATCAGATCTATATCCATGAATATTATTTGAGTCTTCTTTTGATCTCTTATAGGCATGATTATTTATAGCCTCGTATTTCTTCTTCGAATCTTTGGTTTAGTTAGGCCAACTAGATCGATTTTTCTTGCCATGGGAAGAGGTGCTTTGTGATGGGTTCGATCTTGTGGTGTTCTTTCCTAGTGATAGAAGGGGCAGCAAGACACGCATGTATCGTTGCTATTAAGGATAACAAGATGGGGGCTATTCCTACATGAATAGATCTCGTCTACATCATGTCATCGTTCTAATTGCATTACTCCATTTCTCCATGAACTTAATACACTAGATGCATGCTGAATAGCGGTCGATGTGTGGAGTAATAGTAGTAGATGCAGGCAGGAGTCGGTCTACTAATCTTGGATGTGATGCCTATATATTGATCATTGCCTTGGATATCGTCATAATTATTCGATCTTCTATCAATTGCCCAATAGTAATTTGTTTACCCCCCGTATGCTATTTTCTCCAGAGAACCCACTAGTGAAATCTACGGCCCCCAGGTCTATTCTTTATCATATTTGCTTTGAGATCTATTTTTATTTGCTTTTATTTTCAGATCTATTATTCCAAAAACCCAAAAATACCTTGCTGCATGTTTTTTATTACTTATTTTATTTCGCGTTTTATCGAGAGCTATTTATCCAATCTATCACAAATATTATCCCGTCAACTTGCCAATTTCTGGCGCCGTTACCTAGGAGGGATTGACAAGCCCTCTTACGTGTTGGGTTGCAAGTATTTGTTCTTTGTGTGCAGGTACCGTTTACATAGTGTTGCTTGGTTCTCCTACTATATTGATACGTTGGTTTCATAACCGAGGGAAATACCTACCGTAGTTGTACCGCATCATCCCTTCCTCTTTGGGGAAATACCGATGCAGTTTCAAGCGACATCAAAAGGAATTTCTGGCGCCGTTGCCGGGGAGACATCATCAACATCTATTAGGTTCCTAATCACAAATCTCATCTCCTTGCAATTTACATTATTTGACATTTGCCTCTCATTTTCATCTCCCCCACTTCACAAAAATTGCCTTCTTTCTTTTTTTGCCTTTTTGCTTGTGTTGCCATGTGTCTTCTATTTGCTTGCATCTTCGCTTGCTAAAAAATCTATTTATATGGATCCTCATCCACTTGCTAATCTTTTCAAAAGATCCAATTACGATGAACCAATTACTAGTGAATAGAGTGCACTAGATTATCTTTATGAAGTTTTGCTTGAGATTCATGAATCTGAAAATTGTGATGAAGTGTTAAACGAAGAAATTTATAAAGTGATTCATGATAGCTCCTTGAATGAAAAGCATGATTGCAATGATGTTATTATAAATTCTATTAGTGTCAATTGTGTTAGTGATATGCAAAACCCCAAGATTGGGGATGCTTGTTTTGTTATGTCCACTACTTATTGCAATGATCATGATTGGGGTGATAATGATTCTTATGATCTTGAAAATTTATTTAAACCTCATGATGAATGTGCTTGCGATAATATTAAAAGTGGGTTTGGAAGAGTGTCAACTTTAGCTAAAAATAATCCCACATATTTGGAGAGTGTTCAATCTTATGAAATTTTTGATAAAAGTGGGCTTGGAGAGGTCATGACTTTATTTGATGATAATCCCACTATTTTGGAAGAGTGTCAACTTTGCATGCATGTGGATCATGAAGAGAATATTTTATGTGATAGTTATATTGTTGAATTTGATTATGATCCTACATGTAATTATTATGAGAGAGGAAAATATGGTTGTAGAAATTATCATGTTACTGAATTACCTCTCATTATGTTGAGATTGCTATTGTTTCTTTCTTCTTCCTTGCATATGCTAGTTTTTGCTTGTCTTGATAATTTGTTTTCTTATAAAATGCCTATGCATAGGAAGTTTGTTAGACTTAAACTTGTTTTTCACATGCTACATGATGCTCTCTTCATGTTTCAATTGCTATCTTTTTTGTGAGCATCATTAAAATTATCAATGCCTAGCTAGGGGCATAAAACGATACCGCTTGTTGAGAGGCAACCCAATGAATAAAATTTATTTTTGCCTTTTTATTTCTGTTCTTGAGTGTTCACACAATTATGCCTCTGTTATGATTGTGTTTTTTATGTTTTAATTAGTATTTGTGCCAAGTAAAGCCTTTGGGATAGCTTTGGTGATAGTTGATTTGATCCCGTTGAAAAATAGAAACTTTTGCGTCCAGTAACAAAATTGTTTAAATTCACAGAAGCGATGAAAAATTCTGATACACAAGATTGATATACAAATTGCCTATGTTGTCCTAATGTTTTAGAATTTTTGGAATTACAGAAGTATGGGAACAATTCGCATCTTTAGAGATTGTTCTGTTTTTGACAGATTCTGTTTTCTTTGCATTGTGTGCTTATTTTGATGAATATATGGATTGTATTGATGAAAATATGCCCTAGAGGCAATAATAAAGTTGTTATTATTATATTTCCTTATTCATGATAAAGGTTTATTGTTCATGCTAGAATTGTATTGATCGAAAACTTAAATACATGTGTGAATACATAAACAAATACCGTGTCCCTAGTAAGCCTCTACTAGACTAGCTCGTTGATCAAAGATGGTTAAGGTTTCCTAACCATGGACATGTGTTGTCACTTGATAACGGTATCACATCATTAGGAGAATGATGTGATGGACAAGACCCATCCGTTAGCTTAGCATATGATCGTTCAGTTTATTACTATTGCTTTCTTAATGTCAAATACATATTCCTTCGACTATGAGATCATGCAACTCCCGGATACCGGAGGAACACCTTGTGTGCTATCAAATGTCACAACATAACTGGGTGATCATAAAGATGCTCTACAGGTATCTCCGAATGTGTCTGTTGAGTTGGCATGGATCGAGATTAGGATTTGTCACTCCGTGTATCGGGGAGGTATCTCTGGGCCCTCTCGGTAATACACATCACAAGAAGCTTGCAAGCAAAGTGACTAAGGAGTTAGTTACGAGATGATGTATTACGGAATGAGTAAAGAGACTTGCCAGTAACGAGATTGAACTAGGTATGAAGATACCGATGATCGAATCTCGGGCAAGTAACATACCGACAGACAAAGGGAATTACGTATGTTGTCATAAGGTTCGACCGATAAAGATCTTCGTAGAATATGTAGGAACCAATATGGGGATCCAGGTTCCGCTATTGGTTATTGACCAGAGAGGCGTCTCGGTCATTTCTACATCATTCTCGAACCCGTAGGGTCCGCACGCTTAATGTTCGTTGACGATATAATATTATAAGAGTTATATGATTTGGTGACCGAATGTTGTTCGGAGTCCCGGATGAGATCACGGACATGACGAGGAGCTCCGGAATGGTCTGGAGGTAAAGACTGATATATAGGACGATGCTATTTGGACACCGGAAAGGTTTCTGAGTGAACCAGGTATTCATCGGATCATCGGAAGGGGTTCCGGGAGGCCCCGGGAGGTCTATGGGCCTAATGGGCCAAGGGGAGGCACACACCAGCCCACTAGGGGGCTGGCACGCCCTCTTCCAGGCCGCCGGCCCTAGAGAAGGAAAGGGGGAGGGCTAGCCCCTCCAGCCTTCCCTCCTCATGGGAGAAAGGAAGGGGGGGCACCCTCTCCTGCCTTCTCCCTCGCGCCAAGCAAGGAAGGGGGGCGCCAAAGGATAGGCGCCCAAGGGGGCCGGCCGGCCACCTTGGGGTGCACCCAAGACTGCCTCCCCTCCCCCACCTATATATATGAGAGGGAGGGGCACCACACAACCCATGACAATCTCTTAACTGTGTGCGGCGCCCCTATCCATAGTTTAGTCCTCCGTCCAGTTTTTCCGCAGTGCACGGCGAAGCCCTTCGGGAACGAGTTCACCATCACCATCACCATGCCGTCGTGCTGCCGTAACTTATCTACTACTTCACCCGTCTTGCTAGATCAAGAAGGCGGGGACGTCATCGAGCTGAACGTGTGCTGAACATGGAGGTGCCGTACGTTCGGTACTTGATCGGTTGGATCGTGAAGAAGTTCGACTACATCAACCGTGTTAATAAACGCTTCTGCTTTACGGTCTACGAGGGTACATAGACATACTCTCCCCTCTCATTGCTATGCATCTCCATGGATAGATCTTGCGCGTGCATAGAATTTTTTTGTTTTTCCATGCAACGTTCCCCAACAGTGGCATCCGAGCCAGGTCTATGCTGTCGGTGCAACAAACCCTGGGTCTGTTGCCCTGACTGTGCACAGGCACGAGAGCAAGATTACAACACCAAGGCCGTGTCAAGATACAAGAGACCAAGATCTTCGAAGAACCAGTAGGCAGATTAAGAAGGCCAAGACCAAGACAGAGAAGCGAGACACCACCAGGAGAAAAGCCTCCCTTGCCGGGTAGGCGAACCTGGCAAGGACAAGGGCTCCCCCGGAAGAAAGCATTCAAGACGTCCCGGCAGGGCCTGCCGGGACTCACCAGGGCAAAGACAGCTCACCAAGCCATCTCACCACGACCCATGTCGTTGATCAATGCGGTGTCAAGCCGCAAAGTGACTAAGTGGCAGCCATTCGCCACATGGCGGCCTCTTTCTACAGGAAATACCTACAGATGACACCCGTCCTGCGACGTGTCAAGCAAGCAGGCATGGAGCTGGCAAGACGAGCCCGGCAAGGCTTGCCGGGCGAGCAACGATGTGACGTTGAGCGGTGCATTTAATGCACTCTGTCAGCCTGCAGAATTAGGTATGATAGCACTGTTTGCTATCTTATCAGTGCATAATGACAGTTTTGCCACTGTGGTGACCCCTTAACCTATAAAAGGAGGCCCATGGCAACCGTAGCAAGGGTTGGAAAATTGAACACCCCCACGCTCGTACGCGCGTAGTCACTGCCTCCCCAGGGCGAGCCTGTCGGGCAAGTGTACTACGCTCCACCACCACTTTTCCACCATCAATCCACCAAAGGAGGAGTAGGGTTTTACGCCTCGCGGCGGCCCGAACCTGGGTAAAATTGCCCGTGTGATCTCTGCCGTGCTGCCCCACGTTCTTCTGCTCTTTGTGCAACGCGACATCCCCCTTGCCGAACTAGCAAGGGGCCCCTTCGCCCTATAGGTGGCCGTGGTTTCCCACGACATCTTTGGCGCGCCAGGTAGGGGGATAGCTTGCGCGAACCTGAAAGCGTGTGCAGCGCGTCATCTTCATCACCATCTTCGTCTTCGACGGTGCCGTCGGCAATGGCGCCCAAGAAGAAGCCCGGTGCTGCTGCTCACCCATCCACCTCGAAGGCGCCGCCGCCCGCAGCCACCAATGCTGCGGGGGACGCGGAGGCGCACTAGAGTGTAGACGCCGCTGGAGCTGTGGTTGGGGCAGGCGGCACCATCACCACTTCCCCTGCGGTCGAAGCAGGAGCAGGAGACGCCGGAGGAGAGCAACATCAGCAACACCCCGATGGCCACGCTCCGCGACGTACGGGTGAAGGGGCTACTCCATCCACACTCCTTCCCCTCGCCGACGAGCACAGCCGCAGCAACGGCGCTCGGTCCGGGGCAAATCGCCGCCCTCCGGCCGCCCCCACCACGGGGGCGGCCACAGCGCGTGCGCCTCCCCCGGGACGAGTCGACCAGGTTGCTGCGACTAGTGGAGATACTGACCCTCAAGCGCCATCACCGCACCACCATGCCATCCAGGTGGCCACCCCGCAACAGCGGGGACGTGATACGGTCGCTGCTGGCCCCGTCAGGAGCCGAGCGACGGCGCGATCGGCATCATCATCGCCCATACCAAGTACTGCTACGGAGGCCATGGCGCGGGCTCAACTGCTGCTGAGGTTTCCGCCAGCGGCCGAGCAGATGGATGAATGACATGCCACCATTTAGAGCCTGCTCGGCTTCACCGAGGCTGGGGGCTCGCAGCGAGCTGGCCCGCCACGGCCTCCCCAAGCAACGACAACGGCCCGTGCTGCTGGTCGTATGGAAGGGGCCACCCCCACGGTACAATCCCCGCCACGGCAGCTAGCGCGGGCGCAGTAGAATCAAGAACCTGATGGCGTCTCGACAACGGCCTCTTCTGACCCTCGAGCGCGTCCAGGCCGGCAGCGTGCCCCGAAGGACAGGCAGAGGGGAGACACGCGCGTTGTCGTTGAGCAACGCCACGCCGCCCACCGCCGGGCCAATGGGTGTGACGGTCCCGACATCGATGAACCTGCACTCGATGCTGGCGGGTACCTACCTTTCGAGGTTGGGTGCCCTGCCTTTACTCGTGAGCTGATTTGTGCCATGAGTTCATTGGCGCCTTCACTGGCGGCCATCAAGAACCAGGTCGGCCCAGCGATCTGCAGCTTCTTCAGCAGAAAGAAGGAGAGACTCTCCGGAAGTATTTGTAGAGATTTAGTAGAGTCCATAGAAACATCCCAAATATCCATCCAGCAGCTGTGATAGCCGCCTTCCAGTCCAATGTGTGCAACCGGAAGATTCGTTCCAAGATGAATGTACGGTTACCCAAGACTGTGAAGGAACTTTACACCTTGGTGGATAAGTGTGCTCGGATGAAGGAGGGAAGAAAACTGCCCGGAGAGGAGGATTGCATTAATGTTGATTCAGAGGATGATGACGAGTCCACCAGTTAGAAGAAGAGCAAGAAGCGCAATAAGAAGCACAAGGATAAGACGGTAATGTCTGTTGAAGGGTCGGGTATCCCTAGTACCGGCAAGAAGGTTAAGGCCGAAAACCCCGGCAAGGAAGTTGCCGTGTGCTCTGACTGCCGGGAGGCCGTGGCCGCCGAAAAGGCCGGGAAAGGCGATGGACCGTACTGCAAGATCCATCGGACCAAGGGCCACGACCTTCAAGAGTGTTATCAGGTTGAGCAGCTTGTCAAGAGACAGAAAGCAGAATATGAGAAGCGTGACAAGGAAAAGGGACAGAATGTTGCTGGTGGTAAGGGTCATGGCGGTGAAGTAAATCGCCCCGGCAGACCTCTTCGGAACAAAGGGAAACCCGCCAGGGATGGAGAGAAGGAGCCTGCGGTGATGAGAGTGATGAAGGGGATGAAGAGGAAACCAGTGAGCAGGAGTTCCAGAAGGCCACTGACGCCCTGTGCATTGACGGGGGTGCGTCTCTACATGCCTCTCACCGCCAACTCAAGCGGTGGGCGCGTGAGGTTAATGCCGTGGAACCAGCGCCAGGGGCCCGAAAACCACTCAAATGGTCACGCACGCCCATCATTTTTGACGAAGAGGATCATCCTGGCCGCTCCACCACGGTAGGATGTTTGCCGTTGTTGGTCTCTCCAACAATCCGCAACCTCAAGGTCACGAAGATGTTGGTGGACGGCGGGGTCGGGTTGAATCTGATTTCCCCTAAGATTATCAGCAAGCTTCAGATAGCAGAGGATGAGTTAAAAGTCACTGACACGTTTCAAGGAGTTAATCCCGGCAGGAGTCATCCTAAGGGAAAGATCACGCTGCCTGTGACGTTTGGGGGAGAGCTGAACTACCGGACTGAAAATATTGTGTTTGATGTGGTTGACCTCCCCTTGCCGTACAATGGAATCCTTGGACGCCTAGCCCTGGCTAAGTTCATGGCGGCATCCCACTATGCCTACAACGTCTTGAAGATGCCTGGGCCAGTTGGAGTCATTTTCGTCCCATCAGATGAGAAAGACGCAATCATTTGTGTGGACAAGATGTACGGGGACGCAGTCGCGGTAGAGGCAGTGGCAGCGGCAGTTCCCGCCAAGGAGAACAGAGGGAAGAAGAAGGATAGTAAGGGCTCCGGCAAGGAATTCGGGAAGCGTGCCTCTCCGGAGTCCGCTGCGCCTGTTGATGACTTGCCGGAGAGTTCCAACAGCAAGAGATCCAAGGTTGCTGCTCCACAAGTGAAGAAGGTCCCGGCAGGGCTGGCTGGCGTCGATGGTACTTTCACCATCAGCGCCACCCTCGATGACAAATAGGAAAGCGCGCTCATTGCCTTCCTGCGGGCGAATATCGATGTGTTTGCCTGGCAACCATCTGATATCCCCGGTGTTCCCAGGGAGGTAATCGAGCACCACCTTGCTGTTTGCCCACATGCCCGACCTGTCAAGCAGAAAGTCCGAAAGCAGGCCTTGGAGAGGCAGCAGTTCATTACAGAGGAGATCAAGAAACTTGAGGCAGCTGGTTTGGTCAGAGGAGTGCTGCATCCAACGTGGTTAGCAAATCCAGTGGTTGTCCGGAAGGCCAATGGGAAATGGAGACTTTGCATAGACTTCACAGATCTCAACAAGGCTTGCCCGAAAGACCCATTTCCCTTGCCGCGCATCGACCAGATTGTGGACTCCACTTCAGGCTACGATTTGCTCTCCTTTTTGGATGCATATTCTGGGTATCATCAAATCTTCATGTCCAAGGAAGATGAAGAGAAAACCTTGTTCATCACCCCGTGTGGTACGTACTGTTTTATCCGCATGCCTTTCGGATTAAAGAGTGTCGGGTCTACTTTTGCAAGGGCAGTCCAGATTGGTTTTGGGCCACAGCTGCACAGAAACATTGAGGCTTATATGGATGATATTGTGGTCAAAACCAAGGACAGATCAACCCTTATCCAGGATTTGGAGGAGACATTTGCCATTTTGCGCAAGGTCAACTTGAAGCTCAACCCGGAGAAGTTTGTATTTGGTGTTCCCTCCGGCAAGCTGCTCGGGTACTTTGTATCCCATCGGGGGATCGAAGCCAACCCCGATAAGATCCAAGCACCAAAGACGGTCAAAGATGTAAGGCGTCTGACAGGGTGCGTTGCCGTGCTAAGCAGATTCATTTCCAAGTCTGCCGAGCGCGCCTTGCCGTTCTTCAAAAGCTTGAAGAAGGCAGGGCCCATGAAGTGGACTCCAGAAGTAGATGCGGCTTTGCAAGAGTTGAAGGCCTACCTATCTTCTGTGCCCACCTTGGTTGCTCCCAAACCACAAGAGCCGTTGCTGTTATACTCGGCGGCAACCAATCAAGTGGTTAGTGCAGCCTTGGTGGCACAGCGGGAAGTGGATGAAACAGAGAGTGAGCAAAGACCGGTAGAGTCAGATAGGGATCAGGACAGAGATAAGCACGGCAGCGAAGACAACCCCAAGGACACGGCAAGGAAGAAAGTGGTGCAGCGCCCAGTGTACTTCATCAGTTCCCTGCTATAGGGGGCTAGATCGAGGTACTCTGGCGTGCAAAAGTTGATCTTTGGCCTCATCATGGCCTCAAGGAAACTACGCCACTACTTCCAAGCCCATGAGATCATGGTTGTCACTCGCTTCCCGTTGCAATGGATACTCTGGAACCCTGAGGCTACTGGCAGAATAGTGGAGTGGGCTTTGGAGTTATCCAGTTTTGGTTTGAAGTTTGAGAGCACATTAACAATCCAGAGCAGGGCATTGGCAGAGTTTATTGTAGAATGGATGCCAACCCCTGACGAGGAAGTTCCAGAAACAGTTATCCCCGGCAAGGAGGCGCCCCAAGAATGGATCATGTATTTTGATGGTGCTTTTTCCCTACAAGGTGCAGGGGTTGGCGTGCTTCTCGTCGCTCCCTCCGGGGAACACTTGAAGTACATCATCCAGATGCATTTTGCCCGGGAAGAGGCAATCAACAATACAACAGAGTATGAAGGGCTCCTTGCCGGGCTCAGGATTGCCGCAGAATTGGGAATCAAGAAGCTGATCATTCGAGGAGACTCATAGCTTGTGGTGAGACAAGTCAACAAGGATTACCAAAGTCCATTGATGGTGGCATACGTTGAGGAAGTGAGAAGATTGGAGGAGCGCTTTGACGGGTTGCAAACAGAGCACATACCTAGTGCGGAAAACAGCATAGCTGATCACCTGTCAAAGTGTACTACCCAAAAGCTTCCTGTGGAACCAGGAACTTTTGTTCTCCATCTTACTCAGCCCTCCGTATCCCCAGCAACAATGGCCCGGAAAAGGAGAAAGCTGGACTCCGGTAAGCCTCTCCCGGTAGAGCCATCCGCTCCTGGCAGGGACCCTGCCGGAAACAACTCCTCACAACCTGCCGGACCGCACCAACCAGCCAGACCCATGGTCCCTGCGAACGAGGAATGTGCCCCCGCAGTTGAGGAGGTGCTGCTAGCCCTTGTTGCCGAGCCCCAGGCTCCAACTTGGGCAAGGCACATAGTCCACTTTCTCCAAACCGGAGAACTCCCCAATGACCAAGATGAGGCTAAAAGAGTAGCCCGGAGGGCCAGTATGTACCAGTTTGCCGATGACACTCTGTACAGAAGGAGGCCCAACGATGTGAAATTGAAGTGCATCTGCTGGGAAGAAGGGAAGGAACTGCTGGCTGAGATACACAAAGGCATGTGCGGCTCCCACATTGGATCAAGGGCGCTGGTTGGGAAAGCATTCCGGCAAGGATTCTATTGGCCCACAATCCTCCAAGATGCGGTTGAGCTAGTCACCAAATGTGAAGCCTGTCAGTTCCATTCCAAGAAAATCCACCTGCCTGCCCAAGCTCTTCAGACAATCCCTTTATCATGGCCATTTTCGGTCTGGGGGCTCGATATCCTCGGCCCTTTCCCCTGAGCGATCGGGGGCTTTGAATTCTTGTTTGTTGCTATCGACAAGTTTACAAAGTGGCCAGAAGTTGCTGCCGTGAGAAAGGTGACTGCTCAATCAGCTATCAAGTTCTTGAAAGATTTGGTGTGTCATTTTGGAATCCCGGCAAGGATCATTACCGACAACGGCACACAATTCATGAGCCGTGCCTTCATGCAATATGTTCATGCCCTCGGAAGCAAGATCTCGTTTGCTTCTGTCGCACATCCCAGAAGTAACGGGCAAGCTAAGAGGGCGAACGCTAAAGTGCCGCGGGGACTCAAAACAAGAACCTTTGATACGCTGCAGAAGCACGGCAGACGGTGGATCGATGAGCTGCCGGTAGTTCTATGGTCCCTCAGAACGACACCAAATCGAGCTACCGGGCAGACTCCTTTTTCCCTGGTCTATGGGACGGAAGCAGTTATCCCCATGGAACTCATTTATAGGTCGCCTCGAGTGCTTGCCTACGACGAAGTAGCGCAAGATCAGCACCGGCGTGATGACGCTGTGCTACTCGAGGAGAACCATCTCCGCGCTGCTACGCGTGCTGCACGCTATCAGCAAACCCTGCGTCGCTATCATAGCCACAGGGTTCATGCCCGGTGTTTCGAGGAAGGCAACCTTGTCCTTAGGCGCGTTCAGTCCGCCAAGGGTACAAACAAGTTGACGCCGAAGTGGGAAGGCCCTTACTGGGTAGTACGAGTCACCAGACCTGGCGCAGTCCATCTGCAGACCGGAGATGGCATTCAATTGCAAAACTCATGGAATATTAAGCATCTCCGCAAGTTCTACCCGTAAGGCGCGGCTGTCGGGCCCTGCCCGGCAGCCACCCTTTTGTACATGCCTTGCCTCAGTTGCATGTAACCCCTTGTACAAAGCCAGGCGATGACCCTGAGCAACAGAGAAATAAACGAAGCGCTGGGGGGCCCCCGACCAAGTTGCATGCATGCATAAGCATTCCAAGAGCATTTGCATAAGCATTTCATGAGCATTTGCATATGCATATAGATAGGATCGCATCCTGCATCATTCTCATCTGCATAAAGCTGCAGGTTCTTGCCGAGAACTCGGTTTCTGCAAGAAGATGGGGAGATGAACCAACGCTGCGATCCCCGGCGAACCAAACAGATAAGTTCTACCTCTTGTCCATAAGTGCTCTGTAAGCTAAAACTTGTGCATAAGAAAACCCCGCCACTCTTCAAAACTTAGGTGCTCCCATCCCTGGCTCGAACGTTGCTTCGGCCTGGATGGTCATAGTGGCCTTTGATGAAAAGGAGTTGGCGGGGGGCTGGTCCCTCTATTTCTTGCCGGTAGGCTCAGTTCCCCGGCAACGAAGAAAGGGTACCAGCAGGATTGCCTGCCGGGGAAAACTCATTTATTTAAAATAAAGAGGCATTTCACCTCTGCGTGGACATATACATGCACGAGTTCCCGACAAGGTTCATCTTTTTCATTAATATGCTGGTCATACAAGTACAAACCTTACAGAACACAGGCATGAACTCGAGAGATTACATTATTTGAACTAAAACTTGGCAAGTACCGGCAAGTTTAAGATTGAAAAAAGATAAGTGCCCTGTAATCTCCTCTTTTCATTTTCCCTCCACCAGGCACTGCGGTGGAAGGAGGAAAAGACGAGAAAGGGCACCCAAGCAGGAGCCCATCCCGGTCCCGTCACAACCAACCTGGCGCAACCTGACAAGACTAGGAGTGGCGAGGCTGCGAAGGAGGAGCGCGGGAGTAGGGCGGCGTTCCTTGGTCACCACCTCCAGGACCAGCAAGAAGCCCAGGCTTGGGCCCCGGTGGAGTCATCCACCAAAGCTCAGCCGGAAGACTGCTAGAGGGGAGGCGAAGACACCAAGGGAACATCCCTCCCCGGCTGTCACCCAAGGAGGCTGGTGATGATGGTGCCGGGGAGGGAGGGGAAGAGCGGAAAGATGAGGCGGCAGGTCCTTGGTCGGAGGCGAAGGCATCCACGCCATCGTACTCCGATCTGACCTCCCACCACCCGCCTTCTCTGCCTTCCCTCGTTTTCTCTCCGTCACCATCGCCTTCGGGGAGCCCCAGGACTCCAGCCCGACGCCTTCCCCGGAGAGACGGCGAACGACCAAGATGGCCAGGGGGCTCGGGACACGCCCCTCCCCGCCTTGGCAGGCAGGAAGGCGCGCCTCTCGTCGACATCATCCGCACGGCTCCCGGATGGGGCAGTGCTGGGTTTACCGATGATTCCCACCCCTGCCTCCCGGGCACTCCCCAGAGACACCAAGGACCCGATCGCCAAGACCACGAACGACGGTATCCCGAGGCTGGACACCGCACTACCCAATGGGCAGACGACCGTGGCAAAAGGAGCAAGCATTCCCTCACAATGGGAGAGCTTGGTATCTCCCGCACTATGAGCAGCCCGTCCACGACGCCTTCTCTGAGCATGGACCAGGCTCACTCCCCGAACGTCAACACTCAAGAACTCTAGGCGCAAGCTGGAGCCCGGAGCTTGGCCCCGGGCCCTTCTCTTCAACATGACCAACGAAAGGCAGAAACAGGGGAAGAAAGGATCCGGAGATGGATGGCTCGGCTCTCCCTCTGCCCCTCCTTTTATAGGCGGAGCAAGAAAGGGAGCCGCTCCCTCAACAAGCAATCATTGCCCCTCTCCGCCAATTCAAGAAGACTGGGCCCTCGCTTTGATGCTCTCCCGCACCACGCGCCTCCGTTACCTACCCCGCGTGATGCATGCCGCATACGTGGCTAAGGATAAGGGCGTGGTGGGAAGAGTGAATTGGCAGTTTCTATCCCGTGCGTTAAAGTCATTCACGGGCCATTGCAAAGATGGCCCCACCATAATTGGCTTTACACGATGCACGGGAAAACTGGAAACTGGCCCAGAATCAAGATTAATGAAGAAGCAAAGAAGACTCCAAGAGATCAGCCTCTTCAGCGCCCCTGCCTGTGCACTTATTAGGACCTACCCCGACGACGCCCGGCAGCACGATCGGGGCAGGCCCGGGGGCTTCTGTTGGTGCAACAAACCCTGGGTCTGTTGCCCTGACTGTGCACAGGCACGAGAACAAGATTACAACAGCAAGGCCGTGTCAAGATACAAGAGACCAAGATCTTCGAAAGAACCAGTAGGCAGATTAAGAAGGCCAAGACCAAGACAGAGAAGCGAGACACCACCAGGAGAAAAGCCTCCCTTGCCGGGCAGGCGAACCTGGCAAGGACAAGGGCTCCCCCGGAAGAAAGCATTCAAGACGTCCCGGCAGGGCCTGCCGGGACTCACGAGGGCAAAGACACCTCACCAAGCCATCTCACCACGACCCACGTCGTTGATCAATGCGGTGTCAAGCCGCAAAGTGACTAAGTGGCAGCCATTCGCCACATGGCGGCCTCTTTCTACAGGAAATACCTACAGATGACACCCGTCCTGCAACGTGTCAAGCAAGCAGGCATGGAGCTGGCAAGATGAGTCCGGCAAGGCTTGCCGGGCGAGCAACGATGTGACGTTGAGCGATGCATTTAATGCACTCTGTCAGCCTGCAGAATTAGGTATGATAGCACTGTTTGCTATCTTATCAGTGCATAATGACTGTTTTGACACTGTGGTGACCCCTTAACCTATAAAAGGAGGCCCATGGCAACCGTAGCAAGGGTTGGAAAATTGAACACCCCCACGCTCGTATGCGCGTAGTCACTGCCTTCCCAGGGCGAGCCTGCCGGGCAAGTGTACTACGCTCCACCACCACTTTTCCACCATCAATCCACCAAAGCAGGAGTAGGGTTTTACGCCTCGCGGCGACCCGAACCTGGGTAAAATTGCCCGTGTGATCTCTGCCGTGCTGCCCCACATTCTTCTGCTCTTTGTGCAATGCGACATCCCCCCTGCCGAACCAGCAAGGGGCCCCTTGGCCCCATAGGTGGCCGTGGTTTCCCACGACATATGCGTAGATGATATGCACGAGTAGAACAAAAATGAGTTGTGGGCGGTGATGGTCATACTACTTACCAACAACGTCTTATTTTGATTCGGCGATATTGTGGGATGAAGCGGCCGGACCAACCTTACATGTCCACGCACATGAGACCGGTTCCACCGACTGACATGCAACTTATTTTGCATAAAGGTGGCTGGCGGGTGTTAGTTTCTCCTACTTTAGTTGAATCGAATTTGACTACGGCCGGTCCTTGAAGAAGGTTAAAACAACAAACTTGATAATCATCGTTGTGGTTTTTGCGTAGTTAAGAGCAGTTCTTGCTAGAAGCCCGTAGCAGCCATGTAAAACTTGCAACAACAAAGTAGGGGACGTCTAACTTGTTTTTGCAGGGCATGTTGTGATGTGATATGGTCAAGATATGATGTGATATATGTTGTTGAATGAGATGATCATGTTTTGTAATATCGACAACCGGCAGGAGCCTTAGGGTTGTCTCTTAATTATTGTATGAAATCCAAGCGCCATGTAATTGCTTTACTTTATCGCTATGCGTTAGCAATAGTTGTAGAAGCAACAGTTGGCGAGACGACCCCGATGCAACAATGGAGATCAAGGTGTCGAGCCGGTGACGATGGAGATCATGACGATGCTTTGGAGATGGAGTTCAAAAGCACAAGATGATGATGGCCATATCATGTCACATATTTTAATTGCATGTGATGTTCATCCTTTATGCATCTTATTTTGCTTAGAACGGCGGTAGCATTATAAGATGATCCCTTCACTAAATTTCAAGATAAAAGTGTTCTCCCCGAGTATGCACCGTTGCCAAAGTTCGTCGTTTCGAAGCACCTCTTGATGATCGGGTGTGATAGAGTCTACGTTCACATACAACGGGTGTAAGACAGTTTTGCACATGCAGAATACTTGGGTTAAACTTGACGAGCCTAGTATGTACAGACATGGTCTCGGAACACTGGAGACCGAAAGGTCAAATGTGAGTCATATAGTAGATATGATCAACATAGAGATGTTCACCATTGATGACTACCTCATCTCACGTGATGATCGGACATGGGTTAGTTGATTTGGATCATGTATCACTTAGATAACTTGAGGGATGTTTATTTAATTTGGATTTCATTAGTAATTTGATTAATTGAACTTAATTTATCATGAACTTAGTCTTAATAGTTTTTGCATATCTATGTTGTAGATCATGGCCCGTGCTACGGTTCCCCTGAATTTTAATGCGTTCCTAGAGAAAGCTAAGTTGAAAGATGATGGTAGCAACTACACGGACTGGGTCCATAACTTGAGGATTATCCTCATTGCTGCACAGAAGAATTATGTCCTTGATGCACCGCTAGGTGGCAGATGTGCTGCAGGAGCCACTGTAGATGTTATGAACGTCTGCAGACTCGATCTGATGACTACACGATAGTTCAGTGTGCCATGATTTACGGCCTAGAACCGGGACTTCAAAGATGTTTTGAACGTCACGGAGCATATGAGATGTTCCAAGAGCTGAAGTTGATATTTCAAGCTAATGCCCGGGTTGAGAGATATGAAGTCTCCAACAAGTTCTATAGCTGTAAGATGGAGGAGAACAGTTCTGTCAGTGAACACATACTCAAAATGTGTGGGTATCATAACCACTTGACTCAGCTGGGGATTGATCTTCAAGTTGAGAGTGTTATTGACAGAGTTCTTCAGTCACTGCCACCAAGCTACGAAGGCTTCGTGATGAACTATAATATGCAAGGGATGACGAAAACGATTCCCGAGCTCTTCGCAATACTTAAGGCCGCAGAGGTAGAAATCAAGAAGGAGCATCAAGTGTTGATGGTTAACAAGACCACTAGTTTCAAGAAAAAGTGCAAGGGAAAGAAAGGGAACTTCAAGAAGAATGGCAAGCAAGTTGCCACTCCCGTGAAGAAGCCCAAAGCTGGACCCAAGCCTGAAACTGAGTGCTTTTACTGCAAAGGAAATGGTCACTGGAAGCGGAACAGCCCCAAATACTTTGCGGATAAGAAGGATGGCAAAGTGAACAAAGGTATATTTGATATACATGTTATTGATGTGTACCTTACTAATGCTCGTATTTGTAACTCAAAATAAGAGCTACGGAATAAACAAAGATTGGCTAAGGACGAGGTGACGATGCGCGTCGGGAATGGTTCCAAGGTCGATGTGATCGCCATCGGCACGCTACCTCTACATCTTGTTGGGGAACGTAGAATTTCAAAAAATTTACCTACGATCACGCAAGATCTATCTATGAGATGCATAGCAACGAGCGGGAGAGTGTGTCCATGTACTCTCATAGACCAAAAGCGGAAGCGTTTAGTACCGCGGTTGATGTAGTCGAACATCTTTGCGATACAACCGATCAAGTACCGAACGCACGGCACCTCCGCGATCTGCACACGTTCAGATCGGTGACGTCCCTTGAACTCTAGATCCAGCTGAGGCCGAGGGAGAGTTTCGTCAGCACGATGGCGTGGTGACGGTGATGATGAAGTTACCGACGCAGGGCTTCGCCAAAGCACTACGACAATATGACCGAGGTGGAAATCTGTGGAGGGGGGCACCGCACACGGCTAAAACAATCAACTTGTGTGTCCTAGGGCGCCCCCCTCCCCCCGTATATAAAGGAGGGAGGGGGAGGCCGGCCGGCCTCAAGGGGCGCGCCAAGGGGGGAGGAATCCTACTCCTAGTAGGAGTAGGTTTCTCCCTTTCCTAGTCCAACTAGGAGGAGAAGGAAGGAGAGGGAGAGGGAGAGGGAAAGAGGGGCTGCGCCCCCTTCCCCTAGTCCAATTCGGACTCCCCTTGGGGGGGGGGGGGCGCCACCTCCTGGCTGCTGCCTCTCTCTCTCCTCCCTAAAGCCCACTAAGGGCCCATAACTTCCCCCTCCGGGGTGGGGCGGGGGGGGGTTCCGGTAACCCTCCGGCACTCCGGTTTTATCCGAAACCTTCCGGAACACTTCCGCTGTCCGAATAACATGGTCCAATTTATCAATCTTTATGTCTCGACCATTTCGAGACTCCTCATCATGTCCGTGATCTCATTCGGGACTCCGAACAACCTTCGGTACATCAAATCACATAAACTCATAATACAAATCGTCATCGAACGTTAAGCGTGCGGACCCTACGGGTTCGAGAACTATGTAGACATGACAGAGACTCATCTCCGGTCAATAACCAATAGCGGAACCTGGATGCTCATATTGGCTCCCACATATTCTACGAAGATCTTTACCGGTCAAACCGCATAACAACATACGTTGTTCCCTTTGTCATCGATATGTTACTTGCCCGAGATTTGATCGTCGGTATCATCATACCTAGTTCAATCTCGTTACCGGCAAGTCTCTTTACTCGTTCCGTAATGCATCATCCCGTAACTAACTCATTAGTCACATTGCTTGCAAGGCTTCATATGATGTGCATTACTGAGAGGGCCCAGAGATACCTCTCCGACAATCGGAGTGACAAATCCTAATCTCGATCTATGCCAACTCAACAAACACCATCGGAGACACCTGTAGAGCATCTTTATAATCACCCAGTTACGTTGTGATGTTTGATAGCACACAAAGTGTTCCTCCAGTATTCGGGAGTTGCATAATCTCATAGTCATAGGAACATGTATAAGTCATGAAGAAAGCAATAGCAACAAATTAAACGATCATCGTGCTAGGCTAACGGATGGGTCTTGTCAATCACATCATTCTCTAATGATGTTATCTCGTTCATCAAATGACAACTCATGTCTATGGCTAGGAAACTTAACCATCTTTGATTAACGAGCTAGTCAAGTAGAGGCATACTAGTGACACTCTGTTTGTCTATGTATCCACACATGTACTAAGTTTCCGGTTAATACAATTCTAGCATGAATAATAAACATTTATCATGATATAAGGAAATATAAATAACAACTTTATTATTGCCTCTAGGGCATATTTCCTTCAGTCTTCCACTTGCACTAGAGTCAATAATCTAGATTACACAGTAATGATTCTAACACCCATGGAGTCTTGGTGCTGATCATGTTTTGCTCGTGAGAGAGGCTTAGTCAATGGGTCTGCAACATTCAGATCCGTATGTATTTTGCAAATCTCTATGTCTCCCTCCTTGACTTGATCACGGATGGAATTGAAGCGTCTCTTGATGTGCTTGGTTCTCTTGTGAAATCTAGATTCCTTTGCCAAGGCAATTGCACCAGTATTGTCACAAAAGATTTTCATTGGACCCAATGCACTAGGTATGACACCTAGATCGGATATGAACTCCTTCATCCAGACTCCTTCATTTGCTGCTTCCGAAGCAGCTATGTACTCCGCTTCACATGTAGATCCCACCACGACTCTTTTCTTAGAACTGCACCAACTGACAGCTCCACCGTTCAGTATAAATACGTATCCGGTTTGTGACTTAGAGTCATCCGGATCAGTGTCAAAGCTTGCATCGACGTAACCATTTACGACGAGCTCTTTGTCACCTCCATAAACGAGAAACATATCCTTAGTCTTTTTTAGGTATTTCAGGATGTTCTTGACTGCTGTCCAGTGATCCACTCCTGGATTACTTTGGTACCTCCCTGCTAAACTAATAGCAAGGCACACATCAGGTCTGGTACACAACATTGCATACATGATAGAACCTATGGCTGAAGCATAGGGAATGACTTTCATTTTCTCTCTATCTTCTGCAGTGGTCGGGCATTGAGTCTGACTCAACTTCACACCTTGTAACACAGGCAAGAACCCTTTCTTTGCTTGATCCATTTTAAACTTCTTCAAAACTTTATCACGGTATGTGCTTTGTGAAAGTCCAATTAAGCGTCTTGATCTATCTCTATAGATCTTGATGCCCAATATATAAGCAGCTTCACCGAGGTCTTTCATTGAAAAACTCTTGTTCAAGTATCCTTTTATGCTATCCAGAAATTCTATATTATTTCCAATCAACAATATGTCATCCACATATAATATTAGAAATGCTACAGAGCTCCCACTCACTTTCTTGTAAATACAGGCTTCTCCAAAAGTCTGTATAAAACCATATGCTTTGATCACACTATCAAAACGTTTATTCCAACTCCGAGATGCTTGCACCAGTCCATAAATGGATCGCTGGAGCTTGCATAATTTGTTAGCATCCTTTTGATCGACAAAACCTTCAGGTTGCATCATATACAACTCTTCTTCCAGAAATCCATTCAGGAATGCAGTCTTGACATCCATTTGCCAAATTTCATAATCATAAAATGCAGCAATTGCTAACATGATTCGGACGGACTTAAGCATCGCTACGGGTGAGAAGGTCTCATCGTAGTCAACTCCTTGAACTTGTCGAAAACCTTTCGCAACAAGTCGAGGCTTGTAGACAGTAACATTACCGTCAGTGTCAGTCTTCTTCTTGAAGATCCATTTATTTTCTATGGCTTGCCGATCATCGGGCAAGTCAACCAAAGTCCACACTTTGTTCTCATACATGGATCCCATCTCAGATTTCATGGCCTCAAGCCATTTCGCGGAATCTGGGCTCATCATCGCTTCCTCATAGTTCGTAGGTACATGGTCAAGTAACATGACCTCCAGAACAGGATTACCGTACCACTCTGGTGCGGATCTTACTCTGGTTGACCTACGAGGTTCGGTAGTAACTTGATCTGAAGTTACATGATCATTATCATTAGCTTCCTCACTAATTGGTGTAGGAGTCACAAGAACTGATTTCTGTGATGAACTACTTTCCAATAAGGGAGCAGGTACATTTACCTCATCAAGTTCTACTTTCCTCCTACTCACTTCTTTCGAGAGAAACTCCTTCTCTAGAAAGGATCCATTCTTAGCGACGAATGTCTTGCCTTCGGATCTGTGATTGAAGGTGTACCCAACAGTCTCCTTTGGGTATCCTATGAAGACACATTTCTCCGATTTGGGTTTGAGCTTATCAGGTTGAAGCTTTTTCACATAAGCATCACAACCCCAAAATTTAAGAAACGACAACTTGGGTTTCTTGCCAAACCACAGTTCATAAGGTGTCGTCTCAACGGATTTAGATGGTGCCCTATATAACGTGAATGCAACCGTCTCTAAAGCATAACCCCAAAACGATAGCGGTAAATCAGTAAGAGACATCATAGATCGCACCATATCTAATAAAGTGCGGTTACAATGTTCGGACACACCATTATGCTGTGGTGTTCCGGGTGGCGTGAGTTGCGAAACTATTCCGCATTGTTTCAAATGAAGACCAAACTCGTAACTCAAATATTCTCCTCCACGATCGGATCCCAGAAACTTTATTTTCTTGTTACGATGATTTTCCACTTCACTCTGAAATTCTTTGAATTTTTCAAATGTTTTAGACTTATGTTTCATCAAGTAGATATACCCATATCTGCTCAAATCATCTGTGAAGGTTAGAAAATAATGATACCCGCCGCGAGCCTCAATATTCATTGGACCACATACATCAGTATGTATGATTTCCAACAAATCTATTGCTCACTCCATTGTTCCGGAGAACGGAGTTTTAGTCATCTTGCCCATGAGGCATGGTTCGCAAGTACCAAGTGATTCATAATCAAGTGATTCCAAAAGTCCATCAGAATGGAGTTTCTTCATGCGCTTTACACCAATATGACCTAAACGACAGTGCCACAAATAAGTTGCACTATCATTATCAACTCTGCATCTTTTGGCTTCAATATTATGAATATGTGTGTCACTACTATCGAGATTCAACAAAAATAGACCACTCTTCAAGGGTGCATGACCATAAAAGATATTACTCATATAAATAGAACAACCATTATTCTCAGATTTATATGAATAACCGTCTCGCATCAAACAAGATCCAGATATAATGTTCATGCTTAACGCTGGCACCAAATAACAATTATTCAGGTCTAAAACTAATCCCGAAGTAGATGTAGAGGTAGCGTGCCGACGGCGATCACATCGACTTTGGAACCATTTCCCACGCGCATCGTCACCTCGTCCTTAGCCAATCTTCGCTTAATCTGTAGTCCCTGTTTCGAGTTGCAAATATTAGCAACAGAACCAGTATCAAATACCCAGATACTACTGTGAGCATTAGTAAGGTACACATCAATAACATGTATATCACATATACCTTTGTTCAGCTGGCCATCCTTCTTATCCGCCAAATACTTGGGGCAATTCTGCTTCCAGTGACCAGTCCCTTTGCAGTAGAAGCACTCAGTCTCAGGCTTAGGTCCAGACTTGGGCTTCTTCACTTGAGCAGCAACTTGCTTGCCGTTCTTCTTGAAGTTCCCCTTCTTCCATTTACCCCTTTTCTTGAAACTGGTGGTCTTGTTGACCATCAACACTTGATGCTCCTTCTTGATTTCTACCTCCGCAGCCTTTAGCATTGCGAAGAGCTCGGGAATTGTCTTATCCATCCCTTGCATATTATAGTTCATCACGAAGCTTTTGTAGCTTGGTGGCAGTGATTGAAGAACTCTGTCAATGACACTATCAACCGGAAGATTAACTCACAGCTGAGTCAAGTGATTATGATACCCAGACATTTTGAGTATATGTTCACTGACAGAACTATTCTCCTCCATTTTGCAGCTGTAGAACTTATTGGAGACTTCATATCTCTCAATCCGGGCATTTGCTTGAAATATTAACTTCAACTCGTGGAACATCTCATATGCTCCATGACGTTCAAAACGTCGTTGAAGTCCCGGTTCTAAGCCGTAAAGCATGGCACACTGAACTATCAAGTAGTCATCAGCTTTGCTCTGCCAGGCATTCACAACGTCCGGCGTTGCACCTGCAGCGGGTCTTGCACCTAGCGGTGCTTCCAGGACGTAATTCTACTGTGCAGCAATGAGGATAATCCTCAAGTTACGGACCCAGTCCGTGTAGTTGCTACCATCATCTTTCAACTTAGCTTTCTCTAGGAACGCATTAAAATTCAAAGGAACAGTAGCACGGGCCATTGATCTACAACAACATAGACATGCAAAATACTATCAGGTACTAAGTTCATGATAAATTAAAGTTCAATTAATCATATTACTTAAGAACTCCCACTTAGATAGACATCCCTCTAATCATCTAAGTGATCACGTGATCCAAATCAACTAAACCATGTCCGATCATCACGTGAGATGGAGTAGTTTACAATGGTGAACATCACTATGTTGATCATATCTACTATATGATTCATGCTCGACCTTTCGGTCTCAGTGTTCCGAGGCCATATCTGCATATGCTAGGCTCGTCAAGTTTAACCCGAGTATTGTGCGTGTGCAAAACTGGCTTGCACCCGTTGTATGTGAACGTAGAGCTTATCACACCTGATCATCACATGGTGTCTCGGCACGACAAACTTTTGCAATGGTGCATACTCAGGGAGAACACTTGTACCTTGAAATTTAGTGAGAGATTATCTTATAATGCTACCATCGAACTAAGCAAAATAAGATGCATAAAGGATAAACATCACATGCAATCAATATAAGTGATATGATATGGCCATCATCATCTTGTGCCTTTGATCTCCATCTCCAAAGCACCGTCATGATCACCATCGTCACCGCTGCGACACCTTGATCTCCATCATAGCATCGTTGTCATCTCGCCAACTATTGCTTCTACGACTATCGCTACTGCTTAGTGATAAAGTAAAAACAATTACATGGCGATTGCATTGCATACAATAAAGTGACAACCATATGGCTCCTTCCAGTTGCCGATAACTCTGTTACAAAACATGATCATCTCATACAATAAAATATAGCATCATGTCTTGACCATATCATATCACAGCATGCCCTGCAAAAACAAGTTAGACGTCCTCTACTTTGTTGTTGCAAGTTTTGCGTGGCTGCTACGGGCTGAGCAAGAACCATTCTTACCTACGCATCAAAACCACAATGATTTTTCGTCAAGTGTGCTATTTTAACCTTCAACAAGGACCGGGCGTAGTCACACTTGATTCAACTAAAGTTGGAGAAACTGACACCCACTAGCCACCTGTGTGCGAAGCACGTCGGTAGAACCAGTCTCGCGTAAGCGTACGCGTAATGTTGGTCTGAGTCGCTTCATCCAACAATACCGCCAAATCAAAGTATGACATGCTGGTAAGTAGTATGACTATTATCGCCCACAACTCTTTGTGTTCTACGCGTGCATATAACATCTACGCATAGACCTGGCTCGGATGCCACTGTTGGGGAACGTAGAATTTCAAAAATTTACCTACGATCACGCAAGATCTATCTATGAGATGCATAGCAACGAGCGGGAGAGTGTGTCCACATACCCTCGTAGACCGAAAGCGGAAGCGTTTAGTAACGCGGTTGATGTAGTCGAACATCTTCGCGATCCAACCGATCAAGTACCGAACGCACAGCACCTCCGCGATCTGCACACGTTCAGCTCGATGACGTCCCTTGAACACTAGATCCAGATGAGGCCGAGGAAGAGTGTCGTCAGCACGATGGCGTGGTGACGGTGATGATGAAGTTACCGACGCAGGGTTTCGCCTAAGCACTACGACAATATGACCGAGGTGGAAATCTGTGGAGGGGGGCACCGCACACGGCTAAAACAATCAACTTGTGTGTCCTAGGGTGCCCCCTCCCCCCGTATATAAAGGAGGGAGGGGGAGGCCGATCGGCCTCAAGGGGCGCGCCAAGGGGGGAGGAATCCTACTCCTAGTAGGAGTAGGTTTCTCCCTTTCCTAGTCCAACTAGGAGGAGAAGGAAGGAGAGGGAGAGGGAGAAGGAGAGGGAAAGAGGGGCTGCGCCCCCTTCCCCTAGTCCAATTCGGACTCCCCTTGGGGGGGGGGGCGCCACCTCCTGGCTGCTGCCCTCTCTCTCCCCTAAAGCCCACTAAGGGCCCATAACTTCCGGGGGGGGGGGGGGGGGTTCCGGTAACCCTCCAGCACTCCGATTTTATCCGAAACCTTCCGGAACACTTCCGCTGTCCGAATAACATGGTCCAATATATCAATCTTTATGTCTCGACCATTTCGAGACTCCTTGTCATGTCCGTGATCTCATCCGGGACTCCGAACAACCTTCAGTACATCAAATCACATAAACTCATAATACCAATCGTCATCGAATGTTAAGCGTGCGGACCCTACGGGTTCGAGAACTATGTAGACATGACCGAGACTCATCTCCAGTCAATAACCAATAGCGGAACCTGGATGCTCATATTGGCTCCCACATATTCTACGAAGATCTTTATCGGTCAAACCGCATAACAACATACGTTGTTCCCTTTGTCATCGGTATGTTACTTGCCCGAGATTTGATCGTCGGTATCATCATACCTAGTTCAAACTCATTACCGGCAAGTCTCTTTACTCGTTCTGTAATGCATCATCCCGTAACTAACTCATTATTCACATTGCTTGCAAGGCTTCATATGATGTGCATTACTGAGAGGGCCCAGAGATACCTCTCCGACAATCGTAGTGACAAATCCTAATCTCGATCTATGCCAACTCAACAAACACCATCGGAGACACCTGTAGAGCATCTTTATAATCACCCAGTTACGTTGTGACGTTTGATAGCACACAAAGTGTTCCTCCGGTATTCGGGAGTTGCATAATCTCATAGTCATAGGAACATGTATAAGTCATGAAGAAAGCAATAGCAACAAACTAAACGATCATCATGCTAGGCTAACAGATGGGTCTTGTCAATCACATCATTCTCTAATGATGTGATCTCGTTCATCAAATGACAACTCATGTCTATGGCTAGGAAACTTAACCATCTTTGATTAACGAGCTAGTCAGGTAGAGGCATACTAGTGACACTCTGTTTGTCTATGTATCCACGCATGTACTAAGTTTCCGGTTAATACAATTCTTGCATGAATAATAAACATTTATCATGATATAAGGAAATATAAATAACAACTTTATTATTGCCTCTAGGGCATATTTCCTTCACATCTACCTTCGGGATTAGTTTTAGACATCAATAATTGTTATTTGGTGCCAGCGTTGAGCATGAACATTATATCTGGATCTTGTTTATTGCGAGACGGTTATTCATTTAAATTGGAGAATAATGGTTGTTCTATTTATATGAGTAATATCTTTTATGGTCATGCAGCCTTGATGAATGGTCTATTCTTGTTGAATCTCGATCATAGTGATACACATATTCATAATATTGATGCCAAAAGATGCAAAGTTGATAATGATAGTACAACATACTTGTGGCACAGCCATTTAGGTCATATTGGTGTAAAGCACATGAAGAAACTCCATGCGGATGGACTTTTGGAATCACTTGATACTTGCGAACCATGCCTCATGGTCAAGATGACTAAAACTTCGTTCTTCGGAACAATGGAGTGAGCTAATGACTTATTGGAAATAATACATACCAATGTATGCGGTCCAATGAGTGTTGAGGCACGCGGAGGGTATCGTTATTTTCTGACCTTCATAGATGATTTGAGTAGGTATGGATATATCTACTTGATGAAACACAAATCTGAAACATTTGAAAAGTTCAAGGAATTTCAGAGTGAAGTGGAGAATCATCGTTACAAGAAAATAAAGTTTCTACGATATGATCGCGGAGGCGAATATTTGAGTTACGAGTTTGGCCTTCATTTAAAACAATGTGGATTTGTTTCACAACTCACGCCACCTGGAACACCACAACGTAATGGTGTGTCCGAACGTCATAACCGTACTTTATTAGATATGGTGCATTCTATGATGTCTCTTACCGATTTACCACTAACATTTTGGGGTTATGCATTAGAGACAGCTGCATTCACGTTAAATAGGGCACCGTCTAAATCCGTCGAGACGACACCGTATGAACTATGGTTTGGCAAGAAACCTAAGCTATCGTTTCTTATAGTTTGGGGATGCGACACTTATGTCAAAAGGCTTCTGCTTGATAAGCTCGAACCCAAATCGGAGAAGTGCATCTTCATAGGATACCCTAAGGAAACTATTGGGTACACCTTCTACCACAGACCCAAAGGCAAGATCTTTGTTGCCAAGAATGGGTCCTTTCTAGAGAAGGAGTTTCTCTCAAAAGAAGTGAGTGGGAGGAAAATTAGAACTTGATGAGGTAATTGTACCTTCTCTCGAATTGGAAAGTAGCATATCACAGAAAACCGTTCCCGTGATGCCTACACCAACTAGAGAGGAAGCAAATGATGATCATGAAACTTCAGATCAAGTTACTACTAAACCTCATAGGTCGATCAGAACACGTTCCACACCAGAGTGGTACGGTAAACCTGTCCTGGAAGTCATGTTATTAGACCATGGAGAACCTACGAACTATGAAGAAGCTATGATGAGCCCAGATTCCGATAAATGGCTTAAGGCCATGAAATCTGAGATAGGATCCATGTATGAGAACAAAGTGTGGACTTTGGTGGACCTGCCCAATGATCGGTAAGCCATTGAGAATAAATGGATCTTCAAGAAGAAGACAGATGCTGATGGTAATGTCACTATCTACAAAGCTCGACTTGTCACAAAAGGTTTTCGACAAGTTCAAGGGGTTGACTACGATGAGACTTTCTCACCCATAGCGATGCTTAAGTCTGTCCGAATCATGTTAGCAATTGCCGCATTTTATAATTATGAAATCCGGCAAATGGATGTCAAAACTGCATTCCTTAATGGATTTCTTAAAGAAGAGTTGTATATGATGCAACCAGAAGGTTTTCTCAATCCTAAAGGTGCTAACAAAGTGTGCAAAGCTCCAGCGATCCATCTATGGACTGGTGCAAGCATCTTGGAGTTAGAATATATGCTTTGATGAGGTGATCAAAGCATATGGTTTTATACAGACTTACGGTGAAGCCTGTATTTACAAGAAAGTGAGTGGGAGCTCTGTAGCATTTCTGATATTATATGTGGATGAAATATTGTTGATTGGAAATGATATAGAATTTCTGGATAGCATAAAAGGATACTTGAATAAGAATTTTTCAATGAAAGACCTCGGTGAAGCTGCTTATATATTTGGCATCAAGATCTATAGGGATAGATCAAGATGCTTAATAGGACTTTCACAAAGCACATACCTTGACAAAGTTTTGAAGAAGTTCAAAATGGATCAGTCAAAGAAAGAGTTCTTGCCTATGTTCCAAGGTGTGAAATTGAGTCAGACTCAAATCCTGACCACATCAGAAGATAGAGAGAAAATGAAAGTCATTCCCTATGCCTCAGCCATAGGTTCTATCATGTATGCTATGCTGTGTACCAGACCTTGCCATAAGTTTGGCAGGGAGGTACCAAAGTAATCCAGGAGTGGATCACTGGATAACGGTCAAGAACATCCTAAAGTACCTGAAAAGGACCAAGGATGTGTTTCTCGTTTATGGAGGTGATGAAGAGCTTGTCATAAATGGTTTCATCGATGCTAGCTTTGACACTGATCCGGATGACTCTAAGTCACAAACCGGATACGTATTTATATTGAGTGCTGGAGCTGTCAGTTGGTGCAGTTCCAAGCAAAGCGTCGTGGCGGGATCTACGTGTGAAGCGGAGTACATAGCTGCTTCGAAAGCAGCGCATGAAGGAGTCTGGATGAAGGAGTTCATATCCGATCTGGGTGTAATACCCAGTTGAAAGGATCTAGATGACGACTAGAGGGGGGGGGGGGTGAATAGGCGTTTTAAAACTGTTACGGATTTGGCTTTATCCTAATGCGGAATTAAACTAAACGGATACCTTTCAAGCACAAAACCTAAATATGCTAGGCTCAACTAAGTGCACCAACAATCTATGCTAAACAAGGTAGGCACTTAAGGAAACTAGCAAGCACAAACTATATCACAAGATATGGAAATGTAGGAACAACTAAGCAATTCAACTAGCACAAGATATATCAATATGAGCAAGTATGAATTGCGGTAAGTAAAGGGTGAGGGTATGAGATAACCACAAGTCAGTCGGAGACGCGGATTTATCCCGAAGTTCACACTCGTGAGAGTGCTAATCTCCGTTAGAGCGGTGCCGAAGCCAAAGCTTCGGGGCGCCACCAAGTGGTTCACCGTATTCTCCCTTTCGAGTCACCCCCAACGGATGAGCCTCGATTCACTCGGGGTTGGTCTTGAAGGCGACCACCACACCTTTACAAACTTCTTCGAATCACACCACAAGCAAGGAAGCTTTCGGAGGAACCTTGACCACTTAGGCCACTTCAACACCCTTCCCCGGAGCACACCACAAGAGGAAGCTTCCGGGGGAACCTTGACCACCTAGGCCACTTCACAATCTTCACAATATGTCACCAAACCGTCTAGGAGGCGGAAGCCTCCAAGAGTAATAAACTCACAAGCTCTCACTCGAACTAATCGATGCGGGGAGCTCAAACCAATGCAACAAATGCAATGCAAGGTTAAGCAACAAATGCTCAACCCACTCTCTCAATCTCACAAGATGCAACTCAAGAAAGTAGGAGATTGAAGAGAGGGGATGCAATGGATAGGATCAACAAATGGCTCACAAATCCATCCACAAATCCCCCTTCACATAGAGGGGAGATAGGGGTTTGGGAGAGGTGGAGAGAGGCTCAAAATGGTGTTTAGAAGGTGTGTGAACAGCCCCCAAACCGGAGGGGGGACGCAGCCCTTAAATAGTCAAACACAGAAACTAGCCATTGGGGCTCAACGGGCATTTCCTGGGCACCCCGTGCACAAGGGGGGTTAGACCCCGTGCACACGGGGTCCCGTGTGCACGGTACAAGTCCGTGTCCACGGGGTACCCCAGGACAGCCAGCAGCAGCCCACTCAAATGATGATAACTTTGGCATACGGACTCCGAATTCGATGATCTTGGGCTCGTTTTGAAGCTATGGAAAAGCCCAAGGTCCTCACATAGAGAACCACCCAAGATCAACAAGAAAGAATGATGCAAGTAATGCAAAGGTTTGAGCTCTCTACATACGATGCGATCAAGCTACTTGCCCGAGAGTCCCCCTTGATAGTACGGCTATCGAACCTATAATCCGGTCTCCCACCAAGCACTATGAGACCGGCAAAACTAGGAAAACCTAGCTAAGTTATACCTTTGCCTTGCATATTCCACTTGAGCTTGATGATGACTTTAATGCTTGCCTCAAGTTGGAATCCCTTTCTTGTCCACAACCACTTGGTGAACATACTCGAATTGCTTCCTCATATTGTAATGAGGGAAGCCTTAACTTAAGCCCACCTTCACATGTGCATTATCATGATGTGGACCGCAAGCTTCAAAGTATATAACCTCCGGCTTCTCATCTTGCACTTGGACTCCTCGAACCCGATGACCATCACCTCTTGATGTCATCCACACATAGGCTACTTGAAATCTTTCCTTTTGTTGCAAGCCCATGAGAAACACCTAACACACATAGACATAACAAACACATAGCATGGGTTAGGTAACAAAGCACAATTCACAGTTACTTACCATACCACTAGATCACTTGATCTCATGTGGTACAATGTTTGTGCTTTGTGGGTTGACCACTTAGATATAATCTTTGAGCTTCATCTTGGTCAACCAACATCTTTACTTCAAGCTCCATCTTGGTTTCTTGAAAGCCACAATGAACTCTTCATTTCCCTTCATTGCTTCAAGACTATATCACCAAAGACTCTTTCATGACCATATCAAGTTCCACTATGAATATCATCTTGGTCACCACTTGCCCTTCTAAGAACTCCATCACAAGCTCTTGAGAGGCACCATGAATTCTTCACTCTAGTTGCTTGCTTCAAGACTTGATCAACCGAAACCCAACACATGAGCTCACCATGATCTTGTCTTGAAACCATAACTCAAATTCTTCTATTTGATTATTCTCTCAAGCCTTGATCCTCAGAAGCCCAAATATGTCAATCTTTGAGATCCTCCAAAGAACTGAAACCTCACTGGATATTGGATCTCGAGAGCCAACACCTAGGCCCCGTGAGCACGGGGTATCCAGAGAGTTGACACTCGACCCCGTGCACACGGTACAAGCCCGTGTGCAAGGGGTATCCAGAGAGGGATACCATGAGGACTTCTTCGGATGCTTTGATGGCAATCTTCACATAACAACCCAAATAACTTCAAGCATCACTATGGAACATATCTTCATATAAGATCCAATGCACTTGATGCTCCATAGGAATTGTCATTTAATACCAAAGCTTAGAGCACATATAACTTCATCTATATGGACTTCATCCTTGATTCCATCCAATATCCTTGAGACACTATCTTCATATATATGGACTTCATCCTTGATTTAGTCCAATATCCTTGTGGCACCATCTATGGACAACCCTTCAAATATATCTCACTGAAAACATTAGTCCATGGAGATTGTCATTCAATTACCAAAACCACACTTAGGGGCTAGATGCACTTTCACCAGTGCATCGGGTCCAATGAAAATCTTTTGTGACAACACTGGAGCAATTGACTTAGTGAAGGAATCCAGGTTTCACGAGAGAACCAAACACATCAAGAGATTCTTCAACTCCATTCGTGAAAAGGTCAAGGATGGAGACATAGAGATTTGCAAAATACATACGGATCTAAATGTAGCAGACCCATTGACTAAGCCTCTTCCGCGAGCAAAACATGATGAAGACCAAGACTCCATGGGTGTTAGATTCATTACAATGTAATCTAGATTATTGACTCTAGTGCAAGTGGGAGACTGATGGAAATATGTCCTAGAGGCAATAATAAAGTTATTATTATTTTATTTCCTTATTCATGATAAAGGTTTATTGTTCATGCTAGAATTGTATTGATCGGAAACTTAAATACATGTGTGAATACATAAACAAATACCGTGTCCCTAGTAAGCCTCTACTAGACTAGCTCGTTGATCAAAGATGGTTAAGGTTTCCTAACCATGGACATGTGTTGTCACTTGATAACGGGATCACATCATTAGGAGAATGATGTGATGGACAAGACCCATCCGTTAGCTTAGCATATGATCGTTCAGTTTATTACTATTGCTTTCTTAATGTCAAATACATATTCCTTCGACTATGAGATCATGCAACTCCCGGATGCCGGAGGAATACCTTGTGTGCTATCAAATGTCACAACATAACTGGGTGATCATAAAGATGCTCTACAGGTATCACCGAAGTTGTCTGTTGAGTTGGCATGGATCGAGATTAGGATTTGTCACTCCGTGTATTAGAGAGGTATCTCTGGGCCCTCTCGATAATATACATCACAAGAAGCTTGCAAGCAAAGTGACTAAGGAGTTAGTTACGAGATGATGTATTACGGAATGAGTAAAGAGACTTGCCGGTAATGAGATTGAACTAGGTATGAAGATACCGACGATCGAATCTCGGGAAAGTAACATGCCGACAGACAAAGGGAATTATGTATGTTGTCATAAGGTTCGACTGATCAAGATCTTTGCAGAATATGTAGGAACTAATATGGGCATCCAGGTTACGCAATTGGTTATTGACCTGAGAGGCGTCTCGGTCATGTCTACATCATTCTCGAACTCGTACGGTCCGCATGCTTAACGTTCGTTGATGATATAGTATTATATGAGTTATGTGGTTTGGTGACCGAATGTTGTTCGGAGTCCCGGATGAGATCACGGACATGACGAGGAGCTCCGAAAGGGTCTGGAGGTAAAGATTTATATATAGGTCAATGCTATTTGGACACCGGAAAGGTTTCAGAGTGAACCAGGTATTCATCGGATCACCGGAAGGGGTTCCGGGAGGCCCCGGGAGGTCTATGGGCCTAATGGGCCAAAGGGAGGCTCACACCAGACCACAAGGGGGCTGGCGCACCCTCTCCGTGGCCACCAGCCCTAGAGAAGGAAAGGGAGGAAGGCTAGCCCCTCCTGCCTTCCCCTCCTCACGGGAGAAAGGAAAGGGGGGGGGGGGGCACCCCCTCCTGCCTTCTCCATGGCGCCAAACAAGGAAGGGGGGAGGGCGCCAAAGGGCAAGCGCCCAAGGGGGCCGGCCGACCACCTTGGGGCGCACCCAAGGCTGCCTCCCCTCCCCCCACCCATATATATGAGAGGGAGGGGTGCCACACAACCCATGACAATCTCTTAGCCGTGTGTGGCGCCCCTCTACATAGTTTAGTCCTCCGTCCAGTTTTCCGCAGTGCACGGCGAAGCCCTGCGAGAATGAGTTCACCATCATCGTCACCACGCCGTCGTGCTGCCGGAACTCATCTACTACTTCGCCCGTCTTGCTGGATCAAGAAGGCGAGGACATCATCGAGCTGAACGTGTGCTAAACACGGAGGTGTCGTACGTTCGGTACTTGATTGGTTGGATCGCAAAGAAGTTCGACTACATCAACCGCGTTAATAAACTCTTCCGCTTTACATCTACGAGGGTACGTAGACATACTCTCCCCTCTCGTTGCTATGCATCTCCATGGATAGATCTTTCGTGTGCGTACAATTTTTTTGTTTTCCATGCAATGTTCCCCCAACATGTATCAGGGGGTATAAGCCATGGCAAAGTTAGAATATAGTAGATATAATGCAATCAAAAAATTTGAATGGGTTTGCAATAGTACTTAAAGTAAAGATTGGTTTTCTTATACTAGCGGATCTCACGAAGGTTTTGTTAAGTTTTGTGTGATTGAAGTTTTCAAGTTTTGGGTGAGATCACGACGGATGAAGGAATAAGGAGTGAAAAGAGCCTAAGCTTCTGGATGCCCATGGCACCCCAAGTTAATATTCAAGGAGAAGCAAGCAACTAAGCTTGGGGATGCCCTGGAAGGCATCCCATCTTTCTTCTAACGACCATCGGTATTTTACTTGGAGCTATATTTTTATTCGTCACATATCATGAGTTTTGCTTGGAGCGTCTTGTATTATATGAGTCTTTGCTTGTTTTGCTTTTTAGTTTGTCACAAGTATCCTTGCTGGACACACCTATTTGAGACAGCCAAAATTATGCTATGATTTGTTAGAATTGCTCTCTATGCTTCACTTAAATTTTTTGAGCTATGGAATTGCTCTAGCGCTTCACTTATATCTTTTTGAGCACGGTGTGCTTTAGTAAAATTTTGAAGAAATCCTCTCATGCTTCACTTATATTATTTTGAGAGACAAAAAATTTTATGCTCATGTTCTTCACTTAGATTTGTTTGAGCTTGTCAAAAGCAATTGCAATTTATGAAACTAGTCCCAAAGTGATAGATATTCAAGAGGGATATAATAAAAACTTTCATGAAGATCATTGGACAAAATAAACTTGATTATTTGTAATAGTTTTGAGATATGATGATAGTGATATGTGAGCCATGTTGGTGAGTAATTATGCTTTAGTAAGAATATTGGTGTTAAGGTTTGTGATTCCCTATGCAAGCACAAAAGTCAATAGTTATGCAATGAAATTACATCCTACTTGTGGTGCATTATTCGGTGTTAATTATGCAGTTATGCTTAATGCTCACTTATGTAATTTTTCGTTTCTTGGTTGGTTGCTTCTCAATCTTTTTGCTAGCCTCCTCTTGCACTAAGTAGAAATACTACTTGTGCATCCAAAACCTTTAAACCCAGTTTTGCCATATGAGTCCACCATACCTACCTATATGCGGTATTTTCGTGCCGTTCTAAGCAAATTTGTATGTGCCATCTCTAATGTTCAAAATGAATTTTCTTTTTGTGTGCTCGTACCACTCATGAAGCGGCAGGGGGTGGCCAATATTTTTCATGCTAGATGTGTTATTCTCAAGATGAGTGTTGATTCACTTGTCATAGCACAAGAATACGACCGTAATAGGGATGCCCAGTCCCAAAATGAAAAATAAATTTACTTTATGTTGTCAAATAATAAATTCCTTGGAAAGTGTTGGTATGGACGGTACCCGTGGATACGGCTAGGCGTGGAGTGTGAAAGTATGGTGGAAAAAGAATGAACTTTATTTTATGTTTGGGAACCGCCTATGATACATCCAGCATGGAAAGTGTTGGGAATTACTCGGTTGTTTTCGTTGACGGGAAAAGTATGCCTCTCAAAAATTTTCATCTCTCAATTTAAGCTTTGAGCTCTGGCACCTCTACAAATCCCTACTTCCCTCTGCGAAGGGCCTATCTATTTACTTTATGCAATTTTTATTTTTATTTGAGTCTCCATCTTCTCTTATAAAGCACCAACTAAGGGGCACTATGATCGTACTTGAGCATTGGATGTAGCTAATATGTGAGTGTGTTTCATGAATGGATCAATGATTGAGCATGATGGGCTAGGGATAACTTCCTTTAGTGTTGATATTTTGAAAGACATGGTTGCTTGTTGATATGCTTGAGTATTGAAATCTTCATGTCAAAACTAGACTATTGCTTTGAACCATATAAAAGTCAAAATGTCCATGCTACAAAAGAAAAGAATACATGATGAACATGTTAGGCAGCATTCCACATCAAAAATTCTATTTTTATCATTTACCTACTCGAGGACGAGTAGGAATTAAGCTGGGGGATGTTGATACGTCTCCAACGTATCTATAATTTTTGCTTGTTCCATGCTATTATATTATAATTCTTGGATGTTTTACAATCATTTTATATAATTTTTTGTGACTAACCTATTGACATAGTGCCTAGTGCCAGTTGCTGTTTTTTGCTTGTTTTTTACTTCATAGAATATTAGTACCAAACGGAGTCCAAACGTAGCGAAACTTTTTGGAGAGTTTTTCTGGACTAGAAGACACCCAGTGGGCCAAAGAAGTACCAGAGGGGAGGCTTGAGGTGAGCACAAGACACCTGGGTGCGCCAGGAGGCCCAGGCGTGCTTAGGTGGGTTGTGCCCACCTCGGTGACCTCCCACACCGCCTCTTTGCCCTATAAATTCCTAAATATTCCAAAAACCCTAGGGGAGTCGACGAAACACAATTCCAGTCGCCGCAATTTCCAGAACCATAAGATCCAATCTAGACACCATCACGGAGGGGTTCATCATTCTCATTGGTGCCTCTCCGATGATGCGTGAGTAGTTCACCATAGACCTAAGGGTCCATAGGCAGTAGCTAGATGGCTTCCTCCCTCTCTTTTGATTCTCAATACAATGGCCTCTTGGAGATCTATTTGATGTAACTCTTTTTTGCGGTGTGTTTGTTGGGATCCGATGAACTTTGAGTTTAAGATCAGATCTATATCCATGAATATTATTTGAGTCTTCTTTTGATCTCTTATAGGCATGATTATTTATAGCCTCGTATTTCTTCTTCGAATCTTTGGTTTAGTTAGGCCAACTAGATCGATTTTTCTTGCCATGGGAAGAGGTGCTTTGTGATGGGTTCGATCTTGCGGTGTTCTTTCCCAGTGACGGAAGGGACAGCAAGACACGTATGTATCATTGCTATTAAGGATAACAAGATGGGGGCTATTCCTACATGAATAGATCTCGTCTACATCATGTCATCATTCTTATTGCATTACTCCGTTTCTCCATGAACTTAATACACTTGATGCATGCTGGATAGCCGTCGATGTGTGGAGTAATAGTAGTAGATGCAGGCAGGAGTCGGTCTACTAATCTTGGACATGATGCCTATATATTGATCATTTCCTTGGATATCGTCATAATTATTCGATCTTCTATCAATTGCCCAACAGTAATTTGTTTACCCACCGTATGCTATTTTCTCGAGAGAAGCCACTAGTGAAATCTACGGCCCCCGGGTCTATTCTTTATCATATTTTCTTTGAGATCTATTTTTATTTGCTTTTATTTTCAGATATATTATTCCAAAAACCCAAAAATACCTTGCTGCACTTTTTTATTACTTATTTTATTTGATGTTTTATCGAGAGCTATTTATGCAATCTATCACGAATATTATCCCGTCAACTTGCCAATTTCTGGCGCCGTTACCTAGGAGGGATTGACAACCCCTCTTATGCGTTGGGTTGCAAGTATTTGCTCTTTGTGTGCAGGCACTGTTTACATAGTGTTGCTTGGTTCTCCTACTGGATTGATACCTTGGTTTCATAACTGAGGGAAATACCTATCGTAGCTGTACTGCATCATCCCTTCCTCTTTGGGGAAATACTGACGCAGTTTCAAGCGACATCACCACCCTTGTCCTTATGAATGAGTTTGATTACATAGTGCGGGAAGCTAGGGAGATCTTTGATTTTTATGGTATGAACCGTGAAAAACCGGTAATAGATGAGATCCTTTACAATAGTGATTATTTATTAAGAAATTTGCTGGGCAATGATCACATCTTTGATGAGAATCTTAAAAAGGAAGTTCCCATTTTAGATATGATCCAAAAAGTTTTCAATAATATTAATCAACAATATTCTTGGATTGTAGCCGGTAATCAAAGGGGATATGCAGATGGACAACTTGATAATGGTAAAATTTCTGTGGATGATATGTTTCATGTTATATTTGAAAAACCTATTGACAAAAACACATCGATGGAAAATAAGAAGAAAGATGACAATACTTGAATCTATGCATTATGCCAAGCTAGGGGCGTAAAACAATCGCGCTTGTTGGGAGGCAACCCAATGAATAAAATAAATTTTCACTTTTTATTTTTGTTCTTGTGTGTTTGTAGAATGATGCTACTGTTATGATTGTGTTTTTATGTTTTAATTAGTGTTTGTGCCAAGTAAAGCCTTTAGGATTATGTTGGATGATAGTTGACTTGATCCTGTTGGAAAACAGAAGGTTTCGCGTCCAGTAGCAGAATAGTTAAAATTTGCTGGAACGTGGATTTTTTTTGAATTTTGTACACATGATTGATATACAAATTACCCATGCCGTCCTAATGTTTTAGACTTGTTGGAGTTACAGAAGTATGAGCTTAATTTGGTTTACTACAGGCTGTTCTGTTTTTGACAGATTCTGTTTTCGTTGTATTGTGTGCTTATTTTGATGAATCTATGGATTGTATCGCGCGCGCGCGGGGGGGGGGGGGTTATATTGTGGGAATGTTGCATGGAAAACAAAAAAATTCTACGCACACGCAAGATCTATCTATGGAGATGCATGGCTACGAGAGGGGGAGAGCATCTACATACCCTTGTAGATCGCTAAGCGGAAGCGTTTATCAACGCGATTGATGTAGTCGTACACCTTCACGATCTGTCCCGATCAAGTACTGAATGAACGGCACCTTCGCGTTCAGCACACGTTCATCTCGATGACGTCCTCGCCTTCTCGATCCAGCAAGAGAGGCGAAGTAGTAGATGAGTCCGGCAGCATGATGGCATGGTGACGGTGGTGGTGAAACTATCCGCAGGTCTTCGCCAAGCACAACGGACGTGGACGGAGGAGGAAGTAGAACTAGAGGGAGATGGGCCGCCACACACGTCTTGGGGATTCGCGGTGTGTGTTGCCCCTCTCCCTCCTCTCATATATATAGGTGGGGGGGGGGGGGAGGAGGGCTTTTGGGGGCCACTAGGCGGCCCCCAAGGGGGCCGGCGACCACCCTGGGTGCCTGCCTAGGCGCGCCCCTTCCTTCTTTGGCGTGTGGGGGGAAGGAAATGGGGGTCGGCTGCCCTAGGGCGCCTCCCCTTCCCTTTCTCCCTTGGGTGGAGAAAGGCAGGAGGGGCCCAGCCCCTCCCTTTCCTTTACAAGTCCAGCGGCCAGGTTGGGGCGCTCCAGCCCCTTGTGGGCTGGTGTGCTCCCATCCCTTTGGCCCGTTAGGCCAGTAACTTCTCGTGGCCTTCCGAAACTCTTTCTGGTGATCCGATAAATACCCGGTGCATTTTGAAACCTTTCCGGAGACCAAATACTAATCATTCTATATATCAATCTTTACCTTTGGACCATTCTGGAGCTCCTCGTCATGTCCATGATCTCATTCGGGACTCCGAACAACATTCGGTCAACAATTCACATAACTCATATAATACTATATCGTCAACGAACGTTAAGCGTGCGGACCCTATGGCTTTGAGAATGATGTAGACATGACCGAGACGCTTCTCCGGTCAATAACCAATAGCGGGACCTGGATGCCCATATTGGTTCCTACATATTCTATGAAGATCTTTATCAGTCAAACCTTTATGACAACATACATAGTTCCCTTTGTCCGTCGGTATGTTACTTGCCCAAGATTCGATCTTCGGTATCTCCATACCTAGTTCAATCTCGTTACCGGCAAGTCTCTTTACTCGTTATGTAATACATCATCTCATAATTAACTCCTTAATCACTTTGCTTGCAAGCTTCTTGTGATGTTGTATTACCGAGAGGGCCCAGAGATACCTCTCCGTCATACGGAGTGACAAATCCCAATCTCGATTCACGCCAACTCAACAGACACCTTCGGAGATACCTCTAGAGCATCTTTATGATCACCCAGTTATGTCATGACGTTTGATAGCACACAAGGTATTCCTCTGGTATCTGGGAGTTGCATGATCTAATGATCGAAGGAATATGTATTTGACATTAAGAAAGCAGTAGCAATAAACTGAACGATCATATGCTAAGCTAACGGATGGGTCTTGTCCATCACATCATTCTTCTAATGATGTGATCCTGTTATCAAGTGACAACACATGTCCATGATTAGGAAACCTTAACCATCTTTTGATCAACGAGCTAGTCTAGTAGAAGCTCACTAGGGGCAGGTATTTGTTTATGTATCCACACATGTATTTAAGTTTCTGGTCAACACAATTCTAGCATGAATAATAAACCTTTATCATGATTAAGGAAATATAATAATAACCACTATATTATTGCCTCTAGGGCATATTTCCAACAGTCTCCCACTTGCACTAGAGTCAATAATCTAGATTACATCGTAATCAATCTAACACCCATGGAGTCTTGGTGCTGATCATGTTTTGCCCGCGGAAGAGGTTTAGTCAACGGGTCTGCCACATTCAGATCCGTATGTACTTTACAAATTTCTATGTCTCCATCCTTGACCTTTTCACGAATGGAATTGAAGCGTCTCTTGATGTGTTTGGTTCTCTTGTGAAACCTGGATTCCTTCGCTAAGGCAATTGCTCCAGTGTTGTCACAAAAGATTGTCATTGGACCCGATGCACTGGGTATTACACCCAGATCGGATATGAACTCCTTCATCCAGAGTCCTTCATGCACTACTTCCAAAGCAGCTATGTACTCTGCTTCAAACGTAGATCCCGCCACCATGCTCTGCTTGGAACTGCACCAACTGACAGCTCCACCATTCAATATAAATACGTATCTGGTTTGCGACTTAGAGTCATCCGGATCTGTGTCGAAGCTAGCATCGACGTAACCCTTTACGACGAGCTCTTCGCCACCTCCATAAACGAGAAACATATCCTTGGTCCTTTTCAGGTACTTCAGGATATTCTTGACCACTGTCAAGTGATCCACTCCTGGATTACTTTGGTACCTCCCCGCCAAACTTATGGCAAGGCACACATCAGGTCTGGTACACAACATGGCATACATAATAGAACCTATGGCTGAGGCATAGGGAATGACTTTCATTTTCTCTCTATCTTCTGCCGTGGTCGGACTTTAAGTCTGACTCAATTTCACACCTTGCAAGACATGCAAGAACCCTTTCTTTGACTGATCCATTTTGAAATTCTTAAAAACTTTGTCAAGGTATGTGCTTTGTGAAAGTCCTATTGGGCGTCTCGATCTATCCCTGTAGATCTTGATGCCCAATATATAAGCAGCTTCACCGAGGTTTTTCATTGAAAAACTCTTATTCAAGTATCCTTTTATGCTATCTAGAAATTCTATATCATTCCAATCAGCAATATGTCATCCACATATAATATCAAAAATGCTACAGAGCTCCCACTCACTTTCTTGTAAATACAGGCTTCACCATAAGTCTGTATAAAACCATATGCTTTGATCACCTCATCAAAGCGTATATTCCAACTCCGAGATGCTTGCACCAGTCCGTTGATGGATTGCTGGAGCTTGTATACTTTGTTAGCACGTTTAGGATCGACAAAACCTTCTGGTTGCATCATATACAACTCTTCTTTAAGAAATCCGTTAAGGAATGCAGTTTTGACGTCCATTTGCCAGATTTCATAATCATAAAATGCGGAAATTGCTAACATGATTCGGATAGACTTAAGCATCGCTACGGGTGAGAAAGTCTTATCGTAGTCAACCCCTTGAACTTGTCAAAAACCTTTCACGACAAGTCGAGCTTTGTAGACAGTTATATTATCATCAGCGTCCGTCTTCCTCTTGAAGATCCATTTATTCTCAATGGCTTGACGATGATCGGGCAAGTCCACCAAAGTCCACACTTTGTTTTCATACATGGATCCTATCTCAGATTTCATGGCCTCAAGCCATTTATCGGAATCTGGGCTCATCATAGCATCTTCATAGTTCGTAGGTTCACCTTGTCTAACAAAATGACTTCCAGGACAGGATTACCGTACCACTATGGTGCAGTACGTGTTCTGGTTGACCTACGAGGTTCAGTAGTAAGTTGATCTGAAGTTTCATGATCATCACCATTAGTTTCCTCTCTAGTTGGTGTAGGCATCACGGGAACAGTTTTCTCTGATGTGCTACTTTCCAATTCGAGAGAAGGTACAACTACCTCATCAAGTTCTACTTTCCTCCCACTCACTTATTTCGAGAGAAACTCCGTCTCTAGAAATGACCCATTCTTGGCAACAAAGATCTTGCCTTCGGATCTGTTGTAGAAGGTGTACCCAATAGTTTCTTTAGGGTATCCTATGAAGACGCACTTCTCCGATTTGGGTTCGAGCTTATCAAGCTGAAGCCTTTTGACATAAGCATCGCATCCCCAAACTTTAAGAAACGATAGCTTAGGTTTCTTGCCAAACCATAGTTCATACAGTGTCATCTCAACGGATTTAGATGGTTCCCTATTTAACGTGAATGCGGCTGTCTCTAATGCCTAACCCCAAAACGATAAAGGCAAATTGGTATGAGACAACATAGAACGCACCATATCTAATAAAGTACGGTTACGACGTTCGGACACACCATTACGATGTGGTGTTCCAGGTGGCGTGAGTTGTGAAACAATTCCACATTGTCTTAAATGAAGGCCAAACTCGTAACTCAAATATTCGCCTCCCCGATCAGATCGTAGAAACTTTATTTTCTTGTTACGATGATTCTCTACTTCACTCTGAAATTATTTGAACTTTTCAAATTTTTCAGACTTGTGATTCATCAAGTAGATATACCCATACCTACTCAAATCATCTGTGAAGGTCAGAAAATAACGATACCCGCCGCTTGCCTCAACACTCATCGGACTGCATACATCGGTATGTATTATTTCCAATAAGTCGTTAGCTCAGTCCATTGTTCCAGAGAATGGAGGTTTAGTCATCTTGCCCATGCGGCATGGTTCGCAAGTATCAAATGATTCATAATCAAGTGATTCCAAAAGTCCATCCGCATGGAGTTTCTTCATGCACTTTACACCAATATGACCTAAACGGTAGTGCCACAAGTATGTTGCACTATCATTATCAACTTTGCATCTTTTGGCATCAATATTATGAATATGTGTATCACTACGATCGAGATTCAACAAGAATAGACCATTCATCAAAGGTGCATGACCATAAAAGATATTACTCATATAAATAGAACAACCATTATTCTCTTACTTAAATGAATAACTGTCTCGCAATAAACAAGATCCAGATATAATGTTCATGCTCAACGTTTGCACCAAATAACAATTATTGAGGTCTAAAACTAATCCCGAAGGTAGATGTAGAGGTAGCATGCCGACGGCGATCACATCAACCTTGGAACCATTCCCGACGCGCATCGTCACCTCGTCCTTAGCCAATCTTTGTTTATTCCGTAGCTCCTGTTTCGAGTTACAAATATGAGAAACCGAACCAGTATCAAATACCCAGGCGCTACTACGAGCATTAGTAAGGAACACATCAATAACATGTATATCAAATATGCCTCTGTTCACTTTGCCATCCTTCTTATCCGCCAAGTATTTGGGGCAGTTCCGCTTCCAGTGGCCATTTCCTTTGCAGTAGAAGCACTCACTTTCAGGCTTGGGTCCAGCTTTGGGCTTCTTCACTGGAGTGGCAACTTGCTCGCCATTCTTCTTGAAGTTCCCTTTCTTTCCCTTGCCCTTTTTCTTGAAACTAGTGGTCTTGTTAACCATCAACACTTGATGCTCCTTCTTGATTTCTACCTCCGCCGATTTCAGCATCGTGAAGAGCTCGGGAATCGTTTTCGTCATCCCTTGCATATTATTGTTCATCACGAAGCCTTTGTAGCTTGGTGGGAGTGACTGAAGAACTCTGTCAATAACACTCTCAACTAGAAGATCAATTCCCAGCCGAGTCAAGTGGTTATGATATCCAGACATTTTGAGTATGTGTTCACTGACAAAACTATTCTCCTCCATCTTACAGCTATAGAACTTGTTGGAGACTTCATATCTCTCAACCCAGCCATTTGCTTGAAATATCAACTTCAGCTCTTGGAACATCTGATATGCTTCGTGGTGTTCAAAATGTCTTTGAAGTCCCAGTTCTAAGCCGTAAAGCATGGCACACTGAACTATTGAGTAGTCATCAGATCGAGCCTGCCAGACGTTCATAACATCCGCATCAGCTCCTGCAGCAGGTCTATCACCTAGCGGTGCATCAAGGATATAAGTATTCTATGCAGCAATGAGGATAATCCTCAAGTTACGGACCCAGTCCGTGTAGTTGCTACCATCATCTTTCAACTTAGCTTTCTCTTGGAACGCATTAAAATTCGAGGGAACGGTAGCACGGGCCATTGATCTACAACATAGATATGCAAAAACTATTAAGACTAAGTTCATGATAAATTTTAGTTCAAATAATCAAATTACTAGTAAAGTCCCACTTAAATCAACATCCTTCAAGTTGTCTAAGTGATACATGAACGAAATCAACTAAGCCATGTCCGATCATCACGTGAGATGGTGTAATCTTCAATGGTGAACATCTCTATGTTGATCATATCTACTATATGACTCACATTCGACCTTTCGGTCTCCAGTGTTCCGAGACCATGTCTTTACATGCTAGGCTTGTCAAGTTTAACCTAGGTATTCTGCATGTGCAAAACTGGCTTACACCCGTTGAATGTGAACGTAGAGTCTATCACACCCGATCATCACGAGGTGCTTCGAAACGACGAACTTTAGCAACGGTGCATACTCGGGGAGAAAACTTTTTTTATCTTGACATTAAGTGAAGGGATCATCTTATAATGCTACCGTCGTTCTAAGCAAAATAAGATGCATAAATGATAAACATCACATGCAATCAAAATATGTGACATGATATGGCTATCATCATCTTGTGCTTTTGAGCTCCATCTCCAAAGCATCGGCATGATCTCCATCGTCACCGGCACGACACCTTGATCTCCATCGTTGCGTCGGGATCGTCTCACCAACTATTGCTTCTACAACTATTGCTAACGCATAGCGATAAAGTAAGGAAATTACATGGCGCTTAGTGATTGACACGCATGTCATACAATAATTAAAGACAACCCTAAGGCTCCTGCCGGTTGTCATACTCATCGACATGCAACTCGTGAACTTATTACAAAACATGATCATACATCAACATATATCACATCATATCTTGACCATATCACATCGCAACATGCCTTGCAAAAACAAGTTAGACGTCCTCTACTTTGTTGTTGCAAGTTTTACGTGGCTGCTATGGGCAACTAGCAATAATCGTTCTTACCTACGCAAAACTACAACGGTGATTATCAAGTTGCTATTTGACCTTCTGCAAGGACTGCCGTAGTCAAATCCGATTCAACTAAAGTAGGAGAAACAGACACCCGTCAGCCACCTTTATGCAAAACAAGTTGCATGTCAGTCTGTGGAACCGGTCTCATGTGCGTGGACATGTAAGGTTGGTCTGGGCCGTTTCATCCCACAATGTCGCCGAATCAAAATAAGACATTAGTGGGAAGCAATATGAACCTCACCGCCCACAACTCCTTTGTGTTCTACTCGTGCATATCATCTACGCATAGTCCTGGCTCATGATGCCACTATTGGGAATGTTGCATGGAAAACAAAAAAATTTCTACGCACACGCAAGATCTATCTTTGGAGATGCATAGCTATGAGAGGGGGAGAGCATCTAGATACCCTTGTAGATCGCTAAGCGGAAGCATTTATCAACGCGGTTGATGTAGTCGTACACCTTCACGATCCATCCCGATCAAGTATCGAATGTACGACACCTCCGCGTTCAGCACACGTTCAGTTCGATGACGTCCTCGCCTTCTCGATCCAGCAAGAGAGGTGAAGTAGTAGATGAGTTCTGGCAGCACGATGGCGTGGTGACGGTGGTGGTGAAACTATCCGCAAGGCTTCGCCAAGCACAACGGACGTGGACGGAGGAGGAACTAGAACTAGAGGGAGACGGGGCGCCGCACACGGCTTGGGGATTCATGGTGTGTGTTGCCCCTCTCCCTCCCCTCATATATATAGGTGGGGGGAGGAGGGGCTGCCCTAGGGCGCGCCCCAAGGGGGCTGAAAACCCTCAAGTATAGTGGATCACAACAGTTTTCGAGGGTAGAGTATTCAACCCAAATTTATTGATTCGACACAAGGGGAGCCAAAGAATATTTGCAAGTATTAGCAGCTGAGTTGTCAATTCAACCACACCTGGAGGTTAATTATCTGCAGCAAAGTGATTAGTAGCAAAGTAGTATGATAGTTTTTATAGTAGTAGCAACAACAGTAGTAACGGTAACAGTGATAGCAATGATTTTGTAGCAGGTTCAATAGTAACAAGAGCAGTAGTAACTTAGCAAGAACAATATGAGAGAAATTCATAGGCATTGGATCGGTGAACTCGTTGGATGATATTCATCATATAATAGTCATAACCTAGGGCGATACGGCACTAGCTCCAGTTCATAAATATAATGTAGGCATGTATTCCGTAAATAGTCATACGTGCTTATGGAAAGAACTTGCATGACATCTTTTGTCCTACCCTCCCGTGGCAGTGGGGTCCTATTGGAAACTAAGGGATATTAAGGCCTCCTTTTAATAGAGAACCAGAACAAAGCATTAACACATAGTGAATACATGAACTCCTCAAACTACGGTCATCAACGGGAAGTGTCCCGACTTCTGTCACTCCGGGGTTGCCTGATCGTAACACGTAGTACGCGACTATAACTTGCAATATCGGATCTAGAACATAGATATGATGGTGATAACATAAACGGTTCAGATCTAAAATCATGGCACCCGGGCCCAAAGTGACAAGCATTAAGCATGGCAAAGTCATAGCAACATCAATCTCAGAACATAATGGATACTAGGGATCAAGCGCTAACAAAACTAACTCGATTACATGATGAATCTCATCCAACTCCTCATCGACCAGCGAGCCTACGAAGGAATTACTCACTCCCGGTGGGGAGTGATGTCTGCTTGAACTACGTCGGTATTTACCCAAAGAGGAAGGGATGATGCAGCACAGCAACGGTAGGTATTTCCCTCAGTGATGAGACCAAGGTTATCGAACCAGTAGGAGAACCACGCAACACCACGTAAACAGCTCCTGCACATAAAGAACAAATACTTGCAACCCGACGTGTTAAAGGGGTTGTCAATCCCTTTCGGGTAACGGTGCCAGAAATTGTCAAGTTGACGGGATAAAATTGTAGTAGATTGATAGATGCAAATAAAAGCAAATAAAATTCAGCGAGATATTTTTGGGTTTTTGGATTAATACATCTGAAAGTAAAAGCAAATAAAAATAGATCTTGAAGGCAAATATTTTAAAGAAGAGACCCGGGGGCCGTAGGTTTCACTAGTGGCTTCTCTCGATAAAAATAGCATACGGTGGGTAAACAAATTACTGTTGGGCAATTGATAGAACTTCAAATAATCATGACGATATCCAGGCAATGATCATTATATAGGCATCACGTCCAAGATTAGTACACCGACTCCTGCCTGCATCTACTACTATTACTCCACACATCGACCGCTATCCAGCATGCATCTAGTGTATTAAGTTCATGGAGAAACGGAGTAATGCAATAAGAACGATGATATGATGTAGACAAGATCTATTTATGTAGAAATAGACCCCATCTTGTTATCCTTAATGGCAACGATAAATACGTGTCGGTTCCCCTTCTGTCACTGGGATCAAGCACCATAAGATCGAACCCATCACAAAGCACCTCTTCCCATGGCAAGAAAAATCGTTGTAGTTGGCCTAACTAAACCAAAGATTCGAAGAAGAAATACGAGGCTATAAGTAATCATGCATATAAGAGATCAAAACACTCAAATAACTTTCATGGATAAAAACATAGATCTGATCATAAACTCAAAGTTCATCGGATCCCAACAAACACACCGCAAAAAGAGTTACATCAAATAGATCTCCAAGAGACCATTGTATTAAGACCGCAAAAAGAGCTTAAGTAGCACCCAGGTTTTCAGCAAAGATTATAACTAACCATGTCGACAATAACTCTTAAAAATTATATTAACTCATATCAATGGCATAATCAACTAGCGAGCAATAATAAGATATCTCAAACAACAACACTTTGTCAAAACAACCATGATATAATATGACAATAGTGGTATCTCGCTAGCCCTTTCTGAGACCGCAAAACATAAATGCAGAGCACCTCCAAAGTTCAAGCAGCGACTAAACATTGTAATTCATGGTAGAGAAGATCCAGTCATGATGCACCCAACATTAGCTACACACAATGCATGAGAATGACAATAGTGCTCTCAGGTTCTGGTGCTTATTTGAGAAGGTGATGACACAACATAAAAGTAAATAGATAATCCCTTCGCAGAGGGAAGCAGTGATTTGGAGAGGTGCCAGAGCTCAAGTTTTTAAAACAGAGGTAAATGAAATTTTGAGAAATGCACCCTTCTTGTTTACTTTGCGACCTTTAGTTATCGGTATCTTCCATGCTAAACACATTAGTGGCAGTTCCCAAGCGATAAAAGTAAAGGTTTACTCCCCCTCCACCAACAATCACACTCCACGACTGGTCTGAAACAACGGGTACCGTCCATACCAACAACAGTCCTGGGGGAGTTTTGTTTAATTATTTGCAATTTGAGTTCGGGACTGGGAATCCCTATTACCGCCCCTCTCGTGCAAGGACGAATGAATAAACACTCATCATGAGAATAACCCGCTTAGCATGGAAGATACTGACTACCTCCTGTCGCTCTATGAACAATCCAGGCACACAAAAAAGGATATTTATTTGAAGTTTTTAGAGGTGGCACATGCAAATTTACTTAGGACGGCAGGGTAATACCGCATATAGGTAGGTATGGTGGACTCATCTGGGATAACTGGGGTTTCAGGATTTTTAATGCACAAGCAGAATTCCCGCTTAGTACAGGCGAAGGCTAGCAATTAGGTTGAGAAGCGGCCAGCTAGAGAGTGAAAACGGTCATGAACATGCATTATGCATAAGTAACATTGAATACTAGCATGAGTAGGATATGAACACCATGAACATAAATATCATAGAGGCTATGTTGGTTTTGATTCAACTACATGCATGAACATGTGCCAAGTCAAGCCACTCGAACATTGAGAGGAGGATACCATATCATCATACTACATCACAATCATTTTAACACAATGTTGACATCTAAGATAAATCATTATCCACTCCTAGCTACTTAAGCATGGCATGAGAAACTATAATCTCTAATTGTCATTGCAAACATGTTTGATCATAATAGGCTGAATCATGGATACTAGGTTAAACATATTTACAAAAAAAGAACAAGTTGAGTTCATACCCGTTTCTCTTTGCCACAGCCAGTTCATCAAATATCGTCATTATTGCCTTTCACTTGGACGACCGAACGATATGAAAATAATAATAGTGCAAGAGTGCCGTGGACTAAGCTGGAATCTGCAAACATTTTATTCAAAAGGAGAAGACAAGGTAACATGGGCTCTCTGTTAGATCAACAATAATGCGTGTGAGAGCCACTCCACATTCTCATCGCGCTCTTCTCCTCGGTACGACTCAATGAAAATAAAAGAAATTCAGAGAAACACACTTAAATATTTTTGGAGTTTTTGGGTTTTCTGGAAGAAAGCAAATTAAAGAAAGGAAAACAAAAATGAGAAAAACTATTTACACGGGAGAGCTCTCAACAAGCAAAAAGAAGAACAAGGAAATCTTTTTGGGTTTTCTTTTTAATACTACAACTAATTAAACTAGGAAGAAAAACCGAAAAGAAGCGGGAAATATTTTTTTGGATTTTCTCAAAGTTTTTCAAACACACAAGAAGAAGGCGAGAAAATAAATCTAGCATGGATAATAAAATGAAAAAGTATGAACACCGACAACTGGAATGAAATGTGTGAACATGAATGTAATGTCGGTGGGAATACGTACTCCCCCAAGCTTAGGCTTTTGGCCTAACTTGGTAATCACTGTCAGTAGCCTGCATAGTGGTCGGAGTGATAGCTCACGGAGGCTCGGGGTGGAGATGCCTCAGCCTGCCGCGCAGCCACAACCGCTGCATTATGTGCTCGGGCCTCGCTCACAAGAACATAATATCTTCCTTTGCTGTGAACATCAAAGAGAGCAGGTGCAGGCAAAAATGTGTCCATAACGGACCTTTTATTAAACAACAGGTTATAAGTAAAATTATGGGCTTCACCACTAAGGATCTTATGACGTTTCATAGCATCGAAGTCCAAGTATTGCGTGGGTAGGATGGGGTCATAAGGCCAAGGTGAAACACCCAACTCTCTTGCTAAGCGTGTGGCATAAATTCCACCATAAAAATATCCACTACCAGCATTGTGTTGCATACTGCGTGCAACAATCGCTCCAAGGTTATAACTTTTGTCACCGGTGAGAGCGGTGTGTATGAGGCTTAGGTCTGGAGCACAAAGTGTACTACAATCTTGTTTGCCCACAATGCATTTCCCATTAAATAGTGCAAAGTATTGGATTGTGGGAAAATGAATGCTTTTTATTCTACCTTGCGTCACTCCTCTAGTCTCACCGTAGCAAAGACTAGTCAAGAATATCTCAAACTCAGATCTTGGTGGTTCCTCTAACGAACCCCAAAATGGAATTTTGCAATAGTTAGAAAATGGCTCTAAGGGTAGACTGAAAGGATAGTCGTACAGTTTAAATGACACTCTAGACTCACGAGGATGGAATTTAAATTCTTTAGTAAATGATTCAGTGAGGTTGAGGTGTTGGTTGCACTTATCTGCAGTGTAGGGACCGAGCTTGGCATTGTGAACATATCGCTCAAATTCTTCTTTAATGCCCACACACACTTTATAATCGTCGCATGGCCATAAACATGATTTGGTGGCGGCATCTCGTATGGAATTTTCACTTGGTTCAACATAAGACCGACGAACGGAGCTGCTACTAGAAGATGCCTCCAAGGTCCTTCTCGTCGAAGAACTCCTTCCAAAGAGGTTCATCATATTTGCGTACAATTTTCTGAAAAATTTTGGGTCACAAAATTGTTATTAACAAAACTTCACAAGATTGATAGCAACTACTCATAGGGATGCATAGAGGCCATATCAAGCATTCAAACTACTTAGAACTCTAAGAATTCAACATGCAAGCTCATCTACAGCAGCACCAAGAGTAACTAATTATTCAAAATATAAACCACTAAAGCAAAAACTAATTGGACCAATGGATGAGTCACATACCAAGCAACAATCCTCCGAAACAGTTTCGGAAATGGAGCTTCGAGCAAAGAAATCGAAATCCGTGGGTTTGAGAGAAAGAACACGAGAAAGAGAGCAATGGTGATTTTTTTTCTGGAGGTTGGTGGTGACATGGGCTAAAGAGATAAGTGAGGGGGCCCACATGGGGCCCACAACCCACTAGGGCACGCCTGGGGGTGCTGGCGCGCCCAGGTGGGTTGTGCCCACTTGGTGCACCCCCCTCTGATGTTATTTGCATCAAAAATTTAGAAAAAAATCGTATTAAATTTTCAGAGCATTCTGAGAACTTTTATTTTTGGGTCATTTTTTATTGCACGGGAAATTCAGAAAACAGACTAAACATGGCATTTTATTTTATTTAATTAACAAAAACAGAAAACAAAAGGTAGGGACAGAAGGTAGTGCTTACTAAATTCATCAACTTCATACCTCTAAAAAATGATCTATTAATAAGGTTGATCAAGTCTTATTAACAACCACTTCCGATTAGCACGAAACCGAAGAACTTTTGTAAAACACTAAGTTACCTCAACGGGGATATGAATGTCCCCAACAATAAGCATTTCATATTTCTTTTTGGCAATAGGTAGAGGTAGTTGAAAACTTCCAATAGTGATTGTCGGAGATTTTTCAATAACATTAATACCATTCACTTGGAATTGTTTCTTCGGAAAGTGCACCGTCTGCTCATTACCATTGATATGAAAAGTGACCTTGCTTTTATTGCAATCAATAACAGCCCCTGCCGTATTCAAAAAGGGTCTACCAAGGATAATCGACATGTTGTCATCCTCGGGCATCTCAAGTATAACAAAGTTAGTTAAGATAGTAACGTTTGCAACAACAACGGGCACATCCTCACAAATACCGATAGGTATGGCAGCTGATTTGTCAGCCATTTGCAAAGGTATTTCAGTAGGTGTGATTTTATTCAAATCAAGTCTTTTATATAAAGAGAAAGGCATAACACTAACACCAGCTCCTAAATCACATAAAGCTGTTTTGACATAATTTCTTTTGATGGAGCAAGGTATAGTTGGTATTCCTGGATCTCCAAGTTTTTTAGGCACTCCATCCTTAAAACTATAATTAGCAAGCATGGTGGAGATTTCAGCTTCCGGTATTTTTCTCTTATTGGTGATGATGTCTTTCATGTATTTTACATAAGGAGGCATTTTCAAGATATCAGTCAAGCGGGTACGCAAAAAGACTGGCCTAATCATTTCAGCAAAGCGTTCAAATTCTTCATAATCTTTCTTCTTAGTTGACTTAGGTGGAAAGGGCATAGGTTTTTGAACCCACGGTTCTCTTTCCTTACCATGTTTTCTAGCAACACAGTCTCTTTTATCGTATCTTTTATTCTTGGGTTGTGTGTTATCAAGATCAACAGCTGGTTCTATTTCGACATCATTGTCTGGTTCTTTATTATTTGTTTGAGTGTCTTCATGAACCTCATCATTATCTTTTTCATTATCAGATGGTGAGTGTTCATTACCAGATTGAGTTTTAGCATCAGAGATAGAAATATCATTATCATTATCAGGAGGTTTTTCTATTTCAGGTTCACTAGAGGCATGCAAAGTCCTATCATTTTTCTGCTTCTTTTTCTTTTTAGAAGGACTAGGTGCATCAGTGTTAATTCTTTCAGAGTTTTGTTCAATTCTCTTTGGGTGTCCCTCAGGATAAAGTGGTTCCTGAGTCATTCTACCTCCTCTAGTCATTACTCTGACAACATGATCATTGATATTATTATTCATTTCATTAAGCAATTCTCTTTGAGATTTAGCAACTTGTTCTAATTGAGTTTGAACCATAGAGGCATGCTTTCCTACACCTCTAACATCATTGGTAATTCTAAATAACAAGTCACTCAAGCGAGCAATCATATCATTATTGTACTTCAACTGTTTCATAACATTTGCATTGAAGTGATCTTGCTTTCTAATGTAATTATCAAACTCATAAAGGCATTGACTAGGATGCATATTATAAGGATTGTCATTGTCATTGAATTTCATTAAGGAATATACCTCTACCACCTTAGGTGGTGGTGGTGTTTCAAGCCCATGTATTTCTTCAATTGGAGGTAAATTTTTGACATCCTCAGCTTTAATACCTTTTTCCTTCATAGATGTCTTTGCCTCTTGCATATCTTTAGGACTGAGATATAAAATACCCCTCTTCTTCAGAGTTGGTTTAAGCGGTGATTCAGGAAGAGTCCAATCATCATAATTTTTCAATATGTTATTCAATAGCTCGTCAGCTTGTTCAACAGTTCGTTCCCTGAAAGCACAACCAGCACAACTATCTAGGAAATCCCTAGAAGCATCGGTTAGTCCATTATAGAAGATATCAAGTATTTCATTTTTCTTAAGAGGATGATCAGGCAAAGCATTAAGCAATTGGAGAAGCCTCCCCCAATCTTGTGGGAGACTCTCTTCTTCAATTTGCGCAAAGTTAAATATTTCCTGTAAGGCAGCTTGTTTCTTATGAGCAGGAAAATATTTTTCAGGGAAGTAATAAATCATATCCTGGGGACTACGAACACAACCAGGAGCAAGAGTATTATACCAAGTCTTAGCATCACCCTTTAATGAGAACGGAAATAATTTGAGAATATAATAATAGCGAATCTTCTCATCATGAGCAAAAAGGGTGGCTATGTCATTCAACTTAGTAAGATGTGCCACAACAGTTTCAATTTCATAACCATGGAAAGGATCAGATTCACACTACAAAAAAAAGACACATCCGTGACATTTTGGGCCGAACGAATTTTTTTCTGACATGCTTATGACACTTCTATGGCGATAATTATGACAAAACCCGGTATCATCATAGATGTAGTGGGCTCCTACTTCTATGACAAAAAATCATGACAGAAAATGGGCTTTTCGTCCTGGGCGGGCCGGAGACGCAGCCGCATGACATTATTTGGGTCGTCCATGACGGAAAAAACCGTGGTAGAAGTGAGGGCGAGGAAAATATCGGGGAGTTCCCGGTTACGGTGGGTAGTCGGGGCCGAGCGATGCACGGAGGTTTCCCCATCTCTCTCGTGTACGCGCGTATGTGCGAGGCGTTGGCTAACTGAACCCGAGCGATCGCATGTTACTGAACCCGAGCGATCGATCCCTTGGCTGTTAACTAAACCCGAGCGATTCATTCGCTGCTGACTGAACCCGAGTGATTCCTTCATTGCTGCTGCTAACTGAACCCGAGTGATCGAACACTGCTGCTGCTTACTGAAGCCGATCGAGCCCCCGTGCGAGACGTAGCCAGCCGGTGTTGGGTTGCTTCTCGATGAACAGTGATCGTTGCTACCGTGCGCGCGGTACGTAGAACGAGTCGAGACGTGGTGAGTCGAGCTGGTTGGTTGGCTGTGGATGAACAGTTCCTGGTGGGGGTTGGATGAACAGGACCCCGTGGTAGTAGGCCGTTGCCGCTGGATGAACAGGACCCCGTGGAGGCTCTATGAACAGCAGCAGGTGGAGGCTGGATGAATAGTAGCCATGGATGAACAGTAGACCGTGGAGGCTGGTGGAGGTCGACGGTGGATGAGCAGTAGCCCGTGGAGGCTGGAGCGAGGCAGTAGACGGTGGATAATAGGACCCTGTTTCGACCGTAGGCGCTCCAACACAAGTCCGTTTCCTCTGTTTTGCGGTACGCCACACCCCTCCCGATCAACAGGACCCCGTTTCGACCGTAGGCACTCCAACACAAGTCCATTTCCTCTGTTTTGCGTATGCTAGACCCTTCCCGATGAACAAGACCCCATTTCGACCGTACGCGGTCGAACAGAAGGCCCGTTTCCTCCGTTCTGCGGTATGCCAGACCTCGTTTCGGCTGTTCCGTCCAAGCCGGTTGGCTCCTGATGAACAAGACGCCGTTGCTGCCGTTGCTGCCGTCCACTGCCTCTCCATGTACACGAGACCTGGCCGTACGTATGCACAAGTAGGCGTTCGAGACCCCACCCGTATGTACGTACGTGGCCGTATTTTTTGGCATCTGGCTGTACGTACGTGTACACAGTTTAGAAGGGACTGCCTGAACTGCTACGTTGGGGGCATGCCGAGTCTTCCTCCGCCGCCAACTCGACGTCGTCTACTACTACACGTGCCGCTGCTTGCTCGGCCACGGTCATCGTTGCAGAGAGACCGATCGACCAGTATGTACATACACGTTCGCGACAACGCTATGTATGCTTTGACCGGGTGGGTCGTAGCTGTCAGGGAGGATAAGGATGCACTTCCTTACGTGCGAAGATATAGCTGGTGGGTCTCGGCTGTCAGGGGAAGGAATCATTTTTATTTTGCAAGTAATAAGGAGGCACTTTCTTGGTTTCGAAGATGTAGCTGGTGGGTCCAGCTGTCAGCCTCACAGCCTAAAGTACACTTCCGATGGCTGTCTTTCGTTGACCTCATTGACCGTGAGGCGCGAGAGCATCAAGGCGGTGGACGACGGCGAGGCCTAGGAAGGGAACGACGAGGAGCCAGAGAAGACGAGGCGGGTGGATGCCCACGCGGAGGGGAGTACGAGGGTTCACTGGTTCGGCTGCGGCGTAAGTCCATCGTCGTCGAAGAATAACAGGGGGTGTGGGTGAGTAGAGGGAAGGTCTGGCCAGTCGTAGTATGGTCGGTCCGTGAGGCCTGCGTGGCAGCACAGCCGGCCACGGGAGGCTAGAGCAGGCGGTACGGCGGGCCTGGTTTGGGCGGCTGGAGCAAGAAGACCAGAGGTTGAAGACGCAGCACGGCCGTTGATTTAACATCCAACGGTCGGTGCAGCTAGAATCATTTTGACTAAGTTAACAAAGCCCGTACGCGTCAACTTAGTTGGCCCACAAGTCAGCCTCCAAATCTGGTGGGTCCCAGCTAGCATGGGGGAATCATTTTTTTTTGCTCGTAATAAGGTGGAACTTCCTTGCGTGCGAAGATGTTTTCTGGGTTTTTTAATTTCTTCTTTTTCGAGTTAGAATAAAAAGAAAACAATTTAGCATCTTTGGTACAATATATATTTTCACGAAATGGATCATAATAAAGCTGGTGGGTCCCAGCTATCAGGGAGAGGTAACTTTTTTTCCACGTAATAAAGGAAACACTTCCCTGCGTGCGAAGATGTAGCCGGTGGCTCAAACCTGTGAGGGGGAGAAATCATTTGTTTTCGCATAATAAGGAGGGACTTGCTCGCGTGCGGCCATGGGCCATGCGGGTCCCTACTGTCAGCCACTCCATGTTCATGCCTCTTCCGATGGCTGTCGTTTGTTGACGAAGTTGACCATGCCGCGCCGAGAGAACCAACGCGGTGGACGATGGCGAGGCCTAGGAAGGGAACGACCCGGAGCCGGCGAAGACACAGCAGTGGATGCCCACGCGGAGGGGAGTACGAGGGTTCACTGGCTCGGCTTCGGTGTGAGGCTGTCATCGCCGGAGAATAACAAGAGGGGTTGGTGAGTAGAGGGATGGCCTGGACGGCGATAGGAGTAGGGTGGGCCGGTGAGGCCTACGCGGCAGCACAGCCGGCCACGGGAGGCGGTAGCAGGCGGTACCGTCGGCGGTGGTTTCGACGGCTGAAGCATGTATATCCGAGATTGAAAAAGCACCACAGCCGTTAGATGGACATCCAACGGCCACTGCTAATAGAATCATATGTTGACTATAAGTTGACAAAGCTTTGCGTACGCGTCAACTTAGTAGGCCCACGAGTGACCATCACATCTGTGGCAGAGAACATATAGCCCATTTGTGATTTGTTATAATGTATAGCCCATTTTTTTAATTCTAATGGAATTTACTCAGCCCATTTACTATTTGTTAAAATTACAGCCCATTTTCTAGCCAGGACTTTGTTAATAATTTCAGCCAACCGCTCAAAAAAAAATTCAACAAAATTTCCAACATTTTGATGGGATCCGAAATATTTTTTAACCCGAAATTTAGAGTCAGATTAAATATAATTTCAAAATAAATTTGTATTAGGTAAAAATCCAACGAAATTTTGCGCGCGCAACAAGTAATGAAATTAAAAAATGTACCTTTTTTTAGAAGAATAAAAAAATGTACCTGTTCGGTGCGCTTTTTATATTTACAGCCAATTTTTTTAATTACAGCCCATTTATTATTTCTTAAAGCCCATTTTCTTGGCAAGTCTAATGCGGCCCGGAGAATAACAAGTTGACCTGGGTTGGGTATTCCGGAAAAAAAGAATAGCTGGGCTAGCCATTTTCACATTTAAATATTAATATCTGGGCTGGATATTTGGTCGACATGAAATAATAGCCTGGGCCAGACGGGCCACAGCCCGCCCAGTTGATACCCTGCTCCTCTGAACAACAATAAAAACATCGCTCAAGAAAAACTCTGGTCACACCTCAAAAACACAAATACTGCTCGAGCTGCTGGGTCCCAGCTGTCGGCCGCTCCTTGTGCAATTCTCTCGTTTATTGACTATATAGGTTGACAATGGTGTGGGACCGTGATGTCAGGAAACTAGGAGGAAGCAATTTTTTTTTATATTTGTATATACTAATAAGGAGGCACTTGCGTACGTGCGGCTATGGCCCTGGTGGGAACCACTGTCATCCTCTCCAATTAAAGTCATCTCCTGATTCCTCATGTTCGTTGACCATGTTGACAACGCGAGACGGCGGTGCCACGGCGAGTGCAACAACTCGAAGGACGGCAGAGAGGGCCTCGTGGGCCCTACGGATGGTCTGATACAGCGCCCGCTGCTCATTCAGGAAGCCAGGATCATAGGGCCACATGTCCGCGACGGCATTGTCGTTCGCTTGTTCGCTGGCGATTCGTCCTTCCGCGAGCCGGTGCTCGTTGAGGAGACGGAGGTTGCAGCACAGGTCCTCCTGTGCTGGTAGTCCGCCATTAGGGCGTCGAAGTGCGGCCACACCTGCTCTATGGTGAACATGGCATGAACCGGCTTGGGCGGTGGCGCCGGCTCCTGGTCAGAAGCCACGTCCATCGTCTGATTGTCGTCGCTCAGCTCGGCGAGCTCGCTCGCGAGCCAGCATGTCCGGCTGCTGGACCGGACCGCTGCCAAGCATGAGTCTGACCGCACTGGCCCACCCAGACTGCCTCCCTCGCCCGTGCACGCTTTCCACCCGAAACGGTCAACGCCGCCAGCGCCGCTTCCCGGTGCAGGCGATTGCTCCGCGTTCAAACGACACAAGTGTCGTCCGTCCGTCCGTCTGCCGCCCACATTAATGATACGCGATTGCCGAGGCGGCTACTCTGGCGCCACCCGTTCATCCCTCTGCCGCCCACCATTGCTATATAAACTGCTGCGCCGGCCATGGCCACAGTCTGCATATAAGTTTTGTCTGAAGTCAAAGTATCTCTACTATGACCAATCTTATAGAAAAAAGTATCATCATCACAATGTAAAATCAACTGACTTGAAACAAATCTAATATGCGAAGTAAAAAAGAACAGAGGGAGTACAAAAAGTTTGAGCAGCTTTTTAGCGTTCCTGTACATTGCAATCAAACACACATGCCTGGCAATTCATAGAGAACACTCAAAACAATCGATGATTACGCATCTCAGCGATTCACATGTCAGAGCCAATATTTATTTCACAACTAAAGAATAAAGAAAAATTGATCGATGCTACTGACAGCAAAGGGCGTCCCATTCGAAAATATCAAATGCATGTCTTCTTGCTAACATCAATGAGCAAAATTTGACAAGGTTGTCCCATTCCAAAATGTCAAATGCGTGTTGTTTTGCGTACATCAATGAGCAAACTTCGACAAGGTTTTCCCATTCCAAAATATCTAATGCCTACGACTGTGGAATGGGCAGGGTTTGCCATCAGTTCGGACATTGACATGGCACCTCATGCTAAATAAACCAGCTGTTCTTTTTGTGCAGTTCCACCAAAATCAACAAAATTCGCGCGTAGCTTGTATGATTTTGCCTTTATATGTTGCAACTCCTTGAACATATCGGCACCTCCTTTCTTGTGATGGAAATGAATGATTCGAGAATATTCGATGTATTCGAGAACATTTTATGCAGTTCCCATTGAAATCAAGCTGAGCACCCCTGTTTTCATAAATACAAAAAAGTGATTAGTATAAAGCAAACTGTACTATGAATTGACAGTTTAAACAGGCAACCTACATGATCCATGCAGAGCACACATTTAAAAAAATGGAAATCACCGGAAAGAATCCTAAAACAACATTGTATTGGCCATCACAACAACAAATATGGAGATTCGTGAGTCCTTCTGAGCTGAAGTTAGTTTGTTCTTGTGGGCAATAATGTAACCATCCTTCAACTGCTCCCTTTTGATAAGAAGAGAGGCTTGGCTTCTTCATCCTGGCATAATCAGAACTAGGCACTTCACGTACTCCATATTCTTCTTCAGAGGAGGATGATCCTGTTGTGCAAAGACAAGAGGACAACTAAATGCTAGCATCCCTGTTTGCTTGAAAAAAGGAAAGGAAATATTTAAAACAACACAGATGAAGCACTTCATGACAGTAGCTAAATAGTAGCACAACACCAATAGAGATGACAAAGCTCAATCATATGGATGAAATCCGTGGGTCGGTACCAACCTTTGTCAGGAGGCTTATTGTGTAGAGCATACAGATGAAGCACTTCTCAGGAACCATCTGTTGTTATCTACTGTGGTTGCCATGCTTACTATATACTCCTCGATTAGTTTAATGTTTCCAACATCTTGTTGTGCAGTTCCACTAAAATATAAGTTATCTTTAAAGAAGATCCCTGTTTGCACAAGTAGAGATAATTACATAGGAGTATTACATTAAGAGTGGCACCAAATCAGTGTCAAAACAATTGCTCGTTCCAGCCATAGCAATAAATTAAGATGCAAAACTATATCATTACTTGTGTCATCACAGTTCCAGTGCTTCATTACAGCACCGGGAGTTGATTTTTGTTTTTCTTCCGCTTGTTCTTCCCTTCATCACTTGGTTCAATAACAGACAAGCTTCGCCTTCAATGTAAGATTTGGCATGTCAATTAGGGAGCACAAGTATAACACTAAACAACGACATTAATTTTCTGATGACAGTAGCAAAATACAGGCCAACAGTTGTGAAATATCATTATCTTACCTCAATGGGATATTACGGTGCACATACAGATTGGAAGTCTTGTCTCCATTTGTGCAGTTCACTAAAATCAAGCAACATTACCGTATAAGTAGCACAACATATGAAAGCACACTGCACAATCATGTGAAAGAAGGCTAGTACTGACCTCTCATGACGTGGAATTCAAACAACTCACAAGAAGAAGATCTGAAACAAATTTGCCAACACAGATAGGAAGTCAGATCTCCTCTTGTGCAGTTCCACTAAGATCAAGCAATCAAGCAATGTTGTCGGTGTGACATTTTGGTTGAACTGCACAAAACACTCTTAAAACAAAAGTGTTTTGTGCAGTGCAACAAAAGGTCGCAATAGCAACGAGGTGAAGTAGATAACCCTGTTTACACAGAGGTGCAAAGGAAACAACTACTGGTCAATAACGGTGGATGACACAGAAGCCCACAAAAAGAAGCATCTAACTTATCTAAATGGGAAAGAAAGCAAGACTGTAGCATTTCTCAAATAGTGGCATTGATTCATATTAACAGAGAGATTATATTAACAATAAAATTTGTTAAACATGTAATTTGCTTTTAACTGTGGCATTGCTTCAATTTTCCAGCAGCATTATTGGAGGTTGTTTGTTTACAGGGACTTTTTGGTGTAGGGACTAAAAGGGAAAAAGTCCCTTTTAGTCCCATGTAAACTAAATAGGAGGGACTTTTAGGGACTAAAACTGGGCATTTGGGACTAAAGAAAGAAGACCCTGAGGGAGAGTCTTTTTGGGACTTTTTCCAACAGTTGCCCCTGCCCCGCATCGCACCTTATCTCTATTAGTTCATTACTAGGGGTAACATGGTCTTTTAGCATGTAATTTAATAACCTCTAGTCCATGTTTAGTCCCTGGAACCAAACAGGTAGGGACTAGGGACTTTTTAGTTGGGACTAAAAAAAGTCCTAGGACTTTTTAACCAAACAGGGCCTTAGATTAACAACAACTAAAGAGTTGTACGGGACAGTGGACGCACCAGCACCATGTGCATCTACCGATGTATAAAGGGGTGATGCACAGTCTGTTGCAACAAAGAACAAACAACCAAGGAGCATATTTGTGTTGGTCCCAGTTTTGTTATCTTTAGACACCTTTCCCTATGTGAGGGCAGCAAATCTAGTCCTGCTCAAACTCTACAGCCTTGTCCCCCAAAACAGAAAGATCAGTTCGTTACAGATGTGCGTACTGTGTTTGTCATTGTTTTCCCTTTTGACCAACGTAGGTGCTAGATAGCCAGTCTGTACTACTTTCCCCCCTTCCTTTCCTCTTTGAACCACGTCCTAGATTCATGCTATACAACTTTTTCCACTACTTTCCTGTTTGATCCAACACCTAGATTCAAGTGCAGAAGAGGAAAAAGCCCACATGCAGCTAGAGCAATGCATGTGGAATAAGTAAATTATACCTTAAGGTTCTTGGGGTGTGGCTCTGTGGGCGGCTGGAGGCCGATCTGCCCACACTATGTACGGCAGCGAGGAAGAAGGGGTCGGAGGCCCTCCTGCGCCGCCGCTGGGTGAAAGAGAACAGCTGCGCCGGTAGTGGATTCCCTCCCTCGCTGACGGTGACAGCGTTAAGCCTCCTTCCCTTCCCAGCGGACGGATCCTGCTGGCTCTTTGACCAGCAGTTAGGGGAGAGAGAGAGAGAGAGGCCAACGAAGTCTTGTTTAGATCTGGAGAGGGTGAGAGAGTGTGAAGAGAGCAACTACAAGCGCTGAGGCTCCAACGTGTATATATATAGTGGAGAGAGAGTGTGAAGAGAGCAAACCCTAGAAAACAAGCGCCGAGGCTGCAGCATATATAGATGGAGTGGTTTTCTTTTTCTCTCCATAAAAATCATTTTAAATTGTGCACAAAATGGAACACTTTATTTAACGCAGTGAAGAAAAATACTAGGGGCAATGCTAATACGTGAAGAAAATTTAACGCTCGAAGGAGTCAACTCGCAATTAACGCTGCACGCCTCCCGATTGCACTTACTAACGTTCACGTGTGGTACACGACCCTCCGAAGTGAACAACAACTGAACCACACACGGTCAAAATATCGGAAAGGTGGGCTGCACCATCCTCCAATTTTAAATATTTTGGGCACTTGTATTCGTCCTAAGTCAGTGTGCCACCGTATGTACTAAGGGTTACAGCGGGTGCTAGGAAACTAGGGCGTATTGAGAGTAATTGCCATGCCGCTTATTTGTAGGGTCACTTGCAAATTGTGAAACTCTATTCTCCTTTTATTTAGTGGGTGAGGCAAATCTTTTGCCTCCGTTTCGGAAAAAATATATGAGAAATTCAATTTTAATTATTTAGTTTGTACACTTTGCTCTCTTCCAATAATTTTGGGCACTTGTATTCGACCTAAGTCAGTGTGCCACCGTATCTCGTACTACTCCCTCCGTCTAGGTGTAAGTCATGTTAGAAGGTCCAGCGGGACCAAGGTGCAAGCAGATTGGAGGAGAAGGAGAAACTTGACCGGTCCTTCCTCCAATCAAAGCCCTGATTTCTGTCTCTAAACGCAACAATTAATCACAACAATTAAGAGATGCCGTTTTAGCTACCATGCAGGGCCACGTATTAACTCGCATGCAAGCCGACTTTGATTCCTTGACTGATCAACGCGTAGTTGCGCTCCATGCATTGGGTTTCCGGGGGAGATAACAAGGCAGAGTAAGTAACAACGCTCGCTAGCAACGAGGCTAGGAGGGGATTGAGATGCGAAGTTAATGGACGACGCCTAAACATTTTGGGAATATCTAATTTTCGTAAGATGACTTAACACCTAGATGGAGGGAGTACTACTCCTCAGTCCAGGTTTGATGGAATATTCGTCAGCTCTTCTCTTCTTGTACGTACTCCATTTATCTCACTTCCAGTGGCTTCCCACTCGCACGATATTCCTATTCTATGAACCTGTGTGTGCGTGTGTGTTTGTGTGTGTTTTAACAGCGTGTGTGTGTTAGAGAGAGCGACACATCGACCTACTCCTACAGAGATATGGTGTGTAGTGTATGATTTAGCCGTGAGAGTTGGTGCATCCTCTCGTTTCCGGGCGTCCGGTCAGGACAGCTGCCACGCCAGCTCCTGACCAGCCTGGCCCACCCAAAGCCCCTCCATCGCCCGCACGCGCTTCCCACCCGAAACGGTCAGCGCCGCTCCAGAGAATCGGTGCCGCATTCATGCCCGGGCAGAGCGGACGCGACCTCTCACTGGCGCCTGCGTTGAAGGGAGAAGCGGATTCAAGAGTGATGGTTGCTTCATCCGTCCAACTTACTGCTGGGTCTATGTGATTTGATGGCTCATTGGTCATTATTACTGAGGTGGTACGACTGCTAGATGTCCCACGTTTCGGCGAAAGGAGGTAGATTACAATTTTCTCCATTCTTACAGCGGAGGAGTGCGAAAGCAGTGAAAGCACGCATGCTCAGTGATTACATGGCCCACCTCATAGTATCACCATATTTTCTGGACACCGTGCGACACCTAACTCTTTACATAGTAGTATAGTACGTACTGTAATTTCTTAGCGAGATAAATTTGTACAATGCTATGAAGCTTCCAGCTTCTGTTTCATGTATCTTGCGTCCAAGGTTGCCCCGTTGCAACATTTCATCAAATACAAAGGAGACTAACATGCATGCTATTGCATCTCAATGATTGACAGATCATAGCCCATATGTACTCCCTTCGTTCCAAAATAAGTGTCTCAACTTTATGCAAACTTTAGTACAAAGTTGTACTACTACTAAAGTTGACACTTATTTTGGAACAGAGACAACTAAAGAAAAAAAAAGATCCATGCAGTCCCTAGCCCTTGAACCCTAACCAGGCTTTAATTTGCTGGTGATGTTGAACCTTCCGAAGAAAGGAAGTTTGCAAACCTTTGACCATCGGATCATTTTGTGCAGTTTCACTAAAATCGAGATGAGCATCCCTGTGGCAAAGAAATTGAAGAAGCGTGATTAGAATAAGATTACTGGGACTAGTTGATGAGACATAAACTCATCACAAATACAGTAGAAGCCAGTAGAGGTACGTGCGGGGCAAAGAAGTAGAGAAATATCCACATGGAGTGATGTGGGCAGCTGGGGCAGTGGTGCAAGCCGGCTGTAAAGGAAGTTGTACCTGAGGGATGTCGGTACGTAGCTCAACCTAGAGGAGGGCGGCGGGAGGCGGCAACTGCCCACGTCGCGGCAGTGAGCAAGGGACAAAGGCAACCGCACCGGATTTGTGAGAGAGAACGGCGGGGACCCCTGATTGGGACGTGCCGACAGTGGGTTTTCACCATCGGCGACGGCGACCGCATCTACACAAAGCGTCCACCCCTTCCCCCGGCGGACGTGATCCGCCTGGATGTTAGAGATGTGGCCACAGTCGTTTTGTGCGAGAGAGTGTGAAGAGAGCAACCCCAGCAAGCAACCGTGTAGGCTCGTCCTGGCTATGTATATAGTGGTGCGGTTTCTTTTTCTCTCCATATGAACCTATTTATATTATGTACGTGCCACTGAAGAAAAAAACTTTATTTATAAATGACGCGGCATCGTTCATGCGTGGTTCCCGACCCTCCAATATTTATAAGTGAGTAACTACTACTAGACGCGTCAAATTATCACGTGGGCAGCATCATCGTACAGAAATGAGCTCCACCGTGTCACGTGTGTGGTCGGGGAAGACGCAAAAGACGCAAAGAGTGTTACTAGTACTACGTGCGTGGGTGCGTGCACCTCTTCTCTTCGATCATGGTTATTAAAAGTATAGCCCACTACTCTACCACGCTTTTATTATATGGGCAAAGAGTATAGGCAGTAATAATGACTAGTAAGCCGTCAAATCATGAGGCCCACCTTTCTCTATGTTTGACCGAGGAAGCAACCATCATTTCACTCCTCGTTGAATATCCATCCGCTGCTACCTCCGCAAATAAATAAAAATCCGCTTCTACCTCCGCAGCATGGTTAATAATATAGCCATGTCAATCACGACGTAGAAATATCATTCACTGATACAATAGGGCTGGCTCTAAGGCTGGTGATTTTTTTTACTTTGTCTCTTTCTTTTTTTGTCTAATTTACTCATTTTACATAGGAGCACGTGTAGAGGATGGCTATTCATTTTGATGGGACTTCTTCATGGGGTTTAAGAATAAGCAGCTCCGAATTATTCCCACTGCCCACCACTCTGAATCGTGCCATCTATGATAGTACTCCCATTGCAACAATGAGGTCCACTAGGTCTAGCACGTCCTGTAAGAAGAGACTGTCATGCAAAACATACATCTTGTTCCCTTCTTCCTCATACAGTACGTACCACTGGTACGTCCTACTAGTACTACTACTTGTTCTCCTATAAACCTTTCGCTTGGCATCTAAAAAATATTAACCTTGCGCTTGGCTCTTCGCCTCTTCGGGAAGTCGAGCAATAATGGTACTACAGTATATCGTTCTGGCTATCTGAGACCGAATGAATTGCTGCACGTCCACCACGTGGGCGAGGGTCGAGGGGCGAGGGGCGAGGGAGAGTGCGTACTAGTACGTCTGTTTCAATATGGACTACATATGGAGCAAATTTTGAAGAAATACTTATGCTCTCGTGCTTCACTTAAATTTATTTGAGAGCTTGTTAGTAGCAATGGTAATACATAAATTTAGTCCCAAAGTAATGGATATTCAAGAAGGATATAATAAAAACTTTCATGTAGATCACTGGATATGATAAGTTTGATTTCTTGCAATAGTTTTGCGATATGGAGATAATAATATGAGTCATGTTGGTGAGTAATTATGCTTTAGTAAGAATATTGGTGTTAAGGTTTGTGATTCCCTATGCAAGCATGAAAGTCAATAATTATGCAATGAAATTACATCCTACTTGTGGTGCATTATTCGGTGTTAGTTATGCTCAATGCTCGTTTATGTGAATTTTTCTTTCTTGGTTGGTTGCTTCTCAATCTATTTGCTAGCCTCCATTTGTACCAAGTGGGAATACTACTTATGCATCCAAATTCTTAAACCCAAAGTTGTGCCAAATGAGTCCACCATACCTACCTATATGCGGTATTTCCATGCCGTTCTAAGCAAATTTGTATGTGCCATCTCTAATTTTCAAAATAAAATTCCTTTTTGTGTGCTCGTACCGCTCATGAAGCGGCAGGGGTTGGCCAATATTTTGCATGCTAGATGTGTTATTCTCAAGATGAGTGTTTATTCACTTGTCATTGCACGAGAGTGCGGCGGTAATAGGGATGCCTAGTCCCGAAATGAAAAAGAATTTTACTTTATGTTGTCAAATAATAAATTCCTTGGAAAGTGTTGGTATGGAGGGCACCCGTGGATACGACTAGCCATGGAAAGTGAAAGAAATGGTGGAAAAAGGAATAAACTTAATTTTCTGTTTGGGAACCGCCTATGATATATCTAGCATCGAAAGTGTTGGGAATTACTCGGTCATTTTCGTTGACGGGAAAAGTATGCCTCTCAAAATTTTTATCTCTCAATTTAAGCTTTGAGCTCTGGCACCTCTACAAATCCCTACTTCCCTCTGCGCAGGGCCTATCTATTTACTTTATGCAATTTTTATTTTTATTTGAGTCTCCATCTTCTCTCATAAAGCACCAACTAAGGGGCACTATGATCGCACTTGAGCATTGGATGTAGTTAATATGCGAGTGTGTTTTGCGAATGGATCAATGATTTAGCATGATGGGCTAGGGATAACTTTCTTTAGTGTTGATATTTTGATAGACATGGTTGCTTGTTTATATGTTTGAGTATTGATGTCTTCATTTTTTGGGACTAACCTATTAACATAGTGTCCAGTGCCAGTTGCTGTTTTTTGCTTGTTTTTTACATCGCAGAAAATCAATACCAAACAGAGTCCAAACGCAGCGAAACTTTTTGGAGATTTTTTCTGGACCAGAAGACACCCGGTAGGCCAAACAAGTACGAGAGGGGAGCTCCGAGGAGAGCACAACCCACCAGGGCGCGCCTAGGGGCCTAGGCGCGCCCAGGTAGGTTGTGCCCACCTCGGTGGCCTCCCGCACCGCCTCTTCGCCCTATAAATTCCCAAATATTCCAAAAACCCTGGGGGTAACCCTAGATCAGAAGTTCCACCGTCGCAAGCCTCTGTAGCCACGAAAAACCAATCTAGACCCTGTTCCGGCACTCCGCCGGAGGGGGAAATCATCACCGGTGGCTATCTTCATCATCCCGGCGGCCACCATGATGAGGAGGGAGTAATCCACCCTCAGGGCTGAGGGTTTGTACCAGTAGCTATGAGTTTAATCTCTCTCTCGTGTTCTTGAGATGTCACGATCTTGATGTATCGCGGGCTTTGTTAATATAGTCGGATCATATGGTGTTTTCCTCTCTCTATCTTGTGATGAATTGAGTTTTCCCTTTGAGATTTCGTTTTATCGGATTGAATACTTTTATGGATTTGAGAACACTTGATGTAGGTCTTGCTATGAATACCCATGTTGACAATGGGGTATCATATTGATTCACTTGATATGTGTTTTGGCACTCAACTCGCGGATTCCCGAGGTGACATTGGGGTAATCTATGCATAAGGGTTGATGCACGTTCTCCTGTTTTGTTTCTCTGGAAGAAATCTTGGGGCACTCTATGAGGTTCTTTGTGTTGGATTGAGTATTATGAATCTGAAATTGTTTGATGCATATCGTATAATCAACTCACGGATACTCACGGTGATATTTGAATATCTAGGTGACATTAGAGTTGGTTGATGTGTATCATATGGTGTTATTTTAGTACAAACTCTTGATTAGATCGATCGGAAAGAATAGCTTGGTGTTATTTTAGTATGAACTCTAGGATAGATTGATCGGAAAGAATAACTTTGAGGTGGCTTCGCACCCTACAAACAATTTCTTCTTATGTTCTCCGCTAGATAGGAACTTTGGAGTGATTCTTCATCGCACGTTGAGGGAAGATTATATGATCCAATTAGATTAGCATTGTCGAGAGATTACACTAGCGAAAGTACGGACCCTAGGCCTCATTTTCAAGCATTGCAATACCGTTTGTGCTCCATTTTATCAATTGCCACCTTGCTGTTTTTTATTGTTACTATTACAAAAATCAATATCTACTATCATTACTACACTTTTATTACCATCTCTTCGCCGAACTAGTGCACCTATACAATTTTCCATTGTATTTGGTGTGTTGGGGACACAAGAGACTTTTTGTTATTTGGTTGCAGGGTTGTTTGAGAGAGACCATCTTCATCCTACGCCTCCCATAGATTGATAAACCTTAGGTCATCCACTTGAGGGAAAATTGCTACTTTCCTACAAAACTCTGTGCTTGGAGGCCCAACACGAGTCTACAAGAACAAGTAGTGTAGTAGACATCAAGCTCTTTTCTGGCGCCGTTGCCGGGGAGGTGAGTGCTTGAAGGTGTATCTTTAGATCTTGGAATTGAATCTTTTAGTTTCTTGTTTTATCACTAGTTTGGTTCATAAAAGAAAACTACAAAAAAATGGATTTGAGGTTGCATCATATTATTTATCTTTATAATATCTTTCGTGAAAATGATGGAAAGGAAAATTGTGCCCAATTTATAGAAGAAGAATTCTATAAAATGATTGGCATAGAATCTTTGAATGATGAGCATGATTGCAATGTTGTTAGTATGAATTCTTTGAATATCCAAAATGCTAATGATGATTGCACAAGTCATGACAAAAATGTTTCTTATAAGCATGTCAATTTTTGTGGAGTGGAAAGACTTTGTGAAGACGTGCCTTATAGGGAAGATAGATTTTGTAAGAAGCATAAACATGATAGAACCAATTTTTTGCTCAAAGTGATAGATGAATTTGCTACAAAATTATGTTCTCTTTGTCCTATTACTTGTGAACTTTGCAACAAGGTTGGTCATCTTAATTTCCAATGCAAACTTTTTCATGATCGAATCATGGCCAAATATTGTAATGATTTGATCACCCTTGAAATTTATAATGAGCTTTGTCTATTTTTGGGGAGTGAAGAATTGACACATAAAAATAGTTGGTTTGAAGTATTCATTCTCACGGATGACATTGAAACTAATCTAAAGAATATCTATATGTTTTGCATGGTAAATTGCAATGAGAATGCTTATATTGCCAACTATAGAAAGATGGGGAAACCAATAGAATATAAAAGGAATACTAATGAAAGGGTAAAGATTTCCCCTTTCCCTCCTATTGTCTATCATGATGAAATAGGTGACGAGGAGGAGCTCCTATTCAACCAATCTCATCAATAAGAAGCTCGAAAAAATTAATTAAACCCACACATGATGTGGTGAAGAAGAATAAAAGAAGAAAGAATAGTGGTAAAAAGGTATCTCTACCAAATAATGTTGCTCCTATTATTGTTGTTCCTCGTGAAAATGAATAAAAAATAATTGTGGAAGATGATGCACTTGATGATATTGCCTCTTTGTCTTATGGCACAATGTCCGAGAGCACTATTGATGATGATTTTGTTATGCCTATTGCTTATTGTGATGATTATGATTGGGAAGATAATGATACTTCTTATAATCTTGAAAATCTTTTTGGCACCAATTTGGGAAATTTTGATGGTAATAATGGTTATACTATTGGTGCTATTCATACTATTAATGATGAGAGTGATTATGCTTATGATATGCCAAGCCACAAGCTTGGGGATGCTATGTTTGATGAGAATGACATGTTTGAGAATTTATTTGCTACAATTAATGTTTGTCCCAAGCTTGGGGATATGCTCAATGAAGATGATCTTTTTAGTCCCCCTACTTTGAATGATCAAATTTGCTATGATGATTGCATGCCTCCTATCTATGATGAGAACAAAGTTGCTACTTATGATGATTATTGTGATGATACTTATGTTATAAAAAGTAGTGATAATTATTGTCATAATTTTGAATATCCTTTTACTAAACATTACTCTTTTAATGTGGAAGCCATTTTTAGTATTCGAGTTTCATATGATACTCCCACTATTGTGAATGAGAATAAAGTTGCTTATATGGAGAGTAATAATTTTTCTAAGCTTTTGGATCATGAAAAGAATGTTTTATGTGATGGTTTTCTTGATGAATCTATTCATGATGCTACTGAAAATTATTATGAGAGAGGAACTTATGATTCATGATGCTCTTGTTATGTTTCAATTCTTATCTTGCGAGCATCGTTGAAATCATCATGCCTAGCTAAAAGGCATTAAATAAAAGCGCTTGTTGGGAGACAACCCAACATTTTTAACTACTATTTTTTTATGTTCACATGATTAGGCTACTGTAGTAATCATGTTTTATAGCTTTTGTTTCAATAAAGTGCCAAGTAAAGCCTTTGGGATAGTGTGGATGATAGTTGACTTGATTCTGTGCAAAAACAGAAACTTTTGCGTCCAGTAAAGAAATTCCTATATTTTACTGGAATGTGTAAAAATTCTGAATTTTTTACAGTTGATGTGTATACCAATTTTCTACGTTTTCCTAATTTTTCAGAATTTTTGGATGTACATAAGTATGACCTTCATTCAGATCTTTACGTACTGTTCTGTTTTTGACAGATTCTGTTTTCAATGCATAGTTTGCTTGTTTTATGGTTTCTATGGCTTATATTGCTTGATATAAATTGTGGAAATTGTAGAGTACAGTAGGCATTGTGTGAGAACAATTATTAATCTTGTCTTTGACAGTACCAAAGCGAATGATTTGTCTTTATCATACTAACCCAACTCACGAAGTTGCGTTAAGTTTTGTGTGATTGAAGTTTTCAAGTTTTGGGTGAGATATCGATATGAGGAGAATAAGGAGTGACAAGACCCTAAGATTGGGGGTTCCCAAGGCAACCCCAAGGTAATATTCAAGGAATATCCAAGCAACTAAGCTTGGGGATGCCCCGTAAGGCATCCCCTCTTTCGTCTCCAACATTATCGGTAACCTTACTTGGGGCTATATTTTTATTCGTCACATGATATGTGTTTTTCTTGGAGAGTCATTTTATTTTATTATTATTTGCTTGCTGTTATTAAGAATAATGTTTTTCATCTCTTACTTCAATAAAAGTGTCAAGTATAGCCTTTGCCATGCTTATTTTGCAAGTCTACGAGTTACTGTTTCAAAACAGAAAGTTTGTTGCTGTTGCAAAAATTCCTGAGAAAAGTAAAAATGTGATAAAATGTTCCAAGTGTTTGCAAAATAAGCTATGATAAATTTTCTACAGTTTGGTAAATTTTCAGAATTTTTGGAGTTAGGGAAGTATGAGTACAATTGCACTCTTTACAGACTGTCCTGTTTAGACAGATTGCTGTTATGTTCGCATTGTTTGCATATGTTTTGCTTGTTTAATGATTCTATTTCAGGATAGGAGTATTAAATATGCAGAGGCATTTAGTATGCAATGTTGAATAATAATTCTAGTGATTTGCTACAGTAGAGAATGATAAGGTTTTGCATTGATTTATACTAACTTATCTCACGAGTTCTTGTTGAGTTTTGTGTGGATGAAGTTTTTAAGAATTAGGGAAACCGTGATTTGAGAGGAATGAAGAAGACACAAGAGCTCAAGCTTGGGGATGCCCAAAGCATCCCTAGTTAATATTCCAAGAAGTCTCAAGCATCTAAGCTTGGGGATGCCCCGGTAGGCATCCCACCTTTCTTCATCAACAATTATCGGTTAGACTCGATTGAGCCTAAGTTTTTGCTTCTTTACATGATGTGTGCTATTCTTAGAATGTCATTTTATTTTATTTGCTTGCTGTTTTAATAAAATACTTAGATCTGAAAGTTTTAAATAAGAGAGAGTCCTCAATTAGCTACCCATTTACTTAACTACTCATTTGATCTTCACTTGTATCTTTTTGGAGTAGTTTGTCATTTACTCTCATGCTTCACTTAGATTATTTTGAGAGTTGAAAATTTTGAAGAAATACTTATGCTCTCGTACTTCACTTAAATTTATTTGAGAGCTTGTTAGTAGCAATGGTAATACATAAATTTAGTCCCAAAGTAATGGATATTCAAGAAGGATATAATAAAAACTTTCATGTAGATCACTGGATATGATAAGTTTGATTTCTTGCAATAGTTTTGTGATATGGAGATAATAATATGAGTCATGTTGGTGAGTAATTATGCTTTAGTAAGAATATTGGTGTTAAGGTTTTTGATTCCCTATGCGAGCATGAAAGTTAATAATTATGCAATGAAATTACATCCTACTTGTGGTGCATTATTCGGTGTTAGTTATGCTCAATGCTCGTTTATGTGAACTTTTGTATTTTGGTTGGTTGCTTCTCAATCTATTTGCTAGCCTCCATTTGTACTAAGTGGGAATACTACTTGTGCATCCAAATTCTTAAACCCAAAGTTGTGCCAAATGAGTCCACCATACCTACCTATATGCGGTATTTCCATGTCGTTCTAAGCAAATTTGTATGTGCCATCTCTAATTTTCAAAATAAAATTCATTGTTGTGTGCTCGTACTGCTCATGAAGCGGCAGGGGGTGGCCAATATTTTCCATGCTAGATGTGTTATTCTCAAGATGAGTGTTTATTCACTTGTCATTGCATGAGAGTGCGGCGGTAATAGGGATGCCCAGTCCCGAAATGAAAAAGAAATTTACTTTATGTTGTCAAATAATAAATTCCTTGGAAAGTGTTGGCATGGAGGGCACCCGTGGATACGGCTAGCCATGGAAAGTGAAAGAAATGGTGGAAAAAGGAATAAACTTTATTTTCTGTTTGGGAACCGCCTATGATATATCTAGCATGGAAAGTGTTGGGAATTACACGGTCATTTTCGTTGACGGGAAAAGTATGCCTCTCAAAAATTTTATTTGTCAATTTAAGCTTTGAGCTCTGGCACCTCTACAAATCCCTACTTCCCTCTGCGAAGGGCCTATCTATTTACTTTATGCAATTTTTATTTTTATTTGAGTCTCCATCTTCTCTTATAAAGCACCAACTAAGGGGCACTATGATCGTACTTGTGCATTGGATCAATGATTGAGCATATTCTTTAGTGTTGATATTTTGAAAGACATGGTTGCTTGTTGATATGCTTGAGTATGGATGTCTACATGTCAAATTATAGACTATTGCTTTGAATCATTCAAGTCCAAATGCCCATGCTACAAAAGAAAGAGTATATGATGAATATGATAGGTAGCCTTCCACAACAAAAATTCTGTTTTCAATTGCTACTTTATCATGATAAGTTTTATGAGAAAGAGTTGCTGTTATGATGCTAGAAAAAGTGATTGAAATTATCATTGATCAAACTTATGCACTTTGCTAGCATTCACACTTCATAAATTATTTCTTTTATCATTTACCTACTCGAGGACGAGTAGGAATTAAGCTTGGGGATGCTGATACGTCTCCAACGTATCTATAATTTATGAAGTATTCATGCCGTTATATTATCATTCTTGGATGTTTTACAATCATTTTATAGCAACTTTATATCATTTTTGGGACTAACCTATTGACATAGTGCCCAGTGCCAGTTGCTGTTTTTTGCTTGTTTTTTACATCGCAGAAAATCGATACCAAACGGAGTCCAAACGCAGCGAAACTTTTTGGAGATTTTGTCTATTCCAGAAGACGCCCGGTGGGCCAAAGAAGTACCAGAGGGGAGCTCCGAGGAGAGCACAACCCACCAGGGCGCGCCTGGGGGCCCAGGCGCGCCCAAGTGGGTTGTGCCCACCTCGGTGGCCTCCCGCACCGCCTCTTCGCCCTATAAATTCCCAAATATTCCAAAAAGCCTGGGGGTAACCCTAGATCAGAAGTTCCACCGCCGCAAGCATCTGTAGCCATGAAAAACCAATCTAGACCCCGTTCCGGCACTCCGCCAGAGGGGAAAATCATCACCGGTGGCCATCTTCATCATCCCGGTGGCCACCATGATGAGAAGGGAGTAGTCCACCTTCGGGGCTGAGGGTTGTACCAGTAGCTATGTGTTTAATCTCTCTCTCTCATGTTCTTGAGATGTCACGATCTTGATGTATCGCGGGCTTTGTTAATATAGTCGGATCATATGGTGTTTTCCCCTCTCTATCTTGTGATGAATTGAGTTTTCCCTTTGAGATTTCGTTTTATTGGATTGAATACTTTTATGGATTTGAGAACACTTGATGTATGTCTTGCTATGAATACCCGTGGTGACAATGGGGTATCATATTGATTCACTTGATATGTGTTTTGGCACTCAACTCGCGGATTCCCGAGGTGACATTGGGGTAATCTATGCATAGGGGTTGATGCACGTTCTTGTCTTTTGTTTCTCCGGTAGAAATCTTTGGGCACTCTTTGAGGTTCTTTGTGTTGGATTGAGTATTATGAATCTGAAATTGTTTGATGCATATCGTATAATCAACTCACGGATACTCGCGGTGATATTGGAGTATCTAGGTGACATTAGAGTAGGTTGATGTTTATCATATGGTGTTATTTTAGTACAAACTCTTGATTAGATCGATCGGAAAGAATAGCTTGGTGTTATTTTAGTATGAACTCTAGGATAGATTGATCGGAAAGAATAACTTTGAGGTGGTTTCGCACCCTACAAACAATTTCTTCTTATGTTCTCCGCTAGATAGGAACTTTGGAGTGATTCTTCATCGCACGTTCAGGGAAGATTATATGATCCAATTAGATTAGCATTGTTGAGAGATTGCACTAGCGAAAGTACGGACCCTAGGCCTCATTTTCAAGCATTGCAATACTCTTTGTGCTCCGTTTTATCAATTGCTACCTTGCTGTTTTTTATTGTTACTATTACAAAAATCAATATCTACTATCATTACTACACTTTTATTACCATCTCTTTGCCGAACTAGTGCACCTATACAATTTGCCATTGTATTTGGTGTGTTGGGGACACAAGAGACTTTTTGTTATTTGGTTGCAGGGTTGTTTGAGACAGACCATCTTCATCCTACGCCTCCCACGGATTGATAAACCTTAGGTCATCCACTTGAGGGAAAATTGCTACTGTCCTACAAAACTCTGTGCTTGGAGGCCCAACACGAGTCTACAAGAACAAGTAGTGTAGCAGACATCATGTACCCGCGCGGGTGTGGTTGGGAAAGAGACGGGAGTACGTGCGCCATGCGTGCACCTCTTCTCTTCGTGCACGTCCCCCACCTACGTGGGTGTGTGTGAGAGAGATACAAACCTAGACAGATGGCGTGTGCGTTCGTGAGTGTTTTTTGTTGGGGGGGGGGGTGATTTCATGAATGTATTTGTGGGAATATGTGTCGATGATATCTCAAACAAAATTTGACACATGCAATGTGTGTGAAATAGAGGCCTATCTATATCATATATAGAGGGGGCGATCCACGAGAAGAGAGGGAGGGGTCATAGATATCGATAGAGTCGAAGAGAGGATCAAGTGGGTTGGTGCGAGATTGATTAAGAGAGCCATCGAAATTTTGTGTGTGCAAGTCAAAGATATAGGGCGACTGGCCTACCGGAACGTCAGAGGGCACATGGCAAGTTTGTGTGTGGCAGGGAGACATGACTAGAGCGCTCGATGTATTGGTGTGTGGGGGGGGGGGGGAGGTGGGAGGCAGAGACCTAACTAGAGAGGTAGATCGACTCGTATATGTGTTGAGAAGGAGAGACCCAGCTATGTCTTGAGGGGGATCGGTCGACATCCATACATAAGTGAATGACAGGAAATAGGTTGGGACAGAGAGAGAGAGAGTGAGAGAGAGAGAGAGAGAGAGGAGAGAGAGAGGGAGAGGGATAGAGTGCTGGATGGGTGGTGGAGTTGCTTCTCGAAGATGGTGGGAGAGGCCTACTAGACAAACTGAGGGTAGAACTGCAATATTATCAATAAGAGTGGAGATGTGTTTCTATGTGTGCGTGTGCGTGTGCGTGATAGATGTGTCGGGAGGCATGCATGGATGATGAAGGGGGACCATGTGTTTGGTAAGCAGACCTAACTAGATCGGTAGATCAATTGTTGTGTGTCGGAGGAAGGGAGAGACATAACTAATGAGGTATATCGATCAGCGCGTGGGGAAAACGAGTTATAACGACCTAGCTAGCTATATGTATAGTAGGAGATCGGTCAGTGTACATCCATTTGTTAGAGGCAAATAAGGCCCAGCGAGACGGATAGACAGAGAGAATGGAGCTAGGAGGTGGTGCAAGAGGCCTACTAGCTAGATAGGGGGAGGAGTGTGCGATTGTGAGATCGATGAAAAGAGGGGCGAGAGTTTACACGTGTGTGGGACCGTATGAGAGACACGAGGCATGGACACAGAAAGGAGGGGATGGAAGGTGCGTGTGTATGTGGTAGACAGACATCACTGGAGAGATTTATCAATCGGTGTGTGTCGGAAAGGAGTTGTGGAGACCGTGGGAGAACGACCTAAAGAAAAAAAAATGAATGTGTGCGATGGATAGAATGCTGAGGGAGGGGGAGGGCGAGGAGGGCGTGTGCATGCGCGAGAGAAAGTTAGTGCTAGCTACAAAGGTTAGAGGATTGTGTGGGTGTAAGAGACTAACAAAGATCATAATTCGATATGAAAGTGGATTCATATATTTGAATAGGAGATCATAGTGTTATAAACATATGCATGCATGAATATAGCGGTGATACGCGTGGTGTGGTTTTGGACATGTTATACCATAATGTGATAATGCGTGGCGTTTGCAACTCACAGCTAAATATCGAACAATCTAAACCATACTATACATCGAACAATCTCACATTTTATTTGAATTTGTGATAATGTGTGGCGTTTGCAACTCACAACTAAATATCGAACAATCTAAACCATACTATATATCGAACAATCTCACATTTTATTTGAATTTGTGATAATGTGTGGCATTTGCACCTCACATCTAAATACTTGTAGGCGTAGGGGGCGGGGCACCATACATTATGTGATAAACACATCATATATATGAGACATGGTTTAGATTATGAAGATCTAGCTAGAGCTTGAAATGTACTGTGATTTGAAATCAACATAAAGTGGATTCAAAAAATCGAGTTCGAGTTCATATAGTACACATAGTTCATATCTAACTCGACAGTAATCATGTGGTGTGCTGTGAAGATAATATACAAATGATGGTTTAAGTTGTCAATAATGATGATTGTAGATCTTATTAAAATAGAGAAACGAATTCAAATGGTTTAACTTGACAACAATCATGATTGTAAATCTTATTCAAATAGAGAAACAAATTCAAATTTAGTTCATATTGAAGCGGTAGTATATACGTTTGGAATGCACTAAAACGTTCATTTGAGTACCAGGTTGCATGCATTATACACGTAGCGAAATATTTTAATTGAACATAACATGAATTCAAAGCTTTGAATGGCATTTGTAGTGCGAATTGATTTGGTACAGTACACGGGACTAGACTCTCTTGTGTGATGCGAATTGATTTATTTTTGTTTTTTCGTCGAGGGAAGTGCGAATTGATTTGGTACAGTACATGTTAGGTTTGTCCGGAAATTTCAACCCGCGCCTTGTTACCCCGAAATATTTAAGATATATCTTTGTCTCGTTGTGCTCCGAAAACTCCTTCCATCTCAACCCGCACATTGCTATCCCAAAATTACAACGCGCACGAAAACTCCCACCTCCTGCGAAATCCCGACACGCGAAATGTCCGTGATACCCATGAACCGAAAGAACCGCCGAGCTCAAATCGGTGGGGGTACTTTCGTAACTTACCCCACATTTCGGACAAGTGCGTCCCTAAGCCATGGTTCCCCCTCCCATCCCATCCACCCACCCATTCGTACACCGAGGCCATGAAAACCCGCAAAGCCCCACACCCTACTTCGTCCGCCACCCAGCCGGAGCCTCTTCCCCGACGACGTCGTCCACAGCAACACCTCGACGTCCCTCATCCAGCGCACCGGATGAGGATCCGTCGTCGATCTCCGCGTCCCGCTGGTTCAGCCACCCCGTCCTCCACCTCCAAGGAGCTGCCCTGACGTTCCCCTTGTCTTTCATGCCACCTCCATTCCCACAACGCCGTCTTCACCTGCACCACCGGAAGAGCAACATCATCACCGATTCCTCGGATGAAGCTGAGGCCTAATCGGCACCACCAAAGAGGTTCTACACTAATCGCCGCATTTTCTTCTTGATTCAATCTCACGGTGCTGCCGACGCTCGGTCCCGAGCCGACATGGCGCGGCTCCATCCACGGCGGCGTCGCCGGCCACTTCCTCCATGGCGTCGCTCCCTCGGGGGCGACGTCCACATCAGTAGGAGCTGCTGCTGCTTTGGCTCTCATTCACCCTACTACTCTGCTCTTGCTCTCGGTCCCCTGCCTGGTCTGCTCTTGCTCTTGCTCGCGCTGCTGCTCTCGCTCTTGCTCTTGCTTGCTTGCGCTGCTGCTCTCGCTCTTGCTCTTGCTTGCGCTGCTCCTCTACTCTTGCGCGCACTGCTGCTGCATGAGCAGCAGATCCTGCTCTCTCTCGAGCCCCTGCAGCTACTACCCGAGATGCTGCTACACGACCAGCTGCCCCGGCTCTCGCACGCGCTGCTGCTGCTGCTACTGCTTTTCTGCTACTAGTGCGTTCAGTTTCGACAGTAAAATTCAGTTTCGACAGCAAAATTTAGTTTCGACAGTTAAATTCAGTTTCGACAGTTAAATTCAGTTTCGACAGTTAAATTCAGTTTCGACAGTTAAATTCAGTTTCGACAGTTAAGTTCAGAGATGAGCGGCTGATTTTTTTTACATCTAGCACTTTGTGGTTATGTATTTTACGTCATCTATTGGAGATGCTATTAGAATTCCACTCAGGTTAACGTTGTCTCTCTTGTCCTGCTTCAGCCTCACCGGAGCTGCTCCAACGACGAAACCCTCCATCACAGCGGAGCAGTACCCCGGGCTCCAACTCCAGACACCTAAGATCTTCTTCCCCTCCTCCGACAGCCAAATCAGCCGGAGCATCCTCACCGACAAACCCAATCACGCTGAGATCGACATGGCTTCGCCAAAGAGGTTGTACACTTGTTGCATCACTTTTTTACACTACATGTTATATATATTGTCCACTGAGCACACGTAGTAACATGAAATACGATTAGTTTCTCCTACTATATGACAAGCAGTGAGGTACCAGGCAACTTAGCTATCCGTGATGGACTCTCTCGAACGCCATCATTATTTATGTCTGCGCGTTTGAGCTATGCATTTGTAGATGGGCCTGGGAGTTGAGCTAGTAGGGCAGTGGCCTGGGTCCAAAGTAGTAGAAGTAGCACAAAAATATTTTTTGAGTGTCGGCTTTTCCCTGCTCAACCCTGCCTACTAGAATCGCCAGTGCTTGAAAGGAAAAGTGAAGGAAAAACATAGGAATTGGAAAGTTTCCTATGGTACTACTATTCATGCATTTGGTTCAAAGGAATGGAGTGAAGGAAAACTGTAGGATTTGTTCCTTTAGTGTCTCCTTGAAAGAAAAACCGAAGGAATTTTAATATCCACTTGTTCTCCTTTTCAAATTCCTATTCATGAAGCACAAGACTAAGAGATAGTAGCATAATAGCATTTTAACCGTACATTTTCTTGTGGTTTGACTTAATCTCACCATGCTTCTTTGCATCCTGTGATCTTCCAATTCTTGTGAACCAAACACCCAGATTGGCAGAAATCCTGTGTTTTTAAATTCTTTGTTTTGCACGTGCATTCCTATCCTATTACTGTGTATTTCCTATCCCTGCGTTGTTAGAATCCTCCAATTCAAACGAGCCCTTACAGAATTACTTCTCTTATAGATAGTTGTCAAAGAAAACCTTGTGTGGTTTGTCCCGCTCCTGCTACGCCGCTGTCCACCCCAGCTCAGCTGCTCCAACGACAGAAGGGTCCACCACAGCAGGGATTCGGCCTCCAGACTGTCTTTCGCCGCCTCAGATCTTCTTCCCCACCGCCGGCAGCCACGACAACTGCATTACCATCATCAACCGAGCAGATGACCTCGAGGACTACACGGGTCCGCAAGAGTGGTCACACTCTTTCGTGTCTGCTTACGTTATGCATCGCTTAATATTACATGCTACTTTATCGTCCTGTTCATCGATTAGACTCTAAGTCAGCTCCAAACTAATGCTCAAACTTGAGTTTTTAAATGGTTGTGGGGTACATATCGGGGCCGCAATCAATAATATCTATCTACTATCTGGTTAATCTCTGGTGTCTACTATGAGTTTCATGTTGGGTGGGAAACAAACAGTAAAGAAGCCATTATCTATATTTTTTTAACTGAAGCCATTATCTGCCTGCTATCATTGGTTTTGGGTCTATCCACAGGTTGCTACCATCACTCTGGATTTCTGCATGCACTCCTTACATAATCTCACTATGTTTTATTCCTATGCATGTCAGTTATTGTACACAATGGAACTGAACATGTAGAGCAAAAGAGACGAGCCTTGCGTGGCAATAAAATTTCATGCATACGTCGCTCCATGGTGGGCGCAAAGGCAGCCCCCCCTCCACCCATTTCGGATTGTAATCAAGAGGAAGATAACTATTCTAAGGGGGATACAGAAGCAGAAGACCACTCCTATTTACCCCCTGAGGTCTTCGCTCTAACTTGGCATGCTGATGTTGGTAATATCATGCATATGGTGCCTTGCATTGCTTACCTTATACATCAAATATGTCATATGCTTAGTTTAGACATGCTTTGTGTGAATGCCATCTGTTTAGTTTCTTTATCGTATATGTGAATTATGCAACGCCATCTTGTTTAGCCAGGCATCATGTATGTGAATTTTGCAATGCCATCCTGCTTAGCCAGTCATCTTATATGTGAATTATATCATGCCATCCTTTTTTCATTACGTATTACATTTGTCAACAATGTTAGTACATTCAAGTACTCTTCATGTGCATCAGCCATTTGACACGGTGATGGAAAATTCTGGAGTGAAAACAAGGCCTTCAGAGCAGACTATGCTATCTGACAAAGCGCATATCTCGCTGGTTACGGATAGCTCTTCAGAGGAGGATTTAGAGACAGATGACCAGTCCTATTTCCCCCCGAGGTGTATGCTCTAACTTGGCAGGGTTATGTTGCTAATATCATGCGTGTGGTGTCTTGCATTGATGTGTCATTTGCTTAGTTTAGACATGCTTTGTGTGAATGCCACCTGTTTAGTGTCTAATTACCATATATGTGAATTATGCAATGCCATCTTGTTGCAAGACATTATATATGTGAATTATGCAATGCTATCTTGTTGCAAGGCATTATATATGTGAATTATGCAATGCCATGCTGTTTAGCCATTCATCATATATGTGAATTATATCATGCTATCCTTTTTTTGTATTGCGTGTTCATTTGTCGACAACGTTTGTATATTGAACTACTCTTCCTGTGCATCAGCCATTTGAAGCGGTGATGGAAGTATCTGGAGTGAAAACAAGGTATTCAGAGCAAACAATGCTACCTGCTGAAGCAGACATCTTGTTGGTTACAGATAGCTCTTCAGAGGAGGATTCAGAGATAGTTGACCAGTCCTATTTCCCCCCTGAGGTCTATGCTCAAACTTGGCAGGGTTATATTACTCATGTCATGCATGTTGTCTTGCATTGCTTAGTTTTTACATCATATATGCGATTGCCATCTGCGTACTTGCTTAGTATATAAATCATATATTTGAATTATATCATGCCATCATGTTTACATAGACATCATCTATCTGAATTATGGCATGCCAACCCATTAAATAAAGACATCATATAGTTATATCATCTCATCTTGTTTAGTGTTTACAGTCATCATATTTTGAATTATGTCATTCTATCCATGAATTATATCATGCTATCATGTTTCCATAGGCGGCATGTATGTGAATTATGGCATGCCAACCTATTTAATAAATACATTATATAGTTATATCATGTCATCCTGTTTACATAGTCATCATATTTTGAGCTATGTCTTTCCATCCTTTTTAGTTAGCCATCATATATATGAAATTGTGTCATGCTATCCTGTTTAGTTAGCCATCATATATGTGAAATTGTTTCATGCTATCCTGTTTGGTTAGACAACATAAATGTGAATTATTTCATGCCCTCTTTTATTCCCCACTATCCATTGCACCTGTCTATCATACAATGTCTGTACATTCAATTACATTTCTTGTTTATCAGCCATTTGAATTGGAGAGGGTGATGGCAGTATCTAAGGGAGTAACAACACGGTCTTCAGAAAATATAGTGCTACCAGTCGATGCAGGTAGAACCACGGTTGTACTTGCCCAAGAACCAGCCCCACCACACATAACCCAGACTCTCGCAGATTGTACCCCTACCTAGTTGGACAGAGAACCAGCTACACCCCTTCTAACCCCAACCCCAGCAGATAGTAACCCAACTCCAGTTGACACAGCACTGTCTCCACCACAGAGCACCCAAACACGAGCAGTTAGTAAGGGAACTGCAGTGCCCAAAGCACGAGGACCACCATTCTGAATCCCAACTCAACGCTTAAAGCAGAAGAAGAATTGTTCTCAGGTCAGGTTCTGTAGCTATGGTTCATACTCCTTTGCTCTTGCATCACTGTATTTACTCTTACCAACTATTTTCAAATTTGAAGGATGGAATTGAAACTCCAATGGCGCAACAAGTATGTTTAAACCTGTTTCTTTCACTGGTTTGCTATTGTAACTTGCTCTATGTTGATTTCAGTTTCAATTGAATAAACAGTTATGCTCTCATGTCATGCACATTACAAGTGTTGTTATTGCTCTATAGTTTCCCACACTTATATTCTGTCTATTCTGCTTTGTCTTAAACAGATATTATTTGAACTGTGTCTCTATCTTGATTTGGCAACAAAAACTAGAATGATATAGACCATACAATGACCATGGTACATAGATATATGTTTGTTTCATGCTGTTATCCTGTCCACTTTACTACTGAACTAATTTACCAAAATGAGTTTCATATACAACATGGTAAACCTGTGATGTGTCTGTTTGTTTCTCTTTTAGAATGCGGACAAAATATTGGAGAAGAGTACCCCGTTATGCAATGGTAAAGGAACTAATGCAGATAAGGTTCAAGATAGTGAGACATCCCTGTTGGTCTCCAAGAAAGCTGATAAAAACTATCTTGACGACAGTGAGACAACCCAAAAGTCCTGTGTTGATGTAGTGTTCGAGTTACTGGCCACTACTGCTAGCACAAGCTCTTCGAACTCGCTGCCTGAATCAGTTCATCTTCTTGAGTCTCAACTTCAAGTTGAAAGACATCGATTAGATGTGTTGCGACACTAAGCCGAAGGACTGAGGAAGTCCCTGCAGAATTCAGATGCATACTTTCTGGTGCAACAGCAAGCGCTGGAGGATTTAAGCGCCAAACAAGAGAAAGTTAATAAGCTTGCTAACCATCTTGCCAGCATTATGGGTACCCAGGATATTGTTTCTTGAGCTCTTCTGAAGTGGTTTCAGTTCTGGACTTGTTTTGCTGCATCGTTTATTTGCACTGGTCGCCAACTTTGACAACCAGTGTATGTGATATGCTGCTTTGTTCCCTATATTTGCACTGGTGGCGAACTTTGATGCCCAGTGGATGTAATATGTGTAATAGCCGTGATAGCCTAGCGTAAGTTGCTTGCTTATTTATTTCCTTGTTGTCTTGTTTATTTGTTTGCTTGTAGTCAGTGTAGTTCTTTTTTCGCGGTTTGCTAGTGGCCGCAATAACCTATTTTTTAAAACTAGGCCACAATAACCATCGGCTACATATTTACTGTAGTGACCATGGGCCTCCTACGGGCCGTAGAAACAATGGGCCTTCTACGGGCCATAGAAACAATGGGCCTTCTATGGGTCGTAGCATCAATGGGCCTTCTACGGGCCGTATGATCGATTGGCCAAACATGGGCCAATAACAGACCGCATTATGGGCCGTAAACGGGCTAGAGTTGGAATCGTCCGTTCATGGGCCGACCATAATGGGCCGTCGTTAATCGGCCGTATTTGATGACGCTATGAAAACGGCCCAACGGATTAACGGGCCACAAACGGGCCGACTGTAACCACGGGCTGAATTTGGCCCACAAGCAGAAAAGGCCAGTAACGGGCCGTAAGTAACCGAATGCTGGAAATGAGCCCAAGAATAAATGGGCCCTGAGAAGGCCGAAAGATAACACGGGATGGAAACGGCCCAATGGAATAATGGGCCGTTAATGGGTATAAAGCGGTACACTGTTCATTACGGGCCAGTTTCACCATGGGCCGTTAATGGGCCAAGAGTTACAAAGGGCCTCATATGGGCCGAAAGACGTCATGGACCATACATGGGCCGAAAGTTACAACAGGCTGGAATCATATTGGACGGCCCAGATGAAGCTACTGGGCTTAATTCGGATAGGCCGTAACGGGCCGTGAGTTAGTGGGCCGTAAATGGGCTATATACGAACATGCCATTAATAGGCTTTCCGTGGGCCGGCCCGCTACCTTTTGACCAAGTCAAACGGGCCGGCCTTTTCACCAGAATGGGCCTCTGTTGGGCCGTGCCATGTGTCGATGTATCATAGGCGCCTCCTGTCCAATGAGTGGATGACATCTGTCCCAACGGTGAGCCGACACGTGGTTCCTCTGGCCATTGAGAATTTTACACGTGGAAAATCCCCATTGGTCCGGGCTGTTAACGGGTTATCGGATCCAAAACCGAACCCGATAGCTTAACGGCCACCCGTTACGGTGGATGCCACGTGTCAGTTACCCTTGACGAAAGGACTTCCATGACGCGCCATTTATGGTCATGGAAGTGGACACTTCTGTGATGATAATTTTGGTAATGTCATGGAACACTTCTACGACATCACATGTAAGACTATCTTGATTCTGTCATAAAATCATCATGGATGTACATGCATGACAGAAAACGTGACCTACTGTGACAAACACGTATCATCACGGAAGTGTATTTTTTTTGTAGTGTCAACCAAAGTAATTAACTCTGGGTCGACAGAGAATTCATAATCCTTATCGTCAACAAAGATAGGTGAAGTAGCAAACTCAGGGTCACATTTCATTCTAGCATTCAGAGATTTTTCTTTCAGTTTGCATAATAATTTCTTAAGATCATCCCTATCATTGCAAGGAAGAAAGTCTCTAGTTGTCTCCTCATCCATAACATAACCTTCCGGTACCTTTGGCAATTCATATCTAGGAGAACTAGGTCTAATAGGTGTTTCAAGATTTTCAGTTTCAAGCTCTTCATCAGTTTCAACAATTTCATCAGTTTCAGCATTCTCAAAAGCTTTAGTTCTAGCAAGTGGTTCATCAAGAAATTCACCTAGTGGCGTATTATCATCAAGCAAGGTACTAGCATCATCATGAGTCTCATTCATAGCAGAAGTAGCATCATCAATAACTTGCGACGTATCAGGATTAATAGCATGTGGTGGTGTTGCGAGTCTACTTATAACAGAAGGTGAATCAAGTGCAGAGCTAGATGGTAGTTCCTTACCTCCCCTCGTTTTAGAGGAAAAAATCTTAGTCTTAGCATCCTTCAGATTCTTCATAATGATAATTTGATAATAATCCCAAGTGACTCAACAAATATAGCTATGCTCCCCAGCAACGGCACCAGAAAAAGGTCTTGATAACCTACAAGTATAGGGGATCGCAACAGTTTTCGAGGGTAGAGTATTCAACCCAAATTTATTGATTCGACACAAGGGGAGCCAAAGAATATTTGCAAGTATTAGCAGCTGAGTTGTTAATTCAACCACACCTGGAGATTAATTATTTGTAGCAAAGTAGTATGATAGTTTTGATAGTAGTAGCAACAGCAATAGTAACGGTAATAGTGATAGCAATGATTTTGTAGCAGGTTCAATAGTGAGAGAAATTTGTAGGCATTGGATCGGTGAACTCGTTGGATGATATTCATCATATAACAGTCATAACCTAGGGCGATATGGCACTAGCTCCAGTTCATAAATATAATGTAGGCATGTATTCCGTAAATAGTCATACGTGCTTATGGAAAGAACTTGCATGACATCTTTTGTCCTACCCTCCCGTAAATAGTCATAATGTAGGCATGTATTCCGTATGTAACACCCCCGGTGGTTAACTACAGTAATCACCCTTGATTATGCCATGTCATCATCTTTAACATTGCATGATCATCATTAGCATCATATTGAATTTCAACTCCTAAGTCAAATTCAAATTTAAATGAAAGTGGAAAATAAAAGTTGTCCAGCATAAAAACTAAAATGTTCAATAAATAGCAAATATTCCAGAGACTATTCTAAAATTGAAACCAACAATAAATAAAATAATTAGGTGGCTCAAACATTACCAAAACAGCTAGGATTAATGCATTTTAATTATTATAAAAATAGTGTGAACTCAAATTAACTCCAAACTAATTTTTGGTAGTACTAGAGGATGCCTAGTATTTATTGGAACAATTGCCATGTTTTATAAAAACCATTTTGAGGCCTAACTATTTACTAAACAGAGACGTAAGAAATAAATAAATAAACAAAAGACAAAATAAACAAAAAATAATAATAAAGCAACCCTACTGGGCTGTGGCCCAGCTGGCCTCTAGGCCAACCAGGCCGGCCCAGCCGGCGCCTACAGCCCCCCTAGGGCGACCGAACCCTAGCGATCCCCTCCCCACTTCCCCCACGACCTCTCTCTCTCCCGTTCTGGATCGCGCCCCCGCGCGCCCCGACCCCACCTCTTTCCCTCTCTGCTTCCCCCTCACCCGAGCGCCCCCGTCGCTGTCGATCGCCGTAGCCGTGGCCACCGTCTTCCGTTCGTCGCCCCGGCAAGTCCAACAGCTCCGCCGTGGTCCTCTGCTTCCCCTACACCGCTGGATCGAGCCCCGAAGCCCCTCGCATCGCCGCATTCTTCTTCTTCTCCGGCTCGGCCACCGCATCGTCCTCGCCGTTGATCTACGACGCCGGTCCTCCCCGAGCCCTCTGCCCAGACCCCACGCCCCCCCCGGTGAGCCTCTGCGCCGGATGCGCCCTCCCCTGCCTCCTCTGATCGCCTGTAGCGCCCGTTCCACGCTCACCCGAACGCGCCGCCGCCTGGCCTCGTCGACGGCGTGGCCACGGCGACCCTTGGGTCCCGTACGAGCCACTATCGCGCTCACCGCGCCCCGTAGACCCCGCCTAGCCCCTCGCTTCGCTCGCTGTCATGCTGCAACGCCGTTTGCCACCGCACCCGAACGCCGCCGTCCGCCTCCGTCGTTGCCGGCGCCGTTTCCGGCGACCCTCAACTCAGCCACCGCCACGATCGCACGCGGCGTGGTCCGGCCGTTCGAACAGGCCAAGCCACGGCCCCGGAGACGCCCTGAGGGCGAAACCCGAGCTCGCCGGAGCTCGCCACCGCGTCTGGGCACTCTGGCGCGACTCCGGCGGCCGGTCCGACGTGGCGCCGCGGGCCCCACGGCCCAGCCACTGACTCTGGGCCCCACTGGGTCCCGTTGACTTAGTCCACGCTGACTGGGCAGGCCCAGTCTATGACAGGTGGGACCCACTGGTCCTGACGTCATGCTGACATCATGCTGACGTCAGCAAGACACTGTTTCGGATAATGTTAATTTAAATGATTAATTAAATTCCAGAAATTAATAAAAACTTTAGAAAATCATATCTTTTAATCCGTAACTCCGATCGAAAAACTTTATACATGAAAGTTGCTCAGAACGACGAGACGAATCCGAATACGCGGTCCGTTCGTCCGTCACGCGTCCCTAACTATCCGAACGTGCAACCGTTCCCCTCTTATCGTCTGTCCGATAATTACAAAGACCCGGGAAATATCGTCAGATATTCTCCCGCTCCGTCTGATACTTGTAGTACTGCGTTAGACTACTCCTAGCACCATGTATCGTATTTGTCATGCTCATGTTTGCTCTATATTTATACTGTTTCCTCCCCCTCTTCTCTCTCGATAGAGCCGGTACCGACGCAGCTCCGGAGTTCGACGACCCCTGAAGACCTTGCCCTCGCCGCCGAGCAACCAGGCAAGCCCCCCCCCTTTGATCATCCCGATATCGCCCATTCTATTTCTCATGCTTGCATTAGAATTGCTGCTGCTACCGCTTTACCTATTCTGATGCATAGCCTGTTTATTGTAACCTGCTGTTGATAATTACCTGCATATCCTAAACTATTTAGTCTAGGCTGGGTAGAGACCTATCAGTGACCCCACTTATCCCGACTGCCGCGATGGATTGTCAGAAGACCCGATCAACGGGAATTGAAGACCAGGACCCGACACCGCACATCACCCCCCCCCTTAGTTGTAACGACACTGCAGCATTACTATCGAGTGCCGAGGGTGAAACCTCATGTAGCACTACTGATGTTAACTCTGTAGAGTAGCTATTCGGTCGTGGTCATCGAGGGTGATTCCTCCTTCGCCACTTCCGGTAACGACACTGTCGTGCAACACATCAAATGTGAACCCATCGAGGGTGAATCCTCTGAGTTCACCTTGATAGACACATCGAGTAGGAATCCAACGAGGGTGATACCTCGGATTCCCTTGATGTTATGGACACACGGATACTTGGACTTTACACTGTTCCTTGGATAGACGGGTCGGCCCTGAGGGGTACCCGCGTGCGCCTGAGAGGCGAGTGTTGTGAAGACGGGTGCCTGTGTGGTGCCCGAGTGGTGAATACGAGGCGCGGCCGGGCATTCTTAACCCTTGCAGCAAGTCCTCGAGACGGGGTGACGGGGTCACATCTTTCGTGAGTCTCTGCTCGTTACCGCAAGCCCCTAGTCCTAACGATTTGGATATTTGATCCGAGCAGGCCTCTGGTCTGATAGCACTAACCATCACGTGGGCATAGTATGGGCGTTCTGCATCGTAGCATCAGCCGACAATTCTGTCAGACGTCCAGTTCAGCATTGTGGCACGGTCAGATTGTACCGACCCTCCGAGGCGGTGCTGGTATCCACCCTGCACACAACGACCCGGAGTGCACAGGGCGATGGCCCAAGACCCCTGAGTGCTTAGGATGTAGACCGGCGGGGACCTCTCTGCTGAGCTTTAGGTAGGGCTGCAGTGTGTCGTTTGACCGAGGCCGGGCATGACCCAGGAAAGTGTGTCCGGCCGGAGTTAATCGAGCGTGTTGGGTAAGTTGGTGCACCCCTGCAGGGAAGAATACTTCTATCGATAGCCTGTCCTACGGTAACGGACACTCGGAGTTGTATCCTGATTGATACAATTTAGAACTGGATACTTGGATACTATGGCTCTGGGATTGCTTCTCGCATGGAGTCGAGAAGGGATCTCCGGACGAGGTTGATGACTGTATGGCTCTGGGATTGCTTTTCTCGCAGGGAGTCGAGAAAGGATCTCTGGGTGAGGTTGAGACCTAATGATACTGCTACATTATATTGTACTGTTCTACTCTCTTCTAATGCTGCAAGACCGCTGAAGATGCTAGTCTTCGATAGGACTAGGCCTTCTCTCTATTCTGGCATTTCTGCAGCCCAGTCCACATATACAGCCTCCCTTTGAAAATGTTGCATATGTAGTGTAGATCCTTGCTTGCTGAGTACTTCTGAGTACTCACGGTTGCTTTGTTTTCCTTTTCTCCCCATATCAGTTTGTCGTGACCAAGATGACGGAGCCCCTGAGACAGCTGCCCTGCCGACGATCGCTACTACTACTACCCAGAGGATGGATACTGCTACGAGTTGACTGTCGACCAGGAGTAGGATCGGAGGGTCCCAGGCAGGAGGCCTACGCCTTTCGATCGTAGTGTTTTATTTTGCCCCGCCTTTCTAAAGGCCTTTCTGTTTCTGTTTCATATCTGTACACAGATATCTGATGCTTCCGCTGACGCTTGTTCGCAAGCTTATGTATTCGAGCCCTCGAGGCCCCTGGCTTGTAATATAAAGCTTGTATGACTTTATTTATGTTTTAGAGTTGTGTTGTGATATCTTCCCGTGAGTCCTTAGGCTTGATCATGTGCATTTGCATGTATGATTAGTGCACGATCGGGCCGGGGGCGTCACAAGTTGGTATCAGAGCCGACTGCCTCTAGGAATCCCCCTTTCCAACTCCTTGGCCGAAGTTGAGTCTAGTAACCGAAAACTGTTTTACTAACCTGGCTGTGTGGCTTACGGGCCCACGTCGCCATTTGGGTGGTATTAGTATCTTTTATTCCTCGTCAATACTCTGGGACTCTGATCTCTCTCCTATTCGGGTTAAAATTTTACTAACTCCAACATTAGGTTCTCGTGCTCACATGCACCCGGAGTTCTGAAAATACCCCCCTTGCTTCAAGATTGTGGGCCAGGTTCTGCTTATAGGATCCTTTTATCGAGGGCACCCTGTGTTGTCACTTGCAAATTCCTCGCTCCGTCAATTTTCTCCGACGTTGATGTAGCCTTTGCTATGTCTCGTTGTGTACTTCCTTTCCGCGTGCCTGCGCGCCGCCTAGAATGTCTAGCTTCTAAATTTGCGCCGTTGTGCTGTCCGCATGTACCCGACTCTGTGCATGGATTGGTATGTCTTTCAACGACTACTATTTTACATCTAATGCCCTTCCTGTTCATCTCTCGTGTTACGTCCTGAATAACTCATTAAACATGCAGTCTTTCTTGCTAAACTGCCCCTGTTGATTTGGCAGGATGGCTGACGATCCACCACCTCCACCCTATATTGCCGCAATGATGCAGCAGTTTGAACTCAACCGTCAGCAGTTTGAGCTTAACCGTCAGTTTATGACCGGAGTATTGGCTCAATTCCCAACTCAGAATGCTCAGCAACAGAATGCTCCAATAACTCTGCCAGGATTTGTGCGCCTCAATCCATCCGTTTTCCGCAACTCCACCAATCCCATGGATGCTGATGATTGGCTTCGTGACATCCTGTTTGAGATGGAGTCAGCTAATGTTGCCCCTGACAGTTACGTCACCTTTGCGACATTCCACCTGAAGGGCCCAGCTGCTCAATGGTGGGAAAGCCACAAGGCTATGTTGCCTGCAGACACTGTAACCACTTGGCAGGAATTTCAGTCAGCTTTTCATGCACGTTACATTCCTCAAGGTCTGATGGACCAGAAGAAGCAGGAGTTCCGTAAACTCTCACAGGGCACAATGATGGTGGATGAATATCAGAGGAAATTCCTTGAATTATCCCGCTATGCTGCGGATGACGTCGACACTGACACTCGCAAGCAGGAGAAATTCCGTGAAGGACTGCGTACGGATATAAAACTTGCACTTGCTGTCCATGATTGCTCAGAGTTCGCAACGCTTGTCAGCAAATCTTTCCAAATTGAAACAGCTCTGACTGAGTACCAGGAGTCGCTCAAGCGCACTCATGGAGCTGGCTCATCCTCGGGTCAGCCTGTTCAGAAACGTCGAGTCTGGATCCCACACAATGTTCATCACCGACCTGCCCCATCACCAAGACCGTCTTATGTTGCACCTCGTCTGCCTTCACCGCCGAGACAGCTTACGGTTCATGATGGACCGCCTAATGCTATGGATTCTCATCAAGTTGCGCCGCGTCCTCCTAATGGTCGTAAGAAGGGTTGTCGAAACCGCCGATTCAGAAACCGTAATACCATACCGTCTGCTGTTGTACTTGGCTATGCCAATCACGTTAATGCTGAAAAGGCTCAGAAGGAACCGACTATCGTGCTGGGAACACTCCCTGTGAATTCAGTACCAGCCTCTGTTCTCTTCGATTCAGGAGCATCACATGCTTTTGTGTCCCAACGATTTGCTCAGTCACATGAGTTATACTTGGAAGAATTACCCACTCCTCTAATGGTTCAGTCCCCGAGATCCAAGTGGCAAACCACAATGCTAAGCCCTCACAACCACATCGAGATTGGAGGTCTACTTTTTCCGGTTTCTCTCATTGTACTTGGACCTTCCGACATAGACATTATTCTCGGTATGGACTGGTTGACAGCCCATAATGCTTTGATTTACTGTGCTACTAAGACAGTCCATCTCACACACCCTTTTGGCCAGATAGTCAAATACTCAGCCCGAATAGCTCAAGATGCTGAGAGCCAGATATATGTTCTGAATGCATTGAACGCTTCACCTCTTGAAGGCATCGAGAATGTTCCAGTTGTTCGTGATTTTCAAGATGTATTTCCAGAAGAACTTCCAGGAATACCCCCTGCTAGAGCTATTGAGTTCGTCATCGACTTGAAACCTGGCACTACCCCTATTGCGAAGCGTCCTTACAAGATGCCTCCGCACCACCTTCTTGAACTTAAGGAAGAAATCGACACGTCACTTAAGAAAGGTTTCATCCACCCCAGTTCCTCTGCTTGGGGAGCACCTTCACTCTTCGTTAAGAAGAAGGATGGAACTAACCGATTGGTTCAGGATTATCGGCCCATTAACCAAGCCACAATTCAGAATAAATATCCGCTTCCCCGGATCAATGATTTGTATGATCAACTTGCCGGTTCCGCAGTATTCTCTAAGCTTGATTTGAGATTGGGATACCATCAGATCCGTGTTCGTGAAGAGGATATTCCGAAGACTGCATTTGTTACTCGCTATGGTTCTAATGAGTACACTGTCATGTCATTTGGCTTAACAAATGCTCCAGCCACATTCTCCCGTCTGATGAATTACATCTTCATGGATTACCTCGACAAATTTGTCGTGGTTTATCTAGATGATATTCTGGTCTATTCGAAGAATAAGGAAGAACATATCTCGGTCATGTGATTTCCAAGGATGGAATTGCCGTTAACCCAGAACGAGTTCAGGCTATTCTGGACTGGACTCCTCCGAAGAATGTCAAGCAAGTGAGAAGTTTTCTCGGCCTTGCAAGCTATTGCCGTCGATTTGTCGAGAACTTTTCTAAGATTGCTAAGCCTTTGACTGATCTGCTTCACAAGGGCGTTAAGTTTGAATGGACAGACAAATGTCAGGAAAGTTTCCAGACAGTCAAAGACAAGTTGACATCTGCCCCAGTACTGTCTCCTCCAGATACCCGCAAAGACTTCGTGATTTATTGTGATGCATCCTATGAAGGATTAGGTTGTGTCCTAATGCAAGAGCGTAAGGTGATTGCCTATGGCTCTCGTCAGTTGCGCCCACATGAAGAGAATTATCCGGTACATGATCTAGAACTAGCTGCTGTGATCTATGCATTGCAGTTGTGGCAACATTACCTTCTCGGTAATCGTTGCGAGATATACACGGATCATAAAAGTCTGAAGTACTTGTTTACTCAACCATCCCTGAACCTCCGTCAGCAAAGATGGATGGAGGCCATTGCGGACTATGATTTGGGTATTTCTTATACCCCTGGCAAGGCTAACGTGATGGCTGATGCCTTAAGCCGCAAGTCCTATTGCGACAACCTCATGGTTAGGCGAGCTCAACCTCGTCTTTTTGAAGAATTGTGCAAGCTGAATCTATGTATTGTTCCACAGGGTTCTCTTAATAACCTTGTGATACAACCAGATCTTGAGAAAGCTGTTAAGGATGCGCAAGCTAAAGATGCTGAAATTGATCTGATGAAGAAAGACCTTCACCTTGTAAAGTACAGGGATTTCTCGCTGTCTGAAGATGGAACCTTGTATTTCAGAAATCGCATTGTCGTACCTCGTTTTGAACTCATGACTGACAAATTCATGAAGGAGGCACATGACACACCATTGTCTATTCATCCGGGTAGCACCAAGATGTATCGTGATCTCCGTCAAAGGTAGTGGTGGTCTAGAATGAAGCAGGACATTGCTCGATATGTTGCTGAATGTGATGTGTGTCGACGCGTTAAAGCAGAACATCAGAAGCCAGCTGGAATTCTGCAACCACTTCCTATTCCTCTATTGAAATGGGATAAGGTTCAGATGGATTTCCTTACAGGACTTCCCAGGTCACAGAAGGGTCACGATACTATTCTTGTCGTCGTCGACCAACTCTCTAAAGTTGCACACTTTCTGCCTGTCAAAGAAACTATCACTGCTAGTCAGTTAGCAGAGTTGTATATCTCCAGAATTGTTTCACTCCACGGTATTCCGAAGGAGATCAGTTCGGACCGTGGCGGTCTTTTCACTTCCAAATTCTGGGAAAGTTTCCAAATAGCTATGGGAACTCATATTACCTGGAGTTCAGCTTATCACCCCCAATCCCAAGGCCAAGTCGAACGAGTCAATCAGGTTCTTGAAGACATGCTTCGGGCTTGTGTTATTTCTTTCGGCAAGAAGTGGGAAGAATCTCTTCCGTATGCTGAGTTCTCTTATAACAACAGCTATCAAGCCAGCTTGAAAATGGCCCCCTTCGAAGTACTATATGGACGTAAGTGTCGAACCCCTCTGAATTGGTCAGAAACTGGGGAACGACCGCTCGTGGGTCCGGATATTATTCAACGCGCCGAAGAACAAGTTCGTATTGTCCGGGAAAATCTCAAGGCGGCTCAGGACCGCCAGAAGAGCAACTATGATCGCAAACGATGGGGTTTGACTTATCAACCTGGTGATCAAGCTTATCTGCGTGTCACTCCTATGAAAGGCACTCACCGTTTTGGAATCAAGGGCAAGCTAGCTCCACGCTACATTGGTCCTTTCCGCATTATTGCTAGATGTGGTCAGGTGGCATATAAATTGGAATTGCCGCCGCAATTCTCTCATATCCACGACGTCTTCCATGTGTCGCAACTTCGTCAATGCTTCAAGGAATCTCCGCACCGAGCTGTGGATCACGAGGTGCTCGAATTGCAAGATGATCTATCTTATAAGGAGCATCCGATCCGCATTCTCGATGAAGCTGAACATCGGACCCGTCAGAAGGTTACCAAGTTCCTCAAAGTGCAGTGGTCAAATCATACTGAAGATGAAGCCACTTGGGAAGAGCGAGGATAATCTTCGTGCGGAATACCCCGAACTTTTTCCTTCTACCTCTTAATTCTCGGGACGAGAATTCTTGTTAGTGGAGGAGATTTGTAACACCCCCGGTGGTTAACTACAGTAATCACCCTTGATTATGCCATATCATCATCTTTAACATTGCATGATCATCATTAGCATCATATTGCATTTCAACTCCTAAGTCAAATTCAAATTTAAATGAAAGTGGAAAATAAAAGTTGTCCAGCATAAAATCTAAAATGTTCAATAAATAGCAAATATTCCAGAGACTATTCTAAAATTGAAACCAACAATAAATAAAATAATTAGGTGGCCCAAACATTACCAAAACAGCTAGGATTAATGCATTTTAATTATTATAAAAATAGTGTGAACTCAAATTAACTCCAAACTAATTTTTGGTAGTACTAGAGGATGCCTAGTATTTATTGGAACAATTGCCATGTTTTATAAAAACCATTTTGAGGCCTAACTATTTACTAAACAGAGACGTAAGAAATAAATAAAGAAAGAAAAGACAAAATAAACAAAAAAAATAAAGCAACCCTACTGGGCCGTGGCCCAGCTGGCCTCTAGGCCAACCAGGCCGGCCCAGCCGGCGCCTACAGCCCCCCTGGGGCGACCGAACCCTAGCGATCCCCTCCCCACTTCCCCCACGACCTCTCTCTCTCCCGTTCTGGATCGCGCCCCCGCGCGCCCCGACCCCACCTCTTTCCCTCTCTGCTTCCCCCTCACCCGAGCGCCCCCGTCGCCGTCGATCGCCGTAGCCGTGGCCACCGTCTTCCGTTCGTCGCCCCGGCAAGTCCAACAGCTCCGCCGTGGTCCTCTGCTTCCCCTACACCGCTGGATCGAGCCCCGAAACCCCTCGCATCGCCGCATTCTTCTTCTTCTCCGGCTAGGCCACCGCATCGTCCTCGCCGTTGATCTACGACGCCGGTCCTCCCCGAGCCCTCTGCCCAGACCCCACGCCCCCCCGGTGAGCCTCTGCGCCGGATGCGCCCTCCCCTGCCTCCTCTGAACGCCTGTAGCGCCCGTTCCACGCTAACCCGAACGCGCCGCCGCCTGGCCTCGTCGCCGGCGTGGCCACGGCGACCCTTGGGTCCCGTACGATCCACTATCGCGCTCACCGCGCCCCGTAGACCCCGCCTAGCCCCTCGCTTCGCTCGCTGTCATGCTGCAATGCCGTTTACCACCGCACCCGAACGCCGCCGTCCGCCTCCGTCGTTGCTGGCGCCGTTTCCGGCGACCCTCGACTCAGCCACCGCCACCATCGCACGCGGCGTGGTCCGGCCGTTCGAACAGGCCAAGCCACGGCCTCGGAGACGCCCTGAGGGCGAAACCCGAGCTCGCCGGAGCTCGCCACCGCGTCTGGGGACTCCGGCGCGACTCCGGCGGCCGGTCCGACGTGGCGCCGCGGGCCCCACGGCCCAGCCACTGACTCTGGGCCCCACTGGGTCCCGTTGACTTAATCCACGCTGACTGGGCAGGCCCAGTCTATGACAGGTGGGACCCACTGGTCCTGACGTCATGCTGACGTCAGCAAGACACTGTTTCGGATAATGTTAATTTAAATGATTAATTAAATTCCAGAAAATAATAAAAACTTTAGAAAATCATATCTTGTAATCCGTAACTCCGATCGAAAAACTTTATACATGAAAGTTGCTCAGAACGACGAGACGAATCCGATTACGCGGTCCGTTCGTCCGTCACGCTTCTCTAACTATCCGAACATGCAACCGTTCCCCTCTTATCGTCTGTCCGATAATTACAAAGACCCGGGAAATATCGTCAGATATTCTCCCGCTCCGTCTGATACTTGTAGTACTGCGTTAGACTACTCCTAGCACCGTGTATCGTATTTGTCATGCTCATGTTTGCTCTATATTTATACTGTTTCCTCCCCCTCTTCTCTCTCGATAGAGCCGGTACCGACGCAGCTCCGGAGTTCGACGACCCCTAAAGACCTTGCCCTCGCCGCCGAGCAACCAGGCAAGCCCCCCCCCCTTTGATCATCCCAATATCGCCCATTCTATTTCTCATGCTTGCATTAGAATTGCTGCTGCTACCGCTTTACCTATTCTGATGCATAGCCTGTTTATTGTAACCTGCTGTTGATAATTACCTGCATATCCTAAACTGTTTAGTCTAGGCTGGGTAGAGACCTATCAGTGACCCCACTTATCCCGACTGCCGCGCTGGATCGTCAGAAGACCCGATCAACGGGAATTGAAGACCAGGACCCGACACCGCACATCACCCCCCCCCTTAGTTGTAACGACACTGCAGCGTTACTATCGAGTGCCGAGGGTGAAACCTCATGTAGCACTTCTGATGTTAACTCTGTAGAGTAGCTATTCGGTCGTGGTCTTCGAGGGTGATTCCTCCTTCGCCACTTCCGGTAACGACGTTGTCGTGCAACACATCAAGTGTGAACCCATCGAGGGTGAATCCTCCGAGTTCACCTTGACAGACACATCGAGTAGGAATCCAACGAGGGTGATACCTCGGATTCCCCTGATGTTATGGACACACGGATACTTGGACTTTACACTGTTCCTTGGATAGGCGGGTCGACCCTGAGGGGTACCCGCGTGCGCCTGAGAGGCGAGTGTTGTGAAGACGGGTGCCTGTGTGGTGCCCGAGTGGTGAATACGAGGCGCAGCCGGACATTCTTAACCCTTGCAGCAAGTCCTCGAGACGGGGCGACGGGGTCACATCTTTCGTGAGTCTCTGCTCGTTACCGCAAGCCCCTAGTCCTAACGATTTGGATATTTGATCCGAGCAGGCCTCTGGTCTGATAGCACTAACCATCACGTGGGCATAGTATGGGCGTTCTGCATCGTAGCATCAGCCGACAGTTCTGTCAGACGTCCAGTTCAGCATTGTGGCACGGTCGGATCGTACCGACCCTCCGAGGCGGTGCTGGTATCCACCCTGCACACAACGACCCGGAGTGCACAGGGCGATGGCCCAAGACCCCTGAGTGCTTAGGATGTAGACCGGCGGGGACCTCTCTGCTGAGCTTTAGGTAGGGCTGCGGTGTGTCGTTTGACCGAGGCCGGGCATGACCCCGGAAAGTGTGTCCGGCCGGAGTTAATCGAGCATGTTGGGTAAGTTGGTGCACCCCTGCAGGGAAGAATACTTCTATCGATAGCCTGTCCTACGGTAACGGACACTCGGAGTTGTATCCTGATTGATACAATTTAGAACTGGATACTTGGATACTATGGCTCTGGGATTGCTTCTCGCAGGGAGTCGAGAAGGGATCTCCGGACGAGGTTGATGACTGTATGGCTCTGGGATTGCTTTTCTCGCAGGGAGTCGAGAAAGGATCTCTGGGTGAGGTTGAGACCTAATGATACTGCTACATTATATTGTACTGTTCTACTCTCTTCTAATGCTGCAAGACCGCTGAAGATGCTAGTCTTCGATAGGACTAGGCCTTCTCTTTATTCTGGCATTTCTGCAGCCCAGTCCACATATACAGCCTCCCTTTGAAAATGTTGCATATGTAGTGTAGATCCTTGCTTGCTGAGTACTTCTGAGTACTCACGGTTACTTTGTTTTCCTTTTCTCCCCATATCAGTTTGTCGTGACCAAGATGACGGAGCCCCTGAGACAGCTGCCCTGCCGACGATCGCTACTACTACTACCCAGAGGATGGATACTGCTACGAGTTGACTGTCGACCAGGAGTAGGATCGGAGGGTCCCAGGCAGGAGGCCTACGCCTTTCGATCGTAGTGTTTTATTTTGCCCCGCCTTTCTAAAGGCCTTTCTGTTTCTGTTTCATATCTGTACACAGATATCTGATGCTTCCGCTGACGCTTGTTCGCAAGCTTATGTATTCGAGCCCTCGAGGCCCCTGGCTTGTAATATAAAGCTTGTATGACTTTATTTATGTTTTAGAGTTGTGTTGTGATATCTTCCCGTGAGTCCTTAGGCTTGATCATGTGCATTTGCGTGTATGATTAGTGCACGATCGGGCCAGGGGCGTCACACCGTAAATAGGCATACGGAACAAAGCATTAACACATAGTGAATACATGAACTCCTCAAACTACGGTCATCAACGGGAAGTGTCCCGACTTCTGTCACTCCGGAGTTGCCGGATCATAACATGTAGTAGGCGACTATAACTTGCAAGATCGGATCTAGAACATAGATATAATGGTGATAACATAAACGGTTCAGATCTGAAATCATGGCACCCGGGCCCAAAGTGACAAGCATTAAGCATGGCAAAGTCATAGCAACATCAATCTCAGAACATAATGGATACTAGGGATCAAGCCCTAACAAAACTAACTCGATTACATGATGAATCTCATCCAACTCCTCACCGACCAGCGAGCCTACGAAGGAATTACTCACTCCCGGTGGGGAGCATCATGGAATTGGCGATGGAGAAGGGATGGTGATGACGAAGATCGAAGATCCCCCTCTCCGGAGCCCCAAACGGACTCCAGATCTGGCCTCCCGATGAAGAACAGGAGGTGGCGGCGGCTCCGTCTCGTGAAACGCGATAATTCTTTCTCCTTGGTTTTTTCTCCGAAAATGTGATTTTATAGTATCAGGGTTGAGGTCTGCGGGGCCACCAGGTGGGGACAACCCACCTGGGCGTGCCTAGAGGGGGGCGCGCCCTGGTGGGTTGTGCCCACCCAGGTGCCCCCCCTCCGGTGGTTCTTGGCTCCAGAAATTATCTTTTATTGTATAAAAATTCCTCGCAAAGTTTTGTTCCAATCTGAGAACTTTTATTTCTACACAAAAAAAACACCATGGTAGTTCTGTTGAAAACAGCGACAGTCCGGGTTAGTTTCATTCAAATCATGCAAATTAGAGTCCAAAACAAGAGGAAAAGTAGATACGACGGAGATGTATCAGGGGCCGGCGGCCACCCTGGGCGCCTGCCTAGGCGCGCCCTCCTTCCTTCTTTGGTGTGTGGGGGGAAGGAAAGGGGGGCCGGCTGCCCTAGGGCGCCTCCCCTTCCCTTTCTCCCTTGCGTGGAGAAAGGCAGGAGGGGGCCAGCCCCTCCCTTTCCTTTACAAGGCCGGCGGCCAGGTTGGGGCGCGCCAGCCCTTTGTGGGCTGGTGTGCTCCCCTCCCTTTGGCCCGTTAGGCCCAATAACTTCCCGTGGCCTTCCGAAACTCTTTCCGGTGATCCGATAAATACCCGGTGCATTCTGAAACCTTTTTGGAGACCAAATACTATCATCCTATATATCAATCTTTACCTCCGGACCATTTCGGAGCTCCTCGTCATGTCTGTGATCTCATCCAGGACTCCGAACAACATTCGGTCACCAATTCACATAACTCATATAATACTATATCGTCAACGAACGTTAAGCGTGCGGACCCTACGGCTTCGAGAATGATGTAGACATGACCGAGATGGTTCTCCGGTCAATAACCAATAGCGGGACTTGGATGCCAATATTGGTTCCTACATATTCTACGAAGATCTTTATCGGTCGAACCTTTATGACAACATACGTAGTTCCCTTTGTCCGTCGGTATGTTACTTGCCCGAGATTCGATCGTCGGTATCTCCATACCTAGTTCAATCTTGTTACCGGCAAGTCTCTTTGCTCATTCCATAATACATCATCTCGTAACTAACTTCTTAGTCACTTTGCTTGCAAGCTTCTTGTGATGCTGTATTACCGAGAGGGCCCAGAGATACCTCTCCGTCATACGGAGTGACAAATCCCAATCTCGATTCACGCCAACTCAACAGACACCTTCGGAGATACCTATAGAGCATCTTTATGATCACCCAGTTATGTTGTGACGTTTGATAGCACACAAGGTATTCCTCCGGTATCTGGGAGTTGCATGATCTCATGGTCGAAGGGATATGTATTTGACATTAAGAAAGCAGTAGCAATAAACTGAACGATCATATGCTAAGCTAACGGATGGGTCTTGTACATCACATCATTCTTCTAATGATGTGATCCCATTATCAAGTGACAACACATGTCCATGGTTAGGAAACCTTAACCATCTTTTAATTAACAAGCTAGTCTAGTAGAGGCTGACTAGGGACACGATATTTGTTTATGCATCCACAGATGTATTTAAATTTCCGGTCAATACAATTCTAGCATGAATAATAAACCTTTATCGTGATTAAGGAAATATAATAAAAACCACTTTATTATTGCCTCTAGGGCATATTTTCAACTGTATAAGCCATGGTAAAGTTAGAATACAGTAGGTATAATGCAATAACAAAATATGAATGGGTTGCAACAGTACTTAAAGTAGTGAATTGTTTTCTTATACTAACGGATCTCATGAAGGTTTTGTTAAGTTTTGTGTGATTGAAGTTTTCAAGTTTTGGGTGAGATCACGATGGATGAAGGAATAAGGAGTGAAAAGAGCCTAAGCTTGGGGATGCCCATGGCACCCCAAGGTAATATTTAAGGAGTACCAAGCAACTAAGCTTGGGGATGCCTCGGAAGGCAACCCCTCTTTCTTCTAACATCCATCGGTAGTTTTACTTGGAGCTATATTTTTATTCGTCACATATCATGAGTTTTGCTTAGAGCGTCTTGTATTATATGAGTCTTTTCTTGTTTTTCTTTTTAGTTTGTTACAATCATCCTTGCTGGACACACCTATTTGAGAGAGCCATAATGATGTTATGATTTGTTAGAATTGCTCTATGTGCTTCACTTAAATTTTTTGAGCTATGGAATTGCTCACTTCACTTATATCTTTTTGAGCACGGTGGTGGTTTAATTTTTTAAGAAATATGCTCTCATGCTTCACTTAGATTATTTTGAGAGTTAGTAAATTTTGTAGAAATATTCTCTCATGCTTCACTTATATTATTTTGAGAGTTGAAAAAGGAAATTATTTTGAAGAAATATTTATGCTCTCATGCTTCACTTAAATTTATTTGACAGTTTGTTAGTATTATAAACTTGATTCCTTGTAATAGGTTTTGAGATATGGAGATAGTAATATGAGAGTCATGTTGGTGAGTAATTATGCTTTAGTAAGAATATTGGTGCTAAGGTTTGTGATTCCCTATGCAAGCACGAAAGTCAATAGTTATGCAATGAAGTTATATCCTACTTGTGGTGTATTATTCAGTGTTAGTTATGTTTAATGATCATTTTCGTTTCTTGGTTGGTCGCTTCTCAATCAATTTGCTAGCCTGCATTTGTACTAAGCGGGAATACTGCTTGTGTATCCAACTCCTTAAACCCAAAGTTGTGCCAAATGAGTCCACCATACCTACCTATATGTGGTATTTCCATGCTATTCCAAGTAAATTTGTATGTGCCAACTCTAATTTTCAAAATGAATTTCCTTTTTGTGTGCCCGTACCGCTCATGAAGCGGCAAGGGGTGGCCAATATTTTCCATGCTAGGTAGGTTATTCTTAAGACAGTGTCTATTCACTTGTCATTGCATGAGAGTGTGGCAGGTAATAGGGATTCCCAGTCCCAAAATGAGAAAAAATATATTTATATGTTGTCAATAATAAATTCCTTGGAAAGTGTTGGTATGGAAGGCACCCGTGGATATGGCTAGCCATGGATTGTGAAAGAATGGTCTAAAAGGAAATAAACTTTATTTTATGTTTGGGAACCGCCTATGATTTACCTAGCATGGAAGATATTGGGAATTCTCGGTCGTTTTCGTTGACTGGAAAAGCATGTCTCTCAAAATAATTTTATCTCTCAATTGAAGCTCTGAGCTCTGGCACCTCTACAAATCTCTGCTTCCCTCTGCGAAGGGCCTATCTATTTACTTTTATGCAATTTTTATTTTTATTGAGTCTCCATCTTCTCTTATAAAGCACCAACTAGGGAACACTATTATCATACTTGTGCATTGGATATAGCTAATATTTGAGTGTGTTTCATGAATGGATCAATGATTGAGCATAATGGGCTAGGAATAGCTTTGTTTAGCGTTGATATTTTGAAAGACATGGTTGCTTGTTGATATGCTTGAGTATTGATGTCCTCATGTCAATTATAGACTATTGCTTTGAATCATCTAAAGTCCAAATGTCCATGCTACAAAAGAAAAGAATATGTGATGAACATGTTAGGCAACATTCCACATCAAAAATTCTGTTTTTATCATTTACCTACTCGAGGACTAGTAGGAATTAAGCTTGGGGATGCTGATACGTCTCCAATGTATCTATAATTTTTTATTGTTCCATGTTGTTATATTATCAATCTTGGATTTTTATATACATTTACTAGCAACTTTATATCATTTTTGGGACTAACCTATTGACACAGTGCCCAGTGCCAGTTGATGTTTTTTGCTTTTTTTTTTACTTTGCAGAATATCAATAGCAAACGAAGTCCAAATGCCACGAAACTGTTTGGAGATTTTTTTCTGGCAGGAAGACACCCAGGAAGCTTCTAGAGGCCATGAGAGGAGGCCCGTGGGGCCCACTAGGCACTAGGGTGCGCCAGGGGCCTCCAGCATGCCTTGGTGGGTAGTGGGGCCCACGGGAACCACCTTGACCTACCTCCACCTATATAAATACTCTAAAATCCCAAAAACCCTAGGGGAGTCGATGAAATAATTTTTCCGCCGCCGAAAGTTCCAAAACCACGAGATCCAATTTAAAGGCCTTTTCCGGCACTCTGCCGGAGGGGGCAACGATCATGGAGGGGTTCTTCATAATCCTTGTTGCCCCTCCGATGATGCATGATTAGTTTACCACAGACCTATAGGTCCGTAGTTAGTAGCTAGATGGTTTCTTCTCTCTTTTTGATCTTCAATACAATGTTCTCGTCGATGTTCTTGGAGATCTATTTGATATAACTCTTTTTTGCGGTGTGTTTGTTCGGATCCAATGAATTGTGAGTTTATGATTAGTTCTATCCATGAATATTATTTGAGTCTTTGCTGAACTCTTTTATGCATAATTGTTATAGCCTCGTATTTCTTCTCCGATTTATTGGTTTGGTTTGGCCAACTAGATTGATTTATCTTGCCATGGGAAGAGGTGCTTTGTGATGAGTTCGATCTTGCGGCGCTCAATCTCAGTGACAGAAAGAGACAGGACACGCATGAATCATTGCTATTAAGGGTAATAAGATGGGGTTTATTCATACGTGAATTTATCTTGTCTACATCATGTCATCGTTCTTATTGCATTACTCCATTTTTCCACGAACTTAATACACTAGATGAATGCTGGATAGCGGACGATGTGTGGAGTAATAGTGGTAGATGCAGGCAGGAGTCGGTCTACGAATCTTGTACGTGAATGCCTATATACATGATCATTTCCTTGGATATCGTCATGATTATTTGCTTTTCTATCAATTGCCCAACAGTAATTTGTTTACCCACCGTATGCTATTTTCTTGAGAGAAGCCTCTAGTGAAAACTACGGCCCCGAGTCTATTTCCTATCATATATTAAATCCAAAATACCTTGCTGTAATTTTTCTTTTTTTATTTTATTTTGTATTTTTGTTAGATCTATTTGGCAAAGCTGAAAGCACAAGTGCTCCCTGGGTGATTTTAGTAATTAATGTCAACATATCTCTTGTTAGACTAATGCTTTTATCTAGTTTATTTCAGACAAGTTCAATAATGGTGTGGTAAGGACAAAAGGATGTGGAACCCCTTCAAAATGCTAAGGGCACATATTGGCAAAAGCTCAAGACTCTTCATTTATATTTTAGTGAGCCAAGATCACATTGAGTCCATAGGAAAGTCAATACTATTAAAAGGGGATGAGGTGTTGCTTAATGGTCTACTTGCTCAAAATGCTTAGTGATATTGCTCCAAAGCCCTCAACCACTTTCTCATTTCCAAATATGTCCAAAACCCAAAGTCAAACTCGGCCCCACCAAAATCTTCTATCCGGCGCCATCGAGTTCATTTGACATAGCCACTGCCAGAAACCCTAACACCTCGGTCACACCGATACGGAACTCGGTCTCACCGAGATGGCCCTGCAAACTCTTTGTTTCCCTTTGTAACATTTCGGTCTCACCGAAATGAGCGATCGGTCACACCGAGTTTGCTTGACCAATTATCTGTTTGCTCTTTGCTAAAATCGGTCTCACCGAGTTCACGCAATCGGCTTCACCGAGATGAGGTTTTGCCCTAGCCCTAGCACATTGGTCCCACCGAGTTGTTCCAGTTGGTCCCACTGAGATTCCTAACGTTCACATTTTGAACTGAATCGGTCTCACCGAGTTCTTCTATTCAGTCTGACCGAGTTGGGTCAAATGTGTGTAATGGTTGGATTTAGTGTGGAGGCTATATATACCCCTCCACCCCCTTCTCCATATGTGAGAGAACCATTAGAACGTGCCTACACTTCCAGCTTACATTTTCTGAGAGAGAACCACCTACTCATGTGTTGAGATCAAGATATTCCAATCCAACCACAAGAATCTTGATTTCTAGTGTTCTCCAAGTTGCTTTCCACTCAAATCTTCTTTCCACCATATCCAAATCTGTGAGAGAGAGTTCAGTGTTGGGGAGACTATCATTTGAAGCACAAGAGCAAGGAGTTCATCATCAACACAACATCTATTACCTTTTGGAGAGTGGTGTCTCCTAGATTGGTTAGGTGTCGCTTGGGAGCCTCCGACAAGATTGTGGAGTTGAACCAAGAAGTTTGTAAGGGCAAGGAGATCGCCTACTTCATGAAGATCTACCCGAGTAAGGCAAGTCCTTCATGGGCTATGGCCATGGTGGGACAGACAAGGTTGCTTCTTCGTGGACCCTTCGTGGGTTGAGCCCTCCATGGACTCGCGCAACCGTTACCCTTCGTGGGTTGAAGTCTCCATCAACGTGGATGTACGATAGCACCACCTATCGGAACCACACCAAAAATCTCCGTGTCTTCATTGCATTTGCACACTCCAATCCCATCCCTTTACTTTCTTGCAATTAGCATGCTTTACTCTTTCCGCTGCATATACTCTTGTCATGCTTGCTTGAAATGTATTGTGAATGCTTAAACTTGTGCTAAAACTCCACCTCAACTTGAAGAACTTAAAAAATTGCCATTTTTAATTGTTGAGGGTCTAATCACCCCCCTCTAGACCCCTCTTCTTGATCCTTTCAATTGGTATCAGAGCATTTGTCTCCATTGCTTTGGTTTAATCGCTATTGGAGGAATATGGATGAGTCTACGATTGGGAGTATTAGACATAGAGTGCCTATCTTGACGAAGAGTTCTATAGTTCTTGGAAGAATGAGATGCTTGAGATTTTCAATGAATATAATTTGAACAAGTATATTACTAGCCCGTATGTGCCCCCCATTGATCCCTTGCATCCTACCCCCTATGAGTATCTTGACATGACCCGCAATCTTAGAACTATTGATCTTATCATGAGCGGATTGCCTAGAAATTTGCTTGTATGCTTGCCTACATTGAATGTGCTTATACTATATGGAAATATCTTGAGGAGCGTTTTCCAAACTATTCCTTGAAAAACCTAGATGAGATTCTTCAAAAGTCCATTGCTTTTCACAAAATGAATCCTAGTGATCCTAAATTTGATGATTGTCGATTTGAGCTTCGTGACCTTATCCATGCCAAAGGAGATGTTGGAGTCATTAGTATCATCATCTGGCAAGTTATTAGAATTCATAAACATGCACATTATCATGGCCATACATCTAATGAATCACTCTCTCTAGGTGATTATCAATCACATGATGATGTTGAGCATGGATATTATGATGAGGATGATGATAGTGACTTTGATCTCGATGAGTCATTGAGACACTTTGGTCTTATGGATAACTTTTGTGGTTACATGGCCGGAGGAAAGGAATGGGTTCTTGATAATGGATGTACTGATCATATGACCGGAGATAAGGACATGTTTCATGAGCTTGCTGAAAATGACGGTCCCCGCAAGTATGTCACCTTTGGTGATAACTCAAAGGGTAAAGTAGTTGGCCTTGGTAAGGTGGCCATCTCCCATGATAGCTCCATTCAAAATGTTATGCTCGTTGAATCTCTTGGTTATAATCTTCTTTCTGTATCTAGACTAGCTGACTTCGGTTTCAATGTTCTATTTACTGAAGTAGATTGCCAAGTGTTTCGAAGAGATAATCATAATATGGTATTTACCAGTATTCGTAGAGGTGATCTATACATTGTTGATTTCACTAAGAGAGGTCAACCTCGTACTTGCTTAATTGCTAAATCTTCTAAAGGTTGGTTATCGCATAGAAGGTTAGGTCACGTGGGTATGCGAAATCTTGATAAGCTTATTAAAGGTGATCATATCCTTGGTGTTAAAGATGTCATATTTGACAAGGATAGACTTTGCAGTGCTTGTCAAGCAGGAAAACAAGTTGGAGGAAGTCATCCCGTTAAGAACATCATGACCACGAGAAGACCGCTTGAGCTACTTCATTTGGATCTTTTTGGTCCCAACGCCTACAAGAGCCTTGGTGGTAACTCGTTCGGTTTGGTCATTGTTGACGACTTTTCAAGATTTACGTGGGTGTTCTTTCTTGATGATAAATCGCAGGTCCAAAAGATCTTCTAGAACTTCGCTAGGAAGGCCCAAAGCCAATTTGAAGTGAAGATCAAGAAGGTTCGAAGAGTCAACGGAACGGAGTTCAAGAACGCAAATGTGGATACCTTTCTTGACGAAGAAGGGATTTCACATGAGTTCTCGGCTACGTACACACCTCAACAAAATGGAGTCGTTGAGAGGAAGAACCGGACACTTATTGAGATGGCAAGAATGATGCTTGATGAATACAAGACGCCAAGTCACTTTTGGGCGGAAGCGGTTGAGATAGCTTGTCATGCTACGAATCGACTATATCTTCACAAGCTTCTCGGCAAGACGGCTTACGAGCTTCTCACCGGTAACAAACCCCAAGTTGGATACTTTTGAGTATTTGGCTCAAAGTACTACATTCTTGATAAGCATCATCATTCGAAATTTGCTCCTAAATCTCATGAAGGTTTGCTACTCGGTTATGGCTCAAACTCTCACACTTACCGTGTCTACAACAATTTCACCCGAAAGGTTGAAGAGACAGTAGATGTGAAGTTTGATGAATCTAATGGCTTGCAAGTAGAGAAATTGCCAATTGATGTTGGAGACAAAGATCCTTCAGAGGCAATTCAAGACTTGTCTATTGGCAAGATTCGTCTAACGGAGGTGAAGGAGAGTACTTCGTCCATTCAAGTGGAAGCCTCAACTTCACATCAAGGTGAACCACAAGTTGACTTGGAGGCATCCACAAGTGGAACATGTCAAGATGAAGGAAATGAGGAAGTACATCAAGATGAACCACATCGACCTCCCTCTCCACCTCCATAAGAGAACGACAACGCCAACAACAATGAAGGAGGACAAGAAGAAGAAGAAGACAATGAAGAGGATGTTCCACCCCAACCCAAACAAAAGCTCTCACGAGTTAGAGCAAGAGTCACAAGAGACCATCCCGTTGAACAAATCTTTGATGACATTCAAACCGGGAGAATCACTCGCTCTAAAACTCGCTTGGCTAATTTTTGTGAACATTACTCATTCATTTCTAGTATTGAACCCATGAAGGTTGAAGAAGCCCTTGAGGATCCGGATTGGGTGAACGCTATGCATGAAGAGCTACACAACTTTGAGAGGAATCAAGTGTGGACATTGGTTGAAAAGCCGTACGACAACCACAATGTCATTGGAACCAAATGGGTGTTTCAGAACAAGCAAGATGAGGATGGACAAGTTGTACGCAACAAGGCCCATCTCTTCGCCCAAGGCTACACTCAAGTCGAAGGTATGGACTATGGTGAGACATATGCCCCCGTTGCTAGACTTGAGTCCATACGCATCTTACTTGCTTATGCCAATCACCATGATATCACTTTATACCAAATGGACATTAAAAGTGCTTTTCTAAATGGAGAAATTGAGGAGGAAGTGTATGTTAAACAACCTCCCGGCTTTGTCAATCCTAAGAAACCTAATCATGTCTACAAACTTCACAAAGCTCTTTATGGTCTTAACAAGCTCCTAGAGCATGGTATAAATGCTTGACCAAGTTCCTTATTGAAAAAGGCTTTGAAATTAGGAAGATTGATTCTACACTTTTTACTAAAAGGGTTAATGATGAATTATTTGTGTGCCAAATTTATGTGGATGATATCATATTTGGTTATACTAACGCCCATTTTATTGAAAAGTTTGGAAGGCTAATGTTGGAGAAGTTTGAGATGTCTATGATGAGTGAACTCGAATTTTTCCTTGGGTTGCAAATCAAGCAAACTAAGGAAGGTACCTTTTTTTCTCAAACAAAGTATACCAAGGATCTTTTCAAGAAGTTCAACATGCAAGAAAGCAAAGGTATGAAAACACGCATGCCTACTAGTGGACATCTTGAATTGACTAAGGATGGCAAACCGGTTGACCAAAAGGTTTATCGCTCTATGATTGGTTCATTGTTATATCTATGTGCCTCCCATCCCGATATTATGCTAAGTGTGTGCATGTGTGCACGATATCAAGCGGCCCCTAAAGAATGTCATCTTAAGGCTGTGAAAAGGATAGTGAGATACTTAATTCATACACCAAACTTTGGCATTTGGTATCCTAAGAGGTCATCTTTTGATCTTGTTGGCTACTCCGATTCGGACTATGCCGGTGACAAGGTTGATAGGAAGTCCACTTCGGGTACTTGTCAATTTCTTGGTAGATCTCTTGTGTCTTGGTCCTCCAAGAAACAAAACTCGGTATCCTTATCCACCGCAGAAGCGGAATACATTGCCGCCAGATCATGTTGTGCTCAATTACTTTGGATGACCCAAACCCTTAAGGATTATGGGATACATGTGAAACATGTTCCATTGCTTTGTGATAATGAAAGTGCTATTAAGATTGCTCACAATCCCATGCAACGTTCTCGAACTAAGCATATTGAAGTTTGTCATCATTTCATTCGAGATCATGTTGCTAAAGGAGACATCAATCTTAAGCATGTTCGTATCGATAAGCAATTGGCGGATATATTCACCAAACCACTTGATGAGAAAGTATTTTTGCCGTTTGAGAGGTGAATTGAATATCATTGATGCCTCAAACTTGGAGTAGAAGCTCCATTTGGATACATGCAAGGCATGAGCCTTTTATGACTAATCCTTGATATTTCTCTTATGAGGATGATCATATGTCTTGGATCTATACTTGTACCCTTGCATGTTATCTAACCATTGTAGGTACTTGGATGAACCCAAATCTATGAGATTACAAGTCACTCACATCTTAAGCAACCTCTACATCACCAAGTCCCTACTATATGGTTGTTGAATACAAGGAAGCATGAACTCACTCAACATATCCTTTAACAATTTCTATATATCAAATTTCTTTTGGTATCAAGTTTCATGATTGTCATTTTGGTTACACAAGTGCTCTTCCTTGCAAGACTAACCCATGTAGGAAGATGAACTCAAACTACTAGTGGTGCTCCCAACTCTTGATGGACAACATCAACCTTGAGCATCCAACACAAGTTCGACTACATGATCATGATCAACACCACAACCCAAGGTATGTCATTCCATCTTAAGAGAAGCCTTGACCCAAGTCATGAGTCAAAGCAACTCAACAAGATGTGAATACATCAAAATGCTTAAACGAAAAATGGTAACCCCATTTTGAGCTTAAACGATGAGTATGACCTATGATCAAGTGATCTCACTTGACTCCTAAGTCAATATACTCTAATATAGGTGACTTTGTCGTCGACCCCTTCAAGATGAAGTTCTCTAGTGTTTCTTTGCTCATTTACTTTGTGTTCTTGCATATGTCTCTTGCTACTTTGTCTCCCTCTAAAACAAAAAAAAACTTCATCTAGATCTCTTTTCTGATTATCTCCCTGTTGTTAATTCATAGCAAAACTTTCGGTTAATTCCTTGCAAATCCTTGTGAGATTTCATTTGCCAAGTGAGCTGAGTTGACAAAATCTTTACTCTATGTTGAACTCGATCTCTCCGATCCAAACACATCGGCTCGACCGAAACACAAGGTCACCTTGTGAATAGTTCATCAATACAACCGACATGGACTAATTCGGTCTCACCAATCGGGACTGTCTGTGACTCTGGAATCTCAGCGTCACCGGCGGAAGACAATCGGCGTCTGATACGTCTCCAACGTATCTATAATTTTTGATTGTTCCATGCTATTATATTATCTATTTTGGATGTTTTATATGCATTAATATGCTATTTTATATTATTTTTGGGACTAACTTATTAACCTAGAGCCCAGTGCCAGTTTTTGTTTTTTTCCTTGTTTTTGAGTTTTACAGAAAAGGAATATCAAACAGAGTCCAAACGGAATAAAACTTTCGCGATGATTTTTCTTGGACCAGAAGACACCCAGCAAACTTGGAGTTGAAGGCAGGGGAGTCCCGAGGACTCCACAAGCCAGGGGGCGCGCCCTAGAGGGGGGCCCTAAGGGCTTGTGGGCCCCTCGGAGCTCCTCTAACCCTAATTCTTCCTCTATATATTCCCAAACGACCAGGAGCGTCCACCAAAATACTTTTCCGCCGCCGTAACCTTCTGTACCCGTGAGATCCCATCTTGGGTCCTTTTCCGGCACCCTGCCGGAGGGGGATTTGATCACGGAGGGCTTCTACATCAACTCTATTACCCTTTCGATGAAGCATGAGTAGTTTACCTCAGACCTACGGGTCCATAGCTAGTAGCTAGATGGCTTCTTCTCTCTCTTTGATTCTCAATACCATGTTCTCCTCGATGTTCTTGGAGATCTATCCGATGTAATATTCTTTTGCGGTGTGTTTGTCGAGATCCGGTGAATTGTGGATTTATGATCAGTTTATCTATGAATATTATTTGAATCTTCTCTGAATTCTTATATGCATGATTTGATATCTTTGTATTTCTCTTCAAATTATCGGTTTGGTTTGGCCAACTAGATTGGTTCTTCTTGCAATGGGAGAGGTGCTTAGTTTTGGGTTCAATCTTGCGGTGTCCTCACCCAATCACAAAGTAGGTGTAGCGAGGCACGTATAGTATTGTTGCCATCAAGGGTGAAAAGATGGGGTTTTCATCATATTGCTTGAGTTTATCCCTCTACATCATGTAATCTTACTTAAGGCGTTACTCTGTTCTTTATGAACTTAATACTCTAGATGCATGCTGGATAGCGGTCGATGTGTGGAGTAATAGTACTAGATGCAGAATCATTTTGGTCTACTTGACACGGATGTGATGCCTATTTGCATAATCATTGCCTTGGATATTGTCATAACTTTGCGCTTTTCTATCAATTGCTCGACAGTAATTTTTTCACCCACCATATTATTTGCCTTCAAGAGAGAAGCCTCTAGTGAAACCTCTGGCCCTCGGGTCTATTTTCCATCATATATTTTCAGATCTATAAACCAAAAACCCCAAAAATACCTTGCTGCAATTTATTTACTTTTATTTTGTTTTATGTTTTAGTAAGCTTTTATATCTATCTCTATCAGATCTCACCTTTGCAAGTGACCGTGAAGGGATTGACAACCCCTTTATCGCGTTGGGTGCAAGTGTTTGATTGTTTGTGCAGGTGCATAGATTGGAGACTTGCGTGTATCTCCTACTGGATTAACACCTTGGTTCTTAACTGAGGAAAATACTTATCTCTACTTTGCTGCATCACCCTTTCCTCTTCAAGGGAAAAAACAACGCAAGCTCAAGAAGTAGCAGGAAGAATTTCTGGTGCCGTTGCCGTGGAGATCTACATCAAGCCTACCAAGTACCCACCATAAACTCTCATCTCTTGCATTACATTATTTGCCATTTGCCTCTCGTTTTTCTCTCCCCCACTTCTAAAACGATTTCAGAAAAACACAAAAGGATTTGCCTCTTTATTCGCCCTTCTTCTGTTTGCCTTCTATGTCTTACTCGGTTTGTTTGCCTGTTCGCTTGGAATAATTGTGTAATTATTGAAAATCAGAAAGCAAAAAGTTTATGGATCCTCATCCACTTGCTAATATTTTTAAGAGATCCAATTATGATGAACCAATTGCTAGTGAGTTGCGTGCACTAGATTATCTTTATGAAGTTTTGCTTGAAATTCGTGAATCTGAAAATTGTGATCAAATTTATGAAGTGATTCACGATAGGTCCTTGAATGAAAAGCATGATTGCAATGATGTTATTACAAATTCTCTTAATGTCAGTTGTGCTAATAATAGGCAAAACCCTAAGCTTGGGGATGCTAGTTTTGCTATGTCCACCACTTATTGCAATGATCATGATTGGGGTGATAATGCTTCTTATGATCTTGAAAATTTATTTAAGCCTCATGATAATAATGTTCTCAATATTATTGAAAGTGGGTTTGGAAGAGTGTCAACTTTAGGAAATAATTATCCCACTACTTTGGAGTCTGATCAACCTTATGATTTTTTTTGATAAAAGTGGGCTTGGAGAAGTAATGACTTTATTCTATGTTAATCCCACTATTTTGGAAGAGTGTCAACTTTGCATGCATGCGGATCATGAAGAGAAAATTTTATGTGATAGTTATATTGTTGAATTTGATTATGATCCTACATGTAATTATTATGAGAGAGGAAAATATGGTTGTAGAAATTTTCATGTTACTAAATTACCTCTTGTTATGTTGAGATCGCTATTGTTTCTTTCTTCTTCCTTGCATATGCTAGTTTTTGCTTGCCTTGATAATTTGTTTGCTTATAAAATGCCTATGCATAGGAATCATGTTAGACTTAAATTTATTTGTCACATGTTTTATGATGCTCTCTTTGTGTTCCAATTCTTATATTTTATGTGAGCATCATTAGAATTATCAATGCCAAGCTAAAAGGCTTTAAAGAAAAGCGCTTGTTGGGAGACAACCCTATATTTTTTTTCTATTTTTATGAAAATACACATTATTATCTCTGTATTAATTGTGTTATGGTGTTTTAATTAGTGTTTGAGCCAATTAAGACCTTTGGGATGGCTTACGGTGATAGTTGATTTCATCTTGCTGGAAAACAGAAACTTTTGATTCCAGTAACAGAATTTTTTAAATTTACTGGAGCGTGGAAAAACCCTGAATTGTTTACACAATATTGATATATAAATTTCCTCTGTTTTCCTAAATTTTCAGAATTTTTGGATTTACAGAAGTATTAGAACAATTCAGATCTTCGCAGACTGTTCTGTTTTTGACAGATTCTGTTTTCTATGTGTTGTTTGCTTATTTTGATGAATCTATGGGTAGTATCGGGGGGTATGAACCATGGAGAAGTTGGAATGAAGTAGATATTACACCTATATAAATAAAGAATGAGTTCACAACAGTACCAAAAAGTGGTGATTTATTTTATTATACTAACGGATCTCATGAGTTTTCTGTTGAGTTTTGTGTTGTGAAGTTTTCAAGTTTTGGGTAAAGATTTGATGGACAATGGAATAAGGAGTGGAAAGAGCCTAAGCTTGGGGATGACCAAGGCACCCCAAGGTAATATTCAAGGACAACCAAGCATCTAAGCTTGGGGATGCCCCGGATGGCATCCCCTCTTTCGTCTTCGTCTATCGGTAAATTTACTTGAGGCTATATTTTTATTCACCACATGATATGTGTTTTGCTTGGAGCGTCTTGTATGATATAAGTCTTTGCTTTTTAGTTTGCCAAAATCATCCTTGCTGTACACACCTTTTGAGAGGGACACGCATGAATTGTGAATTTATTAGAATACTCTTTGTGCTTCACTTATATCTTTTGAGCTAGGCAATTTTGCTCTAGTGCTTCACTTATATCTTTTTAGAGCACGGCAGTGGCTTTATTTTATAGAAATTGTTGTACTCTCATGCTTCACTTATATTATTTTGAGTCTCTCTAAGCATCATGGTAATTTTCATAGGTTATGAATTTAGTCCTAATATGATGGGCATCCAAGAGGGATATAATAAAAACTTTCATATAAAGAGCATTGAATACTATGAGAAGTTTGATTCCTTATGATTGTTTTGAGATATAAAGATGGTGATATTACAGTCATGCTAGCAAGTAATTGTGGATTGGTAGAAATACTTGTGTTAAAGTTTGTGATTCCCGTAGCATGCATGTATGGTGAACCGTTATGTGATGAAGTCGGAGCATGATTTATTTATTGATTGTCTTCCTTATGAGTGGCGGTCGGAGACGAGCGATTGTCTTTTCCTACCAATCTATCCCACTTGGAGCATGCGTGTAGTACTTTTTTTCGATAGCTAATAGACTTTTGCAATAAGTATGTGAGTTCTTTATGACTAATGTTGAGTCCATGGATTATACGCACTCTCACCCTTTCACCATTGCTAGCCTCTCTAGTACCGTGCAACCTTTGCCGGTGCACTACACCCACCATATACCCTTCCTCAAAACAGCCACCATACCTACCTATTATGGCATTTCCATAGCCATTCCGAGATATATTGCCATGCAACTTCCACCGTTCCGTTTATTATGACACGTTCCATCATTGTCATATTGCTTTGCAAGATCGTAAGATAGCTAGCATGACGTTTTCATGGCTTGTCTGTTTTTTGATGTCATTGCTATGCTGGATCGTTGCACATCCCAGTACACCACCAGAGGCATTCATATAGAGTCATATTTTTGCTCTAAGTATCGAGTTGTAATTCTTGAGTTGTAAGTAAATAAAAGTGTGATGATCATCATTATTAGAGCATTTTCCCATGTGAGGAAAGGATGATGGAAGCTATGATTCCCTCACAAGTTGGGATGAGTCTCTGGACTTTACAAAAAATAAAAGAGGCCAAAGAAGCCCACAAAAAAGAGAGGCCAAAGAAGCCCAAAAAAATGAGAGAAAAGAGAGAAGGGGCAATGCTACAATCCTTTTTCCACACTTGTGCTTCAAAGTAGCACCATGATCTTCATGATAGAGAGTCTCCTATTTTGTCACTTTCATATACTAGTCGGAATTTTTCATTATAGAACTTGGCTTGTATATTCCAATGATGGGCTTCCTCAAATTTCCCTAGGTCTTCATGAGCAAGCGAGTTGGATGCACACCCACTTAGTTTCTTTTTGAGCTTTCATAAACTTATAGCTCTAGTGCATCCGTTGCATGGCAATCCCTACTCACTCACATTGATATCTATTGATGGGCATCTCCATAGCCCGTTGATACACCTAGTTGATGTGAGACTATCTCCTTCCTTTTGTCTTCTCCACAACCACCATATTCTATTCCACCTATAGTGCTATATCCATGGCTCACGCTCATGTATTGTGTGAAAGTTGAAAAAGTTTGAGAACATCAAAAGTATGAAACAATTGCTTGGCTTGTCATCAGGGTTGTGCATGATTTAATACTTTGTGTGATGAAGATGGAGCATAGCCAGACTTTATGATTTTGTAGGGATAACTTTCTTTGGCCATGTTATTTTGAGAAGACATGATTGCTTTATTAGTATGCTTGAAGTATTATTGTTTTTATGTCAATATTAAACTTTTGTTTTGAATCTTATGGATCTGAATATTCATGCCACAATAAAGAAAATTACATGGATAAATATGTTAGGTAGCACTCCACATCAAAAATTCTGTTTTTATCATTTACCTACTCGAGGACGAGCAGGAATTAAGCTTGGGGATGCTTGATATGTCTCCAACGTATCTATAATTTTTTATTGTTCCATGCTATTATATTATCTGTTTTGGATGTTTTATATGCATTAATATGCTATTTTATATTATTTTTGGGACTAACTTATTAACCTAGAGCCCAGTGCCAGTTTCTGTTTTTTTCCTTGTTTTTGAGTTTTACAGAAAACGAATATTGAACGGAGTCCAAACGGAATAAAACTTTCGTGATGGTTTTTCTTGGACCAGAAGACACCCAGCAAACTTGGAGTTGAAGGCAGGGGAGTCCCGAGGACTCCACAAGCCAGGGGGCGCGCCCTAGGGGGGTTGCCCTGAGAGCTTGTGGGCCCCTCAGAGCTCCTCTAACCCTAATTCTTCCTCCATATATTCCCAAATATTCCCAAACGACCAGAACCGTCCACCAAAATACTTTTCCGCCACCGTAACCTTCTGTACCCATGAGATCCCATCGTGGGGCCATTTCCGGCACCCTGCCGGAGGGGGATTCGATCACGGAGGGCTTCTACATCAACTCTATTGCCCTTCCGATGAAGCATGAGTAGTTTACCTCAGACCTACGGGTCCATAGCTAGTAGCTAGATGGCTTCTTCTCTCTCTTTGATTGTCAATACCATGTTCTCCTCGATGTTCTTGGAGATCTATTCGATGTAATATTCTTTTGCGGTGTGTTTGTCGAGATCCGATGAATTGTGGATTTATGATCAGTTTATCTATGAATATTATTTGAATCTTCTCTGAATTCTTATATGCATGATTTGATATCTTTGTATTTCTCTTCGAATTATCGGTTTGGTTTGGCCAACTAGATTGGTTCTTCTTGCAATGGGAGAGGTGCTTAGTTTTGGGTTCAATCTTGCGGTGTCCTCACCCAGTGACAAAGTAGGGGTAGCGAGGCACGTATTGTATTGTTGCCATCAAGGGTATAAAGATGGGGTTTTCATCATATTGCATGAGTTTATCCCTCTACATCATGTCATTTTACTTAAGGCGTTACTCCGCTCTTTATGAACTTAATACTCTAGATGCATGTTGGATAGTGGTCGATGCGTGGAGTAATAGTAGTAGATGCAGAATCGTTTCGGTCTACTTGACACGGACATGATGCCTATATGCATAATCATTGCCTTGGATATCGTCATAACTTTGCGCTTTTCTATCAATTGCTCGACAATAATTTGTTCACCCACCATATTATTTTCCTTCAAGAGAGAAGCCTCTAGTGAAACCTATGGCCCCGGGTCTATTTTCCATCATATATTTTCAGATCTATAAACCAAACAACCCAAAAATACCTTGCCGCAATTTATTTACTTTTATTTTGTTTTACATTTTAGTAAGCTTTTATATCTATCTCTATCAGATATGACCTTTGCAAGTGACCGTGAAGGGTTTGACAACCCCTTTATCGCGATGGGTGCAAGTGTTTGATTGTTTGTGCAGGTGCATAGATTGGAGACTTGTGTGTATCTCCTACTGGATTGATACCTTGGTTCTTAACCGAGGGAAATACTTATCTCTACTTTGCTGCATCACCCTTTCCTCTTCAAGGAAAAAACCAACGCAAGCTCAAGAAGTAGCAGCGTCACCGATTTCAACTCTGAGAACATATTTTGCCATTTCCTAGTGCATATTTTCTTCAGCTCCACTCAATGATTCTATCCTCTATCAGCATCTCAGACTACCTGTTGCTTTGTAGTGACTCTCGAGGACCACACCTGTTTGGCTCATGATCCAAAAGTACCCTTCTGGGAAATTGATGTCAAAGGGGGGGAGAGAGCACAACAAAGCTTATCACATGAGCACATCTAAGCTCTTCCAGATGCTAGTAAAACAAAGAGGAGAGAAGCACATGTCTTTTAGAGGGGAAAGACATGTCAATATGTTTGATCTTAGTTATTGCCATTGAATATTCTTATTGCTCTGATTGTGGTTAATATTACCCTTTCTTGCTCTGATTTTCTCTCACCCTACCTTCTCCCATTATCCAATATCAGATTCAGGTGGAGAATGAGTCCATGTCTGGGGGAGAAAAATATTTGGAATTCATTGCACATCTTTAAATCTTTGGGGACATGTCAATATCTAAATGAAGTACTCAGTACTCACACATTACATGTCATCCCAGTCTTGGTACTCTTGTGGTTTTCTGTATTTGCTTTACTTAGACTGTTCTTGTGTTATCTAACCCTATTTTCTCAAGTCCACTCTTTCCAAAGCCAGCTCAAGACCACAAGGTAAGTATATGCATCACACTCATGTGCATGATGATCTCTTGCTGATGTACATATTGTTTGCAAGAAGGATTCATAAACATGGAGGTACACTCCTTGACCACATCATTTGCTCTGATGCATATAGCCAAGATACATGTAACTCATTGCTTGCTCTGTCATGCTTATGCATTCACATGTTCTTATATTATAACTTCACATGGATGCATACATGTAGGGGGAGCTTATGCATGTTACATGTCTTTCCAAAGCTTTACCCATTACTCTGCATATCTTTAATCTAAAGCTTTGATGTATGTTGTCATCAATTACCAAAAAGGGGGAGATTGAAAGCACAAGTGCTTCCTCGGTGATTTTGGTAATTAATGTCAACATATCTCTTGTTGGACTAATGCTTTTATCTAGTGTATTTCAGACAAGTTCAGCAATGATGTGGTAAGGACAAAAGGATGTGGAACCCCTTCAAAATGCTAAGGACACATATTGGCAAAAGCTCAAGACTCTTCATTTATATTTTAGTGAGCCAAGATCACATTGAGTCCATAGGAAAGCCAATACTATTAAAAGGGGATGATGTGTTGCTTAATGGTCTACTTGCTCAAAATGCTTAGCGATATTGCTCCAAAGCCCTCAACCACTTTCTCATTTCCAAATATGCCCAAAACCCAAAGTCAAACTCAGCCCCACCGAAATCTTCTACCCGGCGCCACCGAGTTCATTTGACATAGCCACTGCACGAAAACCCTAACACCTCGGTCACACCGATACGGATCTCGGTCTCACCAAGATGGCCCTGCAAACTCTCTGTTTCCCTTTGTAACATTTCGGTCTCACTGAAATGAGCGATCGGTCACACCGAGTTTGCTTAACCAACTCTCTGTTTGCTCTATGCTGAAATCGGTCTCACCGAGTTCACGCAATCGGCTTCACCGAGATGAGGTTTTGCCCTAGCCCTAGCACATCGGTCCCACCGAGCTGTTCCAGTCGGTCCCACCGAGATTCCTAACATTCACATTTTGAACTGAATCGGTCTCACCGAGTTTTTCTATTTGGTCTGACCGAGTTGGGTCAAATGTGTGTAACGGTCGGATTTTGTGTGGAGGCTATATATACCCCTCCACCCCCTTCTCCATAAGTGAGAGAGCCATCAGAACGTGCCTACACTTCTAGCTTACATTTTCTGAGAGAGAACGACCTACTCATGTGTTGAGGTCAAGATATTCCAATCCAACCACAAGTATCTTGATTTCTAGCGTTCCCCAAGTTGCTTTCCACTCAAATCTTCTTTCCACCATATCCAAATATGTGAGAGAGACTTGAGTGTTGGGGAGACTATCATTTGAAGCACAAGAGCAAGGAGTTCATCATCAACGCAACATCTATTACCTTTTGGAGGGTGGTGTCTCCTAGATTGGGTAGGTGTTGCTTGGGAGCCTCCGACAAGATTGTGGAGTTGAACCAAGAAGTTTGTAAGGGCAAGGAGATCGCCTACTTTGTGAAGATCTACCCGATTGAGGCAAGTCCTTCGTGGGCTATGGCCATGGTGGGATAGACAAGGTTGCTTCTTCGTGGACCCTTCGTGGGTGGAGCCCTCCGTGGACTCGCGCAACTGTTACCCTTCGTGGGTTGAAGTCTCCATCAACGTGGATGTACGATAGCACCACCTATCGGAACCATGCCAAAAATCTCCGTGTCTTCATTGCGTTTGCACACTCCAATCCCATCCCTTTACTTTCTTGCAATTAGCATGCTTTACTCTTTTTGCTGCATATACTCTTGTCATTCTTGCTTGAAATGTATTGTGAATGCTTAAACTTGTGCTAAAACTCCACCTCAACTTGAAGAACTTAAAAAATTGCCATTTTTAATTGTTGAGGGTCTAATCACCCCCCTCTAGACCCCTCTTCTCGATCCTTTCAAAAGCCTATACAATTTAACCTATCTCAATACCGTTGAGGGATTGACAACCCCTCTTACGCGTTGGGTTGCAAGTTTTTGTTGTTTGTGTGCATGTGCTGTTTACATAGTGTTGATTAGTTCTCCTACTGGATTGATAACCTTGGTTTCATAAGTGAGGGAAATACTTACCTTTGATGTGCTGCATCATCCTCTCCTCTTCGGGGAAATACCAACGCAGATACAAGCAATCAGGGCATGCACCTATGATCCACAAGCTCACAGAGCGCACCATTGGGCTTGTGGGTCCCACACGGACCCTCTCACTAATCCCAGCCGCCCACTCCATTCTTCTCCTCCATAAAAAATCACTAGATTGCTGAAACCCGTGCTCTTGCTCCTTTGACTGCAATTTTTGATCTCCTTGCTCGGAACTCTGTTTTTGAAATTGTTTTGGGAGATTATTCTTCGTTATGTGACTCCTCCAATGGTCCAATTAGTTTTTGTTCTAGTGCTTTATATGTTGCAAATTTTTGCTGCTATGGTGACCATGTTCTTGAGCTTGCATGTTGAATTTATATGGTCCAAAGTAGTTTTGATGCATGATATAGCCTCTAGACACTTATGGGAGTAGTTGCTATCAATCTTGTTGAGTTTGGTTCTCTTTTATTTTGAGTTACTAAAAATTTCAGAAATTTTTCAGAGGAAGAAACCACTTAGGAAAATGTTCCAAGGTGGTTCTTCGAGCAAGAGCTCTCCAAGGCTTGCTATACGTGAGCGGGACCTTGTACCTCCGTGAGAAGCCCTTGTGTGCCCGTGTGAATGGCCGTCGGATTCCTTCATGACTCGAGCCGGTATTAAGGAGGAGTTTGACATGTACGTGCATAATGCCGTATTAACAGACTTCGTGTCAGATAAGTGCTTGCAATACTATAATCTCACTGATTCTTTTGTGTGGAAATTTGCGTATGTGCCTCATCGCAATTCACATGATGTTATTCTTAACTTATATGAAAATTTGTTTCGCATGAACCTAGAGGAATTTAGTGAAGCATGTAAAATGCCCTATTGGGGGTATGTATTGAGCCTCGTAAATCTGATTGCAATGATTTTTTTGCTGAATATCACTAGGGGTGAAACTAGAGGCATAACACAAGCTACTATGGGGAGCATTCACTTTCCTGCCATACATTATTTTGCTCTCTTCATTGGTAGATGCATTAATGGTAAACATGATCATAGCCATCTTTACGCCCCCTGACTTGATCATTCTTAAGAGTGCGGTGTTGAGGGATAGACAATTTAACATGGGAGACATTGTCGCACGTCGTCTACATAATAATGCCTTAGTTGGTGATTTCTTTGGCGGAACTTATGCTACTCACTTAGCCGCTCATCTAGGGGTACCCATTAAAGAAAATGATACCATATTGCCACCTAGTTTTCTTGATTATGATGCTATGGAATGCCACCGGTTCCTTGAGAGAAACGACCCTCCGCTTAGATACAGGCTAATCTTTAACATGCGTTGTGTTTTCCATATTACTTTGCCTGCTCCTGCCTTCTTTAATTTCCAGGAAAAACATAGACACTCAATACATGAGGAGGAGGCCGAGGAGTACGGGAGGGCGGTGGAGACCGCCCGTCTTAATGAGGCAGCACGCCAAGCTGTAGCAGCTACGAAGCAGTACAACCCGAACTGCGACTACGGGTATTATTTAGGCTATCAAGGGCCATAGACCAACTTAGGCCAAAAGCCTAAGCTTGGGGGAGTACGTATTTCTCACCGACATTACATTCATGTACCACACATTCATTCTAGTTGTTGGTGTTCATCCTTTTTCATTCTATATCCATGTTAGTCTTATTTTTGCTTTCTTCTTGTGTGTTTGAAAAACTTCGAAAATCAAAAAATATTTCTCACTTCTTTTCGGTATTTCTTTCTTGCTTAGTAGTATGTAGTATTAAAAAGAAACCCAAAAGATTTCTCGTTCTTCTTTTGTTTGTTGGGAGCTTTCCCATGTAAATAGTTTTCTCTCCTTTTGTTTTTATTTCCTTCGTTAATTTTCTTTCTTTAGAAAAACAAAAACTCCAAAAATATTTCAGTGTGTTTCTTTGAAATTCTTTTCTTTGATTTGATTTGTCGTAAGGAGAAGACCACAATGAAATTGTCGAGTGGCTCTCATATGCATTATTGTTGATCTAACAAAGAGCCCTTATTACCTTGTCTTCTCCGTTGAATAAGATGTTTACAGATTCCAGCTTAGTCCATGACACACTTGCACTATTATTATTTTCATATCATTCGGTCGTGCAAGTGAAAGGCAATAATGACGACAATTTGATGAAGTGATTGAGGTGAAGAAAAGCTGGTATGAACTCCCCTTGTTTTTGTTTTTGTAAATATGTTTAGCTCGTCGTTCTTAATTTAGCCTATTATGAGTAAACATGTTTGTGATGACAATTAGATATTATAGTTGCTCATGCCATGCTTAAATAGCTAGGGAGTGGATAATGATTTATCTTGAGTGTCAACATGCATTAAAATGGTTATGATGTAGTATGATAGTATGGTCTCCTCCTCTGAATGTTTCATGTGGCTTGACTTGGCACATGTTCACGCCTGTAGTTGATTCAAAACCAACATAGCCTCCATGATATTTATATCCATGGTGTTTGATATCCTACTGATGCTCGTATTCAATGTTAATGATTCTCAATGCATGTTTATCACCATTTTTGCTCTCTAGCTGGTCGCTTCTCAATCTATTTGCTAGCCTTCACCTGTACTAAGCGGGAATACTGCTTGTCGGTGCAACAAACCTTCATGTATGTTGCCTAGACTGTACACACACGCAATGGCGAGGATACAACAGCGCCAAGCTCCCAAGACGAGACCAAGCCAGAGAGATAGCTCTTTGAGGAATCAAAGGGCGGATCAAGAAGACCAAGACAAGCCAAGGGAACAAGATGTCACTGAGAAAAGACCTCCCTTACCGGGCAGGCGAGCCCGGTCAAATCAAGGCCTCACCAAGAACAAGTCCCAAGATTTCACCAGCAAGCTTGCCGAGGCCGCCAAGGGCAAATCTCCCCGCAAAGACTCCTCCGCTCCACCGCACAACGACGCAAGTCATTTATCAGTGCGGTGTCGAGCCCCCGAGTGATTAAGTGGCTGTCATTTGGCACGTGGCAGCCATTTGGAAGGGAGATTCCCCCTATATGACACCCGTCCAGAGGCGTGTCATGCAGACAGGTAGAAGATGATTAAGCGGCGCAGCAGGCTTGCCGGGCTGCATCCTCAGTGTGACACCTTGCAGTGCATTTAACGCACTTTGTCCTAACTGCCAGAGTTAGGTATGATAGCACTGTTGGCTATCTAATTAGTAGATAATGACTATTTTGCACTGTGGTAACCCCTTAGCCTATAAAAGGAGGGCCATGGCAACCTGAAAAAGGATTGGGACCCTTGTACACTCATACGCGCGTAGCTGCTCTCCCCGAGGCGACCTTGCCACGCTTGAGCGTTGCGTTTCCACTACGGTCCTCCCTTCAATCCACCAAAGTAGGAGTAGGGTTTTACGCTTCTCAGCGGCCTAAACCTGGGTAAAAACCACCAGCGTCACCACTGTCGTGCTGTTCCATGGCTTCCGCTCTTTGTGCTACGTGATCTCCCCCCTGCAGAACCACAAAGGGGCTGATGGCCCCATAGGTGATCGTGTTCCACCACGACATCTTTGGCGCGCCAGGTAGGGGGTGGCGCTCACGTGAACCCGAGGTCGTGAACAGCGCGTCAATCTTCGTCATCGTCTTCTTCATAATTAGCTTCATTGTCCATGGCGCCCAAGAAAAAGTTCGGCGTAGCAGCTCACCCTTCCACCTCGAAGGCCCCCTCACATGCAGCCACTGATACTATGGGTGCTGCGGCGGCGTTGGGGGACGCGAGTGCCGTGGGAGACGTGACCGGCACAGGCGGCACTGTCATCGTACCCCCTACGGCCGAAGCGGGAGCGGAAGACGCCGGGGGAGGGCGGCATCAACAGCGTCCCGGCGGCCATGTTCCACAAGGTGCGGGCGAGGAGAATGTTCAGCCTCCACTTCCCCACCACGCTGGGGGCACAGCCGCAATGACAACGCCCACTTTGGTGCGAGTCGCGACCCCCTGGCTGTCCCTACTACAGGCGCAGCTACGGGGCACGCGCCTTCCCCACGGCAGGGTAACCAAGATGAAGAGCCAAACGGGGTCGTCAACCCCCAAGAGCACCCTTCTCGCCACCGTACCGCCGTGGCGGCCGGCTCACGGTGACGAGAACACGGCGCCGCCACTACCGATACCGTCAGGAGTCAAGCGACGTTGCGATCTGCGTCATCATCTATACCAAGCACTACTTCAGAAGCCATGGCGCGAGCCCAACTCCTGTTGAGGTTCCCGCCAGCGGCTGACAAATGGATGAGTGGAGAGCCACCATTCAGAGTTTGATCGGTTTTGCTGAAGCGGAAGGATCACAGTGGGCAGGCCCGCCTGTTGACATCAGAATTTGGCACGACATAAAAAGAAAATGAGATGGTCTCGAGTGAAAGAGTTTTTAGCGTGAAAAGTTTCACGTCGCCGAGTGGAACAACTTTGATGTTTAGGTTATCTTCGTCCAACCCCATCTTAGGGGCCGAAACTGTGCTCCGAGTGGTAGAATTTAGTGTTCCGAGTGATTTTCGGCCGTTTACACCTTCAATATGACCTCGGATGAAGGAGCAATCTACATGGATTGTCTTCGTCTCGTCGAGGCAATCGATTTTCATTTATAAATCATCTCAATCCGAGTTCGTATGCAAAAGCTAGAGACAATACACTGCAGACTGAACCTAAACAGAAATATGGCGCGAGGTACCAAACACCCTGTCTGATGGGTCGCGCGAGTCATTTGGCCATCAAGATGGCCTTGAATCGAAAAACTTTCAACACGAGAAAGCTTCGTCTCGTCGAGCCGATCGATTTTCATTTATAAATCGTCTCAATCCAAGGTCGTATGCGACCTGGAGAGGCAAATCAAGATCAGGCTATATTTTCAGTCGAGAAATCCGAGTAAAAAGCTTGCCGGTGTGAAAGCTTGCCGGGATGGAAATCTTGCCGGTGTGAAAGCTTGCCAGCGTGGAAAGCTTGCCGGCGCGAAAAGCTTGCCAGCGTGGAAGCTTGCCGGTGTGAAACCTTGCCGGTGTGGAAAACTTGCCGGGGTGGAAACCTTGCCGGGGTGGAAACCTTGCCAGGGTGAAAAGCTTGCCAGGGTGGAAACCTTGCCGGTATGGAAAGCTTGCCAGGGTGGAAAGTTTGCCGGGGTGGAAAGCTTGCCGGGAAAGTGGAAGCTATCAGAGTCAATCCGACCAGAAGTTGGAGATGGGCTCGAAAAGTTATTCAGATGACCTCGGATGGAAAAGTGTTCTACACGGAAGTTGTGCGTATCATCGAAACGGTCAACTTTTCTTTTGGAGTCATCATCATCCGAGATAGTATACGGCCTACAAAGTTGTTACAAGACTAGAACAGTTCAGAAAACTGCATAATTGAATCTGACCCACAGTTAAAGATGGGCCCTAAAAGTCATAAAGATGGCCTTAAAAGGAGAAGTGACACCCGATGTATTATGCAGATCTTCGAGGCAGACAAGTTTGATGTTGAATTCGACTCCATCCGAGTAAGTATGCGATTTCTACAGCCCACGCAAGAAGCAGGTCAGAAATATGGGACATATCCGAGCTAAATCCGAGTTGGACTAGAACTAGGATTTTTTAGGACGTGAATTAATGTAATATTCTTGTAAGGAAAGCCTAGATGAATCCTTTACTTATACGGGAAGTCCAGCCGCCTCTTATATATGTTGGGGGTGACGGCCGATTGAACAACACACAATCGAACAAATCTATCTACATCTTTTACCTTTACTTTTTATTCTCCCTTGTTCTTCTTCTTCCTCGTTCTTCGTTCGTTCTTCTTCCTTGCAGGGCGGCGAACCTTAAGGCCCTAGGGGCGATCAGGTCAACCTAGTGCAGCCCATAGCCGCCGCGCGCCCTGATGGGTTCCCTCCCGGGTGTGTGGGGTTTCGGGTCCTGAAAAGCGCCCGCCAGATTGTCTTGCGTACCGCACTTCCGGCGGGTCTCCTTTGACGTGAGCTGCGGTGCATCACCCCCGACGTCGAGGGTACACGGTGACGTGTTCGTGTGTGAACACATGTTTTGGCGACTCCGTTGGGGACGAAAGATCAAGAATCATCATCAACCATGTCCAATCTCCCCAAGCCCTCAGAAATTAGCGCCGATAACATCATTAAGCCCGGTCTTGATGAACTATCGGATGAACATCGCCAAGCCTACGAAGCGCGCAAGAAGCAGCGTGAAGAGGCTTTTGAGGCACTTAAGAAGAAGCGCAAGGAGGAGGATTTGGAAGCGTCAAGTTTCAAGAAGGACCGTCAAGGCAACATCACTCCGGTTGGACACGTCAATTTCCCTCCTCTCATTGACGAACAAGATGAAATCACTGTGAGTAAAGTTTTTTCTCCAGAGCAAGTGGCTGTGATTGAGAGTCTTGTTAGTAAGGGTAATGTGATGATGTACAATTCTTTTGTGGCAAATACTAATGCTAAGAAAAATATGCCTCTGTCATCTAGTGGTACTGTTGGTGTATGTGAAAACCCTAGTCCAACTTTACCTATTTCATCGGCACCTCCTATACATCAACAATATAGTATGCCGTTGAATTTTTACCCTAGTCAAACCAACCAGCTTGTGGCTGCACCTGCATATCCTAATCCTATTATGAGTGTGCCCAATTCGGTGTCAACGCCGAATCACTTTGTCACACCACCCATGGGCGCAAGCATGTTTGGTCTTCCGCCGAATTATGGTTCGGCGCCCATCCCACAAGTTGCACCACTAGCTAGTACTCAGGTTGCTCCTATGTCATTGCCACATACATCTTCATTTACCTCGGATCCAATTTTAGTTAAATTAAGGGAGGATTTGCATAAGATGTTTCTAGAAACTTTCGGAAACGAGCCGAAAGTAAAGAGTCGTGTGTACCAAAAGCCTTATCCTGAACACTTTGATGCAGTTTTGTACCCTCAAGGTTATAAAGTTCCTGATTTTGTCAAATTCAGTGGAGAGGGCACGAAAACAACATGGGAGCATGTTAGTCAGTATCTAGCGCAGTTGGGCGAAGCAAGTTCCATAGAAGAACTGAAAGTGCGTTTATTTCCCTTGTCTTTAACTGGCACTGCATTTTCATGGTTTGCTTCTTTGCCACATGGCTCAATTCTCTTATGGTCGCAATTGGAGCAAAAGTTTCATGATCACTTTTATAGCGGCGATAATGAGCTGAAGTTGTCACATCTTACATCGGTTAGGCAAAAACATGATGAAGCGGTCACTGATTATGTCAAGAGATTTAGAGATATAAAAAACCGATGTTATAGCTTAGTGATAACTGAGAGAGACTTGGCGGATCTTGTTCTTAATGGTTTGAAAACTCACATTAAAGAGAGGCTAGAAAGTTATGAGTTTTTTAGCATTAATCAAGTCTTACAAAAAGCTTTGGCCCAAGAGAGTCGAAGTAAAGAGGTCCATAGGTCTACAACTGATCGTCCTAGAATGCATATGGTTGAACACAATGATGATAATTCGGACGATGAGGTTGATGTCTATACTACTGAATTTGTTTGGTCCTCAAAGGCCAAACCCTATATGTGCAATGCTCTTAAGCCGATTCGCAAGAATCGTGATGAGGAGATGAGGTTTACTTTTGATATATCAAAGTGTGATAAAATATTTGATGCTCTCTTGCAGGACAGGGTGATTAGAATATCACACACCATACCGCCGTTTGAAGAGCTGAAACGGCGTGCTTATTGCAAGTACCATAATTCATTTTCTCATGCTACTAACGATTGCAATGTTTTCTGGTGACAAATACAATCGGCCATTAATGACGGACGATTGAATTTTGCCGAGATGCAAGTTGATAAACAGCCCTTCCTGATAAACACCATAGACTTGGAAGGGAAGAAAATGTTAATTCGGCCTAACATAGCCAAATCCGCTAATAAAGATAATGTTGTTATTGGTGAACCCAGGAATAGCAAGGAGGGCGACAAGGTCTTGGGAAGAAAGATTGTGCTTGAGAAGCAACCTGATGGCAAGGAAGTGCTGAAGATCACTATAACAAATGCTACACTCGGGGGGCAACCACGAGTACAAGAGGATACTCATGTTAAATTGATCAAGCCCAAGAATTCAGAAGTTGGCAAGTGGAAAAAGAATGAAACTAAGCACAAGAGAATCAAGCCAACTTTTGATATGTTGCTATCCAAATATGCAAGTCAAGCGGCCGGTTCTAGTTCTAATCGGCCATCGCATTCAAAGCGTTCAAGATCGCCTCCGGAGCAAGAGTTTCGACGCCATGCAAGGCCATATGGGTCATGGGCACCGACACCATGGATGTCACAACCCCCCTATGCGCCATATTACATGGGAGATTTTAATGGAGGATGGGGGCAGCCCCCAATGGCTCCTTATGCTTTTCGTATGGGGTGGGCAGCACCTAGAAGGCCTGCTCGTGAGAGGCTTTATTATCCCACACAAGGTCGTTCGAGCCATGTTGCTAATCGGCCAACAAAAATTTCTCCAAGCAAGGTCAATAAAAAAGTGTGGCGTGTTAAGTCACTTAATGCGGAAATTTCAGAATGCGACAAGCAAAAGGAGATCACAAAACCGATTGTTGGTAATCCGGCTAATTCTAATGGTGATATTCTTATTGTTCAACATGGTTCCATGGCTAATGATCATGAGGCTAGCACAAGCAGGGCCAAACATAGGGATCCCAAATGTATTCAACCTAGGTGGTGTCCTCCAGGTTTGACTAAAACCATGAAAAGGAGATTACAACGCATGAGGAACCATGAGAAGGTAGAGCGCCAAGATAAGAAGCAAAGGGACGAATTGTTCAATGAAATTCGGCCCATGGCACTCAGAAAACAAGTGTGGAGGTCTAAACAAAAAGAAAACACAGATGCTTCTACATTAGCTACAGCAACACCTTCACCACCAAAAGAGGATGATGCGACCCCTATTACATCATCCACACCACCTGAAACATCCCCTTCAACTGAGGAAATTTTAAGCCCAATATACACACTGGGAGATGAAGATGAGATGGTGGATTACGAATCTACGCCGGCTCAGGAAGGTATGGATATTAATATGGTGTATTACTTACCTGCCGAGTTTCGTGCTATAGATGAAGAAGAGGAGGTGGCCCAGCTGGATTTTGGTCCTAAGAACGTTATCTTCGAGAAGCCAAAAGAACTGGTGAAACACTTGAAGCGATTGTACCTCAAAGGTCATATTAACGGATCGCCGGTTGCCAGGATGCTCGTTGATGGTGGTGCTGTGGTAAATCTTATGCCCTACTCGGTCTTCAAAGAGTTGGGGTTAGATGATGATGCATTGATGAAGACCTATATGGTACTTAATGGATTTGAGGGTAAAGAAAAGACAGAGGCCAAAGGTGTGATGTGCATGGAACTCACCGTGGGAAGCAAAACTTTGGCCACCACATTCTTCATCGCGGAGGTGCAAGGTAACTATAATGTTATATTAGGCCGTGATTGGGTTCATGCTAACCAATGTGTGCCATCTACCATGCATCAATTCTTAATACAATGGGTCGATGATGAGGTAGAAGTCATTCACGCGGATAATTCGGCTTGCATTGCTTTGGCCGATGCATCGGTGGATTGGAATCATCCTGATGTTACTTGCTTAATAGGGCGTGACTTCTCGGAGTTTGATTTCCTTAGTGCCACAAGGAACGGGTTCATTCCCATCTCTTTAAAGCCGATTGGTGGTAATCGGTTACAAGGTATGATGTAAATAAGAAGTTAAAATCAATGGCCGATATAGAATTATCGCCCCAAGCATGAACATGGCCGATATATATCGCCCTAAGCACATATAAATGGCCGATGGAGTGTTGACATCGTCCTTAGAACAAACATGATACAAGTTATTTTTCGGCACGCTAGCTTTGCCGAAAAACAGGGGGGCATGTGTTGACATCAGATTTTGGCACGACATAAAAAGAAAATGAGATGGTCTCGAGCGAAAGAGTTTTTAGCATGAAAAGTTTCACGTCGCTGAGTGGAACAACTTTGATGTTTAGGTTATCTTCGTCCAACCCCATCTTAGGGGCCGAAACTGTGCTCCGAGTGGTAGAATTTAGTGTTCCGAGTGCTTTTCGGCCGGTTACACCTTCAAGACGACCTCGGATGAAGGAGCAATCTACATGGATTGTCTTCGTCTCGTCGAGGCGATCGATTTTCATATATAAATCATCCCAATCCGAGTTCGTATGCAAAAGTTAGAGACAATACACTGCAGACTGAACCTAAACGGAAATATGGCGCGAGGTACCAAACACCCTGTCTGATGGGTCGCGCGAGTCATTTGGCCATCAAGATGGCCTTGAATCGAAAAACCTTCAACACGAGAAAGCTTCGTCTCGTCGAGCCGATCGATTTTCATTTATAAATCGTCTCAATCCAAGCTCGTATGCGACCTGGAGAGGCAAATCAAGATCAGGCTATATTTTCAGTCGAGAAATCCGAGTAAAAAGCTTGCCAGTGTGAAAGCTTGCCGGGATGGAAATCTTGCCGATGTGAAAGCTTGCCGGCGTGGAAAGCTTGCCGGCGTGGAAAGCTTGCCGGCGCGAAAAGCTTGCCGGCGTGGAAGCTTGCCGGTGTGAAACCTTGCCAGTGTGGAAAGCTTGTCGGGGTGGAAACCTTGCCGGTGTGGAAAGCTTGCCGGGGTGGAAAGCTTGCCGGGGTGGAAACCTTGCCGGTATGGAAAGCTTGTCGGGGTGGAAACCTGCTGGGGTGGAAAGCTTGCCGGGAAAGTGGAAGCTGTCAGAGTCAATCCGACCAGAAGTTGGAGATGGGCTCAAAAGGTTATTCAGATGACCTCGGATGGAAAAGTGTTCTACACGGAAGTTGTGCATATCGTCGAAACGGTCAACTTTGCTTTTTGAGTCATCATCATCGGATATAGTATACGGCCTACAAAGTTGTTACAAGACTCGGACAGTTCAGAAAACTGCATAATTGAATCCGACCCACAGTTAAAGATGGGCCCTAAAAGTCATAAATATGGCCTTAAAAGGAGAAGTGATCCGCGCTGTATTATGCAGATCATCGAGGCGGACAAGTTTGATGTTGAATTCGACTCCATCTGAGTTAGTATGCGATTTCTACAGTCCACGCAAGAAGCAGGACAGAAATATGGGACAGATCCGAGCTAAATCCGAGTTGGACTAGAACTAGGATTTTTTAGGACGTGAATTAATGTAATATTCTTGTAAGGAAAGCCTAGATGAATCCTTTACTTGTACGGGAAGTCCAGCCGCCTCTTATATATGTTGGGGGTGACGGCCGATTGAACAACACACAATCGAACAAATCTATCTACATCTTTTACCTTTACTTTTTATTCTCCCTTGTTCTTCTTCTTCCTCGTTCTTCGTTCGTTCTTCTTCCTTGTAGGGCAGCGAACCTCGAGGCCCTAGGGTCGATCAAGTCGACCTAGGGCAGCCCATAGCCGCCGCGCGCCCTGACGGGGTCCCTCCTGGGCGTGTGGGGTTTCAGGTCCTGAAAAGCGCCCGCCGGATTGTCTTGCGTACCGCGCTTCCGGCGGGTCTCCTTCGACATGAGCTGCGGTGCATCACCCCCGGCGTCGAGGGTACACAGTGACGTGTTCATGTGCGAACACCGCCACGGCGCCCGCAAGCAGCAACCACGGCCCGAGCTATTGACCGTGTCGAGGGGGCCACTCCAATGGTGCAATCCCCTCCACGACAGCCAGCGCAGAAGCTGCAGCCCGAACCATGCGACGAGGAGCCCGATGAGGCATCAATGGCTTCGTATGATCCTCAGGCCCGTCGAGATCAGTGGCAGGTCCTGGAAGATCAGCGAAGGGAAGACGCGCGCATCACTATAGAACGGCACCGCGTAACCCGCCGCCAATCTGACAGGCGCAATGGTCCAGACGTCGACGAACCCGCGCCCAGTGAAGGCGGATACTTGCCTTTCGAGGTTGGGTGCCCTGCCTTCACTCGCGAGCTGCGGTGAGTCCGTTGGCCATCTGCCCGTGTTTGCAAACTAGAGATACCAGAAAAGTATGATGGAAGGCTGAACCCGGCAGAGTTCTTGAGCATCTACACCATCGCTGTTCAAGCCGCCGGAGGAAGAGATGAGAAGGTGTTCGCCAACTACTTCCCTTTGGCACTCAAGCCAAATGTTAGGTCATGGCTGATGCACCTGCCGGAGAATTCCATTTCGTCCTGGGCTGACCTGTGCAATGAGTTTGTTGGTGCCTTCATGGGCGGCCATCAAGAACCAGGACGGCCCAGCGATTTGCAACTCCTTCCACAAAAGGAAGGGGAGAGTTTGCGGAAGTACATGCAGAAGTTTAGCCGGGTGCACAGGAACATTCCAAATATCCACCCGGCAGCTGTGATTGCCAGGTTCTAGTCCAACGTGCGCAACAGGAGGATACATTCCAAGATGAACATTCGGTTGCCCAAGACTGTGAATGAGCTATACACCTTGGCGGATAAATGTGCCCGTATAGAGGAAGGGAGGCGGCTCCCCGGGGAAGAGGATGGCATCTAGGTTGATTCAGAAGATGACGACAATGCCACTAACCCGAAGAGGAAGAATAAGAAGTGCAACAAGAAGTGCAAGGAAAAGGCAGTACTAGCTGTTGAGGGTTCTGGAACTCCTAGTACCGGCAAGAAGGCCAAGACCGAAACCCCTGTCAAGGAAGTTGCCCCGTGCACTGATTGCTGGGAGGCTGCGGCGGCCGAAAAGGCTGGGAAGGCTGATGAACCGTACTGCAAGATCCACCGGACCAAGGGCCATGACCTCCAAGAGTGTCACCAAGTTGAGCAACTTGTCAAGAAGCAGAAAGCTGAGTACGAGAAGCGTGACAAGGAAAGAGACCAAGAAGGTGCTAGCGGGAAGGGCCGAGGCGGCAGAGGAGGCCGCCGCGGCAAGATTCCCCAGCATCAAGAAAAACCTGATAGAGGCCGTGAGAAGAAGGAAGGTGATGACGAAAGTGATGAAGGGGATGAAGAGGAAACCAGTGAGCAAGAGTTCCAGAAAGCCACTGAGGCCCTGTGCATTGACGGAGGCACATCTTTGCACTCCTCTCACCGCTAGCTTAAATAGTGGGCACGTGAGGTCAATGTCGTAGAGCTAGCGGCAGACTCCCGGAAACCACTCAAATGGTCCCACACGCCCATCATATTTGACGAAGAGGATCACCCTGACCACACCATCGCGGTAGGGTACTTGCCGTTATTGGTATCACCAACAATCCGCAACCTCAAGGTCACAAAGATGTTGGTTGACGGTGGGGCAGGGTTAAATCTGATTTCCCCCAAGGTAATCAGCAAGTTGCAAATATCAGATGAAGAGCTCAAGGTTACTGGCACGTTTCAAGGAATCAACCCCGGCAGGAGTCGTCCTAAGGGAAAGATCACACTGTCGGTGATGTTTGGAGGAGAATTGAACTACCGGACCAAGAAGATTGTGTTCTACGTGGTTGAGCTTCCTCTATCATACAATGGGATTCTTGGTCGTCTAGCTCTGGCAAAATTCATGGCGGCATCCCACTATGCCTATAATACTCTAAAGATGCCAGGACCAATGGGCGTCATCTCCATCCCGTCAGACAAGAAGGACGCAATCATATGCGTGGATAAGATGTACCGGGATGCAGTCGCTGCGGAGGCTGCAGAAGCTGCAGTTCCCGCCAAGGAAAACAAAAGAGGAAAGAAAGCTAGCAGGGATACCGGCAAAGAATCCGGGAAGCGCGCCTCTTCGGAGTGCACCGCGCCCGTCGATGATTTACCAGAGAGTTCCACTAGCAAGAGATCCAAAGTCGCCTCGCCTACTGTAAAGAAGGTCCCGGAGGGGCTGGGTGGCACTGATGGTATGTTCACCATCAGCTCCACCCTCGATGACAAATAGGAAAGCGCGCTCGTTGCCTTCCTGCGGGAAAATGTCGATGTGTTTGCTTGGCAACCATCTGACATCCCCGGTGTTCCCAGGGAGGTAATCGAGCACTACCTTGTTGTCTGCCCTCATGCTCGGCCCGTCAAGCAGAAGGTCAAAAAACAATCTTTGGAGCGGCAGCAATTCATTGCCGAAGAGATCAAGAAACTTGAAGCAGCTGGTTTGGTCAGGGGAGTGTTGCATCCAACATGGTTGGCGAACCCGGTGGTGGTGCGCAAGACGAATGAGAAATGGAGGCTTTGCATAGACTTCACAGACCTGAACAAGGCATGCCCGAAGGACGGTGCGATCTGCTTTCCTTCTTGCATGCATACTCCGAATACCATCAAATATTCATGTCTAAGGAAGACGAGGAGAAGACCGCGTTCATAACCCCATGTGGCACGTACTGCTTTGTGCGGATGCCCTTCGGGTTAAAGAGCGCTGGGTCCACTTTTGCAAGAGCAGTGCAAATTGGGTTTGAATCTCAGTTGCACAGGAATATTGAGGCTTACATGGCTGATATAGTGGTCAAAACCAAGGACAGATCAACGCTCATTCAGGACTTGGAAGAGACCTTTGCAAACCTGCGCAAGATCAACTTGAAGTTGAACCCTGAGAAGTGTGTGTTTTGTGTTCCCTCCGACAAGCTGCTTGGCTTCTTTGTGTCTCACCGGGGGATAGAGGCCAACCCCGACAAGATCAGAGCGATCGAGCAGATTCAAGCACCCAAGACAGTCAAGGACGTGACGCATTTAACTAGATGTGTTGCCGCACTGAGTAGGTTCATTTCCAAGTCTACCGAGCACGCCCTACCGTTCTTCAAAATTCTGAAGAAGGCAGGGCCCATGAAGTGGACCCCGGAGGCAGAAGCAGCGCTACGGGACTTAAAAGCCTATCTTTCCTCTGCTCCCACCTTGGTCGCTCCTAAACCACAAGAGTCGTTGCTGCTGTATTTGGTGGCAACAAATCAAGTGGTTAGTGCAGCGTTGGTGGCGCAGCGGGAAGTAGATGAAGGAGCAGCCGCAGCTACTGTCCTCCCCGGAGAAGGAAGTGAACCAGTCGCTGCAAGGTTGGGTACGGATCAGGAGAAAGAAGAGCAGGGTGGTGAAGGCAATCCCAAGGCCGCGGCAAAGAAGAGGGTGGTGCAGCGACCAGTCTACTTTGTTAGCTCCCTGTTACAGGGGGCTAGGTCAAGGTACTCTGGAGTGCTGAAATTGATCTTCGGTCTCATCATGGCCTCAAGGAAGCTGCGCCACTACTTCCAAGCCCACTAGATCACGGTTGTCACTCGTTTCCCTTTGCAACGCATGCTGAGGAACCCTGAGGCCACCGGCATAATTGTTGAATGGGCATTAGAGTTGTCAAGTTTTGGTCTAAAGTATGAAAGTACCCCAACCATTCAGAGTAGGGCACTGGCGGAGTTCACCTACTCCAGACGAAGAGACATCGAAAATAGTTATCCCCGGCAAGGAGGCACCCCGAGAGTGGATCATGTACTTTGATGGTGCCTTCTCATTACAAGGTGCAGGGGCTGGCGTGCTCTTTGTCGCGCCCACCGGAGAGCACCTCAAGTATGTGGTCCAAATGCATTTCCCCGGGAGAAAGCTACCAACAACACTGCAAAATATGAAGGGCTCCTTGCCAGACTCGGGATTGCAGTAGAGTTGGGGATCAAGAAGTTGATCATCCGTGGAGATTCACAGCTTGTGGTGAGACAAGTTAACAAGGATTACCAGAGTCCATTGATGGAGGCATACGTCGAAGAAGTGAGGATGTTGGAGGAACACTTTGATGGATTGCAAACAGAGCTCATTCCAAGTGCGGAAAACACCACTGCTAATTATTTGTCAAAGCGTGCCACACAAAAGGTCCCTGTGGAACCAGGGACCTTTGTCCTTCATCTGACACAACCATCAGTATCTCCGTTGATGATGGCTAGGAAAAGGAGGAAGCTAGACTCCAGCAAGCCTTTACCGGCAGGGCCTCCAGAGGTCCCCGGTAGAGAAGCTGCCGGGAATAACCCTACCTTGCCTGGTGAGCTACACTCTTCCGCAAGACCACAAGTTCTTGCGGTCGAGGTAGGCGCTCCCACGAGTGAGGAGGTGCCGTTGGTCCTAGTTGTCGAGCCACGAGCTCCAACTTGGGTCCGGCACATCGTCCGCTACCTCCAAACTGGAGAACTTCCCGAAGAGCAAGAAGAAGCTGAAAAAGTAGCCCGGAGGGCCAGTATGTATCAGTTTGTCGATGACACGTTCTACAGAAGGAGGCCCAACGGTCTGAAATTGAAGTGCATTTGCCGGGAAGAGGGGAAGGAACTGTTGGCAGAGATACACAAAGGCATGTGCGGCTCCCATATTGGATCAAGAGCCTTGGTTGAAAAAGCTTTCCGACAAGGTTTCTACTGGCCCACGGCCCTCCAAGATGCAATTGAGCTAGTCACCAGATGTGAAGCCCGCCAGTTCCACTCCAAGAATATCCATCAACCTGCTCAAGCTCTCCAGATGATCCCTTTGTCATGGCCATTTTCGGTCTGGGGGCTCGACATTTTGGGCCCCTTCCCCTGTGCTACCGGGGGCTTTGAATTCTTGTATGTTGCAATCGACAAGTTTACAAAGTGGTCGGAAGTGGAGCCTGTGAGGAGGGTAACCGCACAATCAGCTATCAAGTTCTTGAAAGGACTGGTGTGCCATTTTGGAGTACCCGCCAGAGTCATCAGTGACAACGGCACCCAATTCACAAGCCGCGCCTTCATGCAATACGTTCAAACCCTCGGAAGCAAGGTTTCATTCGCCTCTGTTGCTCATCCCAGGAGCAATGGACAATCTGAGAGGATGAATGCTGAAGTGCTGCGTGGGCTCAAGACAAGTACTTTTGATAAGCTGCAAAAGTGCGGCGGACGCTGGATCGACGAGCTACCGGTGGTTCTTTGGTCCCTCCATACGATACCAAATCGAGCTACCGGCCAGACTCCCTTCTCCCTAATCTATGGGGCAGAAGTAGTGCTCCCCACGGAACTCATATACGGGTCATCTTGAGTATTTGCCTACGATGAAGTAGAGCAAGAGCAGCACCGGCATAACGATGCTGTGCTCCTTGAGGAGAACCATCTCCGGGCTGCTGTGCATGCTGCACGCTACCAGCAAGCCCTACGCCGCTATCATAGCCGCAGGGTCCATGCCCGAAGCCTTGAGGAAGGCGACATTGTCCTTAGGCGTGTTCAGTCCGCCAAGGGTTCCAACAAGTTGACGCTGAACTGGGAAGGCCCTTACCGGGTAGTACGAGTCACCAGACCTGGCGCAGTCCGTCTGGAGACAAAAGATGGCATCAAAATGCAAAACTCATGGAATATTGAGCATCTTCGGAAGTTCTACCCGTAAGGCGCGGCTGCCGGGCCCTGTCCCGGCAGCCACCCTTTTGTACAAGCCTTACCGATGTGCATGTAACCCTTTGTACAAAGCCAGGCGTAGACCCTGAGCACAGTTGATAAAACGAAGCGCTGGCGCCCTAAAAACATGCATGCATGATTAGCTTAGCATAAACTTGCCATGGTCATTTAGATGAGGTCATATGCAGCTATGTTTGCTTACATATTGATCCTCGACAAGCCGAACAGATAAGTTTCTTTTTATCCATACGTGTCTCTGTAAGAAGAAAACTTGTGCATAGAGAAACCTTGTCACCATCAAAACATTTGTGCTCCCATCCTTTGATCCGAACGTTGTTTCGGTCAAGATGGTTGTAGTGGCATTTGACAGAGAAGGATCGACAAGGAGTCGGTTCCCTTCTGTAGTTTTAAGCCCGGCAGGCCAAGCCCCGAGGCAACAACAGAGGGCACAGGCAAGATAGCTTGCCGCGAAAACTTGTTTACTTAAGAGTATAGAGGCATTCCTCCTCTGCATGGATAAGATACATGCACAATTACCCGGCAAAGCTTGTCTTTTTCATTAATATGCAGATAAACAAGTACAGACCTTACAGAGCACAAACATGAATAAAAGAGATTATATATTTAAGACTAAAATTTGGCAAGCGCCTACACCTTTGAAATATAAAAAGGGCAGATGCCTCGTAATGCCTTTATTGCCCTCCTTCTCCCAGGGTTCATCTCGAGTGCGAAAAGGGTAAAAGGAGCGCCTAGGCGTGGTGCGCGCAGCAGAAGGCACCAAGAGAGCTTCCCCCGGCAGTCGTCCGGAAGAGGCTCGTGCTGATGGTGCCGGGGCGGGGAAGAATCAAAGAAAGGAGCAACAAGCAGGCAGTACGAGACGAAGGCGTCGGTGCCATCGTACTCCGACCTGACGGCCTGCCACCCGCCTTCCTCGTCTTCGCCAGTTTCCTCCACGTCACTATCACTCCGGGAAGATGCCGGGCCCCTGGCCCGTCACTTCCCCTGGAGAGGCTACTGATAGTGGTGGCGGCGCCCAAGGTGCGTTTAGGACACCGCCCCCACCTTGGTGGGCAGGAGGGCGTCACCATCTTCAGCATCGCCCCGACTTGCCGGAGAGGGCAATGTTGGGATCACTAAAGATCCCGAGCACGGCGCCACAGGCGGGCACCAGAAGCCCTGAAGACTCCACCAATGGACCTTCGAACTCCAGTAGCTTGCGGTAGAGGCGACACCCTGCCCCGGGCGGATAGCTCGTATGAAGGGTGCGAGCGCTCTGCCATTAAGGAGAGGCACGGCGCCTTCCATACCGGAGCCGATGTGGCAGCCATGGGTGCGCTGCCACCAGCTGTGACTGCCCCAACCACAGGCCACCGCGTCTCCCGCGACCGCGGAGTAGACTCACTCCCCGGGTATCAGCACGAGCCTCCGGGATCGTCACTCCTAGGCCGAGGCCCGGAGCCAGGCCCTGGCCTCTTTCCCTCGGCATGAAAAAGGAGAAAGGCAAACAAGAAGAAGGAGAAGATGCGCGGATGAATGCCTCCGTTGCCCCCCCCCCCACGCGCTCCCTTTTATAGACGAGATGGGACCGGGGGATGGTGCTCCGCCCCCCTTGGGGGCTCCTTCAAATCCGACCTATTTATGCCACTGACGACGGCTGGACTCGTCGACCGCCCTCTTGCACCAATCCAGGGCGGTTGGGTTTCTGCCACGGCGCTCTTTCCTGCGCCATACGCATCTGTTACCTACCCCACACGATGCATGCGGCGTACGTGGTGGAAGGGATGAGCGTGGTGGGAAGAGTGAAATGGCAGTTACCTCCCCGTGAATAAAAGTCATTCACGGGCCATTATAGAGATGGCCCCATCGCGTTTGGCAACGCACGGCGCACAGGAAAGCCGGAAACTGACTCAAGCACAGATTAATGAAGAAGCAAGGAAAATATCAAGAAGGGAGCTGCCGCAAGCGCCCCGCCTGTGTACCTGATAGGGCCTACCCCAACGGTGCTCGGCAGCACTTCGGGCCAGGCCCGGGGGCTCCTGTCGGTGCAACAAACCTTCACGTATGTTGCCCAGACTGTACACATGCACAATGGCGAGGATACAACAGCGCCAAGCTCCCAAGAGGAGACCAAGCCAGAGAGATAGCTCTTTGAGGAATCAAAGGGCAGATCAAGAAGACCAAGACAAGCCAAGGGAACAAGATGTCACTGAGAAAAGACCTCCCTTACCAGGCAGGCGAGCCTGGTCAGGTCGAGGCCTCACCAAGAACAAGTCCCAAGATTTCCCCGGCAAGCTTGCCGGGGCCGCCAAGGGCAAATCTCCCCGCCAAGACTCCATCGCTCCACCGCACAGCGACGCAAGTCATTTATCAGTGCGGTGTCGAGCCCCCGAGTGATTAAGTGGCTGTCATTTGGCACATGGCAGCCATTTGGAAGGGAGATTCCCCCTATATGACACCCGTCCAGAGGCGTGTCATGCAGACATGTAGAAGATGATTAAGCGGCGCGGCAGGCTTGCCGGGCTGCATCCTCAGCGTGACACCTAGCAGTGCATTTAATGTACTTTGTCCTAACTGCCAGAGTTAGGAATGATAGCACTATTGGCTATCTAATCAGTAGATAATGACTGTTTTGCCACTGTGGTAACCCCTTAGCCTATAAAAGGAGGGCCATGGCAACCTAAAAAAGGATTGGGACCCTTGTACACTCATACGCGCGTAGCTGCTCTCCCCGAGGCGACCTTGCTGGGCTTGAGCGCTGCGTTTCCACTACGGTCCTCCCTTCAATCCACCAAAGCAGGAGTAGGGTTTTACGCTTCTCAGCAGCCCGAACCTGGGTAAAAACCACCAGCGTCACCACTGTCGGGCTGTTCCATGGCTTCCGCTCTTTGTGCTACGTGATCTCCCCCCTGCCGAACCACAAAGGGGTTGATGGCCCCATAGGTGATTGTGTTCCACCACGACACTGCTTGTGCATCCAAATCCCTAAAACCAAAGTTGTTCCAGATGAGTCCATTATATCCACCTATGTACGGTATTACTCTGCCGTTCCAAGTAAATTTGGATGTGCCACCACTAAACATTCAAATAAGCATCTATTTTGTGTGCCCGTACCACTCATGGAGCGATAGGGGGTGGTCAGTATCTTCCATGCTAAGCGGATTGTTCTCATGATAAGTGTTTATTCACTTGTCCTTGCACGAGAGGGGCTCGTATTCAGGATGCCCAGTCCCATGATCAAATCGCAAAAATAATGAAACAAACTCCCCCGAAAAGTTGTTGGTATGGAGGGCACCCGAGGATTCGGCTAGCCATGTCTTGTGTTTGTTGGCTGAGGGGGAGTAAACTTTCCCTTTCCGCTTGGGAACCGCCGCTAATGTGTTTAGCATGGAAGATACTGAAAACTCTTGATCGTGACGTTGACAGGAAAGGCATACCTCCCAAAATTGTATTCATCTCTGTTTTAACCTTTGAGCTCTGGCACCTCGGCAAATCCCTGCTTCCCTCTGCGAAGGGCCTATCCATTTACTTTTATGTTATTTTACTTTTATTGTTTAGTCATCACCCTCTCATTCAAGCACCAGTTGGAGAGCACTATTGTCATTCTTATGCATTGAGTGTAGTTAATATTGAGTGTGACATGAATGGATCTCTTTTACCATGAATTACAACATTTAGTCGTTGCTTGAACTTCAGAGGTGCTCTACATTTATGTTTTGCGGCCTCAGAAAGGGCCAGCGAGATACCATGTTATCATATGATATCATGATTGTTTTGACAAATTATTGGCATCCGAGATATCTTATTATTGCTCGCTAGTTGGTTATGTCATTGGTATGAGTAAATGTGAGACCTAAATGTTATCATGAACATGGTTAATTCACAATCTTTGCTGAAAACTTGAACATTAGTTAAGCATATATACAACAATAAGAACAAAAGAGTTTGTAAAGTTTTTCTTTATCACTTTTAGTTTGTCAACTGAATTGCTTGAGGACAAGCAATGAGTTAAGCTTGGGGGAGTTGATACGTCCCAAACGTATCTACTTTTCCAAACACTTTTGCTCTTATTTTGGACTCTAATTTGCATGATTTGAATGGAACTAACCCGGACTGACGCTGTTTTCAGCAGAATTGCCATGGTCTTGTTTTTGTGCAGAAATAAAAGTTCTCGGATTGAGCTAAAAATTTACGAAGAATTATTTTAGAATATATAAAAAAATATTGGCGAAGGAAATTACCAGAGGGGGGCCACCAGGGAGCCACAATCCTAGGGGGCACACCTACCCCCCTCCCAGGGCGTGCCTGGCAGGCTTGTGGGCCCTCGGCAGCTCCCACAACCCTAACTCCGACTCCAGGCTTGTGGGCGTTTTACGATATGGAGCTGCCGCCACCTCCTGTTCTTCATCGGGAGGGCTGATCTGGAGTCCGTTTTGGGCTCCGGAGAGGGGGATTCGACACCGTCGTCATCATCAACCATCCTCCATTACCAATTTCATGATGCTCACCACTGGGAGTGAGTATTTTCTTCGTAGGCTTGCTGGATAGTGATGGGTTGGATGAGATTTATCATGTAATCGAGTTAGTTTTGTTAGGGCTTGATCCCTAGTATCCACTATGTTCTGAGATTATGTTGCTATGACTTTGCTATGCTTAATGCTTGTCACTAGGGCCCGAGTGCCATGATTTCAGATCTGAACCATTTATGTTCTCATGAATATATTTGTGTTCTTGATCCTTTCTTGCTAGCTGTATGCACCTATTACATGTTATGATTCGGATACCCCAAGGTGACAATAATTGGGATTCTTTCCGGTGATTTCCGTAGTTTGAGGAGTTATTGTATTCACTAAGTGCTAATGATTTGTTCTAGTTCTCTATTAAAAGGAGGCCTTAATATCCCTTAGATTTCCTTATGGACCCCGCTGCCACGGGAGGGTAGGACAAAAGATGTTATGCAAGTTCTTATCGCAAGCACGCATGACTATATACGGAATACATGCCTACATTACATTGATGAGTTGGAGCTAGTTCTGTGTCGCCCTAGGTTATGACTGTTACATGATGAATGTCATCACACATAATTATCCATCACCGATCCAATGCCTACGAGCCTTTCACATATTGATCTTTGCTAAGTTACTACTGTTGTTGTTGTCGCTGTTACAACCACTACAAAACTGCTACTATTATTGTTACTGTTACTATTGCCTTTGTTACCACTGCTATCAAATTACCATACTACTGTGCTACTGATAACTTTGTTGCAGATATTTAGTTCTCCAGGTGTGGTTGAATCGACAACTCAACTACTAATACTTGCAAATATTCTTTGGCTCTCCTTGTGTCGAATCAATAAATTTGGGTTGAATAATCTACCCTCGAAAACTGTTGCGATCCCCTATACTTGTGGGTTATCACTAATCAACGGGCTATGGAGATGTCGGTCAATTGATGTCAATGTGGGGAGTAGGGATTGCCATGTAACAGATGCACTAAGAGCTATAAGTGTATAGCTCAACATGAAAACTAAGTGGGTGTGCATCCAACTTGCTTGCTCATGAAGACCTCGGGCATTTGAGGAAGCCCATCGTCGGAATATACAAGCCAAGTTATATAATGAAAAATTCCCACTAGTATATCAAAGTGAGAATATAGGAGACTCTCTATATGAAAAACATGGTGCTACTCTGAAGCACAGGTGTGGTAAAAGGATAGTAACATTGCCCCTTCTCTCTTTTTCTCTCATTTTTTGTTTTCTCTTTTTTTGAGGGGCTCTTTTTGGCCTCTTTTTTATTGGGCTCTTTTTGGCCTCTTTCTTCTTCTTTTTTATTTCCTCACCGGGACAATTCTCTAATAATGATAATCATCACACTTCTATTTACTTACAACTCGATAAAACTGAAACATATGACTCTATATGAATGCCTCTGGCAGTGTACCAGGATGTGCAATGATCTAGCATTGCAAAGATATAAAAAAACGGAGAAGCCATGAAAATATCATGCTAGCTATCTTACGATCATGCAAATCAATATGACAATGAATGCTCAAGTCATGTATATGATGGTGATGGAAGTTGCATGGCAATATATCTCAGAATGACTATGGAAATGCATGATAGGTAGGTATGGTGGCTGTTTTGAGGAAGATATAAGGAGGCTTATGTGTGATACAGCCTATCATATCACGGGGTTTGGATGCATCGATGAAGTTTGCACCGACTCTCAAGGTGAGAAAGGGCAATGCACGGTACCGAAGAGGCTAGCAAATTGCGGAAAGGTAAGAGCGCGTATAATCCATGGACTCACATTAGTCATAAACAACTCACATACTTATTGTGAAAGTTAATTAGCCTCGAAGCAAAGTACTACTACGCATGCCCTAGGGGATAGATTGGTAGGAAAATATCATCGCTCATCCCCGATCGCCACTCATAAGGAAGACAATCAATAATAAATCATGCTCCAACTTGTTAGCATAACTAGAGACTATACATGCGTGCCTCAGGAATCACAAACCTTAATGCCAATATTCTTACTAACTCACAATCATTCACTAGTACCTCCCACATATTACCATCTCAATATCGCAAAACTATTGCAAGGAATCAAACATATCATATTCAGTGATCTACAAGTTTTATGTAAGATTTTATGACTAACCATGTGAATGACCAATTCATGTTGACTCTCTAAACATATATAAGCGAAGCATGAGAGTTTAGTTCTTTCTACAAAAGACCAAGATCTAATAAATATAAGTGAAGCTAAATAGCATTCTACGAATAACGGTTTTCTATATGTAGAGAAACAGGCATCCAAACTTCAAATGATATAAGTGAAGCACATGAAGCATTATATAAAGCCATACTCAAAAGATATAAGTGAAGCGCATGAAGCATTCTATAAATCAACCAAGGACTATCTCATAACATGATGGTGCATTATTAAAAGATAAATAAAAAGCACACGACGCTCCAAGAATTTACGCATATCATGTGACCAAAAAAAACCCGAGACATACCGATAATTGTCGAAGAAGATGAGATGCCTTCCGGGGCATCCCCAAGCTTAGACACTTGAGTCTCCTTGAATATTTACTTGGGGTGCCTTGGGAATCCCCAAGCTTGAGCTCTTGAAACTATAACAGCAATCTGTGAAAACAGGACAGTCTGTAAAGATGCAGATGGTACATATACTTCTGTAACTCAACAATTCTGAAAAATTAGGAAAAAAAATAAACAATTTGTACATAAGTACTATGTAAAAATTTGAGAAACTTTTGGCCTTCTAGTAAAAAAAATGAAAAAGCATGCACTACAGCCAAAGTTTATGTTTTGCACTGCACATACCAAGCAAGCAATTTAAACATCCTAAAGGTAAATCTTGGCACATTATTTTTATAAAACAATGGATTGGTACAAGGGGATAGTTATTTTTGTCGAAATGTTTCTGTAATCAAGGTGCACAATGTCTCCATGAGCATGAACAAAGTTCAAGGATATCCCCCACTTCAACGGTGCTCGTCTTTCTCACTTTCACTTTCCTTTTCTGAAAAGTTTTAGGTTCCCCTCTATATTTTTTTGTTTTAATTTTTTTTTAAACACACAACAGAATAAAATGACTCTCTAAGACTTCCGGGTTGTCTCCCTGGCAGCGCTTTCTTTAAAGCCATTAAGCTAGGCATAAAGTGCTCAAGTAATTGATCCACCCGGATCCCAAGTTATATCAAAGCCAATTTTAATTAAAAATGATTTGTAATTTAGTAGTGAGCACAAAGAAAGATATATCATGCAATGACAATGTCTAACTCTCTTCCTATGCATCGGCATGTCATAAAAGAAGAACTCATGCACACATAATAAAGGCCAATGCATAGTATAAATAATTTCTTGCAATTTATCGTATTAGAAACATAGAGAGGTGGAGATGTGGTTCCTCTCTCATAATAATTGCAATTAGGACTTAGGAGCAGCAAGCACATGCATATTATATTCATCAAAATCATCATGTGTAATGGTAAAATGCAACCCATCAATATAATCCTTAATAAGCGCAAACTTCTCCGATATAGTGTAGTTGGGAGAATTCAAAGAGATGATAGGACTATCATGTGTGGGTGCAATAGAAACAATTTCATTCTTAACATAAGGAACTATAGCAAGTTCATATCCATAAGCATATTTCATATTGGCATCATGGCCACAAGCATAGCAAGCATCAATTTCATCAAAAATGAATATTTCAAACAAATCAAAGGGATCATAGCATCATCCTTCGGTAAGCATGGAGGGAAGTTAAATAATGTATGAGTTGAAGAGTTACTCTGATTAGAAAGTGGGCACGGGTAGCTAATCCGCTCTTCCTCCTTTTGTTCTTCGCTCTTCTCGTCATCTTTTTCATCTAATGAGCTCACAGTTTCAGCAATTTTTCTTCCATAAATTCCTGCAAAATAGTAATCTCTTCTTGGACACTGGAGACTTTCTCAATAAATTCATTAATATCGGCATTGTATTCGTAATTCTCATAGCAATATTTAAGTATAGCAAAATTTTCAGATATGTAAACAACATCATCACACTCTTCATACTTTTCAAAAAAGATTCAATTTCATAAGCACTGATGTCTACTACACAACGTATTCTTGTAGACTCATGTTGGGCCTCCAAGCACAGAGTTTTGTAGGATAGTAGCAATTTTCCCTCAAGTGGATGGCCAAAGGTTTATAAATCCGTGGGAGGCGTAGGATGAAGATGGTCTCTCTCAAACACCCCTGCAACCAAATAACAAAGAGTCTCTTGTGTCCTAAACACACCAAATACAATGGTAAATTGTATAGGTGCACTAGTTCGGCGAAGAGATGGTGATACAAGTGTAGTATGGATAGTAGATATAGGTTTTTGTAATCTGAAAAAAAAAAGCAAGGTAGCAAGTGATAAAACGGAGCACAAACGGTATTGCAATGCTTAAAAACAAGGCCTAGGGTTCATACTTTCACTAGTGCAATCTCTCAACAGTGCTAACATAATTGAATCATATAACAATCCAACACAAAGAACTTCAAAGAGTGCCCCAAGATTTCTACCATATAAAGTAGGACAAAAACGTGCATCAACCCCTATGCATAGATTACCCCAATGTCACCTCGGGAATCCGCGAGTTGAGTGCCAAAACATACATCAAGTGGATCAATATAATACCCCATTGTCACCACGGGTTTTCATACGCAAGAGATACATCAAGTGTTCTCAAATCCATAAAAGTACTCAATCTGATAATAGTGAAACCTCAAAGGTAAAAACTCAATTCATCACAACAAGATAGAGAGAGGGAAACACCATATGATCTAAATATATTAACAAAGCTCGCGGTACATCAAGATCGTGCCAAACCAAGAACACGAGAGAGAGAGAGATCAAACACATAGCTACTTGTACATACCCCTAGCCTCGAGGGTGAACTACTCCCTCCTCATCATGGTGGCCACCGGGATGATGAAGATGGCCTCCGGTGATGATTTCCCCCTCGCACAGGGTGCCGGAACAGGGCTCCAGATGGTATTTCGAAGGTACAGAGGCGTGCGGCGGCGGAGTCCAAGTTCTAGGGTTATTTATGGTGGTTTCTCAATTTATAGGATTTTTTGGCCTCAGTTTCACGCGAAGATGGGCTAAGGTGGGCCCACTAAGCACCAGGGCGGGCCCTAGGCCCCTGGCACGTCCTGGTGGGTAGTGTCCACCTCCTTCACCTTCTAGTCCTCCCACGAAGCTTCTAGTGCCTCTTTTGTTCCTAAAAAAATCATCAAAAAGTTTCGCTGCATTTGGAGAACTTGTATTTCTGCACAAAAAACACCACCACAATAGTTCTGCTGAAAACAACGTCCGTCTGGGTTAGTTCCATTCAAATCATACCAAAACCATATAAAATTATTGTAAACATGGCATGAATACTTCATAAATTATAGATACGTTGGAGACGTATCAAGCACCCTTAAAAGCAACAAATTCTTCTATTTGTTCTACATCATAGTAATCATATATACCATTAGCATAAGAAGTCAAGGTTCCATTATCATTAAATTCAAATGGAAAGGGAAGGTGTGGAGCCTTCATCCTAGAGCAACAAGTATAATCATATCTCAAGCATAAATTCCAAGCATACCATTGCAAATAATCAATTTGATCCCATAAGTGTTTCACTTTTTGTGACAAGCGATAATCCCTAAAATATTCCCGTTGATCCAAAGTATCACCCATTATCAAGTTGAATGGGGATTTATCTGGATTATCAAAGTATTGTTTAATATTTTCCACATAACGAGCATCGAGGGTTTTAGGAGGTTCCCCATCTCCATGAGTAGCAAGTACAACTAATTTTTTTGGTATTTCATGTTTCATATCCATAACTACAGATAGAAAACACTTAGAACAGAAAATAAAAACTACTTAGTGATAAAGCAAACAAGCGCACACGAAAATATTCATCCCACGCTATTGCTCCCTGGCAACGGCGCCAGAAAAAGGTCTTGATAACCCACAAGTATAGGGGATCAATTGTAGCCTTTCTCGATTAGTAAGAGTGTCGAACCCAATGATGAGCTAAAGGTAGAATTATATTCTCTTCAAGTTCTATCGACCACCGATACAACTCTACGCACACTTAACGTTCGCTTTACCTAGAACAAGTATGAAACTATTTTTTAGGTGTGAGGATAAGTTCGCAAGAATAAAACTAGAAGTACTTAGCGAGAATAAAACTAGGAGTAATTTGCAAGATAATAAAAGTTAGTTGTTTAGTATAAACTTTTTGTAGCACAAGAGAAGGATTTGTCCCTAGGCAATTCATAACTAGACCGGTAATCATTGTTGCAATTTTATATGAGGGAGAGGCATGAGCTAACATAATTGTCATGCTTGGATCATATGCGCTTATGATTGGAACTCTAGCAAGAATCCGCAACTATTAAAGATCGTTATGGTAAAACCTAACCATAGCATTAAGTATCAAGTCTTCTTTACTCCTAGACGCAACAACCCCCTTATTCGGATATAAGCTTATGTCACTCTCGCCATCCACTATAAGCGAATTATGAACGTATTGCAACACCCTACAATGGTAATCCCACACGCTTGCGCGACACGGAGGGCACCATAGGACAACACCAAAATAAAACATACAACTCAAACCAATCACGATCATCAATCAACCCATAGGACAAAATGAATCTACTCAAACATCATAGGATGGCAACACATCATTGGATAATAATATGTAGCATTAAGCACCATGTTTAAGTAGAGATTATAACGGGTAGAAGAGGTGTTACACCGCTGCATAGAAGGAGAGAGAGTTGATGTTTACAGCAGCGAAGTTGTTGGTGTAGATCGCCGTCACGATGGTTCCCCCGGCGGCGCTCCGGCACCATCGGGAGAGTGGGGCAGAGAGCACCCCTCCTTCTTCCTTGGCCCCCCCCCCCCCTAGATGGGAGGAGAGTTTTCCCTCTGGTCCATGGCTCCTGGAGGGCAAGAGCCCCTCCGAGATTAGATCTCTCTCTCTCTCTCTCTCTCTCTCTCTCTCTCTCTCTTTCTCTGTTTCTCTTCTGTTTCGCGTCTGTTTTCGGTCATCCATGACTCCGATTGGGCTAAAATTTTGAGGAAAATTTTATCTGGAAATTATCTTTCTTGCGGCGAAAGAAGGGTTGCAACTGCCTTACGAGGGAGTCACAAGGCAGAATGGCGCGACCACCCCCTAGCCACACCCTGGTGCCTTGTGACCACCTCGGCCACCGTCTTGCGTTGATTCTTCTTTCCAAAAATCACATGTATTAAAAAATAATTCTCTGTAAAATTTTATCGCGTTTGGACTTTGTTTGATATGGACTTTCTGCGAAACAAAAAACATGCAAAAAAACAGGAACTGGTATTGGGCACTGGATCAATATGTCAGCCCCAAAAATAATATAAAATGTTGCCATATATGAAAGTTGTAAAACATTGGCATGAAACAACAAAAAATTATAGAGACGACGGAGATGTATCATGCATCATCGGAAGGCGGCAAGGGTGATGTAGAAGCCCTTTGTGATCGATTCCCCCTCCGACAGAGTACCGGAAATGGTCTCCAGATGGGATCACGGAAGAACAGAAGCTTGCGGCGGCGGAAAAAGTGTTTCGGATGGCTTTCTGTTGGTTTTACAATATTTGAGAATTTATAGAAGTGGAATTAGGTCACGCGGAGCCTCGAGGAGCCCACAAGGAAACAAGGCGCGCCGGGTTACCTTGTCGTCTCCTCGTACCTCCTTTGTTCTCCTCTTGAAGCTTCCAGGGTCTCTTATCTCCAAAAAAAAAATCATCAAAATCTTTCGTAGCGTTTGGACTCCGTTTGGTACTCTTTTTCTGGAAAACAAAAAACAACAACTGGCACTGGTCACTAGGTTAGTAGGTTAGTCTACAGAAAATGATATAAAATGACATATAAATGCATTCAAAAGTATCCAAGATTGATAATATAATAGCATGGAACAATAAAAAATTATAGATACATTGGAGATGTATCATTAACCATCGCGCACCGCCGATTTAGACATCACTCAAGGATTTCAATCAGACATAAAAATGTTCAATCCTCCCCACCATGCCATGATCGACACTTAGATGAGAAGTTAATAACAAGTTTTAATTTCGATATTTGTACTAACCAATGATCATGAACCAATACCTTTTCATATTACGACATCAATATAATTAAACCATACGTTTCATATTTAGTGATCTTCATGAAAGTTCTTATTATATCCCTTTTGAATACCTATCATTTTCATTTTCAGACTAGTTTTATACCTCGTGCATATTGCCACTTCTTATTTGAAAGACTCTAAAAAAGATTTAAGTGAAGCATGAGAGTGCAATCATTTCTATGAAATATAACCATTGCCAACAACAAACAACAACAACAAAGCCTTTAGTCCCAAACAAGTTGGGGTAGGCTAGAGGTGAAACCCATAAGATCTCGCGACCAACTCATGGCTCTGGCACATGGATAGCAAGCTTCCACGCACCCCTGTCCATAGCTAGTTCTTTGGTGCTATTAAAATATAAGTGAAGCACAAGAGCGACTACCTCGCTCAAAAGATATAAATGAAGCACATAGAGTATTCTAACAAATCATGCTTCACTGATTAGGTGGTCCTAAGGGCCTACCTCTGATATCTCTAAGATGCTACACATAGCTTCCTCTTTTTATAAAAAAAGCTCTTAAGAAAGAAGATAGGGAGGGGTTTAGCCAAAACATGATATTTTTTTCCTTTGGAGGAGAAAAACTCTTTGATCGAGACAAGAATTCCCTAGAAACCCCTTTTACGGAAGAAGAAGTTAAAGTTGTTGTTTTTGGCTTTTATGCTGATGGTGCTCTTGAACCAGATGGTGCTCTTGATCGAGAAAGAAGATGATGTTTTTTACAAACATTTTTAGGGGGTCATCAAAGGTGATTTGATGCATGCTGGGAACTAGACATATATAGGCTTAATTTTGCAGTTCTTTTTCTTATTCCGAAAGAGAAAGATGCCACTACTATGAAAAAGTTTAGGCTTGTCAGCCCTCTGTCCACTAGGGAACAAATCTTGGATTTGATCATGCGATGCAGCCCGCCCAAGCTACACATCGCCGCGGCAGCGACGCCGCTAGATTCGTTGGCGACATTTTGTTCGCACTCAGGTATACATGGCGTGATCGCCCGGATGAACGGACGGTTGGAGAGCAGCCGCTCGGCAACGGTAGATCGCACGCTCGCGTTATGTTGTAACTGTGTAGTTTTAAATAAGGGGCTATGCCAAATAGCGATGGTCTTTCAAATCAGCTATAATTTTACTAGATAGTTGTACATCAATACCATTTAGCATGACCCTGCTCAAACAACTACAGCAGCGCTATATCAGGGCCATAGCCAGCTATTTAAAACCAACACGAATATTGAAACTCCATTATTTCAGTCTTCCGTCCACGAAGCATAGTGCATGTGCATCTACGCAGTGCTTTTGTCTCAAAAAAGGAATTACACAAAATAAACATCACAAGACGAAAAGGACCAATACGTTATACAAAATCACTGGTGTGCCCCATGGCAAAGACAGCTGAGAACCGAGAAGAACCGACCAAGAGACTTTGGGTTATTATCCCGGTTTTCCTAGTCGCCACGCGGGGCCCGTCCGCGTGGGCGCACGACGCTCCACGACGTGCGAGGAGCCATCTCCAATCTCCATTGCCCAGCCCGCTCTGCAACCAGCCAAGCTAACCATCCAACGGTGCCGGCCGGCGCTACAGCGCACCGGCGAGCCGCGCCGGGCCGTCCGATGGCGGCCGTGGACCACTGATTGCTGTCGTTAATTATGAAACCATGGTGTGGGGTGGACTCACGCGGTAGCCGTTGACGTAGCTTTTGGTGCGGGCCAATGACGACGGCTATGGTATTGGTACGGCGATCGAAGTGTTATCTTAACGTAAACTAAGATTAAACTTTGCATGTCAACGTCCATGGCCAGGGATTGCATTAAGACCCTGTTCGGATCCACTCCGCTCCTCAAGTGCCCTCCCGGAGCGGCGCCGAACTCCACGGGCTCTGCGGAGTTAAAAGAGCAGAGTGGAACAGCCTTCAGTTCATTTTTCACGGAGTAGCTGAAACTGAACTCCCGTACTCTGTGGAGTCAGGAATACTGGAGCGGATTTGGTGGAGTGGAGAGATTCCAAACAGGCCCTAAGGACTCGACTGTTTTTGCTTTATAAGACGGTTTTGTTTAGAATTGAATTGATGATGGGTGGGGTGTCCTGGCTGGGCCCGCTGCCCGTTGTTGATCTCGACGTCTCTGCTCGCAGAAAAGGAGATGAGATGTTGACGTCGCAATTCTCAAACGTAGATTCTTCTGTCCGAGTTTGTGGGTGTGTGTGTGTGACAAAAAGCAGCAGAGCAAGAAGAGGAGATTCATAGGTGGTGGCCTGGCAGTATATTTTTTAGAAAACTTTCAATCTATTCATCTACAATGATGGTAGTACAATGGACATCATAAATAATAAAAATTACATCCATATTCATAGACCACCGAGTGAAAGCTATAAACACTGAAGTGAGCCGAAGGCACGCCGCCGTCATCGCCCCTCCCTTTCCGGAGCCGTGCAAAACTTGTTGTAGTAGACGGTTGAGAAATCGTCGTGCTAAGGCCATATAGGACCAGCGCACCAGAAGAGCAACCGCCGCCATTGAAGAGTAGCGTAGATCGAAAGGATCCAATCTCCACACGCCCACCGAGGATGTTAGGCATACCACAGGGACGGGTACTAAGCGGGAACAATCTTATTCCATCTTCAGGGAGCCGCCACCATCTCGTCTTCCTGAGCAGGATACAAATACTAACAAAATTTGAAGGAACATCTAAAAACAAAGCCCTCCCGCTGGCAAGAGCCGCGATCCGCCGCGCCGCCAAGGCTCTAAGGCCACCAGAGACGACGTGGATCGACGGTGGCACCGTCTGGAGGCAGAGGAACCCTAGGCTGACGTCCAAAACTCATCCAAGGGCTATATATCTCGCCTAGTGTGATGCTATCTTTCGTCTCGCATCAACAATTTTTCGCATGGAGGCATTATTTGTCCGGCCAAATATGGGTTCGTGCGGGAGCTGTTTTTAGATACATTTTTTTTCTTTATTATGTGTGGTTTATATGCTGGTTTTCATCGGTTTTTCTTGTAGTTTTCGTTTTTATGTGTTTCTTTAGCGGGTTTCTCTGGTTTTCATGGTATTTTCTTTTTCTTTTCTTTTTCTCTCGGTTTTTTTTTGTTTCCAATTATTTTCTTTTGTGTTTCCGTTTTTTGTGTTTCTTTAACGGTTTTCTTAAAAAATATTGGATTTTTACTTTTTATTTTCCTTTTCCTTTTTCCTTTTATCAATCATGTAGTTATTTCACACATATTATACATTTTTCTTATACACCATGACATTTTCTTGTACCCATTTAACATTTTTCAAATGCGTGGTTAACATTTTTTTCAAATATATCTTTTGATGTCTACTTTTTTTCATACACAACTGCACTTTTTTGTATACAATTGAAATATATTTATACATATTTAAGAAAGTTCAAATACATGATTATCATCTTTTAAATGCATGTTTTTATACACATTTTTAATTCATATTAAACATTTTGAAAATACATGTTTATAAAACTACAAATTTTCTTTACATTGCCTAATTTTTTTAAATGTCATAACCATATTTTTTAAACCCATGGATATTTTTTAAAATTGTGACATTTATACAAACGTTTTTTAGTTACACAAATAAATTGTCTGAACATTTTATAAAAATGGTATAAACAGTTTTAATGACACGTACATTTTTTTACATTGCATAATTTTTTTTTAGAATGTCACGTACATATTTTTTAATCTTATGAACATTTTTTAAATTGTCTGAACATTGTTTTTGAATACTATCAACATTTTTAAAATTTGGGTAACAATTTTGCGTTATCATTTTAAATTTTGCGGCTTTCTAATTTTAAAAAGTAAATTTATGTTTGGGAATTATGTATATTTTAGAATATTTTCAAGTACATGAAAAAAAGGAAAAAAACGAACAAATGAAAGTACTATAGATTGAGCAGGACTGGACATGAAGTCGATGTACAGTGCATAGGGTTTCAGAGAGCTGCTACATCGCTCTCTGTATATGTGCTTTTTTCTTCGCTTTACTGCTTCCACAAAGAATAGATACAAAACAGATACTACTGGTATTATTTTGCTCTCGCCCTACGCCGTTTCAATCTGCTCAGACCGCAGTTTAGGAGCCGCGTGTATGCACCGGTGCTTGTGCTGGATATCTCCTTGTTCTACTTTTACTTACAGCAACACAGAGATGTGTGCTACATATATTCATTTTAGCAACGACTAATTCCGGATGGAGGGGGTACTAGTTTGTGGTTCTTGTGCACCCCAATTCCATGCGCGCGTGATATCAGTAAGTTGCCATTCTTTTGTCGTTGCATGGCAGCACCGATCCGAATCCAACAAGTGGCCGGGGGCATGTATGTTTGAGGTTTCCAGCTTCGTTGGACCATGGCCCAACTGATGAGTTTCATTTTCTTTCTGTCGATCATAGTATGTGAGAGTCGGTAACTGGATCGAAATAAATTCCATATTCTCATGATACCTCTAACTTAACATCATTGCCCTGGCAACAAACTGCTCCTCTGTTATTACTATCATCGTATGAACTTCCATGCCAGTTATTTAAAATTCAAGTGATGAATTTGCTTTACCTTTGCACTCCGCAAGTGTTCCTCAAATCGCGCAGCAAGTCCCTTTCGAGGTCACTCGATTTGCACTATGAAAACATCGGAGTACACACACACACACACACACACACACACGCAACTCTACTGACAATCACTCAAATCATCTTCAGATGAGGTCGTGCACTGACTACATCACCCAATATATGAAACCAACGGGGAAAAACAGTAGAACAAGCTTGCCGTTTCTGCATGACAGGAGGGCCTTCTTGGGCTTATCGCCCAACGGATACTTGCGCTCCAACCCGTCGGTCGGGTCGGCCCCACGCACTACTCCCAGCTCTGCGCTGCTCTGCTCTCTGCTCATATAAAGCCCGACCCAACGGAAGCAACGAAACACCAGCTCGCACTCACTCGACACTAGCGAGCCATCACCGCGAAGCCATGATCGAGCGCACTCATGGGGGCCAGGCAGCGCGGTGAGAGAGGTGGTATGTCGACGACCACGAGGCCGAGGCTGGCGGACGCGGCGTCGTGGTGCTTCGCGCTGGCGGCGCTGCTGCTGGTGTGCTCGCTCGGGGAGACGTCGGAGGCCGCGGTGGTGGTGCGGGGCGCATCGCTGTCGGCGCGGTGGCGGCCGTGCGAGGAGATCTACGTGGTGGCGGAGGGCGAGACGCTGCACGGCATCAGCGACCGGTGCGGCGACCCCTACATCCTGGAGCGCAACCCGCACGTCCACGACCCCGACGACGTCTTCCCGGGGCTTGTCATCAGGATCTCGCCCTTCAACCCCCGCCCCCCGTAGGTAGATCAAGAAAGAAGGAGAGTTTGATTCTTCTGAAGAATCATTCCAGTTCTGAAGAACTCTGGTTTACAAGTAACCTCGCTAGTCTTAGTGGAATAGTGGTAGAGGACAGAGTGTCAGAGTTCGCTGATGGATATATGCCTTATTTCCTTGTAATTCTCTCTTATACTCCCTCCGTTTCTAAATATTTGTCTTTCTAGAGATTTCAACAAGTGACTACATACGGAGCAAAATGAGTGAATCTACACTTTAAAATATGTCTATATACATCCGTATGCGATAGTCCATTTGAAATCTCTAAAAAAACAAATATTTAGGAATGGAGGGAGTACTTACTTTGCACGTGGAAAATTGGCGAGGCCTAGTACACTCGTTCTGGTTTGATATGCTTTTTTTAGGGGAATTTAGTTCAGCTGAATCGTTGATACCGCTTATTAGGGCGAGGGAATCAGGCCGGCCCATTAGCGTAGTCTCTCGCTGCGGTTAGTTCGCTCGCTCTGTTTCGGTTTTCTTCATTTTCTTTTCCTTTTTCAGTTTCATTTGTTTTTTCTTTAGTTTTCTTTGTTTTTTCATCATTTTTTATGTTTCTGTTTTTTATTTCGTTAAACTTTGTTCTTCTTTGTTTTTTCACTAGTTTTCTTTTATTTTTCTTCCATTTTTATACTTTTGGTTTTCTTTTGTTTCTTTCTTGGTTTCTTCATATTATTCTGTTTTCTGCTTTTTTTTTCTTTGTCGTGTCCTTTAACACATGTCTAATTTCTTTATCACCATCTCTCCGTCAATTTGCATGAGTACGTGTCGATTTACTGTCCTAAGGTGAAGCATGTACAGCGGTGTTTCTTTGCTGTTGAGAGCACCCTATGTATCACTGTAATTGACAACCCTTGTGAATATGGATATGTGATCACTAGTTTCTAAGAGCAAGCCCAATGAGGTTTTTGCTCCTGTCTGGAGCATGCTTGTTTTTATGATAGTTTGTCCTTTGGAGCATATTACGTATATGAAGTCTATACATTTTCTTTGAAGCGGTTGTTTGATCAGATTGATTGTTTTGCCAGATTCACAAGTAGCTTGTCTTATGTGACTTGTCATATGTGATATGCTGTGTTATTGGTTCACTCCATGGTTGTGTTGTCCATGACAGTGGCAATGGCCAAAAAGCATATTTGTGTGTTAATACTTTCAAGTTTTGACAAGTGGAGCAGTAGGAGCTGATCTGCACTGTTTTCTCACATAGATTATTTGTGTCTTTTCTGGCGATGACGAATTGCTTCAATTTGTTTTCCATTCTATCTATGAGAGCTCCATTGTACATTATTAGGTATGTAGCATAAAGCAAGGGTCTTTTCATACCATCAGCATGTAGAACTTATAGATGACCATGTGGCATATACTACCTCCGTTCCAAAATATATGACGTTTTGGTACTAGCCTACCAAAACATCGTATATTTTGGAACGGACTTAGTACAACAATAGCTTGCTGATGGATGTCAATCTCAAGTCTGCTCATCTAGTGTTTTCACCTTGTTTTAGCTCCTAGTCGCTATGTGGTAGCTTTGCAACCGTCAGGAGACATGGGTCGCACACATGGCATATGTATGTCGATGCTTTGTTATTACATATTTTAGTTTTTCCATCTAATTAATAACCAGCAATTGGATTCATGCTCCATGGATGAAACTCAGTGTTCTTCTTTTATTAATAACAACTGCACCATTCATTCATTCTTCATTCCCTTCTGCTATGTGTAGGATTGGTGCTGGTGAACATGGCAGCAAAGTCTTGATACTACCTACAGTTCAGAATGACTAGCTATGTAAGTGATCGCTCGGGACTCCCGAGTGTTTTGCTTGGCTGTTGTTTAGCTATGGACGTGAAAAGTTTTTTGTTTGTGAGCTGTAGAACATATGTTTGTATTTAAGAATGTGCTGGTAGTTGGCTCTTGATAGCTTGTGGTGTGACTGAAGAAGGAAGGGCGACATGGTCGTGAAGCCTGAGGCCATGATGATGGATGGACCCGGTGTGTGCCTCAGACCCGGCAATGTGGTTTGGTTGGGGCCTTCAGCTCTAGATGTTAAGCTTTGGTGCGAGGTCTGTTTGGTATTCGGCTCGGACAATCGGCACTCCTTCATCAACTGGATAGAAGTAGCGACAGATGTTGCCAAGATGGTGGCTTCAGACTTACTGATGTATTACTTTGTAAGGTCTTTGTGAATAATTAATAAAATGACTACATGCATCGTCCAGATGCAGAGAGTGAGGGTCATCCTTCTTCTTTTTTTAAAGTGTGAAAGGGGAGGCGGGTGTTTGGAACCGGAAGGCATATGCCTTCCAAATCTGCACAACATCCATTGTTCTCGTGATTGGTGATGTGTTTTTCAGGGTGGTCAATATATATGTTCGCTGGTAAATAGGCAAGTGTATGGCTGTACACAGAGAAGTACTACCTCTGTTCTGGTTTATTAACCCCCTACGTATTTAGGGGACCATAGTTTTAATTATTAAAATATAAATTATATGTAGCAGAAATTATATCATTGAAAACTATGTTTGAATATGAATCAGTGATATAATTTTTGTGACATGTATCAACACTTTGTTAGTAAGTATTTGGTGATCCTATAGGTCCTTTGGTTCATGTCGGTACATAACATTTCGAACCCATTTGACCCCTCGTAAATGAAGGCATTCGTCTTTAGGCTAGTTATAGTGGGGAGTAATTTAAAGTAGTAACATAGGGAGTAATTTATAGTGGGGGTCGGCTCATTCCACACACACACACACCCACATGCAAGGAGAAGTGGAGAGCTAGCTTCTTCTTCCTCCTCCACCCAATCAGCTCAAGGAGCACCATTGTAGTTCTCTGGTGATCCTCACAGTAGATCCGGCAGGACTAGGGGTGTTACCTCCCTCGGAGGGCCCCAAACCTAGGTACATCATGTGTCTCGCACCGCTTGTCCTCAATCTCGTCTCTGGAACCCACCGGCATCCTCTGGCCCCAACCACGTTCTATAAGCCTACCCATGGCATCTACAGTGAGCTCATCACGACCCCGGCTTTAGATATTAAGCTTTGGTGTGAGGTCTGCTTGGTATTCAACTCGGACAATCGACACCTCTTCATCAAGTGGATAGAAGTAACGACAGATGTTGATTCAAACTTACTGATGTATTACTTTGTAAGATCTTCGTGAATAATTAATAAAATGACTGCAAGCATCGTTCAGATGCAGAGGCCGGGGGTCATCCTCTTTTTCTAAGAAAATGTGAAAGCGGAGGCGGGTGTTTGGAACCGGGAGGCATATGCCTTCCAAATCTGCACCATATGCAGTGTTATCGTGATTGGTGATATATATATATATATATATATATATATATATATATATAGCCGGTCTATTATGCTAATATTAGCAGAATAACTATTCTGATAACACTTCCGCACTACATATTCAACGCGAGGGTACTGCACTTTCTGTAGCAAGGGTACTGCATTACAGAGACTAGTGAACTTCGTGTCGGAAAAAATTGCACGCGTTGTTTTTTCGGTACCTTTTTTGCTCTAGTTTTTTAACCGTTTATCGGAACGAGGCGTGTAATATACTGTTGAAAAGCTATGGATTAGGCGCAACTTCGCCATGTTGAACACTTTTCGAAATTTCTCACGGTTTAAGAGCAGTTTTGAAAACGGTGTGGCACGACGAGTGACAGCGACCGTTTTTTCGCGTTTTTTTCTAAACCGCTCGTCGGAGTGAAGCAAATGATACACCGTTGGAAAGATATCGTTGAGGCGCATCTTTTTCATATCTATTATTTTCGCTAATTCGTCACGGTTTAAGAGTAGTTTCAAATTTACTAAATCGCGGAATTCTATTTTTTCGAATTTTTTCAATTTTTCGGTACTGTTTTCGCTCCAGTTTTTAACCGTTTGTCGAAACGAGGCGTGTAATATACCGTTGAAAACCTATGGACGAGGCGCAACTTTCATATGCTGAAATGTTTTTGAGATTCCTTACGGTTTTAAGTTAATTTTGAAAATCGTGCGGCGAACGACGAGTGGCAGCGGCCGTTTTTTTGTAATTTTTTTCAAACCGCTTGTCGGAATGATCCAAACGATAAGGCATTGGAAAGATATCGTCGAGACGCAACTTTTTCATGTAGAACGCTCTCTCTAATTTCTTATGGTTTAAGAGCAATTTAAAAAAAACCGAAACGCGGACACTCTGTTTTTCGCGGCACACAAATCATCGCGTGTACTGCATCAGATAAAAGAATGCACTGCTTCAGACTGAAAACAGCACTGCATTAGACGGGCTAGCGAACCGCATGATTTCTTTTTGTCAAACGTAAATTAGAGAAGGTGAACGGCACGAGTGTTTGTTGTCTTTTTCATACTTATTATTTTTATACGCACATAGACCGACGGAGTGGACCGCAAGGATAGAGTTAGTGGACTTCATAATTTTTTATTTGCTATTTCTCTTTTACTGCAGCGCAAAGGTAGTGAACTGCTCGGAGAGGGATGTTTACAGAGGCAAAGAAAGCGAACAACATGGTTGAGAAAATAAACCGCCACAAAATGCTAAATGAACTGCTTTTAAACAAAATCATACACATCTGCCTGAAAAACAACACAAATCATCTGTGAAAAAGAGAAATCCATGCACCCACAAACCTCACGAATGAGCTGAGCACTGAAATCGCACTAAGCACTGAACTGTACTGCATCTCAGTGGAACGGAAATCGCGAGCACACTGCGTTGTGCTCGGGGCTAGGGAAGAGGGGAGTACAGCAGGGGAGAATAACAGGCGCCGAACACGTAAACCCGAACCCCATGACACTCCACGCCGAACTGCACGCCGGTTTTTGGAGGTCTACCGCAGCATCGCCCGTATGCACTGCAAAAGGGCGCCCGTGTGCACTGCAAAAGGGGGAGAGAGAGAGAGATGTCGTGCGCATCTCTGCAAGTTGGAGACCGGCTGACCGGCAAGCAGACGAAGCAGGTGGAGAAGTGGGGTCGGCCAGTTCGAAGGTAGAGGAGGTTGGAGGCCGCGAACGTTGGCGGAGGAGCTGCTCCTTTCGCGTCTCCGGGAGACTGGAGGAGCAAGGCGCGGCGAGTCCCGGCGCGGCCCCCACGCCTGAGGTGCTGCTGGTGGCGACCCTGCACGTCATCATTGGCCGTACTGCAAGTCGTCGTTGGCCGCACTGCACGCCGTCATTGGCCAAGTCGATGCCTGCATATAGAAGAGAAGAAACACCTGTTACTGTAGCACCAAACACCAAAAACACTATATATATTGACTCGTTGTATACTACTCGTACTTGCATATACATTGAGGATTTCAGAGGATTAAAAAATGAACCAATGTGAAGCACCAAGCATCTAATTCGAATTGCAGAGCGACAGCACCAAATTGGCTAACTAAGAGGTTGAGATGCTATATGTAGCCTCTCTACAGGAAGTGAGGTGAAATTGGGGGAAAGAAATTACCTGGGAGAATGGAGAGGATCATGCCGTGGTTGGGCTAGACCACGCACACACGAACTGCACGCCGGCGACGCGTGGACTGAAAACCGCTCCTCCTTCATTTGGCCAACAGGAGGCAGCCAACGCTGACGACTAGTAGTTGAGCTAGCTGGAGAACATAGTGAACTGCAGATACACGGAGGGATGATTATCACACACATGCCAATATGAACACAGTGACCTGCACACAAGACGAGCCTCAGCACTTTGTTTTTGAAAAGAGAGAAAAGGAAGTGAACTGCGCTGTCGCGCCCGGCGAACAACTTGCCGCGCCTCTGCACACCATGATTACACGCACGCTCGCCCGAACTGCAGCTGCACTCCGTGACGATGAATTTCCATCCGCACGCAAAAAAGCCCAATTTTGCAAGCCCGCGAGCACTGAACCACATCATGAGTGCCTCCGAGCTGCACTGCCATGGTCGCCCAGCTGCACAATTTTTTGTTGCACGAAGCGCGATGGGGCTCGGCGAGGAGCACCCCCATCAGGATCGCCCAGGTGGGTGGGGGCTCGAAACATAAGGATCACATGCATGGACGCGGACTGGGCGACCATGGCAGCGTAATTTAAAGTAGTAACATAAGGATCACATGCATGGACGCGGACTAGGAGCATTCGGCGACGACGCTCACTGGTATCTCACCCGCTGCTCTGCTGTCTAGGGATCAGTGCACAATTGGATAAAATGAATTGTTTATGTTGAATACACCGCTCCAGTGTAGATTGACACAGTGCGTACCTTACAATAAATTGGCCCAAGCCCGGACTATAAGTGCAGAACAGTACAATTGGTCATTTATTCGATTGCCAGGACTATTGAGCCACCGATACTTTATCCCCACCTTGTTAATAACACCAGTTGTACTCTCCATTGCCATTGCTAGATCGAACGCAAGCTCGACCCTTTCATTCTTCGCCCGGCCACTGTTCCTCTTCCTCCCGTCGACTAATTCGTGCCGATAAGAGGTAACGTAGGTGCGAGCTATGCTCGGAAGGAGTCGAATGGCCTGCGAGCCGCCAAACAGGACGACCCCCGATAAGCACGCTATAGATTAGATTTTCCCAAGAGAGAAGAATCTACAGCCAAACCATGCCGCCCACGTTTTAAAATCACCTCGTCTTTCTTCTTTTTTTTAACATCGTCTTGGATCAGCAAATGAATCGAAAGGCAGTAGGTGTCGACTTCTTCTTCTTCTTCTTGTTTTAGCGGGGTTTTAGGTGGTTGACATCTTGCTTGCACATGGTACCTGGACCCTGGTGTAGTATATACGTACGGCCGGCCGCGGCGGTTACCGATCGATACATGGAACCTAGCTAGCTTCATAGTTAACTAGGACTAATTGTCCATGAAATCCAGTCGCTCTGGTTGTATTGTATAGGTATTATTAGGTATCGCGTGCATAGGTCTGTTCGTGGAAGCGTAGACGACGACTTGGCTGCTGCGTTTTGTATGTTTGAGTCTTGAAGACTATTGCACGCCCTCGTCAAGAACTGAAAAGTCAATTCGTAGAATCGCACGCCGAACATGCGAGCCCGGTTGTGCTCGTTCTCATCCCTTCTTTTCTCTCTCTATATAAAAAACGATAGGGGTGCCACATCCGACAAAGGCATTGCCATCGTACGTACGGGATCGTAGTCGTACGCACACGCATTGAGTTAGTACTAGCTAGCTTCGGCTGCTATAAAACCATGTCGCTTCCGCTTCCACAGCTCAACCTCAAACCATCCAGCCTCCAGAGCCACCACCAACCATCACGCGTGAGTCGTCGCATCCTCCCGCGCGCAGCAGCAGCCTCGCGTCGCGTCTTTGCTCCCCGCCGGCCGTACGCCCGCGGCAGCGCTGCGCTCGTGTGCTCCGTGGCGGCACGGCGGGCAGCTGATCGTGCGGTGCGCATCGTCGCCGACTAGTAGTAGTAGCAGCGGCGTGACCGGCCGGCGTCCGCCATGGCAGGAAAGGGTGGTGCTTCGGTGCGCGTCAAGGCGGTGGCGACGGTCAAGGTCACCGTCGGTGGGTTCCTCGATGGGCTGAGGCCGTCCAGGACGATGGACGATGTGAAGGACCTCATCGGCAGGTCCATGGAGCTCGAGCTCGTCAGCACCGAGCTTGACGCCAGTAAGGACTCGTATACTTTTGCCTCATGGTTTTTCTAGAAGGCACATTTTTTTTTTCCTTTGTTTGAAAAATGCAATCCTTTTTTAGCCCAAGGATCTGGTTTTCAGTAAATATGAGCCAAGGCATTATAAGAGTAATTAGCATCACTGAGTGGTAGAATTAGTTGACCAACGGACGAATGATAATTAAATGAATAAACAGACCCTTATTTACAGCAATGTGCTATTGAAGCAAAGGCGAGAGATCGACCGATACAGCTATACATGGCTTTTATTCGCCAAAAGAAAAGAAGCTATACATGGTTTTGTTTGAGTTATACAGTTTTTTGAGCACAAATCATCAATCGATCAGAGATAGATGCGCACACTCCATAGAGCAAAATGCATCATTCGTTTTCTACAAGCTAATTATTTTGGCTCGACTGATTTCCACATTTTATTTTCCTATCATGAAAAGCTACTAATAATTTTTGAGTTAAAAACATACAGTATACTAATTTTTGAATCGATTAAATTTACCCTGTCAAACGTGCAACAACAACTCAAGAAAAATAAAAACCTGCAGTACAGTTTGTTATTTATAAAAAGCCAACCATAAGTTAATTGACCAGGTCCTAGTGTCCTACTTAAGTTATCAAAAACAGAGTACAAGTGTACATAGATGCCGAAACAACTTGAACGATCGGACATGACAAATGTCCATAAGACTTTACAAAAAGAACCAAAAAATTGTATTGCAAATAAGTCCCTCGTGGTCCCTGCAACATTTAGATCCGAACCAATTGGCGCGCCGAGGCACACACCGGGTGAGGAGACAGAACACCAGTAAACTAAAATCAAGGCCGACGCCATAACCTTAAAGGTGTTGTGACTTGTGGGCCGAAGACCACACCTGCAGAACATGCACTTGATGATGTGGCATGTCGGCTAGGGACATTCCCTACGCCGGGCTGGATTCAGATCTAACACATCCCGCCAATGTTGTTGGGGAAGAGCACCGAATCCGCCTTCATCCGGCCACCAACCTTATACGCGCAACACCTTGTCTCACTTGCCAGCGTCGCCATGAGAGACAACAACAATCAGACACATGAAAGCATAAAAGCCCATTGCTCTAGAGTCTGAACAAACGGCGGAACCCTCATTCACGGTCCTAAACTAGTATCGATCATTTTTACTTGCTTGATGCACGGTCATCTGATTGCGAAAATTGAACTCACTTAAATTACAAAATTGATCGAATGCAGAGACGGGGAAGGAGAAACAGACGATCAAGAGCTACGCCCGCAAGGTGGCCGTCAACGCCCTCCACATCGTCACCTACGAAGCCGGCTTCGACGTGCCGGCGGGCTTCGGCCCCGTCGGCGCCGTGCTGGTCACCAACGAGCACGGCACGGAGATGTTCCTCAAGGACGTGAAGCTCATCGCCGGTGGCAACTCGGAATCCCACGTCATCCGCTGCGACTCCTGGCTGCCGCCCAAGTCCGACGACGCCAGGCGCATCTTCTTCGCCAACAAGGTAACTCAGGAACCCATCAAATCCCTTTCATCGTCGGCGGCCATTTTGCAATTGAAATTTGTCAATGCTGAACTGTTGATCAATGTACCAACGACCGTGCAGCCTTACCTGCCGAGCCAAACTCCTCCCGGCCTCCAGAACTACCGGAAGAAGGACCTGGTGAAGAAGCGCGGTGACGGCACGGGGGAGAGGAAGGCCAACGACCGGGTCTACGACTACGACGTGTACAACGATCTCGGCTCCGGCGAGGAACCCGGTGCCGCCGGCGCCCGCTCCGTCCTCGGTGGCAACGAGCAGTTCCCCTACCCGCGGCGCTGCCGCACCGGCCGCCCCCGATCCATCAAAGGTACCTACACGATGGACAAATTAAAACCGAGATACGTGCATATCATGCATGCGCTCGTACTGCGACAGGTTTGTTGTAACTCGTGCATGGCGTGCAGATCCACAGTCGGAGACGAGGAGCGGCGACGTGTACGTGCCGAGGGACGAGGCGTTCTCGGAGGAGAAGAACGTGCAGTTCTCGGTGAAGACGCTACAGTCGGTGCTCCACGCCGTGGTGCCGGCCGTGCAGTCGACGCTCATCGACGGCAACCAGGGCTTTCCCTCCTTCTTCGTCATCGACAAGTTGTTCGAGGACGGCGTCGTGCTGCCGCGCGCTCGAGAGGTCGGCTTCCTCCGCAGCGCCGTGCCGCGCCTCCTTCAGTTCCTCCGTGACGGCCTCGGCGACAAGCTCCTCCTCTTCGACCGCCCCGCAAATGTCAAAAGTACGTGCTAATTGATTGGCTGACCAGCAAATGAATGGAGTTTTTGCGCGAACCTAAATAGTATATGCGTGCTCATTGCCAAATGCTGCAGAGGACAAGTTTGCGTGGTTACGGGACGAGGAGTTCGCCAGGGAGACGCTCGCCGGCATGAACCCATACGCCATCGAGCTTGTCAAGGAATTTCCTCTCAAGAGCAAGCTGGACCCGGCGGTGTACGGGCCCGCGGAGTCGGCGATCACCGCCGAGCTGCTGGAGGCGCAGATGGCGCACACCATGACGGTGGCCGAGGCTGTGAAGAACAAGAGGCTCTTCATGCTCGACTTCCACGACCTGTTCCTGCCCTACGTGCACAGGATCCGCGCCCTGGAGCACACCACCATGTACGGCTCCCGCACCATCTTGTTCCTTACGGACGACGGCACGCTGCGCCTCCTCGCCATCGAGCTCACCCGGCCGGCCTCACCGACGATGCCGCAGTGGAGGCAGGTGTTCACTTCGTCCACGGACACCACCAAGTCCTGGCTGTGGCGGATGGCCAAGTCCCACGTCCGCGCCCACGACGCCGGCCACCACGAGCTCGTCACCCACTGGCTGCGCACGCACTGCGCCGTCGAGCCCTACATCCTCGCGGCCAACAGGCAGCTCAGCGAGATGCACCCCGTCTACCAGCTGCTGCACCCGCACTTCCGCTACACCATGCGGATCAACGCGCTCGCACGCTCCGCCCTGATCAACGGCGGCGGCATCATCGAGAGCACCTTCTCCCCGCAGAGGTATGGCATGGAGCTCAGCTCCGTGGCGTACGACAAGCTGTGGCGCTTCGACATGGAGGCCCTCCCCGCGGACCTCGTCCGCAGGGGCATGGCGGAGGAGGACCCCACGGCGGCGCACGGCCTGAGGTTGGCCATCAAAGACTATCCGTTCGCCAACGACGGGCTCCTGATCTGGGACGCCATCAAGGGGTGGGTTCAGGCGTACGTTTCCCGGTACTACCCGGACGCCGCCAGCGTCACGGACGACGCGGAGCTGCAGGCGTTCTGGACGGAGGTGCGCACCGAGGGACACGCAGACAAGAAGGGCGCGCCGTGGTGGCCTAAGCTGGACAAGCCGGAGACCCTGGCGCACACGCTCACCACCATAATCTGGGTCGCGGCGGCGCACCACGCGGCGGTCAACTTCGGGCAGTACGACTTTGGGGGGTACTTCCCGAACCGCCCCTCGATCGCGCGTACCAACATGCCGGTGGAGGAGCCCGTGGACGCCGCCGCCTTGGAGAAATTCCTCGACAACCCGGACCAGGCGCTCCGGGAGTGCTTCCCGTCGCAGGTGCAGGCAACGCTGGTGATGGCGGTGCTGGACGTGCTGTCCAGCCACTCCCCCGACGAGGAGTACCTGGGGGGGATGGAGACTGCCCCGTGGGGCGATGACACCGAGGTGCGGGCGGCGTACACGAGGTTCAACGACCAGCTGAAGGCGGTGGAGGGGATCATCGACGGAAGGAACAAGAACAGAATGCTCAAGAATCGGTGCGGCGCTGGCATCTTGCCGTACCAGCTCATGAAACCATTCTCGGAGCCCGGCGTCACGGGCAAGGGCATCCCCAACAGCACCTCCATCTGATACAACGGCCAAGCAAACGATTTCCGTGAATCTCGCTAGCGGACTTGTTGTTCATTATTTTAACACTCCTATTTAGTTTTATCATTTGCCATGCGACAACAGATAAATTTGTCTATTGTGTTGGATTTGTCATGTTCTAAAATGAAAATTGCCACGTAGTGTAAAAATTTGGGAGTAAAATTGTTGCCACTTTTCTATATATATATATCTATACCTACCAATAAAGCAAGGTGCGTTTCTACAAAAAAATTCATCCGTTTACCCATATTGCTATTTTTTCAGTTATTTTTCTATCTGAGGTGGTACTAAAAAAAATTCGTACAGCCTAAATTTCGCGCATCTCTTCTGGGCCTCCTTTATTTCGTGTGTCCCCTGCATGGGCCAAACTTGGCCCTATTGGGGAGAAGCTAAAAAAAAAAGTAGTGATCATGTGTGGTTCGAACTCACAACCTCCCCTTCCACAAATAAGTCTGCGACCACCTGAGCCGCCTTTATTTCGTGTGTCCCCTGCATGGGCCAAACTTGGCCCTATTGGGGAGCAGCTAAAAAAAAGTAGTGATCATGTGTGGTTCGAACTCACAACATCCCCTTCCACAAATAAGTCTGTGACCACCCGGGCTAGCTTGCCTTCTATTACAATATATGGTTCCTTAATAATAGTCCCATCTCAATTCTTTTATATACATTTATAAATTGTCTAAAATATCAGCAACCCACATTGAGAATCAATAAACAGAGGAAAAAGAGGAACAGTCTACAAAAGAAGGAAACATGCATGCATAATTATGCGGGATTGTGGGAAACAAAAGAGAGAGATTTGATAAGAGAAAAAACTATTTGTGCATGCTGGGGAGCTAATTAAGCGGGATTGATGGTAATTAAACGAGATTGATTTGATGAGAGGAAAAAGGGGAGGGATGTGAATTGTGCATGCTGGGGAACTAATTAAGCGGGATTGATGGTAATTAAACGAGACTGATTTGATGAGAGGAAAAAGGGGAGGGATGCTTGTGCTTTGCATGGCTCTGTGTAAAGTCGAGATTTGATGAGAGAAGAAAGCGGGGGAGGCTCTTGCTGCATGCTGGTGGTAATTAAAGTGAGATTTGATTTGACGAGAGAAGAAGCGGAGGCTCGCCCTTTGCATGCATGGCCTTTAGTAATTAAGCGGAAACTAAAGAGAAGGATTTCATGAGGCTCGCTTGGGACGACGATTGGAGAGCAACATAGTAGTGTTAAAAAACAAAAATACATGAATGTTTTTTGTGCGGCCAAATTATATTTTATTTTTAAAAATTACCTGATTGATCGTACATCGTTGATGCAACCGGAATACACGACACGGGAAGCCTGGCCGTTGCTGCTGCAAGCGGGACGCGGCGTTCCAAGAGCGAACACCCTATGCATCTAGCATAAGCATGCCAATGCAATACCAGTTGCCATTATTCTTTTTTACTGGAAAAGTTTGATTGCCATGCATATGCTGCAAGTACGGTCGATGGTATTTCAAGTCAGGAGGACGATGTTGCAAAGCCGACCACATGAACGCTACAAGGATGACTAACATTGATGTAAAGTCGAAAGCATATCATTGCGAGGTCAATCGGTGCTGTTCCAAATTGTATGCGTGAAGCTATAAGCTAATAATTAAGTGTAGATTTCAATATTTTGGAGAAGTGAGTTTTCTTTGCATCGTTGTTAAGGCTGGTTTTGTGATTAATGCGCAGCTGATATACATTTCTTCTACACCTCCACGTGAGGCTCCCTCTCGTGGCTCCGTTTCATGTTATCATACCATGCGGCGGATGTTTTGATGAACACATCAATTTTCTCTTCCGTTGCAACGCACGGGCCCTTTTGCTAGTGATGTATAAATGTATTGCCTAGTCTCTTTTATTAGATTGGTGTTTTGATTGCATTGATTAGAGCATGCACTTCTATATGGTATCGAAGCCAAGAGGTCTTGAGTTCAAGACTCGGCTGACGCAATTAAATTGCAGCCCACTTTCGGTCTACGTTTAGGCCTGACAAAGCCACACGTGAGGGACGTATTGCCTAGTCTCTTCCGTCCGATTAATCTTTTGGTTGCATTGGCTAGCAGGGGTGGACCCACGTAGGGCCAGCCGGTGTCACAGGACACCGGGTAAATATTTTGGTTACGTTGTATTCATCGGCGAGGTACTACTGTGACACCGGTAATGGCCCAATCGGCTACGCGGCCACGCACACGGAGGCACACGGAGTTGGATTGATCGATTAGATTTGTGCATACGTGCGAGTACGGCCTGCTCCTGCTGGCTTCTCGATCGCCTACTCCCCACTGACTCCTCGCCCGGTTGCTCACTTGGGCACTCACAATTCAACCATCACGACGTGTCAGCCGTCACCTTAGCCCACTCACCAGATCGCTGGAGAAAAAAAATACTTCAAGCCAACCCACTAATCTCTCTCAAGTGTGTGCTTCTATTTGCTCTAATCATAATTCCAAACTCTTAAACTATATAAGAATGGTTTTTGAATTTTAAGATTGTTACAATTGATAATTTTATTAATGTGTTTATTTATATTTTGCTGTTATTCACATATATTTGAGAATTGCATTAGTGTGTTTTTACAGGAAAAAATCTTTACAGTGATCGATATCTCTTTGACAATTACCCGCAAAAATAAATATCTGTTTGACAATTGGATTAATGTAATCTTCTAAATTTGGGTGTGTTTTTTCAATTTTGTGGATCATCTTTGTTTACGTTGTTCAGTTTTATTATATTTAACCAGTATTTCATGCGAAGGCTTTATTTTGGTAAGTACTCTTTACTATCAGATATTTTTAGTTGTCGAGTGTGTTATTATTCTTTGATAACCGTTTGTATGCGATGTACACGTGGACACCGGGACATTTTTGTCCTGGGTCCGCCCCTGTTGGCTAGCACATTGCAGTGAGTAATAATCATGCATTCTATCTGGATCCGACGTACCTGAGGGTGTCAGGTTTTTACCCCTAAAAATCTGACTCCAAATGTATATTAGGGTTCAGGATAAATTGTGCACCGAGAAATATGCATTGGGTAGTTAGTGGAGATCATACCATCTTGTTTTAGTAGTAATAACGAGATGCATACAATGACTTCACCAATCCTATAACAATGGAGCATATAAAGACTTCACAAATAGTAAACTTAATGAAGTACCCATGTTATTGTAAATGTAATAATCAAAGAAAATCAAAACATGTTTCTTTTGCCAATGTAACATTAACATCGACTAATTACAAAGTCGTTGTATCGCTCATTGCCTTTGTGGGCTCTGGTCAGCGTGATAAGGCCAGGCTAGTTACGCTCGACGTCCTCAACACGCCATCTTCCTCGTGCTCGCGTCACTCAAGGGAGGGCAGAGGTTGCTCCATTGCACTCGAAGACATACCTGCCCCACACCCTATCCTTCAGCGTTTCATCCTAGAACAGCTGGTCCATGGGGCACCATGGCCGCACCTCTCCTCGCCGCAGCAGGTGTCAACCCACGGCCTCGACTACAGGCTCGAGCTAGCGCTCGTCACCTTTGTGTCGTGCCAAGAATGGGCCTTCGCGACCGCCCCCATCGCGCCGCAAAAGCAGGCACAATGGGCAGCGCCTATGGTGGCCCTCCGTGAGAAGATTATGTAGAATTCTTAGGATGATGGGCAAGAAGGGGTCGTCCTCCCAGCCATCCTTGCCGGCATCGACGGGCGTGGATAGTTCATGGAGGCGGAGGATCGTGGGAGATAAGCTCTGAACATAGATCACGGAAGAGGGGAAAGTTTAGTTAGGTAACACAATACAATAACGATGAAGGGTGTGCGGGATCGTTTGTGAAGAGAGGTGGGATTTATTTATTAGGCATATGATTACGGAATAGATTAACCAAACACATGTAAGGATTCGAGATCACAATGTAAACAAATTACAAAAAAGGCTGAAACAAATACCTCCTATATGGAACTCCAATGTTTGTTATGTGTGGTGATGTGAGTGAGTATAGAGACTAGGTAAAATGGGAAGAGTTGATCTCTTCGCTGTAGAAGAACCTTGATGGTATGTCCTCCTCTACTTCTTGGAAATTTCTTTGTTGTTCTGTCCAATAATGAGATAATGTTTAAGGGTTGCAATGTGTAGGGGAAAGTGGTACACAATAAAATTTTATGCTACACAATCACACCCAGGAACACTAGATAGCGGATAACGATAACTCACCGACGAGCAGAGTAGCAGAAGTAGTGTAGTCTGTCAGTGAAGTGCGATGATTCCCGCAGCTAGGTTTATACCACCCAGCCACGATAATTTCTCCGAGACGATCCGCTGGTCAAGGGTCAAAGTAGACGCGCTCTCTGAGGTATCCATGCATTCCGAAGTAGTAATCCGCCAGCACCGACACCGACACCAGGAAGAAGAGCTCTAAGAAAACTAGAGGGAGGGAGGGAGAGAGAGAGAGAGAGAGAGAGACGGGGTGCGGGTTAGCAAGGGGGAAACCTCCATGGGTTTTGGTGTGTTCTAGGGGTTGCTCCCACCCTGTATATATAGGTGAAAGCCTAGGGTTTAGCTTGGGGAGAGTGATGGAAATATGCCCTAGAGGCAATAATAAAGTTGTTATTATTATATTTCTTTATTCATGATAAAGGTATATTATTCATGCTAGAATTGTATTGAAAGGAAACTTAAATACATGTGTGAATACATAAACAAATACCGTGTCCCTAGTGAGCCTCTACTAGACTAGCTCGTTGATCAAAGATGGTTAAGGTTTCCTAACCATGGACATGAGTTGTCACTTGATAACAGGATCACATCATTAGGAGAATGATGTGATGGACAAGACTCATATGTTAGCTTAGCATATGATCATTCAGTTTATTGCTACTGCTTTCTTAATGTCAAATACATATTCCTTCGACCATGAGATCATGCAATTCCCGGATACCGGAGGAATACCTTGTGTGCTATCAAACGTCACAACGTAACTGGGTGATCACAAAGATGCTCTACAGGTATCTCCGAAGGTGTCTGTTGAGTTGGCATGGATCGAGATTGTGATTTGTCACTCCGTGTGACGGAGAGGTATCTCTGGGCCCTCTCGGTAATACAACATCACAAGAAGTTTGCAAGCAAAGTGACTAAGGAGTTAGTCACGGGATGATGTATTACGGAATGAGTAAAGAGACTTGCTGGTAACGAGATTGAACTAGGTATGAAGATACCGACGATCGAATCTCGGGCAAGTAACATACCGACAGGCAAAGGGAACTACGTATGTTGTCATAAAGGTTCGACCGATAAAGATCTTCATAGAATATGTAGAAACCAATATGGGCATCCAGGTCTCGCTATTGGTTATTGACCGGAGAGTCGTCTCGGTCATGTCTACATCATTCTCGAACCCGTAGGGTCCGCACGCTTAACGTTAATTGATGATATAGTGTTATATGAGTTATGTAAATTGGTGACCGAATGTTATTCGAAGTCTCGGATGAGATCACGGACATGACGAGGAGCTCCAGAATGGTCCGTAGGTAAAGATTGATATATAGGACGATGCTATTTGGTCACCGGAAAGGTTTTAGAAAGTACCGAGTATTTATCGGAGTGCCGGAAGGGGTTCCGGGAGGCCATTGGTAAGTGATGGGCCTTATGGGCCTAAGGGGGGAAGCACACCAGCCCACAAGGGGGCTGGCGCGCCCCTCCAACCCTGCCCACGCGCCAAGGAGGGAGGGAAAGGAAGGGGGAGGCGCCCTAAGGCAGCCAGCCCCCCTTTCCTTTCCCCCCATGTCCATATATGGATGGGGGGGCTAGGAAGGCCCTAGGGCTGGCCACCGGCCCTTTGGGGGCGCCCTAGGCTTCCTCCTCTTCCCCCTCCACCTATATATATGTGAGGAGGGAGAGGGGCAACATACACCACGATCCCCAAGCTGTGTGCGGCGCCCGTCTCCCTCTAGTTCTAGTTCCTCCTCCGTCCATGTCTGTTGTGCTTGGCGAAGCCCTGCGGATAGTTTCACCACCACCATCACCACGCCGTCGGGCTGCCGGAACTCATCTACTACTTCGCCTCTCTTGCTGGACCGAGAAGGCAAGGACGTCATCGAGCTGAATGTGTGCTGAACGCGGAGGTGCCGTGCGTTCGGTACTTGATCGGAAGGATCCTGAAGGTGTACGACTACATCAACCGCGTTGATAAACACTTCCGCTAAACGGTCTACGAGGGTATGTAGACACACTCTCCCCTCTCGTAGCTATGCATCTCCATGGATAGATCTTGCGTGTGCGTAGAATTTTTTTTGTTTTCCATGCAATGTTCCCCAACAGTGGCATCATGAGCCAGGTCTATGTGTAGATGATATGCACGAGTAGAACACAAAGGAGTTATGGGCGGTGATATTCATACTGCTTACCACCAACATCTTATTTTGATTCGGCGGTATTGTGGGATGAAGCGGCCCGGATCAACCTAACATGTCCACGCACATGAGACCGGTTCCACCGACTGACATGCAACTTGTTTTGCATAAAGGTGGCTAGCGGGTGTCTGTTTCTCCTACTTTAGTTGAATCGAATTTGACTACGGACGGTCCTTGCAGAAGGTCAAAACAAAAAACTTGATAATCACCGTTGTGGTTTTGCGTAGGTAAGAACGGTTCTTACTAGTTGCCCGTAGCAGCCACGTAAAACTTGCAACAACAAAGTAGAGGACGTCTAACTTGTTTTTGCAGGGTATGTTGGGATGTGATATGGTCAAGACGTGATGTGATATACGTTGTTGTATGAGATGGTCATGTTTTGTAATATCGACAACCGGCAGGAGCCTTAGGGTTGTCTTTTAATTATTGTATGACCTGCGTGTCAATCATTAAGCGCAATGTAATTGCTTTACTTTATCGCTATGCGTTAGCAATAGTTGTAGAAGCAATAGTTGGTGAGACGACCCCGGCGCAACGATGGAGATCAAGGTGTCACGCCGGTGACGATGGAGATCATGACGTTGCTTTGGAGATGAAGATCAAAAGCACAAGATGATGATGGCCATATCATGTCACATATTTTGATTGCATGTGATGTTTATCCTTTATGCATCTTATTTTGCTTAGACCGATGGTAGCATTATAAGATGATCCCTTCACTTAATTTCAAGATAAAAGTGTTCTCCCCGAGTATGCACCGTTGCTAAAGTTCGTCGTTTCGAAGCACCTCGTGATGATCGGGTGTGATAGACTCTACGTTCACATACAACGGGTGTAAGCCAGTTTTGCACAAGCAGAATACTTGGGTTAAACTTGACGAGCCTAGCATGTACAGACATGGTCTCGGAACACTCGAGACCGAAAGGTCGAACGTGAGTCATATAGTAGATATGATCAACATAGAGATGTTCACCATTGAAGACTACCCCATCTCACGTGATGATCGGACATGGGTTAGTTGATTTGGATCATGTATCACTTAGATAACTTGAGGGATGTTAATTTAAGTGGGAGTTCATTAGTAATTTGATTAATTGAATTTAATTTATCATGAACTTAGTCTTAATAGTTTTTGCATATCTATGTTATAGATCAATGGCCCGTGCTACCGTTCTCTTAAATTTTAATGCGTTCCTAGAGAAAACTAAGTTGAAAGATGATGGTAGCAACTACACGGACTGGGTCCGTAACTTGAATATTATCCTCATTGCTGCACAGAAGAATTATGTCCTTGATGCACCGCTAGGTGACGGACCTGCTGCAGGAGCTAATGCAAACGTTGTGAACACCTGGCGGGCTCGATCTGATGACTACTCGATAGTTCAGTGTGCCATGCTTTACGGCTTGGAACCGGGACTTCAAAGACGTTTTGAACGCCACGGAGCATATGAGATATTCCAAGAGCTGAAGTTGATATTTCAAGCTAATGCCGAGGTTGAGAGACATGAAGTCTCCAACAAGTTCTATAGCTGTAAGATGGAGGAGAATAGTTCTGTCAGTGAACACATACTCAAAATGTCTGGGTATCATAACCACTTGACTCAGCTGGGAATTGATCTTCCAGTTGAGAGTGTTATTGACAGAGTTCTTCAGTCACTGCCACCAAGCTACAAAGGCGTTGTGATGAACTATAATATGCAAGGGATGACGAAAACGATTCCCGAGCTCTTCGCGATGCTGAAATCGGCGGAGGTAGAAATCAAGAAGGAACATCAAGTGTTGATGGTTAACAAGACCACTAGTTTCAAGAAAAAGGTGAAGGGAAAGAAAGGGAACTTCAAGAAGAATGGGAAGCAAGTTGCCACTCCCGTGAAGAAGCCCAAAGCTGGATCCAAGCCTGAAACTGAGTGCTTCTACTGCAAAGGAAATGGTCACTGAAAGCGGAACTGCCCCAAATACTTGGCGAATAAGAAGGATGGCAAAGTGAACAAAGGTATATTTGATATACATGTTATTGATGTGTTCCTTACTAATGCTCGTAGTAGCGCCTGGGTATTTGATACTAGTTCAGTTGCTCATATTTGTAACTCGAAACAGGAGCTACGGAATAAACGAAGATTGGCTAAGGACGAGGTGACGATGCGCGTCGGGAATGGTTCCAAGGTCGATGTGATCGCCGTCGGCACGCTACCTCTACATCTACCTTCGGGATTAGTTTTAGACCTCAATAATTGTTATTTGGTGCCAGCGTTGAGCATGAACATTATATATGTATCTTGTTTATTGCGAGACGGTTATTCATTTAAGTCAAAGAATAATGGTTGTTCTATTTATATGAGTAATATCTTTCATGGTAATGCACCTTTAATGAATGGTCTATTCTTATTGAATCTCGGTCGTAATGATACACATATTCATAATATTGATGCCAAAAGATGCAAAGTTGATAATGATAGTGCAACATACTTGTGGCACTGCCGTTTAGGTCATATTGGTGTAAAGCGCATGAAGAAACTCCATGCGGATGGACTTTTGGAATTACTTGATTATGAATCATTTGATACTTGCGAACCATGCCTCATGGGTAAGATGACTAAAACTCCGTTCTCCGAAACAATGGAATGACTTAATGACTTATTGGAAATAATACATACCGATGTATGTGGTCCGATGAGTGTTGAGGCACGTGGCGGGTATCGTTATTTTCTGACCTTCACAGATGATTTGAGTAGGTATGGGTATATCTACTTAATGAAATACAAGTCTAAGACATTTGAAAAGTTCAAAGAATTTCAGAGTGAAGTGGAGAATCATCGTAACAAGAAAATAAAGTTTCTACGATCTGATCACGGAGGCGAATATTTGAGTTACGAGTTTGGCCTTCATTTAAAATAATGTGGAATTATTTCACAACTCACGCCACCTGGAACACCATAGCGTAATGGTGTGTCCAAACGTCGTAACCGTACTTTATTAGATATAGTGTGTTCTATGATGTCTCTTACCGATTTGCCTTTATCATTTTGGGGTTATGCATTAAAGATAGCCGCATTCACATTAAATATGGCACCGTCTAAATCTGTTGAGACGACTCATATGAACTATGGTTTGGCAAGAAACCTAAGCTGCCGTTTCTTAAAGTTTGGGGATGCGACGCTTATGTCAAAAGGCTTCAGCCTGATAAGTTCAAACCCAAATCAGAGAAGTGTGTCTTCATAGGATACCCTAAAGAAACTATTGGGTACACCTTCTACCACAGATCCGAAGGCAAGATCTTTGTTACTAAAAATGGGTCATTTCTAGAGGAGTTTCTTTCAAAAGAAGTGAGTGGGAGAAAAGTAGAACTTGATGAGGTAATTGTACCTTCTCTAGAATTGGAAAGTAGCACGTCAGAGAAAACCGTTCCCGTGATGCCTACACCAACTAGAGAGGAAGCTAATGACGATGATCATGAAACTTCAGATCAAGTTACTACTGAACTTCATAGGTCGACCAGAACATGTTCCGGACCAGAGTGGTACGGTAATCCTGTCCAGGAAGTCATGTTGTTAGACAACGGCGAACCTACAAACTATGAAGAAGCTATGATGAGCCCAGATTCCGACAAATGCCTTGAGGCCATGAAATCTGAGATAAGATCCATGTATGAGAACAAAGTGTGGACTTTGGTGGACTTGCCCGATGATCGGAAGGCCATTGAAAATAAATGGATCTTCAAGACGAAGACGGACACTGATGGTAATATCACTGTCTATAAAGCTCAAATTGTCGCGAAAGGTTTTCGACAAGTTCAAGGGGTTGACTACGATGAGACTTTCTCACCCGTAGCGATGCTTAAGTCTGTCCGAATCATGTTAGTGATTGCCGCATTTTATGATTATGAAATCTGGCAAATGGACGTCAAAACTGCATTCCTTAACGGATTTCTTAAAGAGGAGTTGTATATGATGCAACCAGAAGGTTTTATCGATCCTAAAGGTGCTAACAAAGTGTGCAAGCTCCAGCGATCCATCTATGGACTTGTGCAAGTATCTCGGAGTTGGAATATACGCTTTGATGAGGTGATCAAAGCATATGGTTTTATACAGACTGATGGTGAAGCATGTATTTACAAGGAAGTGAGTGGGAGCTCTGTAGCATTTCTGATATTATATGTGGATGACATATTGCTAATTGGAAATGATATAGAATTTCTGGATAGCATAAAAGGATATTTGAATAAGAATTTTTCAATGAAAGACCTCGGAGAAGCTGCTTATATATTGGGCATCAAGATCTATAGGGATAGATCGAGACGCTAAATAGGACTTTCACAAAGCACATACCTTGGCAAAGTTTTGAAGAAGTTCAAAATGGATCAGTCAAAGAAAGGGTTCTTGCCTGTGTTGCAAGGTGTGAAGTTGAGTAAGACTCAAAGCCCGACCACGGCAGATGATGTAGAGGGAATGAAAGTCATTCCCTATGCCTCAGTCATAGGTTCTATAAAGTATGCCATGCTGTGTGCCAGACCTGTTGTGTGCCTTGCCATGAGTTTGGCAAGGGGGTACAATAGTGAATCAGGAGTGGATCACTGGACAACGGTCAAAATTATCCTTGGGTACCTAAATAGGACTAAGGAAATGTTTCTCGATTATGGAGGTGATAAAGAGTTCGTCGTAAAGGGTTACGTCGATGCAAGCTTTGACACCAATCCGGATGACTCCGAGTCTCAATCTGGATACGTATTGAACGTGGGAGCAATTAGCTAGAGGAGCTCCATGCAGAGCATTGTAGACATAGAAATTTGCAAAATACATACGGATTTGAATGTGGCAGACCCTTTGACTAAACTCCTCTCACAAGCAAAATATGATCACACATTAGTACTCTTTGGGTGTTAATCACATGGCGATGTGAACTAGATTATTGACTCTAGTAAACTCTTTGAGTGTTAGTCACATGGCGATGTGAACTATGGGTGTTAATCATATGGCGATGTGAAGTAGATTATTGACTATAGTACAAGTGGGAGACTGATGGAAATATGCCCTAGAGGCAATAATAAAGTTGTTATTATTATATTTCCTTATTCATGATAAATGTTTATTATTCATGCTAGAATTGTATTGTCCGGAAACTTAAATACATGTGTGAATACATAAACAAATACCGCGTCCCTAGTGAGCCTCTACTAGACTAGCTCGTTGATCAAAGATGGTTAAGGTTTCCTAACATGGACATGAGTTGTCACTTGATAACGAGATCACATCATTAGGAGAATGATGTGATGGACAAGACCCATCTATTAGCTTAGCATATGATCGTTCAGTTTATTGCTACTGCTTTCTTAATGTCAAATACATATTCCTTCGACCATGAGATCATGCAACTCCCGGATACCAGAGGAATACCTTGTGTGCTATCAAACTTCACAACATAACTGGGTGATCATAAAGATGCTCTACAGGTATCTCCGATGGTGTCTGTTGAGTTGGCATGGATCGAGATTGGGATTTGTCACTCCGTGTGACGGAGAGGTATCTCTGAGCCCTCTCGGTAATACAGCATCACAAGAAGCATGCAAGCAAAGTGACTAAGGAGTTAGTTACGGGATGATGTATTACGGAACGAGTAAAGAGACTTGCCGATAACGAGATTGAACTAGGTATGAAGATACCGACGATCGAATCTCGGGCAAGTAACATACCGACAGACAAAGGGAACTACGTATGTTGTCATAAAGGTTCGATCGATAAAGATCTTCGTAGAATATGTAGGAACCAATATGGGCATCCAGGTCCCGCTATTGGTTATTGACCGGAGAGTCGTCTCGGTCATGTCTACATCATTCTCGAACCCATAGGGTCCGCATGCTTAACGTTCGTTGACGATATAGTGTTATATGAGTTATGTGAATTGGTGACCGAATGTTGTCCAGAGTCCCGGATGAGATCACGGACATGACGAGGAGCTCCAGAATGGTCCGAAGGTAAAGATTGATATATAGGACGATGCTATTTGGTCACCGGAAAGGTTTCAGAAAGTACCGGGTATTTATCGGAGTGCCGGAAGGGGTTCCGGGAGGCCATCGGTAAGTGATGGGCCTTATGGGCCTAAGGGGGGAAGCACACCAGCCCACAAGGGGGCTGGCGCACCCCTCCACCCCTGCCCATGCACCAAGGAGGGAGGGAAAGGAAGGGGGAGGCACCCTAAGCAGCCAGCCCCCCTTTTCTTTCCCCCCATGTCCATATATGGAGAGGGGGGGGGGGGGCTAGGCAGGCCCTAGGGCTGGCCGCCGGCCCTTTGGGGGCGCCCTAGGCTGCCTCCTCTTCCCCCGTCCACCTATATATGTGAGGACGGAGAGGGGCAACACACACCATGATCCCCAAGCCGTGTGCGGCGCCCCGTCTCCCTCTAGTTCTAGTTCCTCCTCCGTCCACGTCCGTTGTGCTTGGCAAAGCCCTGCGGATGGTTTCACCACCACCGTCACCACGCCGTCGTGCTGCCGGAACTCATCTACTACTTCGCCTCTCTTGCTGGATCGAGAAGGCGAGGACGTCATCGAGCTGAACATGTGCTAAACGCGGAGGTGCCGTGCGTTCGGTACTTGATCGGAAGGATCGTGAAGGTGTACGACTATATCAACCGCGTTGATAAACGCTTCCGCTAAACGGTCTACGAGGGTATGTAGACACTCTCCCCTCTCATAGCTATGCATCTCCATGGATAGATCTTGCGTGTGCGTATATATTTTTTGTTTTCCATGCAACGTTCCCCAACAGAGAGCGCCTCCCTAAAGTCGGTATAGACAAGGAAGATGAGTCCTTCTCAGACTCCTACCAGAATCGAGAAGCCCTAGCGTTTCGGGAAACGCCAAGAGCCATGGAGTCTCTAGAACGTCACGGGTCACGACATTTCTTCCTTGACTTATCCCCCAAGACTATCCTTGTGGGCCTCACCCATTGGTCTAGTCAAGGATAATGAGCCCACTAAAACCCTTCAGAATGTTCTAGAACTTTCTAAAACCTTCCGGTACCTAGTAGGATCTTCCATGACCTTTAGGGACATTCGTGGGAACTCTGAGACTCTCCTGGTATATCAGACACTTCTAGGACTTCCTAGAACACATCTGGTGCCCATTATCTTATTCTACTTTGATGTCCCAGTCCCCATAAATATTACTAGTCGTTAAGTGTGTGACCCTACAGGTTAATCTTTTACGGTCAATAGATAACAATGGGATCTAGACACCCTTGTTAACTTCCACATATTTACAAAGTTCTCGAGCAAACCTTTTGTTCCCGAATACCGGTCCCTTTGCTTTGTGATATTTACAAAACAAAGGTGAGATATTATCAGTATCCCCGTGATCTACTCCTTGATCGTTTTACCGGTTATCTCCGTTACCTGTTCTCTTTACTCATATCCTATTCTGGCATCCTTGTAATCTTCATCACACATGTCTCGCCAGATGATAATGATACCGTAACACTTGTCCCAGAGAGTATATCTCCGTTGTCAGAGGAGCGAATCCCAATCTTGAACTATCGATACTGAGACATACGTTTTTGGTATACTCGTCAGTTACTTTTATTCACATCTAGTTACGAAGTGACATTCGGTAACACCAAGGTAACCATCCGGTATGTTGTCACAAGATATTCTTATGGTCCAAGGAACAAAGTAACGTTGACACTTTATATGAAAATACCGGTAATATAACAACGATACTATCTCTCAGTAATTCGTAAGTTTGGTCTATCCAACACTATTATTCTAGTAACAATGTGTTCTCATTATTGATAACATTCTTGTTACTATAATAATGCTCATGATCAGAAAAACAAGATCATCATCAACACATGAGCTAGTCTTAGAGGCATGAGTAGGGATCAAATTGGTGTTTATGTTTCCACACATGTAATTGGTTTTTCTCTAAATCTCATATTCAAGAACCAATACAATTACAACACAGAAACATAAACTTAATTATGAATATGAAAATATAATAATACATTTATTACTGCCTCCAAGGCATATTCCCATCAGTCTTCCACTAGCACTAGGGTCAGTAATCTAGTTACAAAAGTTCTCTTACATCAATGGCCTCCTGGTGCTGCTCATGCTTTGCTCTTGGTAAAGGCATCATCAATGGATCTGAGAAATTTAGGTCCGTAGGAAACTTGCAAATCTCCACGTCTCCACGATCCACAAAATCTTGAATCATGTGAAAATTGGTGTTCAATATGTTTGGACCTTTGTGAGACCATGGTTGCCTTGTCTAAGCTAGGGCGCTGCTATTGTTGCAGTTGAGCTTCATTGGGTCCAACACACTTGGAACCACACCAAGCTCGGTGATGAACTTCTTGACCCGATAGCCCTCTTTGAACGCTTTTGAAGCGACCATATATTTTGCCTCCATTGTAGAATCTGCTACAGTACTTTAAGAACTTTTCAAGCGAGCTATGCTACCATCTAGTATAAAAAGAAATCCCGATTTTTATCTAAAGTCATGAAGCTTGCATCGCTGTAACCCTTTGCAATGAGCTCTTCATCACCTCCATACACTAAGAACGTTTTCTTAGTCCTGATAAAAAATGAGGTTATTGTGGAAAAAACTTGATGCACTTTGTGTAAAAACTGAACAGACTCCCCCGAAGTACCAAGGTTTAAAACGGAAACTGTCGACTTTCATAGAGATTTTTTATACCATTTTCCCTTTTAATTTTTCTTTGTTGAATATATATCATTGAAATTCACATGCTCAAATTTGGGACTATTCTAAGTTAATATGACAATTTTAAAGAATTAAATGATTTTGTAGCCATGAAAATGATCAAAATTCTTTTGGATTTAAAAAATGTGCAAATGAGGTATGAAAATATTGAAACTTGGCATGATGTCATTATATGACTCATATAGGGTGTGGTAAAAATTTGATAATGCTACCAAAAAAACCTGATGCACTTCGTGTAGAAATTGAATAGTCTCTCGCGAAGTATGAGGGTTTCAAACGGAAATCATCGATTTTCATAGTTAACTATTTTTACATCATTTCCCTTTAATTTTTTTCCATGTTGAATATACTCATTGAAAGAATCATGCTCAAATTTTGGACTACTCTTTGTTAATATGACAATTTTGATGCATTAAATAAATTTCTAACCAAGACAATTTTAATGCATTAAATAAGTTTTAATACAAAATGATTGTAAACGAGTCAACACAAGTGCGGCAGGGATGTAGCGGTAGGATCATCTACACTCTTTTGGGCTATCGGGAAACAGAGAAACAAATGAGTTTTCACCGGGCAACAAATGACACACCGGGAGGTTGCCTTAAGGCCTTGGATGCCATAAAGCAGCGTGGCATGGCCTTTTTTTGAACGGTTAAAACAGCAAGAGAGGCACCTACTGTTGTTTCATTAACCAAAAGGTACATATTACATTTTATTTACATGGTCAGAGGACCAAGCTAGTAGGAGGTGGCCAAAATAAAAAAAACTCGTAAGTGTTTTACAAAGATAGCGATGGAATAAGTTCCTCTAGAAAAGAGGAATTCTCAGGAGGCACCCTAAACTTAAGGATTTCAAGGTCTGTCTTCAGCATTCTCAGCGCGTGACTTGGCTTTCGTTGAGGTCTTGCCATTTGTCAGTATCAGCTGAACCTGTTCTTAGTTTTTACCGGTTTTTGGGGGTTTTGCCACGTTCCCTAAAATGTGCGCCCCTCTGTAAATAGCATTTTCTGCTCTCCTTCTATAAGAAAAGGCAATGCTCCTGTCGGTTCCAAAAAAAAAGTATTTTGGATTTAAGAAAATATGCAAATGAGATTTCAAAATATTAAAACTTGGCATGGTGTCATTATATCACCCCTATAGGGTGTGGTAAAAATTTATGAATGTTACGGAAAAAACTAGATGCACTTCGTGTAGAAACTGAACAATTTATCGTGAAGTATCAGCGTTTCGAACGGAAACCGTCGACTTTCATAGAGAACTTTTTTTTACAGCATTTCTCTTTTATTTTTTTCTATTTTAAAAAATACACCATTGAATGTCACATGCTCAAACTTGTGACTATCCTTAGCTAATATAACAATTTTTAAAAAATTAAATCAATTTGGCTGTCATGGGCCCTATGATGCACCTGTCACTGCTAACTTGGATTTTTATTTTACACGATTAGTGAAATATAGCTGTGGTGGGCACTTCAACTGACCGCCATTGATACGTTGCAAACCAGTGGCAGACAAGCATGTTTTCATCTCACCTCTAATCTTGTAAAAGATTACGAGTGTCAGTTGGCTACATTTACCCACCACTGGTGACCTTGTAGTTGTGGTGGTCGTCATTTTTCATCCGCCACTGGTCTTGAACAAAATAACAGCGCAGGGTCGAGACGTCGCCCGTCACTAATGTCATCCCATTTATAAGCAGTGTACTGGATCTGGATGATTCTGCTGGGCCGAGTGAGACAGCCTCTGCTGCGTAGTGAAAGGGCCTTCGAATCGTCTCATGGACAAGGCAAAGGGGGTGCAACTTGGAGCATTATTGAGTCCACTAAATGTGGCATTGTGCGCACGGCAGCTAGCCGGTCACGCAACAACTCCCCCTTTCGAGGTCACTCACCTGCACTACAGTATGAAACATAGGCATTCATCCCATCACCTTTCAGACACAACTAAATAAGCCAAAAGATCAGACTAATGGAAACAAATACACTCAATATACTTCGACGCAGAAATTACAAGACATAAATATCCCATTTGACATGCCGTGTGCATCCCCGGTGTGTAGCCCGGGAGAGTTTCTTTCCCATTGTTCATTCAGCAAAATGAAATGAACTATAGCGAGCATAGCTAATTCAGATCTTTATCAAAAAGATAATTGAGCAGCTCAATATATAGATTAGAATAAGCTTACTTCCCCGCAAAAAAAAGAAAAGGAAGTACACAAGAATAAGGGCATCTCCAATGCGGATCCTCAAACCGTCTGGACCACGCGGTCCGAACGTATTCTGCCATCCAACGCTGTTCTGTATCAATCCGCTTTGCCGCCTTGGACGTGTTTTTCCCCGCAAACTGGGACAAAGTATGCATATGTGTCTCTGTGTGTGTGTGTCTTTGGGGGGGGGGGGGGGGGGTGCCGGCGTCTGGACCGTTGCCCTGGCCCACCAAAAAAACCACCCGCTTGCCGGCGCCACATTCATGCCGGCACAGACATGCAGCGGTCATCATTGATTGCTGCGAGTTGACTGGATGGGAGGATGGCCCTGATGGAACTGATCTCGGGCGTCGCCGCTTCAATGCAGACGCCGCATCCTGAGAAATCAACTCCGGTCGCTGCACTGCATTGAAGCGGGCTGACCGTCCCTTCACCTGGCCTGGCCGTGGCTATTTAAGTCGTGCGCCGGCGACGCACAGAGTTGAACTCCCCCCGAGCACGCCCCCCTCACCATCATCTTTCCCAAGCCCTTCCTCCGCTCCGAGCCCAGCAGCGATGCCGAAGTACTGGTTCTCGCGCCGACAGGTGAAGGCAGTGGAAGTTCTTCGTCCGGTGGTTCTTGGCGCCATCAACCTCGCTCTCCGGGCCCCTCAACATCCACGACGCCTGACTCCTCCGGTAAGGAGTAGATCATCATCTACTTTGGCGACGAGGAGGACCAGCCACTGCATCAGCCGTCGCAGCAGAGGCCCCGCCTCATCTCGGAGGTCACTGTGATGGACGAAGAATTCGTACGTCAGATCGATTTAATGACGGAGCGGTCGCTCCGTCACATGGGCCCGTCGCCACCAACGCTGGCGCGCGTCAAGGAGGAGCTGTCGTCCCCACCGCGACACCGCGTGAAGCGCGAGTCGGCGTCCCCCCTCCGGCGGGTCAAAGACGAGCCGACGTCGCCCTAGCGCAACTCCAGCATCCATATCGGACATCGTGTCAAGGACGAGCCAGCGTCGCCCCCGCACAACTGCATCGTCCATATCGGACGTTGGGTCAAGGACGAGCCGGTGACACCTCCCCCCAGCCGGTACACTCGCAATGAGGGGCCTGCCTCACCGCCCCGTTGCCACTGTCGCGCTGTCAAGGAGGAGCTGCCGCCCGCGATCACGAAGGCACGGGGTCGCATCCTCCACTACCTATGAGGCGGCGGTGTTGGCAGTCCCTTGGGCTCCAGGGTCATCGTCTCCGACGAGGAGCGCGCGATGAGGAAGCAGCCGCGGTACAACCGCCGCAACACCGGCCGAAACTCCCCGTTCGCCAAAACCGACGTGGCACCGGATCGGGTCCCGAACGACCCCGACCTGGCCACCACGTGGGCCCTTGACTGCTCCGTCACCACCGCGGAGACGGCCGCGAGGCGCCGCCGCCGCTTTGACGGTGAGTTCGCCAAGATCGACGAGGAGTGGCCACTTAGAGACTGCTACGCCAACACCAGCCGCGGCAAGGCTGCCGCCAGGGCTCCGAAGGCTACACTGTCAGTGGTCGCGGCGGCCCTCCGAAGGCTACATCGACACTGGTCGCGGCGGCCCTCCGCATCGCGCAGCAGTAGGCGGAGCGGCTCCTCCGCGAGCGGCAGGCAGTCGCCGAACAAGGATGTCGTGGCCCTCCGACGCTGTTTCGACGCTAGAGGGACGACGACGACGACACGGATGGCGATGACGGTGCGGTAGGGCAGGGCGGCCACGCGTACAAAATGGTCGTCGGTTATTGGGTTTAGTTTTTTTCTAGCTTTTTAGTTTTTATATAAATTATGACCGAATTTGAATGAAATTCACCGTGTTTGCATGAATTACGTCCGATTTGGTGATCTGGTTTGCAGATCTATGTCCGCAAACTGGTCCGCGGACGGCAAGCTTACCGTTGTGCACGACAGCATGGCCTCGGCCCTTGGGCTTATCTTCCAACGGATACTTTGCTCCAACGGCCCGCCCGTCGGGCCCCACTACGCACTACTCCCTCCCTCTTGCTCTGCTCATATAAAACCCCGACCCAACGGAACGAAACGAAACACCAGCTCGCTCGCACTCGCCCGCCATAGCAGAGCATCAGCCCATCACATCACCCAAATTACCGCAAAGCCACGAGCGCACTTGCGCTCATGGGGGCGAGGCAGCACGGTGGGAGAGAGGGTATGTCGACGACCACGAGGTCGAGGCTGGCGGCGGCGGCGGACACGGCGTCGTGGTGCTTCGCGCTGTCGGCGCTGTCGGCGCTGCTGCTGGTGTGCTCGCTCGGGGAGGCGGAGACGGCCACTGTGCGTGGCGCGTCGCTGTCGGCGCGGTGGCGGCCGTGCGAGGAGATCTACGTGGTGGCGGAGGGGGAGACGCTGCACGGCATCAGCGACCGGTGCGGCGACCCCTACATCCTGGAGCGCAACCCGCACGTCCACGACCCCGACGACGTCTTCCCCGGCCTCGTCCTCAGGATCACGCCCTCCAGCCCCAGCTCCAGGCCGTCCGTCCCCGCCAGCCCCCCGTAGGTAGTAGACCTAGGAAGAAGAGTTTGATTGTTCTGCAGAATCTTTCGAGTTCGCTACGACAAACTCTGATTTACGAGCAACCTCGGTACTCCCAGTACTAGTAAACAGTTAACTGATGGATGATATATAAGCCTTGTTCCCTTGTCGTAATTCTCTTCTCTTGGACTTTGTGTGTGGAAAATTGGCCAAGTCAGGTGCACTCGTTCTGATTTGATCTCTGATCTGGTTCGGCTGCCTGAATCGTTGGGCGGTCGTGTGGGTGGTGACGAACGGGGGCACTCAGCAGCACTGCCCGACCGCTGCGTACGACCGCACAGCCGTTCATGATAGTAGGAGTTGTTGGTCAGGTGGGCAAGTGGGGTGGCCGTTGCTCGCGACGAGGGACAAACTCATGGTCTTGTGGGCTCCTTCAACAATGGAAGGTTCCATAGCCGTTTCGCGGGAAGGCTGGGCCTGGACCGTTTGAGGTGGAGCCGTTCCGAAGATTCAATCAGCAGTGGAAGCCGTATTTCTTACGCTATTACCAAATTTCTCAATACGTATAATAACATCACCGTCGCCGAGTGCAGCCTTTTGGTGCCCGGGCTGCATGGAGCCCCTTTTTCTTTGAAAAGTTCAAAAGTTACAATCAAAGTTTTAGAAAATTCTGAAAAAGTTTGTGAGCTACAAAAATAAAATGAAAATCGTTGGTATGCCAATGTATAATGAACAGTGCACATACTGTTCACTATTTTCAGCGTCAATGTATTTTTTTGTGTAGCTTCGTATGTCGATGTATTTTGTCACGAAAATTTCGCATGCATGCAGTATACCTCTATCTGATACTGTGGATTCATTTTAGAATTTATGAAGCATTGAAGCATTTGTTTTGATTTTTTAAAACAATCTCCAAAAGGCATTTCCGTACCGTGGCTATGGTGTTTCGCCACAAGGCTGTAATAATGTCCAACTTTTTTTATGTGTACAAAGGGCATTGGAATCAGGGATTTAGAACGTTGGAGTTTAGAAGAACCAACTGTACTGAAAGCCCAAGAACATAATTTATCTCAAATTAGAGTAACTACAGCAGCACTCCAAAACATTTCTAGATAAGACTTCGACATGTTTGGTTATGCCTAGCAATGGAGATGTTTTTACATCGTTACCTTGTTGAAGACATTGCTCGGATATGCTCGGACTGGGTTTTCAAGGTGAAAACCTCGATTCTGACCATAAGTGCTTGAATCCGGTGACGGCGACGACTGAGCGTCTTTCCCTTCTTGAAGGCGTTGCTGTTGAAGTACCTCGTCATTCGCGTGATATCATGACATAATTGGTGCGGCTATGGTCATTGATGTAGTTTGCCTATTATGGATTTGATCGCTCTGATATTTTTTCGTCGCCTACTCATAGCTTTGGTCTTATACGACTTTGCTATTTGCTGGCGTGTTTCTTGTGTGCTTGTGTTAGTGTTGGTTGTGTGCATCCTAACTATGCAAAGGCCAGCCGTGCTCATTGTGTTTGTATCCTCTTGATGCCTCATTTTAAGCCAATAAAATCCACCCTTTATAAAAAAAAAGACTTCGATATGTCACATATAAGTGATGCCATCTCTGTTACGTGATCACTTTTTTCCTCTCCATCACACATTTGTTTAGCTCGGTTTTGTTTTCCATATGTTTTTTTGTTTGTTGTTGGTGCATTGTTTCTACCTATGGATTGACAAAGCAATTTGTCCAGGCCTGATCTGTTGGGCTGAGGTTTTTTATTTGTGTATGGACATTTCATTTTTGTTGAATTTCTCATATCTACTAGGCTTTGATTTGTACTGTGAAATCACTAATTAAGGGGCGGCCTTTGAAGAGGTATCTTCACCTCCTCTGATGGTGACAAGTGGGACATTGCATGTGCGACACTTGTCGCGCAACCTGGGAATTTTTATGTGATTTTTTCCCCATGCACGGGAGTAACACGTGGGTTTGTTTATGTTTTTTTCAGATTCTTTTTCCAAAACATTATCTCTTGAACAGTGTGTCCAAATTACAAACAATTTTCGCGGTTGCATTTCTTGTGCCGAGATCTTCAAAATTGTATCTCATGTTGATGGGTTTCGACAAACTTTAATTTCAGGCAAATATGTGCTTCCAACTAATAGTAACTTGTGCTTAGAAGTGTACTAACCCGTCTTTCCAAATATACTAACATGTGGTTCACTTTTGGATGGGCACAAAAGCACAAGTATGCTTCACTTTTTTGGGGAAACATAGAAGCACAGTTTGTGCTTCACTCGGAAACCAAAAAAAACAGAAACAAAAAAAAAAATCAAGGAGAAAAGCCAAATAAAAACAGAAACTAAAAACCTAAAGAAGAGAAAATCGAAAAAACCCACGAAAGCGCAATTCACTTTTATTTGGGAAGCATGGTTTGTGCTTCGCGCAGAAGCACAATTGTGTTTCACGTGAAAGCACATCCATGCTTCACTTTTTAGGGGAAGCACAATTGTACTCCACACGAAAGCATACATGTGCTTCACTTTGGGCGAAGCGTAACTGTTCAACACCGTTAGCACAACTATGTTTTTCTGCTTCATGGGGAATGCACACCAAAAAAAACAAAGAAACCAAAGAATAAAGAAATATAGAAAAAATCATGCAAAATTGAAGAAAAAACAGAAACCCCAAAAGAAACCTCAAAACCAGTGAAAAACAAAAAAAAGAGCTCCAACAGGGTGCGCCCTATGCGCGACACGCGGTGTCGCTGGACGCACCATGTGGCGCATAGAGCACTCCAGCGTGCTTTGGGAGTGTCTGGTGAGAAGCCCCTTGAGGGGGTGCCCATGGACTAGTCACTCCCTTTGTATGTGTCTATTTTTTCAGATTTGGCCATAAAAGACTGACTATATTTATATAGACGTGGATAAAAAATGCAATAAGAATATAGAAGATTGGGTGAAAAAATCACAAAACGGAAGCATGTTGGGTCAAAAGGCACATTGAAGAAAAGAACTTAGGATCACGGGTTAGCATGTTTTGTTTTCACAGTTGTAGTCACATTGAGGGATGGGCAGTTACAATCGAGGGAAAAACTTACAGTTGCATGTCTAGTGGCAGACACGCAACTACCCACCCACGATAAAATGTGAATTTCGCACCTCCCCCGGCATCCAAAATACTTGCAGTCGTGTTTGAGGGCATGCAGTCGCAGTCGGGACCAATACTTGCAGTTGCATGTCTAGTGGCGGAGATGCAACCGAGTCTGAGGTCGAGGCGAGTGTATGATAGATATGCAACTAGGTCAGGAGAGTTGTGTGTCCATCGTGGACATGCAACTGGGTCAGGTCGTGAGTGAGTTGTGTGTCAACAGTGCATATGCAATTGGGTTTGAGAAAATTCGGTATCAAAGGTGTACATCCAACTCGTCCTGGGTTGGACAAAGTTGCGCGTCTAGGGTGGACATGCAAATAGGTCGGATCAGTACCGTGTCAAAAGATGCACATCCAACTACTACTTGTGAGTTGTGTTGGGATTTTCCCCGAAAAGGAGGGGAGATGCAGTACAGTAGAGATAAGTATTTCCCTCGGTGAGAACAAAGGTTTGTTGAACCAGTAGGAGAATCACGCAAAGCCTCATGAACAGCACCTGAACACACAAAAGCAAATACTTGCATCCAACGCGAGCAAGAGGGTTGCCAATCCCCTTGACTCGTTACTTGCAAGGATTAAATTTTGTAGTGGTAGATAGATAAATTGCAAAATAAAATAAAAAAATAAATTACAGCAAAGGAATTTTAATTTTATCATATGATAAAGGTAGACCCGGTGGCCATAGTTTTCAATAGAGGCTTCTTTCTTGAACACATATCATACGGTGGGCAAACAAATTACTATTGGACAATTGATAGATAAGCGCATAGTTATGACGTATTCACGACAATGATCATGTATATAGGCATCACGTCAGAGACAAGTAGACCGACTCCTGCCTGCATCTACTACTATCACTCCACCCATCGACCGCTATCCAGCATGCATCTATGCTATTAAGTTCATAAAAACCGGAGTAACGCCTTAACCAAGATGACATGATGTAGACAAAGTAAACCCAATCAATATGAATAAACCTGTCATTTTACCCTTAATGGCAATAATACAAATACGTGTCTTGTCTCCTTCTGTCGCTGGGATATAGAGCACCACAAGATTGAACCCATTACAAAGCACCTCTCCTACTGAAGATATGTAACATCTCTGAAAGTGCTAGTGATCGACTAGAGGGTGGTGAATAGGCGATTTTTATGAAAGTCTTTGAAACTAGCAAAGTCTTCGAAGACAGACAACCAAATAACACCTACACAGTATGCAGCGGAAGATAAACTATACTAGCCATGCCATAGTCAAAGAAACAGTACAGAGTAAGCACGAAGACAAATAGCAGTTAGGTAGACCAGATCAGAATAGGAAGACAGTATGAAGCCAAATATGCAATCAGAGAGAATATCTTCACACAATGAAGTCAAACAGAGCAGGCAGGTAATGACTTCATGAGGCTGAACTGCAAGTAAAGGGGTGAAGTGATAGAACCAGTTGCTTGACGAAGACAAGGATTTGGTAGACCAGTTCTAGTTGCTGTGACGACTGTACGTCTGGTTAGGGAAGCTGAGATTGAACTCAGAAGACCTCGTCTTCACCTTATTCCCCTTGAGCTAAGGTCACTTAGTCCTCGCCCAATCACCCAGGTAAGTCTTCAAGGTAGAATTCCAAACCTTCATTGACTTCATTCACCGGCGATCCACAATGACTCTTGGATCCTCAGAACACGACGCCTAACCGACTGGAAGATCACGGTCTTCAAGTGTAATAAGTCTTCAGATCACGCGGACAGAAATACTTTAGTAAAGCCAAACACTCTTTGGGATCTGGGTGTTTTGGATTTTGTCCTCGCAAGGATTCTCTCTCAAAGGCTTCAGAGGTGGGTTGCTCTCAAACGACAAAAGCCGTGCACTAACTCTGAGCAGCCACCAATTTATGGTGGAAGGGATGGCTATTTATAGCCAGGGGGCAACCCGACATGATATGTCCGAAATGACCCTGGGTCATTAAGGAACTGACACGTGTCCAACGGTCGGATTTCAAACACACGCGACAGCTTGACTTGGGCTACAAGCAAAGCTGACTTATCCAAATCAGGATAAGGTTTTCTCTCATTGTCTTCACTCGAAGACATAGGATTTGGGTTGAGCATCACGTTAGTTTTCTGACTTTGTTCACTTGAACCCCACTTGACAGTTCGATGGTTCCTATGACTCAAGAAAGAAAAAAATGAAACTACGAAAGAAAATATGTCTTCGCGCTCCATTGTCTTCGAGTGAATGTCTTCACGCGTCATTATCTTCAATGTGAATGTCTTCGCGAACCACCAATGTTTTCAATGTCTTCATACATTTTTAGGGGTCATCTTCAATAGGTAAACCGAATCAATAGGGACTTCTACCTGCGTTCTCCTATGAATCTCACAAACACATTAGTCCCTCAACCATATTTGTCGTCAATACTCCAAAACCAATTAGGGGTGGCACTAGATGCACTTACAATCTCCCCCTTTTGGTGATTGATGACAAACTGGTTGAAGTTTTCAACAGGGATAAAAATTTGTGAAAGTTAAAGAACATGGTCATTGGCTTCATGAAGGTGAAAGGGCTCCCCCTGAAGATGTGCATATAAGTAATTTGCTTTTGAATGCAAATGCACATTGCATGTTTTGCTTTGTGGAGATCTCCCTCTGTTCATGAAGTCAAATCATAGTGCATACAAAAATGTATTGAAGATAATGACATGCGCAATGATAAATGGGCGTCTGCAGAATGATTTCATGCGCATAAGATAAGTATTCAAAACCACACATAACAAAGCAGCAGAGAATGTAGCAGACGTCCCATCTGGACTTAAGTGTTACAACTCAAAAACCAACTGTTCATGAACAAGAGTTGCAAAACTTAACAAAATAAGGCACCCGACCCATATAAACCCACTTGAAGCCTATCAACCCATATGCTTCTCCCCCTTTTGTCATTGAATGAACAATAAGGAATGAAGACATAGGGTGTCTAAGCATCCCCGAGAGGTGTTGGTGAAGATGTTGGGGCAGCCGGGTCAACGGTGGAATTGGGTGGTGCAGTAGGGCCTGATGCAACATCTTGGTGCAGTGAAGCCATAGCGGGTGAAGTGACGTCGTCCTCCTCATCAATGAAGCGCGCAACAATGGTTGGAGTGGATGATGAGTAGTCCGAATCTTTGATTGATGGTGTAGGACGCCAATTAGCCGATTGCGGAGGCTTGGAGTCAAACTTGAATCGTTCTGTGAAACCGTCAGCAATGAGATCATCTTCAGAACAGAGCATTGTGAGGCTCTTCCAAGCACGCCGGCAGGCTTCATGGGCAACAAACGAGTTCTTGGTGGAGAGGTTGCGAATCCGATTGACATCCACTAGAAGACTTTGCATCTGGCGCTTCATCCAATCATGATGCATATCGTGCTTCTGATGAAGAGAAACTAGAAGTTCTCTATCATTGAGTACTTGAGCACACTTCTGAGCCCTCTGAGGCACTGTGCAGGCGGTCGCATCAGTGTTGGCACGATGCGGCAAACGAAGCTGACCGACAAGGGGACCAGCGGCAATAGTATTTGGAACTGAGCTGAGAAGCTCTGAATGGCAGCATTGTCTTCACGGATTGGTTCTTTGGCAAGTTGAGGACAGATGGCTTCATGAGACATATCAACTTCTGGCAGGAAGACAACATGATTGTGAGCTGAAGCTTGATAATTTACGCTGGAGCGAAGCTTAATCACTTGCATTATCCATGAAGTGTAGAATTTCTGGCCAAGATCAATGCATGAAGCTGCCAACTGCCTGATGAAGAAATCATGTGTATTGAAGCGGATGCCATTTAGAATATAGAAAACCAAAGTCTTCATAGTTCCTTCAAGCATCGCAGAAGATGAGTGCCCTTTGATTGGCCACAGAGTATGCCTCACAATGTGGTAGTGAAGGAAATATGCCCTAGAGGCAATAATAAAGTTATTATTTATATTTCCTTATATCATGATAAATGTTTATTATTCATGCTAGAATTGTATTAACCGGAAACTTAATACATGTGTGGATACATAGACAAAACACCGAGTCCCTAGTAAGCCTCTACCAGACTAGCTTGTTAACCAAAGATGGTTAAGTTTCCTAACCATAGACATGTGTTGTCATTTGATGAACGAGATCACATCATTAGGAGAATGATGTGATGGACATGACCCATCCGTTAGCTTAGCATAATGATCGTTCAGTTTTATTGCTACTGCTTTCTTCATGTCAAATACATATTCCTTCGACTATGAGATTATGCAACTCCCGGATACCGGAGGAATGCCTTGTGTAACACCCCTGTGTAATAGCCACTGTGACACTCTGCTAAGTATGCCAAGTCATCTCCATTTGCAGTGCATAATCACTTTGGTTAAGAATTCAATTCAAATTCCATTATGAAAATCAACTCAAACTCAAAAGTGAAATATGAAGTTGCTCAAACACTGTTGGAAAATTGTTCACTAAGCAACAAATAATCCAGAAGCAAATATAAAAATATTAATAAAGATGAATGAGTTAGCTAAGTGACTCAAACTACATGAAACAGCACCAAAACAGAATTAGCCGCGTGTCTCCGTCTTAGCCGCGTCCACCGTCATCCTCGTGCCTCGCTACCGTGTCCGTCGTCTCCGTCATCCTCTTCCTCGTCCACTGGTGACCGCAGCGGGAGCCTGGAGGCAGCACAGCGCTGGAATCGCCTCGACCCCTTTCGCTTCGGTCGCCGGCGATCCCCGTTGGCCACGACGCCCCCTGCTGCTACTAACTTGTCGAGGGCCTACGTGTGAGCCGCAAGGTGAGCTCCTCCATCCCCTGCTCCTCTCCGTTGGCCCCTCGCGCACCGTAGCTACCTTGGCGCCGTTGCCGTGAGCCCGCCGCCGTGGCCATAGCCCTGTCGTGCTCGCCTGAGCACGGCATCGAGCTCCTGGAGCTCCCAGGAGCCCAACGAGCTCGAGCCCATGCCTCCCCGTGCCCCCTAGTTCCGTCTCCGTCGTTGCCCGAACTCCGGCGCCCGCTCCGCCGCTCGCCACCACCGTCTCCGACCGTTTCCGGTCGAGCCGCCGCCACGGAACGATGCGCGGGCGAGAGGCCGATCGAACGCAAGTGGTCGCGTGCGTTTTGGCGCAACGTAGACGAAATCCGAGCGACTCCGGCGAGCTCCGCCGCGATTTTGGTCGCCGGAGCAACTCCGGCGACGCCGCCGACGTGGCACAGGCGGGACCCACCCCTGAGACACCGCCCGTGGGCCCCGTGGGTCCCAGTTGACTAGGCTGACCCAGTCAACTGCTGACTGGGCGCCCACTGTGCCACTGACACGCGGGCCCCACCGCCCTTTTAATTAACTAAAACATTTTATAAATAAAAAAAATTAATTAAATTAATTAGTCTATGACATGTGGGGCCAGCTGCCTAATTATCTCTAATTAGTTTGAGTTTAAACTTTATTAACCAACAGAGGCTGACATGTGGGGCCCACATGTCAGGTTTGACTCTGGTCAGCTCTGTTGACTGCTAACGTCACTTCTCTGCACTGCTGACGTCATATTTTCTTTTCTGTTAAATAAATAAATTCCAGAAAATGCAAAAATCTTTAAAAATTCGTAGAAAATAAACCGTAGCTCAGATTGAAAAACTTAAAACATGAAAATTGCTCAGAACGACGAGACGAATCTGATCGTGTCGTCTGTTTCTATGTCGGAACCCCCTACATAGGAGAACCCATAACTTTCCGTCCGTATCCGGTAGATGAATAGTGCTTATACACCGGTTAATAAATCCAACTCTAATCCTATAATAACTAAAATGACCTAGATGCATCTTTAGGCAACCCTGCACTGCATCCTAGGCATGGCATGCTTGTGTTGCATCGATTGCTGTCTATTTACCAGTTTCTTCCCCCTCTTCTCTCTCGGTAGACCCCGACGTCGACGTAGCTCCCGAGGCCGACGCCGCTCAGGAGCCCGACGACGCAGTTGACGATCTTGCCCTTGCCGCCGAGCAAACAGGCAAGCACCCCCTTTTTGAGCATTCCGATATCGCCTACTCTTTTCTCTCTTATGCTTGCATTAGAAGTTACTGCTACTGCTGTTATTCTATATCTGCTGCATAGCTTGTTTATTGTAACCTGCTATTGTTACCTACCTGCTATCCTAAACTGTTTATTATAGTTTGGGTAGAGACCCAGCAGAGACCCCACTTTATCCCGACTGCCCCGCTGGATTATCAGAAGACTCGAGCAACGGGATCGAAGACCAGACCCCGGCACCGCACGTCACTCCCCCTTAGTTGCTCGACACTACTGGGTTACTATCGAGTGCCGAGGGTGATACCTCGTTAGCACTCCTGATGATAACCTTGTAGGTTAGTTAATCGGTCGTGGTCGGCGAGGGTGATTCCTCCTACACCACCCCCGATAACGACGTCATCGAGCAACCTCTCAAGTGTGGACCTCGAGGGGATTCCTCCTTCGTTCACCTTAACGGTAACATCAGAGGGAAATCCCTTCGAGGGTGATTCCTAAGGGTTCCCCTTGGTGTCAGACACACGGTTACCATTGTTACCATGACTTTACATTGGAACATGTTACTAAAGACGGGTCGACCCTGAGGGGTACCCGTGCGAGCTTAATTGCGAGTGATGTGGAGTCGGGTGGACCTGGATGGTTCCCGAGAGTTGAACACGAGGCGTGGCCGGGCATTCCTAGCCCTTGCCGCAAGTCCTCGAGACGGGGCAACGGGGTCACATCTTTCGTGAGTCTCTGCTCGTTTTCGTACTATCAACACACTAACGGTTTGGATATTTGATCCGAGGGGCCTCTGGCCTGATAGCACTAACCATCACATGGGCATAGTATGGGCGTTCTGCGTCGTATACTTCAGTCGAAGCTTAATAGACGTCAGCAACTGAGCGACACACGCTGGGTTGGACTGGTAACGTAACCGCGCTTGTATTAAGGGGTTGCTAGGTCTGCTCACCGGCGGTGTACGCAATGTGCAGGAGCGTCCGGGGCGATGGCCCAAGACCCCTGGGGGCATAGGTTAGTCCGGCGTGCTGACCTCTCTGTTAAGTATTTGGTCGGGTTGCGGCGTATCGTTTGGCCGAGGTCGGGCATGACCCAGAAAAGTGTGTCCGGCCGGAATTAATCGAGCGTGGTGGGTAAGTTGGTGCACCCCTGCAGGGAAGAACTAATCTATCGATAGCCTGTCCTACGGTAACGGACACTCGGAGTTGTATCCCGATCGGTACAACTAGAACTGGTGACTTGAGATGAAATGGATAGTATGGCTCTAGAATTGCTTTCTCGCAGGGAGTCGAGGAAGGATCTCTGGGCGAGGTTGATGTCATTACTACTACTTTACATTATGTTAATCTGCATTCTTCTAATGCTGCAAGACCGATGAAGATGATTGAAGATGCTAGTCTTCGACAGGACTAGGCCTTCCTCTCTATTCTGGCATTTCTGCACCCCAGTCCACATATACAGCCTTCCTTTGAAAATGTTGCATATGTAGTGTAGATCCTTGCTTGCTGAGTACTTCGGATGAGTACTCATATTTGCTTTACTTTCTTTTTCTCCCCATATCCATATCTCGCCACCAGATGACGGAGCCCCTGAGATAGCTGCCCCCGTCGGCGACTACGGCTACTACTACTACCCTCCCGGCGAGTACTTCTACGAGGAGCCGACCGACGACCAGGAGTAGGATTCGGAGGTTCCTAGGCAGGAGGCCTACGCCTTTCGATCGTAGTATTTTATTTTGCCCCGCCTTTCTAAAGGACTATCTGTTTTACTGTAATATATCTGTAATCAGATATCTGATGCTTCCACTGACGCTTGTATGCCATCGAGCTATGTATTCGAGCCCTCGAGGCCCTGGCTTGTAATATAAAGCTTGTATGACTTTATTTATGTTTTAGAGTTGTGTTGTGATATCTTCAAGTGAGTCCTTAGGCTTGATCATGTGCATTTGCGTGTATGGTTAGTGCATGATTAAGCCGGGGTCGTCACACCTTGTGTGCTATCAAACGTCACAACATAACTGGGTGATTATAAAGATGCTCTACAGGTATCTCCGAAGGTGTCTGTTGGGTTGGCATAGATCGAGATTAGGATTTGTCACTCCGAGTATCGGAGAGGTATCTCTGGGCCCTCTCGGTAATACACATCATAAGAAGCCTTGCAAGCAATGTGACTAATGAGTTAGTTACAGGATGATGTATTACGGAACGAGTAAAGAGACTTGCCGGTAACGAGATTGAACTAGGTGTGAAGATACCGATGATCGAATCTCGGGCAAGTAACATACCGATGACAAAGGGAATAACGTATGTTGTCATTACGGTACAACCGATAAAGATCTTCGTAGAATATGTGGGAACCAATATGAGCATCCAGGTTCCGCTTTTGGTTATTGACCGGAGAGGTATCTCGGTCATGTCTACATAGTTCTCGAACCCGTAGGGTCCGCACGCTTAACGTTCGATGACGATTTTGTATTATATGAGTTATGTGATTTGTTGACCGAATATTGTTCGGAGTCCCAGATGAGATCACGGACATGACGAGGAGTCTTGAAATGGTCGAGAGGTAAAGATTGATATATAGGTTGATAGTATTCGGACACCGGAAGTGTTCCGGAGTGTATCGGGTATATATCGGACTACCGGGGGGGTTACTGGAACCCCCGGGGGAATAATGGGCCTTATGGGCCATATGAGGGGAGCACACCAGCCCACAATGGGTGGCGCGCCCCCCTAAGGAAGGAGGCCGAGTGGGAGAAGGAAGAGGGGGTTCGCCCCCCCCCCCCTTTCCTTCCTTCCTCCCTCTCTTCCCTTTTTCCCTCCTCCGGTAAAAGGAAAGAGGGGGGGGGGGGGCGAATTGGAATAGGAACCCCAAGTAGGATTCCTCCTACTTGGGGCGCCCAAGGCTGCTCCCCTCCCCCTCCCTCCTATATATACATGGGGAGGGGGCGCCTAGAACACACACCAACAATTGTTAGCCGTGTGCGGCGCCCTCCTCCACAGTTTACGCCTTCGGTCATATTCACATAGTGCTTAGGCGAAGCCCTGCGCGGATCACTTCACCATCACCGTCACCACGCCGTCATGCTGACGGAACTCTCCCTCGACACTTTTGCTGGATCAAGAGTTCGAGGGACGTCATCGAGCTGAACGTGTGCTGAATTCGGAGGTGCCGTACGTTCGGTACTTGATCGGTCGGAACGAGAAGAAGTTTGACTACATCAACCGCGTTAACAAACGCTTCCGCTTTCGGTCTACGAGGGTACGTGGACACACTCTCCCCCTCTCATTGCTATGCATCTCCTAGATAGATCTTGCATGAGCGTAGGAATTTTTTTGAAATTGCATGCCACGTTCCCAACAGGTAGATGGTGCGGGGCAAGTACTCGAGGTCATTGACAAAGAAATGTGTGGGGTACTCACATCTGCAGGCAATGACTTCATCATTGACATCATCTGGCTCATGTTGGGCTCTGGCTTCTGGAAGATGCTTTCAATTTCCTTTTCATAGAGCTGACAACCTGGCCCATAGAGATCACCAGGAGTGGGCAGAGAAGTGAGCTCGAGAATATCTTGAGCCTTGGCTTCATGATGGACATCTCCTGTCATCCACTCAAGGACCCATGTCTTCAGATCCCTGTTGTAGCCTGATATGTGTAGAGTGGCGAATAATTGGAGCAGCAGTTCTTCATTCCAGTGCTCCTTGTCGACGACAAAGGGAAGCATGCCAACATCTCAGAAGCAATCAATGTCTTCTTCTAAGCAAGGCAGGCTAGCCATAGCATCATAGTAGAGGCGCTTGTGAGGAAAAATCATGTCCTGGTTATAGAGGATGCATGAGTAATAGCTTCGCTGCAATAGACTCCAGAATCTGTCTGAAGACATCTTTGGCCTCTTGTAAGGATTCTTGGCCTAGTACCTATAATTTGAACTAAAACCACGAAAAGTATTTTAAAACGGAGGGGGTATAAAACAAATTCCGTGCATATGGAAAATCTCGTTAGAAGAAATACTGTAAAAACCCTCTAAAGATGGGCGACGCTACGCGTTCGCCGGCGGAAATTGAAAAAGATCTGTCGCCTCGCTGACCATTGGATGGACACATTAATGACCGTCTGATCTACCAACGTAAGCAGCCAGCCTTCGCAACAAAACTGGTGTTTCAGCAACAGTCTGCTTGTTGCAATCACCCGAGTCTGTATTTTTTATTTTTTGCAACAGAGATTTTATTGCAGACATTTTTTGCAACAGAGAACTTGTTGCAGAAATTTTGAAGATCATCCGTGCCTGTATTATTTGGAAACTACGCGTTGATCCGCAGATCATTTGGAAAAATCCACCGCCTCGCGAGCTGTCGGATCAAGCTCAATCAAGTGGCCGAGCGCCATCTCTATTTCTGCAACATAAGTCGTGTTGCAGAAACATTTGACAACATAAGTCATGTTGCAGAAATATTTGCAACAGAGATCGTGTTGCTAAAAAAATTCGCAGCAGAGATGGTGTTGCAGAAGTATTTGCAGATTTTTTTGCTACAAAGCTCAAGTTGCAGAAAATTTATGCAACAGAGATAATGTTGTAGGAACTGTTTTCACGGCTGAAGCTTGAGGAGGCGACAACAATGGACGTCGGTGCTCCTTCGGGGCGACCGTGTCGGTGTGCTTGCCAACGGCGAGCCCCGATGGCGACGGTCAGAGCAGCGTGGGGAGGCGTCAACTTGGGGGAGCTCGGGAGGAACACGGAGCGACTGCTCGTGCTTGTCGGCAGCCTCGTCAACGAGCTTGTCGGCGGCCTCGTCGGCGTGATTGCCGCCGCCGGCGGTCGTGCTTGTCGGCAGCAACGTTGGAATGTTTGCTAGCGACGGTGATCTGAGCAGGGGCTTTGGATTAATGGGGGCTCAGGAGGAGCACGGGAGGCGAGGGATCCAGATCCTGCAACACACCAATTGTTGCGGTGAGGGAGATTGCAACAACTACTGAGTTGCAAAACTTAATCTACGTGATAAGTTGTTCCTAAGCCATCTGATTAAAATCAGATCTGACGGCTACGGAGGCGGCGGACGCACGCGTCGTTATCAGTTGGGTGATTAGAATCATTTCCCTCTAAATATTCTGCCAACCCAATGAGCCCATAATATTGACAAGGGACATGGAGAAAGATCTCCCAGCTAATAATAGATAATCGTTTGCCAACATAACAATGGGTGGTGCAGCATCCGTAGATCCGGTGGCACCGGGGCAGGACAGTGTCAAATGGCAACAACGTAGTCAGTATTAATTACAGTTGAGCGCTCTTCTTTCCCTTTCTCCTCTGTTCGAGAGGAGTGAAAAGGGAGGCGACCGGAGGACTCCAGATCTCGGGCCCGGCCCGACTCCGGATCTCCGCCGCCGGCGCTGCCGGTTGGGGAAGAGATGGGGAAGGTGCTCGGAGCTCTACTGTAAGTAGTAGGTCTAGTTTAGTTGTTTCCTTAGTGGAGTTTGGCGAGATGCCGGAGTTTGGCTTTATGCCGATGGAGGCCGTGTCGCCGGCGCGCCCGAGCCGCGTGCGGTGGCTGCCGGAGTTGACCTTGATGGTGGTGGCGAGTTGGTTTTTGCTGCTGCTAGCTGGCGTCAAACCGGCGTCTCCGGTAATAAGCTCGAGGTGTCCCTGCCTCTGGAAGAGGCTTCTCTTCTTCTTCTTGGAGCCGGATGCCACCATGGAGGTGGAGAAGGAGCTGAGGAGAGGCAGTCAGATGGTTCTTGCAGCAGGGGTTCGAGCACATCAGCAGCGGCTTCGATCCAGTAGAGCTACGGCGCCGGTCTCCGCCGGCGAACTGCTGCTTCTTCAGGCCGAAAGGCGGCCATCGTTATTCCTCCTGGCCTTGATGTCATATAGGAGGTAGCTGTTGTGTTCGTTTGGAGGCCATGGTGAGTTGCGGCGGCTATGGCGGTTCCGCCGTCCCAAGTGGCACGTCCCCAGCGACGGCGTAGCTCAATCCATGGGAACGCAGCGAAGGACCCGATTGCTTTTCCATCTTTTAGTTTGGGGTCCTCTTCGTAAAAGACAGGGACTTGTATGCAATATCATGTTTCCGTGGTGTCTTGATGTAAACTGCTCTGTAATCCTGGCTTATGTTTAATGCAGTGTTCGTGTCCTTCGGGACCTTCTCTTGTTCAAAAAAATAATAATTACAGTGGCTGACAAACCAGCATGTGGACACTGTAGCGTCGACGAGTCACATCATCAACTTGCCAACGAGGCAACGATCCATGAGATTCCACGTACATGCTGATGCCTTACAAGATCCTAAAAGCGGGGTTTCTGCTCTCCGTCGTGCACTCCCGGAGCTGTGTCACTAGCTCTAGCGGAAAAAGGCATGTTTTGGCCGGTCACTAGCTTGGCTACCGGCTGCCGTAGGTTGCTTTCCATGGCGAGGCAACACGTACCCACACGGAAATTAGCTGTTTCCTGTTTGGGTCTGCTTACTCCTGCTTAGCATGCTTGGTATACCGGCTGGAACTTTAAGAGGCCTCGTTCCGTGCACTTACGCATACAATACAGAGATCTAGCGAAGATTTGGAAGTCAAAGATTGTACTAAAAATTGAAAAAGTTATGTGGTATTTTTGAAGAGGAGTTGTGCTAATCAAAAATAATCTTGTCCGTCGTAATTTGCAAGAAGTGTAGTTATTTACTCACGATGAGACAACCAAACATATTTTTTCCGGTGCAAGTGCGCGCTCTATGTGGTCAGTTATCCAAATAGCATTCAATTTGTAAACACCCATAACTCTGGCTTGATGGAATTTCAAATAGGTATAATACACTAATAAGGTTGGGAGCGTCTGTCTTATTATGATCGTTTTGACTATGTAGAAATTATTTTATTTATAATGGCAAGACCTCCACTCCTTTACAGATTATTTTTCGTTATACACTCTATTGTCGTACATGGTCTATGCTACACCGAACGAAACACCAACATATTCAAGGTGGTGTGTATGCTGTTGGAGTGGGTGGCCAGGGAGGTTTTACCAAATATGGGTGACAACATAATCTTAGGATCGGTCCACCACCTCCTTGGCATAGGCCTAGTGTCGATCCTATATATAACTTTATTGTTGCCGATATGTCAGGTTTTTTCTTTCCTTTTGTAAGACTATTCGTGGGTGGTTGTGAACATTCAAACTATGCAGAGACAGGGTGTTGCCCGTCATGCTTTATATCTGCTTGATGCTACATTTTGAGTTAACAAACGTGTTCTTTATCTAAAAAAAAGAGGCCTCATACCTTATAGCAACTCCAGTAAATTTTCAAAACCCCTCTACACACTTGAGACTGTTAAATAGAACAAATTCATTGTAACAAATTTGTTAAGTGGTTCTCTATTCCTATAAATATTAGAGTGTCTTCTAAAACACTCATCTAGTCGTCTTTATACTCAATCCAGGATTTTTTTACGCCAACAAAATTTCACGCTCCGCTTGCAGGCGTCGTCATGGATAGCAGACGCACCGCTGCCATCATGGTTTCCTCACCGATCCATTCCCGTGCCCCCCCTCCCCCTACTGCCTCGGCTCGTGTGTGGTTGGCACCACTGGAGACGACATAGCCATCCTCGTCCTCTCATTGGCGCCACCCCACCCCTCCCGTCGGTGCTAAAACCGACGGATCTCGGGAAGGGGGTCCCGAGCTGGTGATCTTGGATCAGTGGTAACAGGAAGAATAGGGACACGATGTTTTACCAAGGTTCGGGCCCTCTCGAGGAGGTAAAACCCTACATCCTGCTCTTGTTTATATTGATTGTGAAGCATACAGAGTACAACATGATTTACCTCGAGATCGTGTTATTGAGTTCTACTCTCTAAAGCTCGTAATCGTGCCTCTACGGGCTAAAACCTCTCGACTTATATAGGCATCGGGGGTATCTAGGGTTTACATAGTCAGTTTACAATCTAGGGATAAACATGCCGATCCCTTAAACACGCCTTGAAGTATACGCCAACTCTTCAGAGATCTTCATCTTGATCACGCCGAGGGCCAGGGCATATGGGGCCCACTCATCGGTTACCGGTGGGTCATCAGCCCGGCCCATGGATGATGGACCGACGTGGCGTGCACCACTAGTCTAGGACACCGTCACCTCCTCCCTTCGAACAACCAGTGAAACGCCGCCAAATGTGCCCGACACGTCGGTGAAGCGTCGCCTCCTGTCCCGCCTCCTCCAGACATTCTCTCTAAAACCATTATAGAGATTGTGATTTTAGTTAGTCATCACTTAATTAGTTTTTTTTCTTGGTGGTGACTTTTAAGTTGTAATTAATAAACTGGAAAGGATCGAATATTACTTAGTCAAGATCTAATGAAAGAAAAACTATAATCTAGCATATCTATCGGTTGACAACCATATTTGAAAGGCCATAGATATTGGGATATCAATATGGTAGTATGGGCTCACATTAATATATTTTTTTTTGAGGGAAACAGGAGGACTCACATTAATAGAACACCATGTTGGTCACTTAACCCCCTTGAGACTTTATTTATTTTGTGGAGGTGTTGTTGTTGTTGCCCCAGCTGACTATTTGATGTTGTGTCTCCCATCACCCCCCTTCTCTTTGTGGACCTCCGTTAGCGGTTGCCTGTATGATGTTGGTGCTTTATTTATAAAGTGGGGCGTGTAGCCTTTTTCGGCATCGAACACCATGTTGGGCACACTCGTTTTGAGATGCGGTGAGAAGTTTTATTAGTTAGTCCCAAATACAATGTATATGCCATGTCCAAACTATGATGTCGTTGGTGTGACTCGGCCTGCTTAGTGACTATCCAAAACTACATTGTGATTGTAGTCACGGTAAACCAAGATAGGATTTGACCCTCCGACTCGAAGAGAGATATGTATGGCTTTGGGCCTCCTGAGTGATCACTCTGCATGGCCATGAGACTGCTGATTATGGGTCAACCTTAATCAAGAATTTGTATCATGAGTTCGAGAAGAGAGAGCGAGCACCCAAGGAGGACAAGTAATCACCTTGAGCTTCACAATGTATTAGTCTATTTCTGTTTTAACCCAACTTGAAAGGACACCAGATGAACACGGTGGCATGCGCAGCGCGATTGGAGGTTTTCTCGCAGCAGAGCCAAGGAAAGGACATCGAGATGGCGACGGCGGTGGGCCTGCCCTCTCCGGCCGTACATACTCTCGCTGTCTCGGCCGAAATCACTGTTCTGACCTTATACCGAAAGAATTGCACAAAATGAATTTGATTTGAAAGTATTTCATAATCTGACCATTTTAGAAACGCCAGATCCCGCGGCGTTGCTGCTACACATAGAAACGCCGAGCTATCTCGCGTTGCGGATCCACATAGAAACGCCGAGCTACCTCGCATTGCTTCTCCACATGGAAACGCCATGGGTTTTGGTGTTTCTTCCCCGTATGGAAACACCATTGGCTTTGGCGTTTCATATGTGGCCTATTGCTTATATGAATAAAATATTCCGGCCACGTCGCAATAGATAATATAGTAGACTAATATGAAACGCCAAAGCCAATGGCGTTTCCATACGGGTAAGAAGCGTTTCCATGTGGAGCAGCAACGCGGGGTAGCTCGACGTTTTCATGTGGATCCGCAACGCGAGATAGCTCGGCGTTTCTATGTGTAGCAGCAACGCCGCGGGATCTAGCGTTTCTAAAAGGGTCAGATTGTGAAATACTTTCAAATCGAGTTCATTTTGTGCGATTCTTTGGGTATAAGGTCAAAACAGTGATTTCGTCCCGCTGTCTCGCTGTCGTCGTACTCATACGCAGCTTGTCAGGCATCCCGCACCTCAAGCATTTGCTGATGATTTGATTTTATCTGCGCGCTGCTCCTTTTGTTTCAGCCAGAAGAACCAGGTACTGAGGTACTCATGCATAAATGGACATTACCATACTACCATATACTCCAGTTTGTAGCTCGTCTTTGTACGTAGCTAGCTAGGCATACATGGACCTGTCTCTGGCCTTGGGTCGCCCGAGAACCGACGGCAGCGGGGCGGCCGGCCGGGGAGCATACAACGGCGGGCTGGCCGGCGATGAGGCGCGGCCGCTGTTCCCGTGCCTCTTCTGCGACAGGAAGTTCCTCAAGCCGCAGGCCCTCGGTGGCCACCAGAACGCGCACAGGGAGGAGCGCGCGGCCGGCTGGAACCCCTACGTCTACGGCCGCCCACCCGCTGCCAGTGCCGCCTCGTCTCACGCCGCCGCCACCGACAACTTCAACCCTCTCGCCACACACGGTGGTGGCGGGGGCGCCGCCCCACCGCCCCTCCATGTCGTTCCTGAGGTTGGCACGCTGGCTCCGTCGGTCCACGGCGTGCGAGCGGCAGCCGGCCCGTTCTCCGGCGTCCACGACGATGTGGGGGACATGCTAAGCTGGGGAAGGTCACCCGCCGCTCAGCCGGCGCCGGAGAGCAACACCGGCGTGGGGATCGACGTGGAGCTGCGACTCTAGCAGAGTTAGCTACCGACGACATGCATCTTGCAGGATATCTTCCAGCTGTCTTGGTTAATGGCCTTTATCGATCTATCTTTTGAAGGTTTGTGTTGCCCTTCTTCAGTTTTTGTTTTGTTTTGTGAAGTGCCTTTTATTTCTACAGACTGATGGTTCGTTGCCTTATTCAAGCATGACCTACTTGGCATACTATTGAGTAATTCCAAATATTGCATCACCTCGTCAAATTGCTATATTTGTGATTGGTTCATAAATAATATCTCAACTTGGTTCTGTCTTAGAAATGTGTTATGTCCAACATTAGAGTAGGCATATACTCCCTCTGTCTCAAAATATAAACGTTTTTTGACACTATGATAGGTAGCTTTCTGTTTTCTCTGTAACTTTCTCAATAAGATAGGTAGCTTCGCATTTGTACGGCCAGAATTTGTTACACATTGCTGTAACTAATCATCAATCCATGCATCTTAAGGCTAGCTTAATCTTGGTTAACCAATGATCCATAAAGAATTAGAATTTCCTATCGCTTGGAGATATAATATGTAATATGTTGTTTTCCGTGGTTACCAGCTTACAGATGTCTTTTAATAAGGAACTTGATATTAGAAACTTTCTATATACATATATGGTTTGGAACTAAGTCATGAACCTGATGTTTTTGATTTGTAAGAAGTTTTTTCAGTTTTCAAATTTGCACTGCTTTCTTAGGTTATTAGAACTAACCTTTAACAAATAGCTATTCCATTCGGAATCAGGTTTTAAGAACAAACTTAGTTGCGGTTTTGAACACATAGTCTATGCATAACATGGGAGATTTTTTTTTTTTTTTTTTTTTGCAATGAACACATACACAGACATGGTTTACTGAAATTAATAATTGGCATGCACATATTCACGTGAGATCTAACATGCGTAGTTCTAGTATGAAAACAAAAGGAAGACACACACAGTTCGGACTTGCCATAGTTAATTCCGTTATAATTTGCTATGTACCAAATTGCATTGAAACAATGGTAGTAGGACTTTGTTTTTGTTGCATTTATCATTTTTAAAGATTATCATACATTGAACATTAGCTTTCATTACAATTACATGACACAAATGACAATCATCAAATAGGTGTTGAAGAAGCAAAACATCTGGTCTGAGGTTGGATCAGATAGCATGTAAAACATGACATATTTTATCACATTGACAGAAGTACATCTCAAAATCTAATTAATGTGTTCTTGTTACAAGGACTAAGAAATGTGTTTGTTAAAACATATTATCTTCAACATGCACCATCTTTTTTTCACATTTATAGGAAATTTTTCTAGTAACCTTATATATATATATATATATATATATTCTAGTGCAATGCATTATAACCTTATGTTGAGTACTAATAACCATCTCCATCGCCAGGAACATAAAGTGGATATCAGTTTGCTTATCTTTTCTTGTCTTAAACATGATGCTCCCTCCGTCCATATATATAGGGCCCAATGTATTTTTCGAGATTACCTTTAACTATTGACAGGATTAATAGTATATATGATGTATAATGTGAAAATTATATCATTGCAAGCTCCTCTCACATATGAATTTGACTGTACGCTTTCTGTAACTTGCATGTCATATATTATTGCTCTAACATGTGGTCAAAGTTAATCTTGAAAAACGCATTAGGTCCTATATAGATGGAAAGAGGGAGTAGGTAAGATGCCTATATCCAAAGAAAATGATATTTCCAAGTGGCAATATCAGCTCTTTTTATCATACAAAACATAATAGAATTCAAGTTTTGCTCATATAGAGGGAAACTATTTCAATTACATGAAAAGATGACAATAGCCAACAGAATTTTGTAACTTTCAATTGTGAGAGAGGAAATTGGTTAGATAAATTAGGTTTGGTAAAATGTCACTAAGTATAGCTAAAACTAATCACAGACTCGTATCCTAGAGATCCAAAAATTGTCAAAGACACATTCAGTAACATAAAAATCATTCAGGCATTACGAAACACAAAAGTTCCACATTTCAATGTATATACTCCCTCCGTCCCAAAATAAGTGTCTCAACTTTGTACTAACTTTAATACAAAATTGTACTAAGCTTGAGACACTTATTTTGGGACGGAGGGCTAATTGCCCATGTGTTGCAAATGAGGGTGACATAGGCTTGCACCGGTCGGTGTAGACAAAACGACAAAATTCATCCTCCACAATGCACTGTTCGAGATCTTGTTCGTCTGAACGGATTCTCCTTGTAGATGCGGTCGTGCTGACGGACAATTTGGCAAAAGGAGCTACGGTGTAGCGGAGATGATCATGTGTGAGGTTGCTTGTGCACTGAACATGGGACAACCTCTTTTCCATCACCAGGTGATTGAAGACATCTCTTCTGCCTTTATGGAAACGAATAGAGACTCTTCGTCCTTCACAGGAAGGAAAAGTGACATTTCGTCCTTCACGGGAAGGACCGAGTCATAAAAAATAATTAAACAGGGAAATAGTTTTGAGATTTCGCCAGAAAATATAATATAAAAAAACCACATGGACATGGGGTACACTTTTTTTCCCATGGATAAATAATGTGTTCATTTTAGGGACGGCATTGGAGATGCCCTTAGCTCCCGCCGTCCCAGACATGGACATGGAGCATACAGATTCCAAATTTGACATTGAACCTTTTTTGTTTCGAGGTTTTTCCTTTTTGAGATACCATTATAACACTGTGAGCTCTTGGAAAAAAAAAGGGATCGCAAAGTGTCATTATCTTTCTTTCTTTGTCAAACATTAACGCATCATGGATGGATGCAAAGTGTTTTATCTCACAAATGTTGCGTCGGCGTGCAATTTTATGTCAGCAAACGTTACATTACATGTAACAAACAGCAATGTGTATGTAACCAGTCCACAAAACAATCTCTAGAGGAAATAGACAAGAAAGAAATCCAATCTCCCAAGCATGCAATTTTATGTCAGCAAACGTTACATTACATGTAACAAACAACAATGTGTATGTAACCAGTCCACAAAACAATCTCTAGAAGAAATAAACAAGAAATCCCATGCAATCTCCCTAGCAGCAGGGCCAAACCACCACGCCACGAAGGAAGCATGATCGGTTTGTTTGGAGCCTGGGTGGGTGACACCGTGAATGAAAAGAAGAATCAACGGACGAATGTATCTATAATACCTAAATAGTTCATCCCCACTAACCTATTTCTCTTCACATGCAGCGTGTCCACCTCACCACTATGCCACATCAGCGTTTTTCTATTTTTAGGCCCACGCATTCCCTTCCACATCCCCTTCCCTGCCAGTTAGGATACCGAACAGGCAGTGATCCACCAAAATCTGATCCCTCGACTCTCCCCTTCGATCTGTAAAAGCTACGCCTTCATTATCGGTCCGCCGCCTCCCGCACGATGGAGGAATCGCTTCTTTTCCCTGACTTGATTTCTTCCACATAGACCGTACTAATCCTTAACCTATCATCTCTCCAATTAACTCCCCCACCCATTGATTTCTATCACCATTCATCTTCCCCATCAAATATATTCGGAGTTACAGATGGAGTCGTTCTTCCTGTAAGCTTCCATCCTCACAACAACAATTAGAAGATTAGGATGTTGGAGACGATCAGTTTCATGTCCCCACTGTCGACGCCCATCACCCGCTGGCACAGGTCTCGAGGAGGAGGCATAGTGTGGAAGCTTCTAGAACCAATCGACCATCGATGGGACACGTCGGCTACGTCGCGCAGCCACTGCATGTGGCGCCGTCTTCCTTATCCTACGTACCTACCTGGCCCTGTTCGGCATGGCCCAGTTCATCAAGGTTTCACCACAAGGTACGTCTCTAGCGCCTGCCCCATCCAACATGTGCATATGGCTTCCTTATCCTGGTGTGTGCACATGTATAATGATAATCGGTGGGACGAGAGGTAGCTATGAGGTATGAGACTCCGAGGGATGTCGTTCTTGGACTCAGCCGCCGACCACCGTCACATGACTCGCCGTCTCCCTCCGCTTATAGGAAGGGTTGAACAGCTTCCTCTTCACCACCGTTGCGATCTTTGTCTATTTGGTTAGCAATGTTTCTTCTCTTCATTATTCTAGCTATTTGAAATGTTGGATTTCCTGATATTTTGTCCTCGGTCTGATAATGACAAGCAGTACCTTTTTGATAAATAGTTTGGTAAATACATCATTTGGTTCATTTCTTGGATCACTTTCAGTAGTAGTTAATTTTAACTCAAGATTGAAATCTGAAGACCACACATCTTCGTTCAGTTATTGATTAAAAGTACAGTACCTATGAGAAGAAATTGCAAGTTCCTTAAGGAACCTGCAGATATTTTTTGATTACATATACATTGTGGTGATTTTGTTTTACTATGAAGATCATTGGCGGATAAATAATACTACAAGGTTACCATGATACAGGATTTTCTAAGAAACAAGAATATGGGAGTACATTTGTTTTTGGACATGGTGAATTAATTAGGAGGAGGCGTCAACACAATGCTCCTTGAGCATCAACAAAACATTTCATGACGTGGTACCTCCAGGTTGTTGTGGACGTGTTCCGTGGTTGATGTTGTACTGCTATCACCGACACGTCCACCATAAAGATTGTCTCTCTTGCACGCTGTATCACAAACATTTTCCCACCCTACATACTACTATCTTCCCTTCAATTGCATCGAAGATTTGTCCATGACAAGGTAACTACTATCTTACCTTAATCCCTAATTATATCTGTCAAATTACCCTCACTGTGCTATTTTTTTTCTCCCTTCATGTACGTCCCCCATAAAAATATGCTGCTCACAAAAAATTGGAGTTCCCGCCGCCTGTTGGTACACTCTCTTGCTATTTATTGCGAAGTTATCCTATATGATTTGTTGATTATTATTTTCCCCATGCCTTCTGTGATTATGTTTGCAGATGAATGATTTTTTTGGATATTTGCCATCCCATCAGTAGATGTTTATTGGTTGTTCTTCTGGGTAATTGTCAAATTGTGCTATCTGATTCCTACATTGGAACAAGAAAACATGTGGATGGTTATGGTACATGGAGGGCTGGCATTTCATAATTCATTTTTTCATGCACATTATAAAAAAAGATAACAACAGATTGTTGAGCAATTATTGAGCATTGCAGGTTGTTTCCCTAACTTTGGGATGTCGTACATAGTCGTGTTTTAAAATATAAATTCCAGTTGTCGAAGCACATTTTGTTCCACCGTCGTGCCTCACTTTCCTAGGAGATGTTGCAGCTTCCACTCATCTGCAATCTTATTGGAGTGGCTATGAAACAAAATATTAGGATTGAATATAAGAGTCTATTCTCCCATTTTAGTTTCTTTGAAGAATCAAGATGCCAAGTACAACCCAGCTTTCAATTGTTGCTTCGCTAGGAATAAAAAAAAAATCATCTTAGTAGGAAATATCTGGAAAGGTACAACCTACAACTATAGGCCTTTAATGTAAAAAATAGCATGCCAATATAAATAAATAAATAAAATTTAGTTTTGTTTATGTACAGTACTGCTTCCTTGGCAATTTAAAGAACTGTATCGATGTATGCTATTCATGTTGCCTCTCTAGATGTTTAGAACATATATCCGAGCTGGCTGTTTAGGTGTGCTTTACCTGTACTATCATATGCCCATAGTTAATTCTTGTGTCCATGCATTATTTTTCCAGTTGTTAAGATTTTGGCCACTCAAATTTAAACACTTTTTTGGTGAACATCCTCATTTGAAGTGACTATAGGCTAACCAAGTGTACTCGAATTACTTCAACGCGCTTACAAGCAAACATAGCTACTTGGGAGAAGAATCCGTACACATAGTCATAAATCTCTTTTATGTTTGTGCAGAAACATATTCGTTCAACATTTCAAATGTAAATATCAATATTCCATTGTATCTCTAACATAAAAAATGTAATTGTACTGTTATACATTTCAAGCCATTTTTTTTCATTCATACGGTATATGTTCTTCTTTGGATCTGCTAATGAAAACTACAAAGTCCCGCAGCAACGCGCGCGGGGTATCATTTAGTATGGTTAATTTCTGAGTCCTGGTCTCCATCCCTCCTCCTGAATCTTGAGCCCCATGTACCTGTTCGACCGAGTTTCATCACCCAAAGACAGGCAAATGATCAGGAAACGTAGACGCAAACATTTGAATTTCGTGGGAGCAAATTGAAAGCAGGAGAGAAGAGTTGAAGTAGAGAGAATTCTGTTGGTCTGACCTGCCGAACATCATGACGGTGGCCTGCGGGTTGGTGCCGGGGGAGTACTTGAAGGTGGAGCTGTCCACGACGCGGAGGCCGGCGACGCCGATGACGCGGTAGTCCTGGTCGACGACGGGCCCGACGTGGCAGCCGCCGTGGTAGTGCCAGATGGTCATCACGGTGTCCCGGCAGTACTGCTGCAGCGGGCGCGTGTCCCGGGGGTGCCGGGGCAGCAGGTTGAGGAACTTGGCGAGCGCGGCGCCGTCGAAGGCGGCGTCCATGGCGGTCGCGTTGGCGTAGGTGAAGCGGACGAAGGCCCGCGAGCGCACCACCCGCTCGATGGTCTGGATCCCGCGCACGCACCGCTCCACGTCCCTCGGGTCCCGGAAGTAGTTGAAGGTCACCGCCGGGTTCGCGTGCGGGTCCGTCGACCGCAGCTCCACGTGCCGCGTCGAGAGCGGCCCCAGGATCTTCTCCAGGATGAAGCCGCCCCGGAAGGCCCGCCCGTCCAGGCCCCGCATAAACTCCGCCGCCCGCCGCATGGCCTCCGCGGTCCTCTCCCTCGGCGGCAGCGTCCCCAGCTGCCCCGTCTGGTGGTGACCAATGGATCGATCACGCGTAGTTCATTAAGGGCATCGTCGAGGCATCAATGTCATTGTCATAGTTTGGAGAAGGTGTCAGTCAAGTCAATACCATGGGGGAGAACATGCCGAAGGAGTGGGCGCGGCGGCGGGAGTGGAGGGGGATGCCGAACTGGGAGCCGCTGACGCCCTCGATGAAGCTGCCGAAGCGGTTCACGCCGACGACCTGGACCAGCGAAAGCGCGACGGGGACCGGGGACGGGACGAGCACCGAGTTCATGGGGTTGTCGGCCACGCCCTGCCCGACCATGGGGTGGTCCACGATGGCGCGGACGCCGTGCTTCTCCAGGTGCGCCCGCGGGCCGACGCCTCTGAGCATCAGCAGCTGCGGGCTCCCCAGCGTCCCCGCCGCCAGGATCACCTCGCTTCTCCCCACGCCCCGCAGGTACACGCGGTGCTGCACACTCATCGGGTCCGTGAACACCACGCCGTACGCCACCGGGCTCGCCGACCCCTCTGCAGCATTCCGGCACACGCACGCATACATTTCAGACCGATCGACCACGACTTGCATGTACATGCATGGCATGGCGTGCGCTGCATGTACGTACCTCTGCGTCGGAAGAGGATCTGCGACACTCGGTGGCGTGCAGGACGAGCAAGACGCATTCCGCCTGAAGCAGGACGCTTTTCGTTCAAAGCAAGCGTCCAACCAGTGATCCGAGGCCGTTCGTCACGTTCGGACATTGATTTCATTTTGCCATGTCTGGTTTGTTGAACTATGATTTGCTTTGCTTTGTTTCAAACTTTGGAATTCGGACAGTTTGTACCGTATGATCGACGTGCATGGATTACATGATTTGAGGATCAAAATTTGCGGTATGTGATTGTGCGGCGCAATATTTAAGGGGTACCCGATCAACGCGTCCGCGGACGTTTTGGGGCCGGATTTGGCAAGCCCCGCTGTAGATGCTCTTAGTCTCGTGTGTATGCTATGTCCAAAACTCGATGCCATCGGTGTGAGTCGTCCTGCTTAGGAACAATCCAAAACTACAATGTGATTGTAGTCAAGGTAGACCAAGATAGGATTAGACCATCCGACTTGAAGAGAGATATAACTTTGGGCCTCCTGAGTGATGAGATCACTCTACATGGCCATGAGACTGCTGGCTATGGGTTAATTAATACAGAAATCGACTAACACATTGTGAGGCTCAAGCCTCAAGGTGATTACTTGTACTCTTTGGGTGCTCGCTCTCTCTTGGCGAACTCATGATATAATTTCTTGATTTTTTCGATGAAGGGCGGATTTTATTGACTCACAATGGAGCATCAAGGCGATACAAAATACAATGAGCGCACATCCGGCCTCAGCATAGTTAGGTTGCACACAGCCAACATCAACACGCACACAAAAGCATTGTCATCAAATAGCAAAGTCATATAAGACCAAAGCTATATGAAGGTAAAAAAAAAAACATTATCCGCGGTCGGCAAACTACACAAAATGATCATATCCGCACCAACCATCTCATAACACCACACGGACAAAGATGCTTCTTCAACCGCAACTTTATTTAGGTTAAGCACCCAAGGATTACAAGTAATCACCTTGAGCCTCACAATGTATTAGTCGATTTCTATTTTAACCCAACTTGAAAGGACACCGGATGAACACGGTGGCATGCGCAGCCCGATTGGAGATTTTCTCGCAGGAGAGCCAAGGAAACGACACCGAGATGGCGACGGCGGTGGCCCTGCGCTCCCTCCGGCCGTACATACTCTCGCTGTCTCGCAGTCGTCGTACTCGTACGCAGCTTGTCAGGCATCCCGCACCTCAAGCATTTGCTGATGATTTGATTTTATCTGGTACCTCAAGAACCAGGTACTCATGCATAAATGGCCATTACCATATTAGCATACACTGGTACTACTCCAGTCTGTAGCTAGTCTTTGTACGTAGCTATAGCTAGGCACACATGGACCTGTCTCTGGCCTTGGGTCGCCCGGGAACCGACGGCAGCGGGGCGGCCAGCCGGGGAGCATACAACGGCGGGCTGGCCGATGATGAGGCGCGTCCGTTGTTCCCGTGCCTCTTCTGCGACAGGAAATTCCTCAAGCCACAGGCCCTCGGTGGCCACCAGAACGCGCACAGGGAGGACCGCGCGGCCGGCTGGAACCCCTACGTCTACGGCCGCCAACCCGCTGCCAGTGGTGGCGGGGGCGCCGCCTCACCGCCCCTCCATGTCGTTCCTGAGGCTGGCACGCTGGCTCCGTCGGTCCAAGGCGTGCGAGCGGCAGCCGGCCCGTTCTCCGGCGTCCACGACGATGTGGGGGACATGCTAAGCTGGGGAAGGTCACCCGCCGCTGAGCCGGCGCCGGAGAGCAACACCGGCGTGGGGATCGATCTGAAGCTGCGACTCTAGCAGAGTTAGCTACCGACGAGGCGACGACATGCATCTTGCAGGATTATCTTCCAACTCTCTTGGTTAATTGCCTTTATCAAGCTATATATTTTGAAGGTTTGTGTTGCCCTTCTTCAGTTTTTGTTTTGTTTTGTTTTGTGAAGTGCCTTTTATTTCTTCAGACCGATGGTTCGTTGCCTTATTCAAGCATGACCTACTTGGCATACTATTGAGTAATGGGTGTGGCTAGGTCTCAGTCGACTGAGACTTAACCAAGTCTAAGTCAAGTGATATAGTAGTATATAAGAAGAAAAAATAAAAACTGAAAAGAATCTTTTTGCACGAATCTCCATGCAAAATCAAAGGAAGATATTATCGACTGAGACATAACGAAGTCTAAGTCGACTGAGACTTAGCAAAACTGTTGAGTAATTCCAAATATTGCATCACCTCGTCATATTGCTATATTTGTGATTGGTTCATAAATAATATCTCAACGTGGTTCTGTCTTAGAAATGTGTTATGTCCAGCATTAGAGTAGGCATATACTTCCTCTCTCTCAAAATGTAAAATGTTTTTTGACACTGATAGGTAGCTTTCTGTTTTCTCCGTAACTTTCTCAATAAGATGGCTAGCGCATTTGTACGGCCAGAATTTGTTACACATTGCTGTAACTAATCATCAATCCATAAATCTGAAGGCTAGCCTAATCTCGGTTAACCAATGATCCCTAAAGAATTAGAAATTTCCTACCGCTTGGAGATATAATTTGTAATATGTTGTTTTCCGTGGTTACCAACTTACAGATGTCTTTTGAATAAGGAACTTGATATTAGAAACTTTCTATATACATATATGGTTCGGAACTAAATCGTGAACCTGATGTTTTTTATTTGTATAAGAAGTTTTTTCAGTTTTCAAATTTGCACTGCTTTCTTAGACTCTTATTTGGGTTTGGTTGTTCATTAGCTACAAAGAGTATTGTAACCTTTAACAAATAAGTATTCCATTCGGAATCAGGTTTCAAGAACAAACTTAGTTGCGGTTTTGAACACATAGTCTATGCATAACATGGGAGAATCTTTTTTTTTTTTTTGCAATGAACACATACACAGACATGGTTTACTGAAATTAATAATTGGCATGCGCATATTCACGTGAGATCTAACATGTGTAGTTCTAGTTGAACATATAAATGATGAAAGGCCCTCGCAAAAAAAAATATAAATGATGAAAGGGTGGCAGCCATTCTCAGGCCATCCACGTCGGCTATGAATAGTGGCCGAGCCGGCAGCGACGAGAGAAAGGGTCCACAGCGAGAGAAGAAAAAGGGTCCACAGCGAGAGAAAAAGGGACCACATCCGCCACGTCCTGCGAGACCGCAGCTGAAAATATCTCCTCTCTCCCTCCTCATGCCGCCGCCGCCGCCGCCTCCTCTTCCCCGTCCCTCACGGCCGCCTCGCCCCCTCCGCCTTCAGCGCCTCCTCCTTCCCTTCCTCTCTTCCTTCCCTGCCTCCGGATCCAGACCACGTGATGTGGACGATGCAGCGCTATGGATTAGTCCCTGCTGCAGGAGAGAGAAGTTGAGAGGGAGAGAGAGAAGGAAGGAGAGGAGGGAGAAAGAGTAGCTGGAGGTGCGTCGGCCAGCGTCGGGGTGGCGAGGTTGGGCGGGACCTGGCAGTTGGCGGCGGCTCGATCCACTCCATGGTTTCAGATGGGGCACCGTGGGGGAGCCAGGGAGGCGGCTTGGCCCAGCCATGGCGCTGGTGCTGCGGAGCGCCGCCTCGCGCTACTTCGTCGTCGACGCCGCGGGCTTCGCCGCCGCCTATGAGGACCACCATCCCGCCTACACGATGCCGCCCCAGGGGGATCAGCAGCAGCCCCCCCTCGCCGCAGGGGCCCGGCCAGCAGGTCGCGGCCAAGCTGGGGCCCTGCGCCCAGTGCGGCGCCACCGGCACCAAGAAGTGCTCCGGGTGCAAGCTCATGCGATACTGGTGCGCCCACGTCCTCTGCCCTCGCTCCCCCCTCCCTGTTTCTTGGTATGGCATGGTTGTGCGCGTCGTGATCTTGCATTGCCGCCGAGTCCCTGCGGAATCGTGGCGCCCCCTTTCTGCAATTCGGTGCTTGATGCGTACAATTGTGCCGGGATCCTTCACTGTTCTTGGCCCTACCCCCGGTGTTCAACCCCTTACTGTCCAAATATCCTGAACAATGGAGTCGCCATACTTAGCCTTTTTAGATTGCCTCTATCTTCTGCTTGCTTCTGCTCATGAACCACAATAAGATTGGAGCTGGGTTCTCCTGGTCCGGCAGTCCCAGATATCCAGACTGAAGCCAGGTGATCTTGACCATAAAAGCCTCTCTGCAAAACTTGTCTTACCAAGCTGCATTCAAGAAGCGATTTTGCTTTGCATACGACGTTTTGTGTCCAACCTGCGTACAACACTAGGATCACACCTTCGATTCGTGGTTCAAGTAGGTGTTTCATCTCATGGTGGTTTGCCATGTCGGACCAGTACCGTATAAAAAATCGTCATACACCAAGCACTGCTCCTCAAGAAGAGTGATGGTTTCCAGCTTTGTGCGACACAGCTGACAAAAAAAGTTATTTTGCCAGTTTTGCACAAGCAAGCCAGGATCCTCCTTTGCACGAGCTACCAAATGTAGAAGCGCCACTTCAAAGGCACCCGTGGTTTCCTTGTGGCGTGTTTAATTTGGTTTGAATCGAACCAAGAAAATTCATCCTGTAGAACGATTTTTCTTTGTACTCTCATGCGTAGGGTGAAGCGTCACAGTCTGGTACCTCTGCCCTGGGATTAGTTGGAATCGTGCTGCCTGCAGGCATAGCATAGTGAATTCCTCGAGAAGGGGTCGTCCCTGTGCTAAGATCATCAATCATCTTGCATTGTTGAGAACAGCCACATCTTGATCTGTGCTTTCTACATGACATCCTGTTAAGGCTCGGTGCCAGGTCTTTGGGAGTTTTGCCATGCAATGAATGCTCGTTCTAGAAGCTGCTGTGTTGCCATGATGTTGCTTGTCGATTTTATCTTTCTGTCACTTCCATTTCTTGAATTTTACCATTGAGGTAATTGAGCTAAATTTAACGAGATTTTGCCATGTCCTTCCAGATGTACTATGTGAACCAGGATCTTACTGTTGAGGATTTTCTTTATGACGATGATTACAAGATAAGCCTTCCTGGGTCCAATCCAGAAATCGTCAATAACCTTGAAGGGATTGCTCACCAAGAATATCCGCAGTTCAATTTGCCACAAGAGTTGCCCCCTAATGCATATGTTGATATGAACAACTATGGGCAGAATGCTGGAGATGTTTTCCTCCAGATGTCAGACTTGCTCACAACAATGTCTCCACCTGCTTCATTCCTGAGGCCGAAGTGCGCTCTCTGGGACACCCTCGGCCTGCTCAAGGATCTGAAAGCTGCAAGATTACTGCAGCATGTACCATGCTTAATTGGCTGTGAAGAGGGCCCTCCAGGCACAATGCCTGTGATCCGCCCGATAGGTATTGATCTAAAAGATGGCCCTTTGTTTGCTGCTCTTAGTGCGAAAATCCAAGGAAAGCATGTCGGTGTTCCTGTCTGTGAAGTGGCTGCAACTATGAAGTCCCCTTGGAACGCACCTGGTAACTTCTTACCGCATAATTCATGTTCTCACGTTTGTATCGGTACTGGTAATTAATTTATGTTCTGACTGTTGGTTCATTTATTTCTATCATTTGCAGAACTTTTCGACCTTTACATCTTTGAAGGTGAATCTATGAGAAAATGGCTTTTCTTTGACAAACCAAGAAGGGCGTTCGACAGTGGAAACCGGAAGCAGAGGTCACTGCCAGATTACAACGGCCGTGGCTGGCATGAATCAAGGAAGCAGGTGATGAAAGACTTTGGGGGTCTGAAGAGATCATACTACATGGATCCACAGCCATCTAGCAGCTACGAATGGCACCTCTATGAGTACGAGATCAACGATCGCGATGCTTTTGCCTTATACCGGCTCGAATTCAAGTCTTCGGACGCAAAGAAGAGCGCTAAGTCAAAATTCACTTGCAGTCCACTGATTGAAATCCAGCAGCAAATGGTCAGGCTGAGCGCAGACGGTCCCGTGGAGAACAAGCGGACCGCACATGCGCGGACAAAGGATGTCAGCACAAACATGCTCCCGGTTCAAAACAACACGGCTCAGGCTAATGTTCCGGACGCTTACCAGGCAGCGTCGCAGGTGGACCAGATGACATTTTTGAATGGCAGTGTTGTTTATGGGCCTCATCTCCCATATGGTTACTCGACCGAAGGAGGTGACTTCTATTGGAACTCAAATGACGGGGCTTGATAAAAACATCTTCGACTTGTGGCATATTTTCGCCTTCAAGTTCTAACCGTATCAGCTGTAATTGAGGTGTCTACTCTGTTGGCAATGGACTCCATAATTTCTACTGGGAATGGCCTCCGTGATTCTAGCTGTAATGGTTGGGCCAAATTTAAATTTACAGGAAACGTCTCTTTGAGGCAAGTGGGGACTCATTCGTCATGTCTGTCGCAGTCCAGCGCGTGATGAGAGACAAATTACCACGTTTGATCGGCGTCAACCTCTGTTTTGTGTGTTGTGTTGTGCATGCGCTTTCCTGTTCTGAATCTCGGGGAAATGCTGAATTTGTGTATGTCATCCTTCTGCTGCAGCTACAGGTTTGAAACCTCTAGAAAGGAAAGCAGCAAATAGCAATATTTTTTACATGTGCTGCCGAGAGATGTTTGCAACCTCTATTGGTATTTAGCAAGGTTGTGAATCGTTTTGTTGTAGCGTCAAGGGCACAGCACAAGTTTCTGAAGAAAAACACATAGCAATATTTTTACATGTGCTGCCGGGAGATGTTGGCAGCTACGGCAAAATGACCGTATAGAGAGGCGCCTTGGCTCATGTCCATCGGGTCTCCAAATTATTAGAATATAAGTAAACCGGAGGGTCATAAAAAAATAATATCAAAGTGTGATCCTATAATTTTTTGTCAAGATTTCTTTTTGCTGCAAGAAATAAAATAAATGTGTCTATTTTTTTTAGGGAAAACAAATGTGTTTCTAAATACAACATACTACTATATTGTAGATTCACATGTTTGGTGTTGAGCATACGGTAGTTGAGGGGGATTTGATTTTTTGCCACAGGTTACTTTGCTCTTTGACAATTTGCCACTAGTTACATAGTAATTGATTTTTTGCCACAACTTAGTTTGAACTTTGATCTTTTACCACTTTTTAACACAAAAATAATCTTTGCAAATGATAGACAAAATAAGTGCACAAAACAGAGGACAATTATACCCTTGCGAGTGTTTGACTGAAACATAGCCTAGCCTCCTCAGTTCTCTCACGCGCCGCCATGGGAACCAGCCCGCGCGCGTGCCACCGGCCCGACCTGGTAGGGTGCCGCGCCACCGGCGGCGGGAGCCCGCCGGCGAGCACCCACCATCGTTCCGCCTCCTCGACCAGCTGCGCCCGCGCCCGAAGCACACGCCCAACATCGACGCGCGGCCATAGCCGCCGGCCACACTGCCGGCCCACACCGCCGCCCTGTGCCACGTCCGGCCGCCTCCTTTCGTGCCCGACGAGCCCCGCCTCCGCGCCGAGGCCAGCCACGCCCGCGCCCGAAGCATGCCCAGCACCGTCGCGCGGCCATGGCCGCCGGCCACACATCTGGCCCATGTCGCGGCCCTGTGCCACGTCCAGCCGCCTCCTTCCGCTCCCGACGAGCCCCGCCTCCGCGCCGAGGCCGGCCACGCCGCCACCACCTTGAGCCGGCGCCGCCTGGACAGCGCCCGTCGCCCGCCTGGAGGAGCCTCCATGGACCGGCGCGTCGAGCTGCTCCACCCACCCGAGAAGGCCGGGATGAAGGAGGTGCACGGGGCACCGAGCTGCTGCTCCTCGCTGGCGCCTCGTGCTGTTGTTGCTCCGGCGCCGCCGTATGAGCCCGGGGATGAGAACAAGCGACCCGTGCGAGCGGAAGGGGATGAGCCTCTCCCGTTCGTGGTCAATGTGTGGGGCTGGGGTATTCTGGTAATTATATGTGGGGCCCACCTGACAGAGGGCAAAAAATCAAAGTCCTAAATAAGTTGTGGCAAATTATTAATTACTATGTAACTAGTGGCAAAATGTCAAAGAGCAAAGTAACTTGTGCCAAAAAATCAAATCCCCCGGTAGTTGATGAGCCAGGGAGGCGGCTTGGCCCAGCCATGGTGCTGGTGCTGCGGACTCCCCGCCGCGCGCCGTCTCACCAGTCCCTTCTGGCCGCACCTCCCCATGTGAGCTCCTCCTCCCTAATTCAGCTCCCCTTGCTCTCTAATTTCATTTTTGTTTCACATGTGGGTTTGGGTGGCCACGAGATTTTGCACCACCAACTGTAGCAACAGCCTTTTTTTTGCCAGTTAGGGTGCGTTTGGATGCAAAGTAATTTTACAGTTATCCCGCAAAAAAAAGGTAATTTTACAGTTTTTTAGGAATACTATAGTTTTTGAAAAAACATTGGTATTAAATACTTTGGGGTGTGTTCTGTCAAAAAAAAAATTACTTTGGGGTGTTTGGATGAGAAAAATACTGTAGTATAAAAAACTGTGGTATCTTTCATACCGTGGTTTCTTTGCAGTATCTAAAAAAGAGGTCACGACCTCTTTTTTCAAAACTGAGCCGAGGGAAAACGGAAGCGCCTTCAACTCCTCGTCATCGTTATCTGTTTTTTTTTTTGGCATGGATCATTATCTGTTAATTGAAGTACAATTTACCTCTTGATTAATGGCGGTTCAAGTTAGGTGCTGAACTTTTTTGTTTCCTTGGTCTCTCAAGCCCATCTTCTTCCGGACACTGTCGCCAGCGATTCCTTCGTCTGTTGGTCACCACTGCCGCAATGGGTAGCCTGTACTCCGTAGTTAGTTTTCCTACAGACGACCACATCGGTTGAGCCGGCGGTGCATGTTACTCTCGGGCGATGTTGCATGCTTCTATATAGTCGCTGGCTGACGATTACTCTCCGGCGAGTAGCGCACGTCTAAAACAAAGCTCGCCCTTGGAGTAGATTAATTTGTCGTTGGAGCCCGGCAAAAAAAAATTTGTCGTTGGAGAACACTCAGGAACCGATCGATTCTATGCTGCCACTGGACGTATGTATGGCATGGCTCCAAGTATAAGATATAATTCGACGTGATGTGTATGGCATGGCTGCAAGCAAGTATAATTTAGTCCGTAGGCTGCTATAGCTCCTAGCATCTAGGGGAGGCCGATAGGACTTGGCTTGCATGTCATGGATGCATGCATTGCATGGCCGTTTTTACACGCTGATCGGCCCCCTGAGTGTAGCTGAGTTATGTGCAGTTAGTCAAAATTACGGTAAAACAGCACTTGCCAAAGGGATAGGTGGTTTTGGCAAAACAGAGGAAAACAACGCTTTTGACAAACCAAGGTGTTCATTGCCCTCAAGTTGAAAAACTGAGGTTTTGAATTACCATGGTTGGAACTGTAATACTCAGCTTTATAGATTATGCAACTAGCTAATGGTTTGAACTGCAATACTCAGCTTTATTTATAGGTAGCACAACCTCACGTTAGTTGCCATTTTATTGCTACAGATATGGTCTTGTTCTGATTGTATATGTGATGATTATATCCATGTGTATGTAGCACAACCTCATGTTTACATTTGACTTGGAACCGGCTGTACTTTTGTTCTGTTTTTGTTACAAGGTATATCATCAATTTCTTGTCTGGACGTACTTTTATTAGTTTGCTTCTAACTGCATATCAATATGTACTCGGTAGGCTCTACAGGATTCGATGATGATGTGTGAAAGTGAGCAATCAGGATATAATTTTCTTCCAACAGCAAGACATGATGATTAGATTCAGGAATATGTTTGAACGTCTCAGCTTTGCAGTTTCACGTTGTAGGATTAATATTTGGTACCTGGCACGAGATTGAGAAATACCATGCTTTAATTAATTAATTAGTACATACCTTTTGCAGGGCACATAAAATATATTGATATCGCTTTTTTGTTATGTATATTTCTTTCTTTTCTACCCTAATTCAGTAGCACCATTTCTTTATGTTATTTCTCTATATGATTGTTGCTTCCACAATAGTTTTTCTCCTCTGAAATGAATTTGAATTAGGTCACTTTAGTATCAAGGTAACCGTTTCTTTGTTCTCGAGAAGAGCCAAAATCCTTGGTGATCGTTAAATATTATTGATAATTATCAATTAATAATTATGTGCTCAACTATTTGTTGATGACCAGTAAATTTGTCACAGTGTGCTTTTGGAATTTCCAAAATTGACAATGGGATCGGGAGTTGGTGGCAAAGAATTATGTGGTTTGATGGCACTAGGGGCACGAGGTGCTGATTTAATCAGACTAAGAAGATGTCTAAATAAGCTGTGAGGTTGCCTACATATAACTCTATTTCTATTAACCGATCTAAGTCATTTTACTATCTGTAAACCAATTTAATTTATTCTACTACCTGTAATACAATCCACATTGCATTATCTTTCCATCTATATCTCCTACCTACTCACTACTAACATCGCTTCTAATTGGCTTCTTGTGCCATTGGCGCAACCGGGTCATCTAGTATATGAAAACAAAAAGAAGACACACACAGTTTGGACTTCTCGTAGTTAATTCAGTTATAATTTGCTATGTACCAAATTGCATTTAAACAATGGTAGTAGGACTTTTGTTTTTGTTGCATTTATTATTTTTAAAGATTATCATACATTGAACATTAGCTTTCATTACAATTACATGACACGAACGACAATCATCAAATAGGTGTTGAAGAAGCAAAACATGTGGTCTGAGGTTGGATCAGATGGCGTGTAAAACATGACATATTTGATCACATTGACAGAAGTACATCTCAAAAGCTAATTAATGTGTTTGTTAAAACATATTATCTTCAACATGAACCATTTTTTCCCTAAATTTTTAGGGAAAACTTCAAGTGGCCTTTTTTTTATATTTTAGTAACATGTTGTTGGGGAACGTAGCAGAATTTTAAAATTTTCTACGCATCACCAAGATCAATCTATGGAGTCATCTAGCAACGAGTGAGAGGGGAGTGTATCTACATACCCTTGTAGATCGCGAGCGGAAGCGTTCAAGAGAACGGGGTTGATGGAGTCGTACTCGTCGTGATCCAAATCACCGATGACCGAGCGCCGAACGGACGGCACCTCCGCGTTCAACACACGTACGGAGCAGAGACGTCTCCTCCTTCTTGATCCAGCAAGGGGGGAGGAGAGGTTGATGGAGATCCAGCAGCACGACGGTGTGGTGGTGGAAGCAGCGGGATTTCAGCAGGGCTTCGCCAAGCGCTACTGGAGGAGGAAGAGGGGTCACGGGAGGGAGAGGGAGGCGCCAGGGGCTGAGCTGTTTCTCCCATGCACCTCCCCACTATATATAGGGGTGGAGGGGGCTGGTTTCTTGCCCTCCAAGTCCATTGGGGCGTTGGCAAAGGTGGAAGGAAAGAAATCCCATCCTTTCCCTTCCCCACCGATTGTTATCCCCCTTTTTTAGGGATCTTGATCTTATCCCTTCGGGATATGATCTTATTCCTTCTAAGGGGGAATCTTGGTGCGCCTTGACTAGGGGTGTGGGGCCTTGCCCCCACTACCCACGTTCATGTGGGTCCCCCCATGCAGGTGGGCCCCACTCCGGAACCTTCTAGAACCTTCTCGGTACAATACCAAAAAATCCCGAACATTTTCCGGTGGCCAAAATAGGACTTCCCATATATAAATCTTTACCTCCGGACCATTCCGAAACTCCTCGTGACGTCCAGGATCTCATCCGAGACTCCGAACAACCTTCGGGTTACCGCATACTAATATCTCTATAACCCTAGCGTCACCGAACCTTAAGTGTGTAGACCCTACGGGTTCGGGAGACACGCAGACATGACCGAGACGACTCTCCGGTCAATAACCAACAGCGGGATCTGGATACCCATGTTGGCTCCCACATGCTCCTCGATGATCTCATCGGATGAACCACGATGTCGAGGATTCAATCAATCCCGTACGCAATTCCCTTTGTCTATCGGTACGATACTTGCCCGAGATTCGATCGTCGGTATCTCGATACCTTGTTCAATCTCGTTACCGGCAAGTCTCTTTACTCGTTTCCGTAACACATCATCCCGTGAACAACTCCTTGATCACATTGAGCTCATTATGATGATGTCCTACCGAGTGGGCCCAGAGGTACCTCTCCGTTACATGGAGTGACAAATCCCAGTCTCGATTCGTGCCAACCCCACAGATACTTTCGGAGATACCCGTAGTGCACCTTTATAGCCACCCAGTTACGTTGTGACGTTTGGTGCACCCAAAGCACTCCTACGGTATCCGGGAGTTGCACAATCTCATGGTCTAAGGAAAAGTTACTTGACATTGGAAAAGCTTTAGCAAACGAACTACACGATCTAGTGCTAGGCTTAGGATTGGGTCTTGTCCATCACATCATTCTCCTAATGATGTGATCCCGTTATCAATGACATCCAATGTCCATGGTCAGGAAACCGTAACCATCTATTGATCAACGAGCTAGTCAACTAGAGGCTTACTAGGGACATGTTGTGGTCTATGTATTCACACATGTATTACGATTTCCGGATAACACAATTATAGCATGAATAACAGACAATTATCATGAACAAGGAAATATAATAATAACTATTTTATTATTGCCTCTAGGGCATATTTCCAACAGTCTCCCACTTGCACTAGAGTCAATAATCTAGTTACATTGTGATGAATCGAACACCCATAGAGTACTGGTGTTGATCATGTTTTGCTCGTGAAAGAGGTTTAGTCAACGGATCTGCTACATTCAAATCCGTGTGCACTTTACAAATATCTATGTCTCCATCTTGAACATGTTCACGTATGGAGTTGAAGCGACGCTTGATATGCCTGGTCCTTTTGTGAAACCTGGGCTCCTTGGCAAGGGCAATAGCTCCAGTGTTGTCACAGAAGAGAGCCATTGGACCCGACGCATTTGGAATGACTCCTAGGTCGGTGATGAACTCCTTCATCCATACTGCTTCGTGTGCTGCCTCCGAGGCTGCTATGTACTCCGCTTCGCATGTAGAACCCGCCACGACGCTTTGCTTGCAACTGCACCAGCTTCCCGCTCCACCATTCAAAATATACACGTATCCGGTTTGTGACTTGGAGTCATCCGGATCTGTGTCGAAGCTAGCGTCGACGTAACCCTTTACGACGAGCTCTTCGTCACCTCCATATACGAGAAACATATCCTTAGTCCTTTTCAGGTACTTCAGGATGTTCTTGACCGCTGTCCAGTGTTCCTTGCCGGGATTACTTTGGTACCTACCTACCAAACTTACAGCAAGGTTTACATCAGGTCTGGTACACAGCATGGCATACATAATAGACCCTATGGCTGAGGCATAGGGGATGACACTCATCTCTTCTATATCTTTTGCCTTGGTCGGGCATTGAGCCGAGCTCAATTTCACACCTTGCAATACAGGCAAGAACCCCTTCTTGGACTGATCCATATTGAACTTCTTCAATATCTTATCAAGGTATGTGCTTTGCGAAAGACCTATGAGGCGTCTCGATCTATCTCTATAGATCTTGATGCCTAATATATAAGCAGCTTCTCCAAGGTCCTTCATTGAAAAACACTTATTCAAGTAGGCCTTTATACTTTCCAAGAATTCTATATCATTTCCCATCAGCAGTATGTCATCCACATATAATCTGAGAAATGCTACAGAGCTCCCACTCACTTTCTTGTAAACACAGGCTTCTCCATAAGTCTGTGTGAACCCAAACGCTTTGATCATCTCGTCAAAGCGAATGTTCCAACTCCGAGATGCTTGCACCAGCCCATAGATTGAGCGCTGGAGCTTGCATACCTTGTCAGCATTCTCAGGGTCGACAAAACCTTCCGGTTGTATCATATACAACTCTTCCTTAAGAAAACCATTAAGGAATGCCGTTTTGACGTCCATTCGCCATATCTCATAATCATAGTATGCGGCAATTGCTAACATGATTCTGACGGATTTCAGCTTCGCTACGGGTGAGAAAGTCTCATCGTAGTCAACCCCTTGAACTTGTCGATAACCCTTAGCGACAAGCCGAGCCTTATAGATGGTCACATTACCATCCGCGTCAGTCTTCTTCTTAAAGATCCATTTATTTTCTATGGCTTGCCGATCATCGGGCAAGTCAGTCAAAGTCCATACTTCGTTTTCATACATGGATCCTATCTCGGATTTCATGGCTTCAAGCCATTTGTCGGAATCCGGGCCCGCCATCGCTTCTTCATAGTTCGAAGGTTCACTGTTGTCTAACAACATGATTTCCAGGACAGGATTGCCATACCACTCTGGTGCGGAACGTGTCCTCGTGGACCTTCGAAGTTCAGTGGTAGCTTGATCATGATCATTATCAATAACTTCTTCTCTAGCCGGTGTAGGCTCCACAGAAACATTTTCCTGTGCTGCGCTACTCTCCGGTTCGAGGGTCATCTCATCAAGCTCCACTTTCCTCCCACTTACTTCTTTCGAGAGAAACTCTTTCTCTAGAAAGGATCCATTCCTGGCAACAAAGATCTTGCCCTCGGATCCTAGGTAGAAGGTATACCCAATAGTGTCCTTAGGGTATCCTATGAATACGCATTTTTCCGACTTGGGTTCGAGCTTCTCTGGTTGAAGTTTCTTCACATAAGCATCGCATCCCCAAACTTTCAGAAACGACAGCTTAGGTTTCTTCCCAAACCATAATTCATACGGTGTCGTCTCAACGGATTTTGACGGTGCCCTATTTAAAGTGAATGCGGCAGTCTCTAAAGCATAACCCCAAAAGGATAGCGGTAAATCGGTAAGAGACATCATAGATCGCACCATATCCAATAGAGTGCGATTACGACGTTCGGACACACCATTACGCTGAGGTGTTCCAGGCGGCGTGAGTTGTGAAACAATTCCACATTTCCTTAAGTGCGTGCCAAATTCATGACTCAAATATTCTCCTCCACGATCTGATCGTAAGAACTTTATTTTCTTGTCACGTTGATTCTCAACCTCACTCTGAAATTCCTTGAACTTTTCAAAGGTCTCAGACTTGTGCTTCATCAAGTAGACATACCCATATCTACTCAAATCATCGGTGAGGGTGAGAACATAACGATAACCACCGCGAGCCTCAACACTCATTGGACCACACACATCAGTATGTATGATCTCCAATAAGTTGGTTGCTCGCTCCATTGTTCCAGAGAACGGAGTCTTGGTCATCTTGCCCAAGAGGCATGGTTCGCATCTGTCAAATGATTCATAATCAAGAGACTCCAAAAGTCCATCTGCTATGACCAAGGCGGCAGTGCCACAAGTATGTGGGACTATCGTTATCAACCTTGCATTTCTTGGCATTCACATTATAAACATGTGTAACATCACGTTCGAGATTCAATAAAAATAAACCATTCACCAGCGGGGCATGACCATAAAACATATCTCTCATATAAATAGAACAACTATTATTCTCAGATTTAAATGAGTAGCCATCTCGCATTAAGCGAGATCCAGATACAATGTTCATGCTCAAAGCTGGTACTAAATAACAATTATTGAGGTTTAAAACTAATCCCGTAGGTAGATGCAGAGGTAGCGTGCCGACGGCGATCACATCGACCTTGGAACCATTCCCGACGCGCATCGTCACCTCGTCCTTTGCCAGTCTACGCTGATTCCGCAGTTCCTGCTTTGAGTTACAAATATGAGCAACCGCACCGGTATCAAATACCCAGGAACTACTACGAGTGCTGGTAAGGTACACATCAATTACATGTATATCATATATACCTTTGGTATTGCCGGCCTTCTTGTCCGCCAAGTACTTGGGGCAGTTTCGCTTCCAGTGACCGTTTCCCTTGCAATAAAAGCACTCAGTCTCAGGCTTGGGTCCATTCTTCGACTTCTTCCCGGCAGCTGGCTTACCGTGCGCGGCAACTCCCTTGCCGTCCTTCTTGAAGTTCTTCTTACCCTTGCCCTTCTTGAACTTAGTGGTTTTATTCACCATCAACACTTGATGTTCCTTTCTGATCTCTGCCTCCGCTGACTTCAGCATCGCATATACCTCAGGAATGGTCTTTTCCATCCCCTGCATGTTGAAGTTCATCACGAAGCTCTTGTAGCTAGGTGGAAGCGACTGAAGGATTCTGTCAACGACCGCGTCATCCGGGAGATTAACTCCCAGCTGAGACAAGCGGCTGTGCAACCCAGACATTTTGAGTATGTGCTCGCTGACAGAACTATTTTCCTCCATCTTACAGCTGTAGAACTTATCGGAGACTTCATATCTCTCGATCCGGGCATGAGCTTGGAAAACCATTTTCAGCTCTTCGAACATCTCATATGCTCCGTGATGCTCAAAATGCTTTTGGAGCCCCGGTTCTAAGCTGAAGAGCATGCCGCACTGAACGAAGGAGTGATCATCGGTGCGTGTCTGCCAAACGTTCAAATCGTCTGGCAGTGCTGGGAGAGCAGGTGGGTCACCTAACGGTGCTTCAAGGACATATGATTTCTTGGCAGCTATGAGGATAATCCTCAGGTTACGGACCCAGTCCGCATAGTTGCTACCATCGTCTTTCAGCTTGTTTTTCTCTAGGAACGCGTTGAAGTTGAGGGTAACATTAGCGTTGGCCATTTGATCTACAAGATAGATATGTAACATTTAGACTAAGTTCATGACAGTTAAGTTCATCTAATCAAATTATGTAATGAACTCCCACTCAGATAGACATCCCTCTCGTCATCTAAGTGATTACATGATCCGAATCGACTAGGCCGTGTCCGATCATCACGTGAGACGGACTAGTCATCAACGGTGAACATCCCCATGTTGATCGTATCTTCTATACGACTCATGCTCGACCTTTCGGTCTCTTGTGTTCCGAGGCCATGTCTGTACATGCTAGGCTCGTCAAGTCAACCTAAGTGTATTGCTGTGTAAATCTGGCTTACACCCGTTGTATTCGAACGTTAGAATCTATCACACCCGATCAACACGTAGTGCTTCGAAACAATGAACCTTCGCAACGGTGCACAGTTAGGGGGAACACTTTCTTGAAATTTTAGTAAGGGACCATCTTATATATGCTACCGTCGTTCTAAGCAAATAAGATGCAAAAACATGATAAACATCTCATGCAATCAAAATAGTGACATGATATGGCCATTATCACTTTGCTCCTTTTGATCTCCATCTTCGGGGCTCCATGATCATCATCGTCACCGGCATGACACCATGATCTCCATCATCATGATCTCCATCATCGTGTCTTCATGAAGTTGTCTCGCCAACTATTACTTCTACTACTACGGCTAACGGTTAGCAATAAAGTAAAGTAATTACATGGCGAATTTCAATGACACGCAGGTCATATAATAAATTAAGACAACTCCTATGGCTCCTGCCGGTTGTCATACTCATCGACATGCAAGTCGTGATTCCTATTACAAGAACATGATCATCTCATACATCACATATATCATTCATCACATCCTTTGGCCATATCACATCACAGAGCACTTGCTGCAAAAACAAGTTAGACGTCCTCTAATTGTTGTTGCAAGTTTTTACGTGGCTGCTATAGGTTTCTAGCAAGAACGTTTCTTACCTACGCCAAAACCACAATGTGATATGCCAATTTCTATTTACCCTTCATAAGGACCCTATTCATCGAATCCGATCCGACTAAAGTGGGAGAGACAGACACCCGCTAGCCACCTTATGCAACTAGTGCATGTCAGTCGGTGGAACCTGTCTCACGTAAGCGTACGTGTAAGGTCGGTCCGGGCCGCTTCATCCCACAGTGCCGCCGAATCAAGATAAGACTAGTAACGGCAAGAAGATTGACAAATCGACGCCCACAACTACTTTGTGTTCTACTCGTGCAAGATACTACGCATAGACCTAGCTCATTATGCCACTGTTGGGGAACGTAGCAGAATTTTAAAATTTTCTACGCATCACCAAGATCAATCTATGGAGTCATCTAGCAACGAGTGAGAGGGGAGTGTATCTACATACCCTTGTAGATCGCGAGCGGAAGCGTTCAAGAGAACGGGGTTGATGGAGTCGTACTCGTCGTGATCCAAATCACCGATGACCGAGCGCCGAACGGACGGCACCTCCGCGTTCAACACACGTACGGAGCAGAGACGTCTCCTCCTTCTTGATCCAGCAAGGGGGGAGGAGAGGTTGATGGAGATCCAGCAGCACGACGGTGTGGTGGTGGAAGCAGCGGGATTTCAGCAGGGCTTCGCCAAGCGCTACTGGAGGAGGAAGAGGTGTCACGGGAGGGAGAGGGAGGCGCCAGGGGCTGAGCTGTTTCTCCCATGCACCTCCCCACTATATATAGGTGTGGAGGGGGCTGGTTTCTTGCCCTCCAAGTCCATTGGGGCGTTGGCAAAGGTGGAAGGAAAGAAATCCCATCCTTTCCCTTCCCCACCGATTGTTATCCCCCTTTTTTAGGGATCTTGATCTTATCCCTTCGGGATATGATCTTATTCCTTCTAAGGGGGAATCTTGGTGCGCCTTGACTAGGGGTGTGGGGCCTTGCCCCCACTACCCACGTTCATGTGGGTCCCCCCATGCAGGTGGGCCCCACTCCGGAACCTTCTAGAACCTTCTCGGTACAATACCGAAAAATCCCGAACATTTTCCGGTGGCCAAAATAGGACTTCCCATATATAAATCTTTACCTCCGGACCATTCCGGAACTCCTCGTGACATCCAGGATCTCATCCGAGACTCCGAACAACCTTCGGGTTACCGCATACTAATATCTCTATAACCCTAGTGTCACCGAACCTTAAGTGTGTAGACCCTACGGGTTCGGGAGACACGCAGACATGACCGAGACGACTCTCCGGTCAATAACCAACAGCGGGATCTGGATACCCATGTTGGCTCCCACATGCTCCTCGATGATCTCATCGGATGAACCACGATGTCGAGGATTCAATCAATCCCGTACGCAATTCCCTTTGTCTATCGGTACGATACTTGCCCGAGATTCGATCGTCGGTATCTCGATACCTTGTTCAATCTCGTTACCGGCAAGTCTCTTTACTCGTTTCCGTAACACATCATCCCGTGAACAACTCCTTGATCACATTGAGCTCATTATGATGATGTCCTACCGAGTGGGCCCAGAGGTACCTCTCCGTTACATGGAGTGACAAATCCCAGTCTCGATTCGTGCCAACCCCACAGATACTTTCGGAGATACCCGTAGTGCACCTTTATAGCCACCCAGTTACGTTGTGACGTTTGGTGCACCCAAAGCACTCCTACGGTATCCGGGAGTTGCACAATCTCATGGTCTAAGGAAAAGTTACTTGACATTGGAAAAGCTTTAGCAAACGAACTACACGATCTAGTGCTAGGCTTAGGATTGGGTCTTGTCCATCACATCATTCTCCTAATGATGTGATCCCGTTATCAATGACATCCAATGTCCATGGTCAGGAAACCGTAACCATCTATTGATCAACGAGCTAGTCAACTAGAGGCTTACTAGGGACATGTTGTGGTCTATGTATTCACACATGTATTACGATTTCCGGATAACACAATTATAGCATGAATAACAGACAATTATCATGAACAAGGAAATATAATAATAACCATTTTATTATTGCCTCTAGGGCATATTTCCAACACATGTAACTTAGAAAGACCTACTCATGTTAGTTTTATGCCCTTGTGAAAATCTTACCACCATGTCTTGATGATGAGCTACCATCAAGATGTCCCGGTTGCCAACTATTATCCTAGCATCTTGGTTGCAACAACGTAAATCATCTAATTTTTTGTGAACTGGCACTGAGAATATTTATCAGTAGATAGCCAAGAAACTTCCCGATGAAATGTATGATAAACTTATGTTGCCTAATAATAATCATCTCCATTGCCGGGGACATAACTTAAACATGCAAGGTAATATGTCTATATCCAAAGAAAATGAAATTTCCAAGTGATTATATTAGCTCTGTTTATCATACAAAACATAATAGATTTCAAGTTTTTCTCATATAGTGGTAAAGTATTTCAAGTACACGGAAAGATGACAATAGCCAAGAGAACTTTTGTAACTTTCAATTGTGAGAAAAAAATTGTTAGATAAATTTGGTTTGGTAAAATGTCATTAAGTTTGGGTAAATGCACTCATAGACTTGTATCCATAGATGAATGTAAATATTCCAAAATTTGATAAAGACATGTTTTGTAAGATAAAAATCATTTAGGCATTACGAAACAAAAAAGTTCTACATTTTCAAAGTGCGCAACTAGTGTATACTAGCTAATTACCCGTGCGTCGCAAGGGAGCCATACATATTCTAATGTTCAACACCAATCATGTCCGACATACTATTGTCTTACACCCACCATATTCTAGATTTTGTTAAGGTTTGAGTTGAGTCACTGGTACAGCGAGGTGCTATACAAATGGTTTTTAACCCCTTTCCGCGATGGCATTTGGAACCGTCACCAAGTGAGTGACTGTGATAGGGGGGTCCTTCCCACACGACCCAGAAACCGTCGGGGATAAGGAGCCTTGATGCATACAGTTGTCCCTATATAACCGTTTCTGATACCTCGAATATACCAAACGTTTCATCCTTGCTACTCGTTTGTGCTCGCATTGCCATCGCAGTCGGAGTTTTATGGTTTTACCTAAAACCAGGCACATTCCAGGCACGGGAATTTTCCAGGCACGTACCAAACTGGCTCTACGTTTACAATGTCTGGCACATCACAAATAGTTCATAATTGTAAACCGTGTACGATAGGTAGACAATCACACACATTTAGTTTTCCCGCACCGTTTGTGATAGTGTGTGACATCACACACGCTTTGTAAACGGCAACTGTGTGCATTGTTACACACGTTTTCTCTCCGTGAACTGTGTCGGATTATGATGTATATCGCACACGCTGTGCTTTATAGACCGTGTGCGCCATAATGACATGCACACCCTAATTTCACCCTAATTTAATTGCTGCTATTTAAAATTATAGCTAATTTGAACTTGAAAGTAGGCTATAGCTTTATTCATATCCATCAGGTTCAAACAACCAATGCATTATTCGATTCACAGGTACACATGTTCAAGAATTACATAAGCACCAAATAAAGAATGATGAACCAGGGTTCTATACTTGTACTATTACAGATGGTAAAGAAAGAGGCGACAGACATTCTGGTTGCTAAACAAGGTGAAGAGGAATGGCCCTATTGTGCTCTCCTGGATGCAGAAGGCACGCACGACTCTAGTCCAACCCCTTGTGATGGCTGGCCGCCAATCATGTAGTTTGAGAGGTAATCTTGAGTAAACTGCTTCAGGATCCACTGCAAAGGAAAAAAGATTCAGACATTGTCATCTAACACAACTCATTACGGGCAGTAAAAACAAGGCTACAGAGTTCTTACTTACCATCCTGCAGTTCACTGTTGTCTTGCATAAAGTGTAAACAAATAGTTCGATTGACATCTTTTGACCCATTTTAATAACAATCTTTATCAGTTTCCTCACTTGATGCTGGTTCATGAATATCTCATTGCCCCATACACAGAAAGGGTCGAAGTGTGGATCTTTGGCAATGACATATGTACCTAAAAGCACCACGTTAATATTAGAAGCTAAACAACAATTGCAAAATGATGTAGTACAACACTCCCTCCATCCCATTGTATAAGATTTTATTACATGTATATCTAGACATCATCAGAACATTAAGGTAACACTCTTTCTTGTTGCTATATAGCCTGTGATTGCATATTTCGTCATTCACTACAATGCATGTTGCTATGTAGCCTTAGATATATTAAATATGGCCCTAGTTAACCTACTGATAAATGGGTTACAGATATATTCAGTGAAATGTCTGATTCGACGATTAATCCCTTATCAGCCCCCAGGCTATATGGTACTAGCTACCGATATCCTGAACAGTGAGTACATATAAGCAATGCGATGAAACTAACCTCGATGAAAAACAACACTGTTCTCAATATTGTCCTGTATGAGTACATATGAAGGCATGTTAAGCACAACAGGCTAAACATCAACCAAATATATCCATGGTAGACAACATAATCTACAAATGATAGCTTCAGTGTGCAGGTTTAAGCACGCTAGTTAAGCAAAACAAGAAGTGGAAAGGTGTGTTAACTGCATCAGGCATAACATTTAAAAACAAGCAAATAATCATTCAAACTGGTATTGTGCAGGTCTAAAGTACACTAGTTATTGTTAAAAAACGAAAAGGCATGTTAACTACAACATCCTTAACAGCAACCAAATATCGTAATTCATAGTGGTATTGTTGAAACTGTTATTGATGAAATTGAACTGCACGGCAAAATAGTTACACATATAGAGCATCACATTGTGAAGACTGAAATAAACAAGGCATAAGGCCATCTCTAGCCGATCCTTTAAAAGTTAACGGACTAAAACCCTTAGTGGATATATATATACTCCAGCAATTTTTGGCCGTTTCTAGTCGATCCCCTAAACTTAACGTTGTAAACTTCAATTTGATCAAGTTCAAAGCAGGTTCAACCGAAAGTAGCATGCATTCAAACATAAACATAGATAGTTTTGCATAACCGAACATAAAACATAAATTTAAACTAAGCTAAACTACTTTCGGTCGAAGTGGAGGTCGAGCCAATCCTTCCTCGTCAGGTACGGTGTGCCGCGAGCCGGGTCCGGGCCGGAGCCGTCGTCGGGGTCATTGAGGAAGACACTCCTCCACTCGTCGACGTCGATCTCCTCGTCCTCGCCTCCCACCTCGACGCCCTCCGCGCCGCCGTCCTCGCCGCCTTCGACCTCGTCATCGGCGGAGAGCATGATTGTTGGGGAACGTAGTAATAATTCAAAATTTTCCTACGTGTCACCAAGATCAATCTAGGAGATGCTAGCAACAAGTGAAAGGGAGTGCATCTTCATACCCTTGAGGATCGCTAAGCGGAAGCGTTACAAGAACATGGTTGATGGAGTCGTACTCGCGGCGATTCAAATCGCGGAAGATCCGATCCAAGCGCCGAATGGACGGCGCCTCCGCGTTCAACACACGTATAGCCCGGGGACGTCTCCTCCTTCTTGATCCAGCAAGGGGAGAGGAGAAGTTGAGGGAGAACTCCGGTAGCACGACGGCGTGGTGGTGGAGCTTGCGGTTCTCCGGCAGGGCTTCGCCAAGCACTACAGAGGAGGAGGAGGTGTTGGAGGGGAAAGGGCTGCGCTAGGGGAAGGGTGCAGCTCCCATGCACCTCCCCACTATATATAGGGGTGGAGGGGGCTGGTTTCTTGCCCTCCAAGTCCATTGGGGCGTTGGCAAAGGTGGGAGGAAAGAAATCCCATCCTTTCCCTTCCCCACCGATTGTTATCCCCCCTTTTTAGGGATCTTGATCTTATCCCTTCGGGATATGATCTTATTCCTTCTAAGGGGGGATCTTGGTGTACCTTGACCAGGGGTGTGGGGCCTTGCCCCCACTACCCACGTTCATGTGGGTCCCCCCATGCAGGTGGGCCCCACTCCGGAACCTTCTAGAACCTTCCCGGTATAATACCGAAAAATCTCAAACATTTTCCGGTGGCCAAAATAGGACTTCCCATATATAAATCTTTACCTCCAGACCATTCCGGAACTCCTCATGATGTCCGGGATCTCATCCGAGACTCTGGACAACTTTCTGTAACCACATACAATTCCCATTACAACTCTAGCGTCACGGAACCTTAAGTGTGTAGACCCTACGGGTTCGGGAACCATGCAGACATGACCGAGACACCTCTCCGGCCAATAACCAATTGCGGGATCTGGATACCCATATTGGCTCCCACATGTTCCACGATGATCTCATCGGATGAACCACGATGTCGGGGATTCAATCAATCCCGTATACAATTCCCTTTGTCCATCGGTATGTTACTTGCCCGAGATTCGATCGTCGGTATCCCTATACCTTGTTCAATCTCGTTACCGGCAAGTCTCTTTACTTGTTCCGTAACGCATGATCCCGTGGCTAACTCCTTAGTCACATTGAGCTCATTATGATGATGCATTACCGAGTGGGCCCAGAGATACCTCTCCGTCATACGGAGTGACAAATCCCAGTCTCGATTCGTGCGAACCGAACAGACACTTTCGGAGATACCTGTAGTGCACCTTTATGGTCACCCAGTTACGTTGTGACGTTTGATACACCCAAAGCATTCCTACGGTATCCGGGAGTTGCACAATCTCATGGTCTAAGGAAATGATACTTGACATTAGAAAAGCTCTAGCAAACGAACTACACGATCTTGTGCTATGCTTAGGATTGGGTCTTGTCCATCACATCATTCTCCTAATGATGTGATCCCGTTATTAACGACATCCAATGTCCATGGTCAGGAAACCACAACCATCTATTGATCAATGAGCTAGTCAACTAGAGGCTCACTAGGGACATGCTGTGGTCTATGTATTCACACATGTATTACGGTTTTCGGTTAATACAATTATAGCATGAACAATAGACAATTATCATGAACAAGGAAATATAATAATAACCATTTTATTATTGCCTCTAGGGCATATTTCCAACAATGATAACCTCGCCGCCCTCCGCGCTGGCAAAGATCACCCGCTCCGCCTCCACGAGCTCCGGTTGCTGTCGGCAGAGCTCTTGCATGTAGGCCTCGTCAGCGGCCTCGGCCTCGAGGCGCTCCCATGCCTCGCGGTCCTCCTGCACCATAGCCGATCTCACCACCCATGGCTCCGGTGGAACAAGGTCGATCGGACATGTGCCGAAGGGGAAATTGAGCCTAGCCGCCGCGCCGTGGTAGCGGACCTGCCAGCGGTCGTACTCCATGGCCGCGAGCTCGGCCGTGTGGAAGCTACCGAGCCACCGGCGGGTGTGGGTCTCCCGATCCGTAATCTCGGCGACCCACGTCCCCCACCGCCGCTGCCGGACCCCGAGGTAGGACCTCGTCGGCGGCCAGGCCCGAGGGAGGACGGGGAAATCCTCGAAATGGCGTAGGGGCGCGGCGGCGGGCGGATCCGGCGACCGGCGACGGCGGATCGATAAAGAGCCCGCGGAGGACGATGGGAACACCTCGGCGGCCACCTCGCCGGCGTCGAGCGAAGAGGCCGTGATAAACCTCTTTTTGGCCATTGGCTCCTCGAGCTCCCCGGCACACAGGCAGAGGTTGAGGATGGAGGTGGTGGCGGCGGTGGCGGCGACCTACCAATGGTTTCGAGCGAGGGAGGGGTGGTGTGTTGTGTGTGAGGAGTGGGACAAGGTGATGTTTGAGGAAATACCGTGGCAACTGAAAATTTTACTAGGCGGGAGTAACAAGGCGGGGCTACTGAAAATTTGGATCAAGGGCAGGCAGATATTTTTGAGATTGCGAGGGATGCAGAGGCGGGAGTAAAATGCCGGGGCAACTGAAAATTTGAATCAAGGGCGAGCAGATATTTTTGAGATTGCGAGGGATGCAGAGGCGGAAGTAACAAGGCGGGGCTACTGAAAATTTGAATCAAGGGCGAGCAGATATTTTTGAGATTGCGAGGGATGCAGAGGCGGGAGTAAAATACCGGGGCTACTGAAAATTTGAATCAAGGGATTGAAGCAGAGCGGGAGTAACAGACATCGCACACGGTCCGCACATACTAATTGTGTGCTATCAAACATTAAAACCTTCCAGGCGGTAGATATTTTCGAGATTACGAGGCAGTAGATATTTTCGAGACCGGGAGGCATGCCTCGTGGAGCCCAAACTACTGTGCTGATGTGAGTGGCTGCAGGGCACGGGCGTGACACACAGGTAGTCTGACCGAACCGTGTCTGTTGCGTACCCAATCACAGACGGTTTCTACATCCAACTCGTGTGCTGTTTATAAATTTGGCAAAAAGAATAACGCGGGAGAGGGTCAGAACACGAACACACTTGCATGTGGACCAAATATATGTATGAAAAGGGTGGTTTGATGTTTGAATACCCAATGCACAACTTTGATGTGGCACCTGTCGCACAAAAGAACAGTATTGCTAGTCAGCCACCCCCTACGAACCCCACTTCGTGTCGGCGGTAAGGGAATCCTAGCTATGAATGCATGCCCCCAAATAGCTAGGTCTGAAATCTCACCCTACCGTAACACAAAACCTATAGGAGTCCATCATATATATATGGTCAAACTTCCCCTTTCGCTTCCCGACAAAGGTGGACCGTGTGCTGACCCACAAATGTGTGCTTCTGGCGCGAGATGGGTGAGACCACATATGAACCACATGCAGGTGGCCCTACTATATGTATGAAAAGGGTGTAGTGTGATATTTAACTACCATTCACAACTTTGATGTGGCACGTGTGCCTCGCAAATTAACCGGACTTCCCCGACCCCACGAAGGTTGCAGGTAGCGCGAAGTAGCCCCCCCCCCCCATACACACACACGTCGGGGGGACAGCATCTCACCAAGACGTACTGTAACATGGACCAAGCAGAATCCAACTTGGTCGTACAACCTCTCCCGCTCGTTGTTGGTCAAACTGATGGACGTCCACACGGCCCCGCAAAATGGGCTAGCTTGTCGCCGATAACCTCGCGAGGGAGTACTATGTATGAAGACAAACCCACTCTATGCATGTGGCCCAAGTATGTATATGGAAGTGGTGTGTGTGGTGTTTGAATACCCAATGCGCAAATTTGATGTGGCACCATGCTTTGGAACCGTAAAATCCCCACACTGAGCGAGGGTTCACGACGCGTAGCATGCGCTCAAACTTAATTAGGCTTGGAATGGTCGACCTACTATACGGTAACTCGAAGCAAAGAAGAAGAATCCACCCTGGTAACCTTTCTCGTCGTTGGTCGAAATGATGGACGTCCACGCGGGCCCACAAATATATATAGGCTTGCCGCCCATAACCAAGCGAGTGAGAGTGTGTCCAAAGACAACCATTGCATGCGTGTGTCCCGAACATATTTATGGAGGTGTGTGATGCATGCATATGTGTTGAATACCTGACCCAATGCACAACATTCATGTGGTGCATGCGTTGAAAATCGCAGAGGTCCCCACACAGAGCAAGATGTCGTTCATGACGTGTCGTGTGCTCGCCCCCCCCTTCGATCCAGCGGGATGGATTCATGTGTACACATGCACTATTATATATATGTAATCTCACATCATGATCTATATCATGAGACAAACAGAAAATTAATCCCCTCCTAAGTCAAATTAGTTAACCTCTCTCACGCTGTCGGTGAAAGTGATGGACCAACACTAGTGCAGAATCGGGCTGTAGTCTCGGTTCATAAGGACCTTTAGTGCCGGTTCTGCAACCGGCACTAAAGGGTGGGGACTAAAGCCCCCCCCCCCCCCTTTAGTGACGGTTCGTCATGAACCAGGACCAAAGGCCCACCACGTGGCACGAGCCCGCGCCGGGGGGCTGGGGGCCTTTAGTCCCGGTTGGTTACACCAACCGGGACTAAAAGGTTTAGTGGTTTATGATTTATTTTTCCTTTTAATTTTGTGTTTTCCATTTAATTCTTTTTCATTTCAAACATATTTTACGCTACTAAATATTGTACATGTTATGCATATATATAAATAGAATTTCTCGTAGAACCGATCATATATATATATCATCGAATTTCTCGCACGACCATTCACATACACATATATATACAATTTGGTATATACAATTTCTCCTACAATTTGCAGATCATTACATGGAGGCATTACAACTTGTAATGGTATTCTCCTTTGGGATCTATGACCTGGTCGAGCAAAAATCCCGCTATTTCCTCTTGAATTGCTCGTACGCGATCCTCTGGTAGGAGCTTATCCCGCATCTCCGATATCTTTAAAGAAGGAGATCAATATGAATGTATCAGTTATGTGTATATATATATTAGATAATGATGTTAAAATTGTGAATAGTGTTCTGGCAAACGTACCCAAAGTGATCTAGCATCTTTGCTCCTTTCGGATGCCATCATGCGAATGTTCTCGCAAACGTAGTATGCACATAAATTATTCCCTGGTGCCTGCTTCAGGGCCTTTACGAGAATAGTATTCAATCAGATAATAATTAATCAAGCATGATAATGGTATTGAAACTAGAATTAAAGAGATGGTAGCTAGCTAGTACTACTTAATTAATTACCTTGGGTCGACACCATTTCAGCTTTTGTTTTCATGGGCCTTCAACCTGTTTGATGAACTTTTCCCAAGCCCTGCCCGCCGGCAAAGAAAATGAATAAATGAGTTATTAATTAGTTGATATCAGGAAATGAACTAAAGAGGCCGACATATAGTTCGATAATGATTGAAATTACCTGTCGACCATCCCCCTCATGATTGCGTAGTCATTAATGTCTTTAAGTAGTGAGTCCAGTACTTGAACTTTTCCCTCGTCAACTTCAATGATTAGCAGGATCCAGTGAAAACTGCATGCGCACACGTTTGTATAATTAAGCGGGCATGTGCATAACTCATCAACTACACTTTAACATCTAGTAAGCAAAAACAGAATTTGTCGTACAAGATAGTGTCACTCACCCGAAGTTGTAAGGAAGTAGTATTTCTGGTTGGGTATTTAGTCGCTTCAAGAACTCTAGCAAGCTTCTCCGTTTGTGTGGTCGATCATATTCACGTGACCATGTCACTTGATTAATGGTATTTGGGTCAATGAACCCAATGCCATAGCGTCCAGCTCTTTTCATTCCATACATCTTCATTCTGCATAATACCACAGAAAAGAATATAGTGAGGATAATTACAGGTATGAATGAGCACTACAGCTAGCTAGAGACTTAAATTACAGAAAGAAATCACTTACAGACAATAGCAACTGACGATAGATTTGTCGAGTGCGTCTTGATTGAATAACTGAAACAGTTCTTGAAACTCAACCCACAGATCTTTTGCATGGTAGTAATGATCTTCCTTGACTTTCACCATGAGGGACTCTCGATCGGTAGTCTTTACTTCTCTCAGGTACCATTGATGCAATTCATACATTCCCGTTGATAGAAGCGGGATCTGCTCAGGCTTGACCATAGGTTGGCCGTGGACATATTTCCATTGTAGTTCCTCCTCTGTAAACATTTGGAAGTCCTCGATGCCTAGGAGTTGTTCTACAGTGACACCGGCCTCTTGAGCCTGCCTTCTATGATCATCGGTTATTAGCAGCTGATCGGCGGTACTCCCATGTGTTTGTACAATGAGCGGGGGGATCGATTGCACTGCCTATTCTCCCAACTGGGGAACAATTTTCCTGCTTTTTTTGGCAGCTGCTTGGCTCGAGCTCGACTCCTTCTTTTTTTGTGCATGATATGACTTCTTGATAGAGCACTCATAGTCTGAGTCCCTATGCTTGACAGTTGGTTGAGCCATATCAATAAAGTGCTGCATGACATGCTCAGGTACTTTCTCCTCTGGCGGGGGGGGGGGGGCGGTTTCGGTCCAAAATGGGCCCTCACTTGGGCAGCCACTTCGGCTTCGTTTTCCTCTTCAGTCAAGTGGTAAGGCAACCTCGGAAGAGCCTTGAGGCTTGGACCATATCTGAATTTCTTGCCTCCTATTGTACCGCTAGCCGCCGTAGCTGCGGCGCCTCTCTTCCATTGTTGCTGAGGCGGCGGAGACGGCTTACGCGGTGCCTGACTTGGAGGAGGAGTCGACTGACGCGGTGCCGGACTTGGAGGAGGAGGAGTCGGCTAACGCGATGCCGGACTTGGAGGAGGAGGAGTGGGCGTATGCGGTGGCGGACTTGGAGGAGCAGGAGTCTGCTGACACGGTGGTGGACTTGGAGGAGCGGGAGTCTGCTGACGCGGTGGTGGACTTGGAGCAGGAGCCGGCTGACGCGGTGTCGGTGGCCTTGGAAAGACGATAAGGTCCTTTCTCCATAGAATGATATGATGTATGGCCTCTCCCAGTGTGCGCTCCTCGTCACCTCCAGGAATGTCAAGCTCTAGCCCGGAATATCCTTTCATCACTTCATCAACCCCGACACGAGCATAGCCAGCTGGAATCGGATTGCAATGGAAGGTTGCTTCAGGGGGATTTGTTTGAGCATAGCCGTCCGCCACCTTCATGGATATGTTCTTCACTTTCATGTGTAGCTCACAAGTTGTCGTAGCTATGATATCATCCACAGGGTATCTATCCAGCAGTGCATCATCGCCCAGGGCAGAACCCACGCTGCTTCTCGGCATGGATGGGACGGTGCTATCCAATGCTGGATCTGCTAGCTGCTGCCGCTGCTGAGACCCCCCTTTCCTGGATAAGTGAGTCGATCTGCTGCTGCTGCCGCTTGAAAGTGAGTTCCAACTCCGCGTGCTTTGATTCTAAGATGCGAAGGCGGTCAGCTTCCTGCTTCCTCTGCTCCTCCTCCAGCTTCCTCTTCTGCTCCTCCTGCTGCTTCTTTCTCACACGGCTTCTATAGTCGGTGTTCCAGTCCGCAAACCCCTCAAACCACGGAACAACGCCTTTGCCTCGTGTTCTTCCCGGGTGTTCAGGATTCTTCAGGGCGCGCGTAAGCTCGTCATTCTCTCTGTTGGGCGTGAACACCCCCGTTCGAGCCTCTTCTATTGCAACAAGTAAACTTTCATCGGCTCCTTTAAGACATGCCCGCTCCAAAACCTCGCCTGTCTTTGGGTCCAACTTCCCCCCATGCGCATAGAACCAAGTCCTACACCTGGGGGGCCAGCTCAATGTAACTGGAGTGACCCCTGCATCCATCATCTCTTGCTCAGCGTGATCCCACTTAGGCCGGGCCACCTCGTAGCCACCTGGCCCCAGCTTATGGTGCCACTGCTTTTTCGCAGCATTAATCTTGTTTTTTCTCGACCGTTCCTGAGCTACTTCCGATTCCTTAAAGTTCACGAAAGCGTCCCAGTGATCTCTTGCCTTCTCCAGTGTTCCCTTGAATTCTGGTGTCTGCTTTCCTGCATTGACGTACGCGGCCCATATATTTTTCTTGTGGTTGTTGAATGCTATCTCCATCTTCTTAAGAGCACTGTTCTTGACTTTCTCCACATCTGCATCTGTCAAATGATCTGGTAGGGTGAAATGTGACATGAGCGATTCCCAAAGCAGATCTTTTTCTCTTTGGTCGAAAAAAGTAACATTTGGATTTCCCTTTGCTGGCTTTTTCCATTCTTGAACGGAGATCGGGATTTGGTCCCTGACAATAACTCTGCATTGACGAATGAACTTCTTCGCATTCTTCTTAGGTTCATCAGGTTCGCCATTAGATTTGATGGCATTGATGTTGTACTTTACGCCAGCCTGCAACTTTTTGGCCGGGCCTCGAACTGCCCTACTGCTTGTAGAAGATTTGCTTGATCCGGAGGGCTAAAAGAAGAAAGATCGATTCGTTAATATATATACAAATCAATTAAAACATGTGATGATCACCAGATGCCTTATATAAATATACCTCGCCGGTCTTTGTTATTTGAAGAACAACATTTCCTTCGTAATCATTGTTCTGGACTTCATCTATTCGTTTGTCTTCATCGAATATCATACCCTCACCGGTATTGTTCAGATATTGCGAGCCGTCATCTTCTTCATTCTCATCTGGTCTCGAGGAGCGTATGATCTCGAACAGGGCCTCTTCTCCTTCTCTGCCGGTATTGTCCATAGCTTTTATTTAACTAATCCAGAAGAAAGATAAAACAATTTAGTATTCAAATTAGAATGCATGCATGCAATCTATAAGGAAAAACTGAATCATAGTAGATAATATATATATATCTCGAATATTATCGAATAATATAATCTCGAATACATCGTCTCGAATATTATCGAATATAATCTCGAATACATCTCGAGTATTATCACTAATACATCTCGAATATGATCATATATATAACATCACTCTAGCTAATACAGATTGAATATTATCAAAGAATCTAGTTCACTCGCGGTTCCTGAGGCGCGGGCGGTGGACACCCAAAGAGAAGGAACGATCACAGGATCATAGCTTGGGTGAGATCCCTGAAGAACCTGCCAGATATTGGAGAACCTGACGTCCAATGCATCCATGTAGCAACGGACGTGCTCGTCCTCCTCCCTAACACGGCGACGTACCACCTCCGGCGGGGCCGGCTGCCTCCGCACCGAAAGTGGCCCACGCGAACGCCACCAAAGGAGCTCCGGGTCGACAACGGGAACCGGGGTCGGGTTCCTCACCAAGCTGCGCACCCCTGAAGGTAGCACCTCCCAGTGCCAGCCCGGCGGAGCCCAGTCCCGGACATGGCGCCTCTGAAGCAGGACGTCGTCGCGAACGAGTCGACGACGAGGATGCGGGCCGGGCATCGTTGACGTTGAGAACAAATTCTTATGAAAAAAAATTCTTATATATGCAATGTCATTTTATTAGGAAATTTTGAGCAAAATATCCTCTTTTCAATTATAATGTCCAATCCCTAGGTTATAACTACCCTAATAATATTCATTTCTCAAAAAATTCCGAAACCTTTCCCACTTATAGTCCTTCTAACAAATATATATATGGTCAACTTTTTCCTATGCAACTTTTTTATATGCAAATTTTTTCTATACTATGATATACAACATTATATAAAATTAAAAAACATAAAAAGAAACACTAATTAAGCATACTTCTATACATCCATTAAAAATAGAAAAACAACATTATATTAAAAAAATCTATACTAATTAAACACTAATTATATCCATCTAACATGCATTCATACATACATATATACTAGTGAAAAAATAATCATCTAAAACATCTAAACTAATTAATTTCTATACATACATATATACTAATATACTAATTAATTCCTCAAATGTCAAAATTTCCTCAACTTTTTTCTATACATACATATATATATACTAATATACCAACATGTATAGTGAAAAAATTTCTATAGATACATATATACTAAATAATCATCTAAAACAACTAAAACATCTAAATAAAACATCAAACATTCATGCAAACATGTATAAAAAAACTTGTGAAAAAAATCGCTGGAGAGGGGGCGGCCGCGCGAGCTCACAGCGGACGGACGGCGGCGTCGAGGTGCGGCAGGGGCGCGGACGGACGGGCGGCGATGTCGAGGGGCAGGGGCGCGGACGGATGGCGACGGCGACGGCGAGGTGCAGGGGCGCGGCGGCCACGACGTCGAGGTGCAGCAGAGGCGCGGACGGACGGCGATGGCGAGCTCCGGCAGCCTGGCAGCGTGGTGGTTCGTTCGGCGTCGTGGAGAAGAATGGAGGATTTGGGGGAAATTCGTAAGTGTTGTATATATAGGAGGCACCTTTAGTCCCGGTTGGAGCCACCAACCGGGACTAAAGGTCAATTTTGGCCTGGGCAAGCGGCGGGAAGCCAGGCCTTTAGTCGCGGTTGGTGGCTCCAATAGCGACTAAAGACCCCCATTTAGTCGCGGTTGGAGCCACCAACCGGGACTAAAGGTGGTGTGCTGCCAGGCGAGGGGCGCGGTGGATGTTTAGTCCCACCTCGCTAGTTGAGAGGAGCTCGCACCGGTTTATAAGCCCCGCCGTGGCTACCGTGTCGAGCTCCTCTCTAAGCAGGCCTTTGTGGGCCTATTGAATTTGTGATGCCCTGTGGGGCCTACTGGGCCTTACGGGCTTATATCCTGGCCCGATTAGATGTTGGGTTTCTAGTGGTATGCAGGCCGTGGCGGCCCAGTAGGCGGGCATTTTTTTTCCAGTTTTTTTTGTTTTCTGCTTTATTTATTTTCTTTTGTTTCTGAGTTGTTTTTTAATTTATTTAGAGTTTTTGAGTGAATCTTTTTGCTTTAGGTCACAAAAATTATAAAATTTCTGTTAGTGCCAGTAGTTTTCAAATTTGGATAGTTTAAATTTGAATTATTTGAAATTTGTGTGAATCAATAGTTTGTGAATAACTTTACTTTAAAAATAGATTTTTAGTGATTCTTTTTTTCTGCTGTTTAATATTAGTGTGTTTTATCATTATATTCAATTTGGTATTTCTTAGGTTATTTAAAAAAATGAAATGCCTTTGTAACAGATGAGTTTTCGTCCGAAACCCTGATACTTCGAAAGAGATTGTCCATTTTGTACACGAAGTGCATCCAGTTTTTGCCGTAACCCTCTCAATTTTTTAGCACATGCTATCTGGGTGAAATGATGATACCATGCCAACTGTCAACCTTTTTAGAGTTCATTTGTAGTGCTTTTCAATTTCAGGGTCGTTTAGCTCAAAAAAATCAGTAAATGCATGAAAAATAGCAAATGAAGTCAGAAAGGGTTGAAAATTGATCATGTGGCTTTGAATGGTGCATACTGAACGCACAAAAAGTCTGGAGTTGAAATAAGTTTGAAAAAATAAAATTCCTTTGTAACAGATGAGTTTTCGTCCGAAACCCTGATACTTCGAAAGAGATTGTACATTTTGTACACGAAGTGCATCCAGTTTTTGCCGTAACCCTCTCAACTTTTTAGCACATGCTATGTGGGTGAAATGATGATACCATGCCAATTGTTAACTTTTTCAGAGTTCATTTGTAGTGCTTTTCAATTTCTGGGTCATTTAGCTCAAAAAAATTAGTACATGCATGAAAAATAGCAAATGAAGTCAGAAAGGGTTGAAAATTGATCATGTGGCTTTGAATGGTGCATACAGAATGCACAAAAAGTCTGGAGTTGAAATAAGTTTGAAATAATGAAATTCCTTTGTAACAGATGAGTTTTCGTCTGAAACCCTGATACTTCAAAAGAGATTGTCCATTTTGTACACGAAGTGCATCCAGTTTTTGCCGTAACCCTCTCAACTTTTTAGCACATGCTATGTGGGGGAAATGATGATACCATGCCAACTGTCATCCTTTTCAGAGTTCATTTGTAGTGCTTTTCAATTTCAGGGCCGTTTAGCTAAAAAAATTAGTAAATGCATGAAAAAAAGCAGATGAAGTCAGAAAGGGTTGAAAATTGATCATGTGGCTTTGAATGGTGCATACTGAACGCACAAAAAGTCTGGAGTTGAAATAAGTTTGAAAAAATGAAATGCCTTTGTAACAGATGAGTTTTCGTCCGAAACCCTAATACTTCAAAAGAGATTGTCCATTTAGTACATGAAGTGCATCAAATTTTTGTCGTAACCCTCTCAACTTTTTAGCACATGCTATGTGGGTGAAATGATGATACCATGCCAACTTTCAAATGCCAAAACACATAATACCCTAACTATTACAAAGATTCCCTCCAGTTTGTCCGAAGTGGGACTTTCCAGATATATAAGTCTGGAAACTCACTAGAGAAGAAAGTGATGACAGTGACGCCGGTCACATCCCAGAGTGGGATCTTTGGGTGTAAAACTTTTTCTTCGCGTGTGTCCCTTTGCGCCGTAACCATGGACAATCTTCATCATTTAACTGGATGCTCGGGTCAATATTCACTGTGAAGGGAGCAATTTCATGAAACTTTTCATAATCTTCTGACATGTCTGTCTTGTCCTACACTCCCATGATGTTTCTTTTCCCTGAAAGAACAATGTGGCGCTTTGGCTCATCGTATGATGTATTCGCCTCCTTATCTTTTCTTTTTCTCGGCTTGGTAGACATGTCCTTCACATAGAAAACCTGCGCCACATCATTGGCTAGGACGAATGGTTTGTCTGCGTACGCAAGATTGTTGAGATCCACTGTTGTCATTCCGTACTGCGGGTCTTCCGTTACCCCGCCTCCTGACAGATTGACCCATTTGCACCGAAACAAAGGGACCTTCAAATCACGTCCATAGTCAAGTTCCCATATCTCCTCTATGTAACCATAATATGTGTCCTTTGGCCTATTGGTGTTTGCTGCATCAAAGCGGACACCACTGTTTTGGTTGGTGCTCTTTTTATCTTGGGCGATCGTGTAAAATGTATTCCCATTTATCTCGTACCCTTTGAAAGTCAATATATTCGAAGATGGTAACTTGGACAGCAAGTACAACTCATCTTCAACAGCGTCGTCATGCATGAGACGTGTCTGCAACCAACCGGCGAAAGTTCCCGTTTGTTCACATGTAATCCAGTCGTCAGACTGCTCCGGGTGTTTGGAGCGTAGAATATTCTTGTGTTCCTAGATATACGGAGCCACCAAGGAGGAATTTTGTACATATTATTGCTTGAGTGAAAGAATGCCCGTCCATACATATTATTGCTTTCGGTCCTAGCGTGCCTTTTCCACCCAGTCTGCCCTCATGCCGCGATTCAGGAACACCAATCGGCTTAAGGTCAAGAATAAAGTCAACACAAAACTCAATGACCTCCTCATTTTCATGGCCCTTAGAGATGCTTCCTTCTGGCCTAGCACGGTTATGAACATATTTTTTTAAGACTCCCATGAACCTCTCAAAGGGGAACATATTATGTAGAAATACAGGACCCAGAATGGCAATCTCTTCGACTAGGTGAACTAGGATGTAACACCCCCAGTGGTTAGCTACAGTAATCACCCTTTTGATTATGCCATGTCATCGTGATTAACAATGCATAGTCATCTTTAACATCATATTGCTTTTCAACTCCTAAGTCAAAGTTCAAATTTAAATGAAAGTGAAATATAAAAGTTGACCAACATGAAAACTAAAATGTCAGATAAATAGCAAATATTCCAGAGACCATTCTAAAATTGAAACCAACCTTATTGGAATTGGGTAAGTGGCTCGAACATCCACAAACAGCGGCCGAAAGTAATATTTAATAACCTTTTATTTAATCTAAAATAAATATGAAAAGATATTTACCCCAAACTAGTTTTTGGTGGTAGGATATATTGTGCTGTGATTTTTGGGCCAGCTCTCATATTTTACAAAACTCATTTGGATGCCCAACAATTTACTAAACAGAGTGTAGAAATAAAGAAAAGAAAAAGACAGAAAAGCCCCCCCCCCCCGGACCAACTGGGCGTGGCCCAGCTGGCCACCAGCCACCCCACAGGCCAACCCCAACCGGCCACACCCACTCTCCCTTAACCCCCTCCCCACCGTAACCCTAGCCCAACCCCACCTCCCGATTCCCCCCCTCACCTCTCCCCTCTCTGTTCCTTCTCGCCCGTGCGAGCTCGCCGACGCGCCGCCATCGATCCGCGCCCACTGCCCTCCCCGAGCCCCGCGAAGGCGCCCAGGAGCTGCGCCTCGACGTCCTCGACCTCCTCGCCAACGCACGCGAGCAGAGGCCTCCCCAAGCCATCGCCATCGTCCATTTCCCCTCGACTCTGCCCGCGGATCACCGCCGTCGCCTCCCCGATCCCGTCGCCGTACTGCCTCGCCCCGCCTCTCCATCGACGGTCGCCGTCGAGCCTCGCCGCCCCGTACGCCTTCAACGTGGGTGAGGGCCCCGTCCTCCTTCCCCGTCGCCCCTCCCATTTGCCACCGTCGCCGCGTCCGTGGACGCGCTCACCGCGCAGCGCCAGCGCCCGGCCTGCGCCCACGCGCGCGCTCGGTGCGTTCGCCGCTCGCTACTGCGCCCCCGGCCACGCCCGCCAGCAGCCGCCGCGGCCGGCTGCTCCTCGCACGCCGCTCGCCCATCCCGCGGTTCCGCCCGCAGACAGCCGCCGCCTCTCCGCCGCTGCTGCACCGGCGACCGCCCTCACCGAGGCCGAGCCAGGCCGCCGCGGTCCGCCCCTGGCCTCTGCTCGCTCGGCCGGGCATGCCCGCGCCCGCGTGACCGCGCCGCGCCCGCGTACCCGCGCCCGCTCTGGCCGAGGGGCCACTGACCAATGGGCCCAATGCCCCTGTGTCAATGACAGACGGGGCCCACGGCCCAGAACGAATTAAAAAATAATAATAATAAAAAAATAAAATAAAAATAAAAATAATTAAACTAATTAATTAATTAATTAGTTAATTAATCCTGATTAGGTTAATTTAATTAAGTAGTTAGTGTTAATTAAACAGTAATTTAATTAGTTAATCACTAATTAACCTAACAGCCTATGACAGGTGGGACCCACTGGTCCTGACGTCATGCTGACGTCAGCAAGACACTGTTTCGGATAATGTTAATTTAAATAATTAATTAAATTCCAGAGATTAATAAAAACTTTAGAAAATCATATAAAATAATCCGTAGCTCAGATGAAAATACTTTGTACACGAAAGTTGCTCAGAACGACGAGACGAATCTGAATACGTGGTCCGTTCGCCCGTCACGCGTCCCTAACTATCCGAACTTGCAACCGTTCCCCTCTTATCCTCTGTCCGATAATTCCAAAGACCCGGGAAATATCGTCAGATATTCTCCCGCTCCGTCTGTTACGTGTGATGCTGCGTTAGACTACCCCTAGCACCGTGTATCGTATTTGTCATGCTCATGTTTGCTATATATTTATACTGTTTCCTCCCCCTCTTCTCTCTCGATAGCCCCCGACCCCGATGTCATCCCCGAGACCGACGCAGCTCCGGATCCCGAAGACACCATAGACGACCTTGCCCTTGCCGCCGAGCAACCAGGCAAGCCCCTCTTTTTGATCATCCCGATATCGCCCATCCTAATTTCCCATGCTTGCATTAGAATTGCTGCTGCTGCTGCTGCTTTACCTATTCTGATGCATAGCCTGTTCATTGTAACCTGCTGTTGATAATTACCTACATATCCTAAACTGTTTAGTCTAGGCTGGGTAGAGACCTATCAGTGACCCCACTTATTCCGACTGTCGCGCTGGATCGTCAGAAGACCCGATCAACGGGATTGAAGACCAGGCCCCGACACCGCACATCACCCCCCCCCTTAGTTGTAACGACACTGCAGCGTTACTATCGAGTGTCGAGGGTGAAACCTCATGTAGCACTTCTGATGTTAACTCTGTAGAGTAGTTATTCGGTCGTGGTCATCGAGGGTGATTCCTCCTTCACCGCTTCCGATAACGACGCTGTCGTACAACACCTCAAGTGTGGACCCAGTGAGGGTGATTCCTCCTAGTTCACCTTGACGGATACATCGAGTGGGAATTCAATGAGGGTGATACCTCGGATTCCCTGATGTTATGGACACACGGATACTTGGACTTTACAATGTTACTTGGAAAGGCGGGTCGACCCTGAGGGGTACCCGCGTGTGATGTGAAGGCGGGTTGCCAGTGTGGTGCCCGAGTGGTGAATACGAGGCGCGGCCGGGCATTCTTAACCCTTGCCGCAAGTCCTCAAGACGGGGCGACGGGGTCACATCTTTCGTGAGTCTCTGCTCGTTACCGCAAGCCCTAGTCCTAACGATTTGGATATTTGATCCGAGCAGGCCTCTGGCCTGATAGCACTAACCATCACGTGGGCATAGTATGGGCGTTCTGCATCGTATGCATCAGCCGAAAGCCCTGTCAGACGTCCAGTTCAGCAGTGCGGCATGGAGTGATTGGCGCCATTTCGGTGGTGCTTGGATCTGGGCCATGTACGCAACGACCCGGAGGGCGAGGGGCGATGGCCAAGACCCCCTTGCGCTTAGGATGTAGACCGGCGGGGACCTCTCTGCGGAGTTGTAGGTAGGGTTGCGATGTGTCGTTTGGCCGAGGCCGGGCATGACCCAGGAAAGTGTGTCCGGCCGAAGTTAATCGAGCGTGTTGGGTAAGTTGGTGCACCCCTGCAGGGAAGAACATTTCTATCGATAGCCGGTCCTACGGTAAAGGACACTCGGAGTTGTATCCTGATTGATACAATTTAGAACTGGATACCTGTGATGAGACCTGTATATATGGCTCTGGGATTGCTTCTCGCAGGGAGTCGAGAAGGGATCTCCGGACGAGGTTGATGACTTTATGGCTCTGGGATTGCTTTCTCGCAGGGAGTCGAGAAAGGATCTCTGGGTGAGGTTGATATTATTACTGCTACATTATATTGTATTGTTCCACTCTCTTCTGTTGTTGCAAGACCGCTGAAGATGCTAGTCTTCGATAGGACTAGGCCTTCTCTCTATTCTGGCATTTCTGCAGCCCAGTCCACATATACAGCCTCCCTTTGATAATGTTGCATATGTAGTGTAGATCCTTGCTTGCTGAGTACTTCTGAGTACTCACGGTTGCTTTGTTTTCCTTTGTCTCCCCATATCAGTTTGACATGACCAGAGGACGGAGCCCCCTGAGACAGATGCCCCGACGATCGCTACTACTACTACCCAGAGGATGGATACTACTACGAGTTGACTGACGACCAGGAGTAGGATCGGAGGGTCCCAGGCAGGAGGCCTTCGCCTTTCGATCGTAGTGTTTTATTTTGCCCCGCCTTTCTAAAGGCCTTTCTGTTTCTATTTCATATCTGTACTCAGATATCTGATGCTTCCGCTGACGCTTGTTCGCAAGCTTATGTATTCGAGCCCTCGAGGCCCCTGGCTTGTAATATAAAGCTTGTATGACTTTATTTATGATTTAGAGTTGTGTTGTGATATCTTCCCGTGAGTCCTTAGGCTTGATCGTGTGCATTTGCGTGTATGATTAGTGCACGATCGGGCCGGGGGCGTCACATAGGACGTGCGTCATGATATTGAAGAAGGATAGTGGGAACACCAACTCGAAACTGACAAGACATTGCACCAAATCATTCTCTAACCTTGGTATGATTTCTGGATCGATTACCTTCTGAGAGATTACATTGAGGAATGCACATAGCTTCACAATGGCTAATCGAACGTTTTCTGGTAGAAGCCCCCTCAATGCAACCGGAAGCAGTTGCGTCATAATCACGTGGCAGTCATGAGACTTTAGGTTCTGGAACTTTTTCTCTGCCATATTTATTATTCCCTTTATATTCGACGAGAAGCCAGACGGGACCTTCATACTGAGCAGGCATTCAAATAAGATTTCCTTCTCTTCTTTGGTAAGAGCGTAGCTGGCACGACCCTGATGTATGCCGTCTTTTCCGTGCATACGTTGCTGGTCCTCCCGTGCCTCCGGTGTATCTTTTATCTTCCCATACACGCCTAAGAAGCCTAGCAGGTTCACGCAAAGATTCTTCGTCACGTGCATCACGTCTATTGCAGAGCGGACCTCTAGGTCTTTCCAATAGGGTAGGTCTCAAAATATAGATTTCTTCTTCCACATGGGTGCGCGTCCGTCAGTGTCATTCGGAACAGATTGTCCGCCAGGACCCTTTCCAAAGATTACTTTTAAATCCTTGACCATATCAAGTACATCATCACCAGTACGGTGGCGAGGCTTCTTCCGGTGATCTACCTCACCTTTGAAATGCTTGCTTTTCTTTCTTACGGGATGCCTGCTCGGAAGAAATCGACGATGTCCCAGGTACACATTCTTCTTACAATTATCCAAATATATACTGTTGGTATCATCCAAACAGTGCGTGCATGCGCGGTATCCCTTGTTTGTCTGTCCTAAAAGGTTACTGAGAGCAGGCCAATCGTTGATGGTCACAAACAGCAACGCATGTAGGTCAAATTCCTCCTGATTGTGCTCATCCCACACACATACACCTTTTTCATTCCACAGCTGTAAGAGTTCTTCAACTAATGGCCTTAGGTACACATCAATGTCGTTGCCGGGTTGCTTAGGGCCTTGGATGAGCACTGGCATCATAATGTATTTCCGCTTCATGCACAACCAAGGAGGAAGGTTATACATACATAGAGTCACAGGCCAGGTGCTATGATTGCTGCTCTGCTCCCCAAAAGGATTAATGCCATCTGCGCTTAGACCAAACCATACGTTCCTTGCGTCATCTGCAAAGTCCCCCCACTTTCTCTCGATTTTTCTCCACTGCGACCCGTCAGTGGGTACTCTCAACTTCCCGTCTTTCTTACGGTCTTGTTTGTGCCATCGCATCAACTTGGCACGCTCTTTGTTTTGGAACAAACGTTTCAACCGTGGTATTATAGGATCATACCACATCACCTTGGCAGGAATCTTCTTCCTGGGGCGCTCGCCCTCAACATCACCAGCGTCATCGCGGCTGATATTATAGCGCATTGCACCACATACCGGGCATGCATTCAAATCCTCGTACTCACCGCGGTAGAGGATGCAGTCATTAGGGCATCCATGTATCTTCTGCACCTCTAATCCTAGAGGGCAGACAGCCTTCTTTGCTTCATACGTACTATCGGGCAATTCGTTGTCCTTTGGAAGCATCTTCTTTAACATTATCAGCAACTTTTCAAATCCCTTGTCAGATACACCATTCTCTACCTTCCATTGCAGCAATTCCAGTGTGGTGCCCAGCTTTTTCTTGTCAGCATCGTAATTTGGGTACAACAATTTCTTGTGATCCTCTAACATGCGCTGCAACTTCAGCCTCTCCTTTTCACTTGCGCAGTTTCTCTTTGCATCAGCAATGGCCCGACCAAGATCATCAGCGGGCTCATCTGATGCCTCTTCTTCAGCTTCTTCCCGCATTGCCGGCTCACACTACTAGGGAAAACCTTATACACAGAAGCTTACCAGTAGCGCTTGTTAAAAGGAGGCGATGCTGCTACTTAGCTGTAGCGCGTGTACAAAAATAGCGCTGCTACTAAAAACATATCAGTAGCGTGGCACGGATAAAACGCGCTACTACTATAATTGCCTCACCGTTCCCGACAAGCTAGGTATAGTAGTAGCGCCCTTCCTCAACACGCGCTACTGCTATCCTACTTAGCTGTAGCGGTTGGCGTCAACCCGCGCTACTGCTAAGCCCACCTAATTCACCCCGTACGTGCGCTCCCTCTCTCTCCCTCACTCCCAGCCCCTCACACCCCCTCACACTGTCGCTCCACCTCTCTGCCCCCGGCCGCTCGCCGCCGCCGTCGCCTACCCCTCCTCCCTCTGCGCCGCCGTCACCTCCCCCTCCTCCCTGGACTCGGTAATCCTCCCCCTCCTCCCTCCTCCCCGCCCCTCCTCCTCCGTCCTCCCTCCACTCCTCCATTCGCCGCCGGCCGGCCCCTCCTCGCTCCGCCTTCCTCCTCCTTCCTCCTCCCTCCTCCAGTCGCCCCTCCTTCTCCCTCCTCCCTCCTCCATCCACAACCCCTCCTCCCTGCTACATTTTGATTTAGTAGGCTAGTTGATATTTTCTTGTTGATATGCAACATTTTGATTTACTTAATAGTTTGTAGTTGATATATAACAATTTTGATTTAGTATAATTAACTGATTAGTAAAAATTTAGACATAGTTGATATAAGCCTCTGTTCATATATAACACTCTGATTTAGGATAGTTTCTAGGGTTTAGTTGATAGTTTCTAGTTAACTGAATTATTACTAGGGTTTTAGTATATTATTTTTAGACATAGTTGATAGTTTCTAGTGATACTGAAACTATTTACTCATTTGCTAGAATGAACATGTCATATTTGTTAATACTACTCAGATACATGTTGATAGAATATATTTTGTTTATGCAGAAATCAAGTATTTGCCCCTGCCTCATCCCCGCAGTCGTCCCCATCGCCGACCCCCTAAGACCTCTAGGTGAGAATAGGCTGTAACATCCCCAGATTACCCCATCTTCATTAAACTAATTAAATTGCCATGTCATCATGATCATCTTGATTTAATTGCATTTAGAAAATAATTCAAATTCAAAACACAAGTCAAATTAATATTTCTTCAAACAGCAGAACAAAAGTGTTCATTATATTGCAAATAATCCCAAAGCAATTATAAAAATAAAACCAGCATTATTTAAATTCCCATATCGACCCTAGCAATATTGGAATAGGTCCAGCAACACTAAACATGATGAATTAAATACAAATAAATATCTGTACTTTTCCAAATAATGTAAAACCTTGTGTTGGGCCATATAATAATGTAGTTGATTGGTACAAAAGGTAACAACCTAAACAAAATTTGTTTGCTATGCAAAGCAATTAGAAAACAGTAGCTTATCAAAATGACAGGAAATAAAAAAAAGGAATAAAAACACTGCTGCATTTTGGCCCAGCTCAGTACTGGAGCCATACGGCCCAGCCCAACTACCGCTACAGTCGTCTTCCTCGTGTCGACGCCACAGCCGCCGGAGACGCCGATGCACACGCGTCGGACATCCGTCCGAGCTCCAGAGGGGATAAGATCGACCCCGGAGCCCCCTCGACCGAAACCTAGCTGCCACTCTCCCTCTCCTGCTCGCCCCCTCATTTTCTTCAACGCCCAAACATAGCCGCCGTCGCGCCATCGTCGTCGTCGCGGCCACCGGCCTCCCCGCGCCGTAAGAAGATGTCCAGGAGCTTCCCCACCTTCGTCTCCTTCGCCTACACCCGTTGAATCAACCCGGGGCGCGTCGTACGCTCGGGATCGAGCTAGTTTCCCGCCATGGCCGCCGCCGCTCGTCGACGGGCACGACTCATCCGGCCACCCCCAGCCTCCTCGACTTTTCCTTCGAGCTTCATTGTAAGCTTCTCCCCCGATTCCCCTCCTTTCCCCCTTCGTTCCATGTCTTTTGCTGCCGTTCCACGGCCATGGCCGGAGCTCCATGGCCGTGCCCTTGCGCTGCTGCTCCTTGCACTGCCCTGCTGATGCTGCTCATTGCTGCTGCTGGCTGCTGCACTGCTACTGCTCTTAGCTGCTGCCGCTGCTGCCCCGCTCGCCCAGCCGCTCGCTGCCGCCGTCGCCGCTGTCCTGCACCTCCTGTGCGTGCTAGCCATGGCTAGCCTGTACAGTGTGATGTGTGTGTGCGTGATGTGTGCGTGAGTGTGTGAGTGTGCTGTGCGTGTGCGGGTTGTGTGTGTGTGTGTGTGTGTGTGGTGTGTGTGTGTGTTTTATGGCCGGCTAGGCCACTGCCTAGTGGGGGCCAGCCCTATTAGTTTAGGTATAATTAGGAGTTAGTTAGATTAATTAGGACCTAGTTAGTCTAATGGTTTTATGACATGGGGCCCCACTGATAATTAAACAAAAATGATTAATCTAATAAAGCCAGTGACAATGACATGTGGGACCACCCCAACACGGTCCACTTTGACCAGTCAAATTGACTTGGTCAATTCGGATTAATTAAAAATAATAATTCCAGAAATTCAGAATATTGCTAAAACTTCAAAAATCATAGAAAAATAACCGTAACTCGGATGAAAATAATTTATATATGATAAACGGTCAGAAGAATGAGACGAATCCGAATATGCCCTCCTCATACCTGCCACACCCCTCTAACACGATGAACATGGAACTTTCCCCTTCGGTTCATCTGACCGATAACTGCCCGGAGCTGGTAAAATACCTCCGGATGTTTTTCCATTCCGTCTGAAATGAGTAGCCCTGCGTTAGGTCACCCCTAGCACCGCGTATTTGCCATGTTACGCTTTATGATGATCTAATTGCTCTGTTATTTATTATGTTTCCCCTCCGTTACATCTTTCCGGTAGATTCCGGTACCGACGTAGTACCCGAGAACGACGCAACTCCGAAGTACGACTACATCATTGAAGACCCTGCCTTTGCCCCCGAGCAACCAGGCAAGCACCCCCCTTTTGAGCATTCTGATATCGCCTATTCTCATCTCTCTTATGCTTGCATTAGAAGTTGCTACTGCTACTGTTATCCTATATCTACTGCATAGCCTGTTTATTGTAACCTGTTGTTGTTACCTACCTGCTTATCCTAAACTGCTTAGTATAGGCTGGGTAGAGACCCATCAAAGACCCCCACTTTATCCCGACTGCCCGGCTGGATAATCAGAAGACCCGATCATCGGGATTGAAGACCAGGCCCGGCACCGCACATCACTTCCCCCTTAGTTGCTCGACACTACTGGGTTACTATCGAGTGCCGAGGGTGATACCTCGTCAGCACTTCTGATGATAACCTTGTAGGTTAGTTAGTCGGTCGTGGTAAGCGAGGGTGATTCCTCCTACACCACCCCCGGTAACGACGCCGTCGTGCAACACCTCAAGTGTGGACCTCGAGGGTGATTCCTCCTTCGTTCACCTTGACGATAACATCAGGTGGAATTCCATCGGGGGTGATTCCTCAGGGTTCCCCTTGGTGTTAGACACACGGTTACTATGGTTACTATGACCTTATACTGAACCATGTTACTAAAGACGGGTCGGCCCTGAGGGGTACCCGCGCGAGCTTAATTGCGAAGTGATGTGGAGACGGGTTGACCTGGAAGGTGCCCACGAGATAACTACGTGGCGTGGCCGGGCATTCTTAGCCCTTGCTGCAAGCCACGAGACGGGGCGATCGGGTCACATCGTTCGTGAGTCTCTGCTCGTTACCGCGCGCTCCTAATCCACTAATGGTTTGGATATTTGATCCGAGGGGCTTCTGGCCTGATAGCACTAACCATCACGCGGGCATAGTATGGGCATTTTGTGTCATATACATCAGCCGAAGCTTAATTGACGTCAGCGAGGAGCGGCACACGCTGGGTTGGACTGGGAACGCAACCGCACTTGTATTAAGGGGTTGCTAGGTCTGCTCATCGGCGGTGCACGTAACGCACAGGAGTCCCCGGGGCGATGGCCCAAGACCCCTGGGTGCATAGGTTAGTCCGGCGTGCTGACCTCTCTGTTAAGTATTCGGTCGGGTTGCGACATATCGTTTGGCCGAGGCCGGGCATGACCCAGTAAAGTGTGTCCGGCCGGAGTTAATCGAGCGTAGTGGGTAAGTTGGCGCACCCCTGCAGGGAAGAAACAATCTATCGATAGCCTGTCCTACAGTAACGGACACTCGAAGTTGTATCCCGATCGATACAACTAGAACCTGACACTTGAGATGATAACTGGATAGTATGGCTCTGGGATTGCTTTCTCGCAGGGAGTCAAGAAAGGATCTCTGGGCGAGGTTGATGACGCTACTACTACTTTACATTATGCTACTCTGCACTCTTCTAATGCTGCAAGACCGATGAAGATACTGAAGATGCTAGTCTTCGATAGGACTAGGCCTTCTCTCTATTCTGGCATTTCTGTAGCCCAGTCCACATATACAGCCCTCCTTTGATAATGTTGCATATGTAGTGTAGATCCTTGCTTGCTGAGTACTTCGGATGAGTACTCACGTTTGCTTTGCTTTCTTTTTTTCCCATATCCGTTTGATGCAACCAGATGGCGGAGCCCCTGAGACCGCCCCTGTTGACGACTACGGCTACTTCTACTACCCCCCTGGTGAGTACTACTACGAGGAGCCGACCGACGACCAGGAGTAGGTTCGGAGGGTCCCAGGCAGGAGGCCTGCGCCTTTCGATCGTAATGTTTTATTTTGCCCTGCCTTGTTAAAGGCCTATCTGTTCTTCTGTAATATCTGTACTCAGATATCTGATGCTTCCGCTGACACTTGTATGCCATCGAGCTATGTATTCGAGCCCTTGAGGCCCTTGCTTGTAATATAAAGCTTGTATGACTTTATTTATATTTTAGAGTTGAGTTGTGATATCTTCAAGTGAGTCCTTAGGCTTGATCGTGTGCATTTGCGTGTATGGTTAGTGCATAATTAAGCTGGGGTCGTCACAGGTTGGTATCAGAGCCGACTGCCTGTAGGAATCCCCATTTTCAACTCCTTGGCCGAAGTTGAGTCTAGTGATCCAAAACTGTTTTACTAACTTGGCTGTGTGGCTTACGGGCCCACGTCGCCAATTGGGTGGTATTAGGATCTTTTACTCCTCGTCCTTACTCTAGGAACTCTGATCTCTCTTCTATTCGGGTTAAATGATTTTGCTAACTCTGGCATTACGTTCTATTAACCACTTCATCCCGGAGAGCCCCTTCACCACAGATGATCGACTGTTTCGTCAGAAGACTCTGAAGATACTCCTCGATGATTCCCGAGACCCTGTGCCCACTGCTTTGCAGTTCCTGACCACCGATAAACTCCGATGGATAACTAGTTACAACTGTCGCTCATATATTCGTTCCAGTTACTTTCGGGTTCTATCCGACATATCGAAACACTATCCGACGTTTCGAGAATTCTCTGAACCTACTGCCTTGCAGTTCTTCTCCGCCTGAACACACCTACGAATAATTCCCCACACTTATCAGGGATTCATTCATCCCTAGTTGATCATGTGCTTCGCAACATCCTTCCCACTGTCAATCGATCTTCCAAAAATTCTCTGCACCCTATTGCCCTTGAAATTCTTACCTGCTTGCCTTATGGTTAATTCCCTATGTCTAGTTATCTTCGTTGACATTCCTTGTCAATGCCATTTGCGTCCCTTGATTCAATCTGCTGTGAACGCTTTCTATCATCCGTCGATTCCTAGAATTCGTCCTTCCGGCTCATTCACCATTCCGGACATGAGCTGGTTCCCGGCTAATCAAGCATTGGTTGATTGTCCAACTAAGCCTGTTCAATTTACTTGTCCTTTTGCCCAGGCAATCTACCTGCCACTCCTCACTATGGAGGTCGTGATCCCTCTGGATATTATACTTGAGTTATTCAAGTATCTCCTTAATCAGATGTGCTTGCCTCCCGTCCTTTCTCGGAGGACTCTCAGGTGGAACCAGTTGTTTAAACCTTACCCCGTTAGTTCTCACGGATCACTTGATTCCTTCTGTGGACAATTATCCGACCGATTATTTTCTATTCTAAGAACCTTATCGGTTCCTCCCTCGTTGACATTGCCTTTGGCACTGAAGCATTCTCTACTTCATGCCGTCTGTATATCCGCCCTTCTTGCATGGCACGAAGAGGCGGTGCATTCCTTCTCCATATTGACTTGGGACTGACTACTGACTAGGACCTGTCCCATAACCATGGGTGGAGATCTCTGCAAGACGGAACCCTAAAGTTGTCTATCTAGTTCTGTTCAACCTACTCATATTTGGACAGAGCTTTTGCTTCTGATCCTTCGTTTCTGAACCATAACTCCTTTGTACTTAAACGTCGGATTATTCTGATGTTTCTATAATCTGATGCTGTTACATTCTTTCTTCTTCTGTTTGAGTACCGATACTCACATCGGATCCTTTGCCGACCATCTGATCTTTTGCTGGGTTGCTATCCGACAACATCGATCATATTCAATAACCTTGCGAGTCTTTCCTCGGATACAGAATGTCTATGGTAAAATGTATCCTCTCCTTCTGTCAACCATGCTCTGCTTCCAAGCTTGAGTTCATTACTCCTGCAAATTGTGGTGTATGTTCCTAAGATACCCAGATGGGTTGAACATATGCTTTCCTTAACCTGTGTAAATTGAAAGTTATGCGGGTTACTTATACTCGCGTTTCGTCGGATAAATTTTCAACTCTACAACTTATTCAAAGACGAGAAGTGAATGAAAGGTTATGCATTGAAGAAGTGGGAGTCGACCTTGAACCTTTGTGTTCATGCCCATGGACCCGATGTAGAACTTTTCATGGAAGCTGCTCGTAAAAATAATTATTTCCTTAGTACCAACTCATCTTGTATCTGTGAATTGATCCTTTGCAATTGTGGTTCCGACCTCTATACTTCTTTCCTTGATTCCATTTCTCGGACAAGTTAAAATACTTGTCTTCAGTAAATCAATGTGCCTGACCAACCTCTATACTGGACTACCTCGAGTATTACCCCCTACTATCTTGAGGATATCATCCTATTGTACTACGTCCTATGAATTTTCCACTGGAGTGATACCTTTCCCTGTCATAGTCACTCCATGGGTTCTGGGTTGTCGTCAACCGAGACCACCGAACAATGAATCGATTCTGCTCTGTGACTCAATACTCCTAGTACTTTGTTGCTGGGGAGTTTGATACCCCATCACATCATTCCTAGCCTGATCGGCTATATCTTTATCGTGACAACTTTTAACTGTGCTACCTGGTCCTTATGCCCGGAGCAACTTCCGACGATGAGCTAAGCTTACGTCGATCTTTCTCATCTTATCTTTTCACCTCGAACAACAAGCTTGATTTCGAGCTTGTGTCGTATCCGTGGTTCCAATAACCTTTCGCTTCGGCATTCCTTTTGCTTGATGTCATCGCTGACCGGTTACATCTTCTTGAAACCTCTCGACAAATATGTTGTGATCAAAGTCAACATTTTGGCTCCACCCGAGATGTCAATTGAATTCATGATAAGTAATATCATGCTTGTCCCTCGATGATTTGTGTGATCATCGACAACATCCTTGTTTTCCCTCCAACACAAACTTGGTCATGTTCTGGCTATATCTTATGCTCCGAGATATTCTTGGAATTGTTTCTCTGTATTATTTGAGATCTTCGAACCCAATCTTTACCTTGACACCATATCATTGCTACCTCGAAGCATGACTGTGGTACTCCGAACATCAACAAGAACATTGGAAGCACCTGGCCAAATGTTTTTTTGATCTATTATCCAAACATCGTTGTATGGGTAATATCATGATTCTACCCTCGCCCCTTTATCTAAATGCTTTGAACTTGCTGTCCTACCATGTATTTCATGCTCCGCTTTTCCTTGGGAAGGATACACTCCCAATTCTTGTGTGCATACACATTTTCCTTTCCAATGGTTTGATTAATTCTGATAATCACATTTTCCTTTCCATTGGTTTGTTTTAACCTTTCTTGTTATCTTTATGATATAAGCAGAAACGATTCCCTGCTTATGAAAACACCTCGATGCACCACTTTGTCAGTAAGACCCTGTTACTATTGTTGATAACATTCCGGTAACCACCGATGGACGAGAACTTTGCCTATTGGTCCGCCTCATTTTAATGAGCAGGAAAATGGTTGTCTTCGTCCCTCGCCCTTGGTACCAACGTTGTTGACAACATGTCTGACAGGCTATACTCTGGCATGCCTTGCTATCATATACATGCAAGATGTCACCGTTTTCCCTACTTTTGATCGACCCCCATCATAGTTCCACAGGATCGGAACCTGACCCTCCTGTACATCCTTGATTCCGAAGTGCCCTTTGCTCTTAGCTTTGTGTGTTATCACGAGCCACCCTCTGTGAGCTAATCTACTCCCGATGCTCTGAACTCCTTTACACACTCTGTTCAGGTATCGATCGGATGTCTATTCGCTTGAAACTTCTTAATATACCTTCATACCTTGCTCTCAATGTTTTCTTAAGTTTCAACTTGAGAGATACTTTCTGCCACATTCCCTGAGTTATCTACCAGATAATCAACCTTGTAAAGGCCCATTCTTCCGAAGTTACCCCTTATACTTTTCGTAAGTACGATGAAGATTCTGAAAAAAGGATGACGACATCATCATGATGACTGGAAGTAGAGAAATGAAGACATCAATGAAAAGGATCAACATCTTTGAGAAGAGCAACCAAGAACGAGAAGACCCGTTAGAATTTCGTAACCAGACCGTTTCCCCTACTCTACCTCTAAATTCTCGGGACGAGAATTTCTTTGAGTGGAGGAGAGTTGTAACATCCCCAGATTACCCCATCTTCATTAAACTAATTAAATTGCCATGTCATCATGATCATCTTGATTTAATTGCATTTAGAAAATAATTCAACTTCAAATTCAAATTCAAAACACAAGTCAAATTAATATTTCTTCAAACAGCAGAACAAAAGTGTTCATTATATTGCAAATAATCCCAAAGCAATTACAAAAATAAAACCAACATTATTTAAATTCCCATATCGACCCTAGCAATATTGGAATAGGTCCAGCAACACTAAACATGATGAATTAAATACAAATAAATATCTGTACATTTCCAAATAATGTAAAACCTTGTGTGGGGCCTTATAATAATGTAGTTGATTGGTACAAAAGGTAACAACCTAAACAAAATTTGTTTGCTATGCAAAGCAATTAGAAAACAGTATCTTATCAAAATAACAGGAAATAAAAAAAGGAATAAAATCACTGCTGCATTTTGGCCCAGCTCACTACTGGAGCCATACGGCCCAGCCTAACTACCGCTACAGTCGTCTTCCTCGTGTCAACGCCACAGCCGCCAGAGACGCCGATGCACACGCGTCGGACATCCGTCCGAGCTCCAGAGGGGATAAGATCGACCCCGGAGCCCCCTCGACCGAAACCTAGCTGCCACTCCCCCTCTCCTGCTCGCCCCCTCATTTTCTTCAACGCCCAAACGGAGCCACCGTCGCGCCATCATCGTCATCGTCACGGCCACCGGCCTCCCCCCGCCGTAAGAAGATGTCCAGGAGCTTCCCTACCTTCGTCTCCTTCGCCTACACCCGTTGAATCAACTCGGGGCGCGCCGTACGCTCGGGATCGAGCTAGTTTCCCGCCATGGCCGCCGCCGCTGGAGATGGGCATGACTCATCCGGCCACCCCCGGCCTCCCCGACTTTTCCTTTGAGCTTCGTTGTAAGCTTCTCCCCCGATTCCCCTCCTTTCCCCCTTCGTTCCATGTCTTTTGCTCGGCCGGAGTTAATCGAGCGTGGTGGGTAAGTTGGTGCACCCCTGCAGGGAAGAAACAATCTATCGATAGCCTGTCCTACGGTAACGGACACTCGGAGTTGTATCCTGATCGATACAACTAGAACCTGACACTTGAGATGATAACTGGATAGTATGGCTCTGGGATTGCTTTCTCGCCGGGAGTCGAGAAAGGATCTCTGGGGAAGGTTGATGACACTACTACTACTTTACATTATGCTACTCTGCACTCTTCTAATGTTGCAAGACCGATGAAGATACTGAAGATGCTAGTCTTCGATACGACTAGGCCTTCTCTCCATTCTGGCATTTCTGCAGCCCAGTCCACATATACAGCCCTCCTTTGATAATGTTGCATATGTAGTGTAGATCCTTGTTTGCTGAGTACTTCGGATGAGTACTCATGTTTGCTTTGCTTTCTTTTTCCCCCATATCCGTTTGATGCAACCAGATGGCGGAGCCCCTGAGACCGCCGCCCCTGTTGACGACTACGGCTACTTCTAGTACCCCCCTGGCAAGTACTACTACGAGGAGCCAACCGACGACCAGGAGTAGGTTCGGAGGGTCCCAGGCAGGAGGCCTGCGCCTTTCGATCGTAGTGTTTTATTGCCCCGCCTTGTTAAAGTCCTATCTGAACTTCTGTAATATCTGTACTCAGATATCTGATGCTTCCGCTGGCACTTGTATGCCATCGAGCTATGTATTCGAGCCCTCGAGGCCTTGGCTTGTAATATAAAGCTTGTATGACTTTATTTATATTTTAGAGTTGAGTTGTGATATCTTCAAGTGAGTCCTTAGGCTTGATCGTGTGCATTTGCGTGTATGGTTAGTGCATGATTAAGCCGGGGTCGTCTCATAGGCAAATCCCCATGTTGTTGATATAGATGATAATGTGTTGTAAATGTCGATGATGAAAATGCTAGTGCTAGTCGCCATGTCATTGATGTCGATGATGATGCATTCTGAATATAGAGGATGTCTTGGTGTTCTTGTTTGCAATGTACCTCCGAGTGGCCTATATTTTGCCAGAATGTTGATTCGTTTCCGTTCCGGCATATTTCAGGCGCTCGATATGTCCTGTTTTTAGCAAAGGTCATGCCGAATTTTTTCATGAATTTTAGCATGACTTGTGCTACAATGTAGGACATATCGAGTGCTTGTGATTTGCCAGAACGAGAATTCAATGATATTCCGGCAAAACATAGGGCATTTTTTCTATGTCATTGCTCGTTATATGGAACGGGTTAACTTTAGGTCTGCTAAGTGTTTATGAATTTTGTTTTCATAATTAAGCATTTGTTCTCGACGTCGTTGATGCCTGGCCCACATCCTCGTCGTCGACTCGGCGGAGGAGGCCTGCTTGATAATAGGGGCCATGTCCGAGACTGGGCTCCATCGGGCTTGTACTGGGAGGTGCTACCTTCCGGGGCGCGCAGCTTGGTGAGGAGGCAGCCCGTCGTCGACCCAGACCTTCTTTGGTGGCGGTTGCGTGGGCTAGTGACAGTGTAGAGGCTTTTGTCCCCCGCGGAGGTGGTACGTTACCGTGTCAGCGAGGAGGACAAGCACGTCCATTGCTACATGGTTGCGTTGGAGGGCAAGTTCGACAATACCTAGCAGGTTCTTCAGGGATCTCACTGGAGCTATGATCCTGTGATGGTTCCTTCTCTTTGGGTGTCCACCGCACGCGCCGATACCCGTCGTTCGCTAGGGTTCTAGCTGTATTAGTGATGTTACATGTATGATACTATTCGAGATGTATTATTGATAATATTCAATGTAGGTCTTTCAAATATGATGGAGATTTAGACAAGTGATATATAGTGTTATGTACTATCGAGTGCCTTGGATTTGCCGGAAAGAGCATTAAACGACATTTTGGGTTGACTTTAAGTCTGTTGGGACTCCATACATGATAGTGAAAAAATAGTGAGGGAGTGTCCACCATATATCAGAGATGAAGAATCCCGACTGTTGTCGTGGGTGTCGCTTCTCCTTCTTCTCTTTGTGCTAGACCTTTGTTATGCACTAGGGGAAGGAGGAGTAGCGACCATCATCGACGGTCGAAAAATCAGTGAGGGAGTGTCCACCATATATAAGAGAGGAAGGAGAATCCCGACAGACCGATAGTCAACCCGTGATGAATAATAATGATCTAATTTAGTTTTTGTAGTACATATATTTAATTGTACAAGTTTAATCTTTGAATTATGAACATAGGAAATGTCGTCGATGTCATCGTCGAACGACGAAAGACTCCCGGTGGAGTGCGACTGGTGCGGCGACGACCGGGGTCTGTGCGACAGGCCTCACCTGGTAGAAGGTCGGTGCTTCAGCATTAAGCTCCAGGAGACCTTCGATGTTGAAACGGTACGCAACAGCGACAAGTGTTTTTTCATAATTAAGCACGACTTCTGCTTCTTCAACGTGTAATTTTCAACTTTTATAATTCGACTATAGCTTATCCCATGCCATGCAAGACGCTATGTCTTGGAGAGGATGCATTTTGAAGATCATGAAAGTATGGAAACAAAGATAGTTCAGCTAAGGACCCATCATGGATATGATTTTCCTGTAAATCTATACAATTCTGAGAGCGTATCCCATTTCGGTTGCCCGAATTGGGAAGCACTTTGCAAGACGTATGATTTTCATGAGGGTATGCTTGTCACCATGGATCTTGGTGATCGTGACATCGACGAAGACAATATGGACATTTGGGTCCTTGTTGATACGCTTCCAATTCTACCGCTATGTGAGTTTCTCAAACATAGTTATTAAGTAATTTATATTGTTTATTTCAAAATAGTTGACAGCTTATTTTCATTGATAGCTTATTTTCATTCTTCAAAGAATATGCGGAAGATGGTAGACAGAACCTACTACACCTATGGCGCAGAATTAACTTATCGGGAGAAAGATCATCTGATCTCATTTATTAATGATCTGGAGAATTACAATATCTATTATCAAACTCCTGCACATTATAGTCAATACGTGCCACTAGTGCACGTGTTGAACTACGGTAACATCCATGGAGATGTCATGGTAAGATTTTTTACTATTACGACATCTGTTCATCTTTTGCATAAATTCTTCTAAAACTAAACTACATTGCTAACTACGAAGTTATTACTATGTTTTTCAACAGAAAATCCCGAAGGATTGTGTGCCTCATCTGATATATCCGAAAGGTTGCCTTGATGTTATCAGCTTACGGCCAGGTCATCCTACGCATCACTGTTGTTCATATCAGATTTCTAAAACCGATGAAGACTGACAATCAATGATTGGAAAATATGTATGGTCACTCGTAGGGAGCTACTTGGAAGCAACATTGTGCGAAGCGCAAGAATTGGAGACAGGATAATCTCCATTCTCCATAATGGAGAGTCGGGGAAAATCTTGTTTTATGCTATTTTACCTAAGAGAAGGTAATAGGTCCTATAAAAGAGGAGTAGGTCCTAGGTACAATGTGTTAGCTAGAGTTGATGATGATGATCATGAGGAGTTGTTATATGACAATGAGGAGTTGTTATATGACAATGATGATCATGAGGAGTTGTTATATGACAATGATGTATTATGATGATAAGTTGTTAATGATATGATGATGATGATGATTTATTATATCATTGGGTGAAAGAACCGTGGATCAGTTTCAAGTGATCCATCCACTTGAAACTAATCCACGGTTCTTTCACCCATTGATGTAATAACTCATTATGATGTAAAAACAATCTCTAAATTGCTACTGTATGAAAACTTGTATAATGGTGTATGAATACGACATAAAATGAAAAAGAAATAGAATATGCAATAATAGTAGTAGCACGGGCACAAAGGCGCGCTGCTAGTACTTACCAGCAGCGCTTTCTGCAAAACGCGCTACTACTAAGGACGTATAGCAGTAGCGTGTGTAAGCCCGCGCTACTGCTAACCTTTAGCTGTAGCGCCGTATCAGTAGCGCGGCACCCCGCGCTACTGATAGGCCAAAAACCCGCGCTACTGCTAGGCTTTTCCCTAGTAGTGTCAGCTTCTTCCCCAATTGTTGTACCATCGTATTCAGGGAACCCATGGCCAGGATAGCTGTCATCATCCTCTTCTTTTTCATTCTCTTCCATTAGGACCCCTCTTTCTCCGTGCTTGGTCCAACAGTTATAGCCGTACATGAAACTGGACTCAAACAGGTGGATGTGAATGATTCTTGAGTTAGAGTAATTTTGATCATTCTTACAATCAGCACATGGACAACACATAAAACCATCCACCCGCTTGTTTGCCTCAGCCGCAATCAGAAAAGTATGCACGCCTTTAATGAACTGGGGAGAGCATCGGTCATCGTACATCCATTGCCGGCTCATCTTCATTACACAACACCGAAAAGACCAAATTAATACAAGTTCATACACACTTATTCTCATAAAACAACATACAAACTCTCTAGCTAAAGCATTTAAATGCAACAACAAATGCGATCAAGATCGCAACTAAGGTAACAATTTATCCAACAGCATAATGATACCAAGCCTCACTATCAATGTCATATTTTCTAATCTTTCTAATCTTCAAGCGCATTGCATCCATCTTGATCTTGTGATCATCGATGACATCGGCAACATGCAACTCCAATTCCATCTTCTCCTCCTCAATTCTTTTCAATTTTTTCTTCAAATACTCGTTTTCTTGTTCAACTAAATTTAACCTCTCGACAAGAGGGTCGGTTGGAATTTCTGGTTCACATACCTTCTAGATAAAAACATCTATGTCACGTTGGTCGGCATAATTGTCATAAACATGAAATGCAACAAATAGTTATAAAAGAGAATATATATACCACATCTGAATCATAAACCGGACGAGGGCCGACGGGGACGGATATCAAAACCATGCCACTATGTATAACAAACAACGTACGGGTAAGAAAATTATACAAGTAACTATCTAAATCACACAAACATGATTTTTTTATAAAAAGGATAAGAATAAGAGGCTCACCAAGGTGGTGCCGGCGACGGGATGGTGCGGGCGATCGACGGTGGTTAGGACGGGGACGGGAAGGCACTAAGTAAACCACACCTACAGATGTAAACTAAGAAGTTAATTTGAGCTCAAATTGCATATAAATCAAATAAACTACCACATATAAATACTCCCAAACTAAAACCCACAAATCACTATACTTATAGAGCATTGCAAGAGCTAATCTAGCAATGAGAGATGAAAGGACAAAGTTGCTAACCTTTGTGAACACTTGGATGGATGGGGTGCCTTCAAACCTTGACAATTTTTTGCAAAAATGGAGGATGAGCTCGAGCAAGAGGGGAAGAACAGAGAGGAGAGGAAAGGGGAAGAACAGAGAGCTCAGGCTCGACGAAGGGTTTATATAGGAGCATCTTTAGTCCTGGTTCATGACACAAACCGGGACTAAACGTTAGCCTCTAGTCCCGGTTTGTGTCACGAACCAGGACTAAAGGTGCTAGTGGGGCCCCAGCCTGACACCAGCCTGCCTGCACCCCTTTAGTCCCGGTTCGTGTCACGAACCGGTACTAGAGGTTCAACACGAACCGGGACTAATGATTCCCGCCCCCTAGCCGTTGGAACCGGCACTAATGGTCACATTAGTACCGGTCCGTTTACGAACCAGGACTAATGTGGCTCACGTAAAGTAGTTTTTCTACTAGTGCAAGCGGGCCGACAGATGGAAGCATCACCGATAACCGCGTGAGTGAGTGCCATATATAGGACAACAACCATCGCGATTGCACGTGTGCCAGAACATATATATGAAGAGGTGTGCTGTGATGTTTTGAATACCTAATTAATGCACAACTTTGATGTGGCATTTGCCTCAAAAACCGCAAAGTCCCCACACAGAGTGAGGTTCATGTGACACCTAGTGTGTGTGTGTGTGTGTGTGTGTGTGTGTGTATGCTGATCACCCCGCTTGACACGTACTATACACCTAGTAACACAGCCCTAAAAGAATTAATCCTCCTTGTTCGTCAAATGTACCTCTCTCTCGCTGGGTCAAAGTGATGGACGACGAACTCGCGGGCCCAGCACAGAAGCGAAGCGTACGTCGCACGCGAGTGATCATCTTATATAGGACTATGTACCACCGTCTGCATGTCGCCGAAAGAGGTGTTTGTGTGATGTTTGAATACGCAATGCACAACTTTGATGTGGCACCACATATATAGGAAACCAAAAACTCCCCACCGAGAGCATGAGGTTCATGATGCGTGGTATGTGCTATATGTATGCCCCCATTCGACGCGTGGTATATATGTACTTCTACTGTATAGCACAAACCAAAAAAGAATCATTCCTTGATGGTCAAATTAACGTCTCTCTCGTTGGGTCAAAGTGATGGAGGACAACATCGCATGCCCACGGATGGAAGCGCCACACGCGAGTGAGTTCCTATAGGGCAACCACCGCCTGCATGGTATTGCGTGATGTTTGAATACCAATATAATGTACAACTTTGATGTGGCACCTGCCTCGGGAACCGGAAAGTCCCCACATGGAGCGAGGTTATGACACGCATATATATAGAGTATTCATGTTGCCCCCTCTTTGACATGTACATACTCCTACCGTGCATATACGTAACACAAACCAAAAAAGAACCATCCTTGTTGGTCAAATTAACCTCTATCTCGTTGTACATTCAACTGGTCGACGACGACCTCGTGGGCCCACAGAGAGAGGCACACGCGAGTGATGTCATAGGACAAAACCACCGCGTGCATGCGCCCGTGTGTTATGTGATGTTTGAATACTACCCAATGCATAACTTTGACGTGGCACATGCTTCGCAAACCGGAAACGCACTACACCTTGATGCGTGTAGCCCCCTCACTTCAAGCCGGTGGGAGGGTGTGTACGCATGTGCTCAAACATTGATATGGAATCTCACCATGATCCACACCACAGACATGCCAAGATGAATCCACCTTTTGGTCAAATGCCTCTTGTTGTCGGTGGAAACTGAAAACCTTTGCGGGCTAACGAATGGGCACGTCGCTGATAACCGCACGAGGGAGAGTGTCCAAAAGGACCACCAATGCATGCATGTGGCCCGAACATGTATGTATGAAAGGGTTGTGTAATGCTTTAAATAACCAATTCACGATTTTGATGTGGCATATATGACTCACAGAATGATAAATAATCCCACACGGAGGTTCATGACTCGTAGTGTACTGCCCCAGAGAACAAAGCACAAAAACCCCTACCACCAATAGCCAAACCATTCAAAAGCCCCCCAAACAACAACTCATCACTACCCCTTTATCACTTACCACACCACCCAACCCCCCCAGCCCAATCTAAATCCATCTAAATGGGGAGCGTAAAACCACCCCGAAAGATTAACTCAAAAAGTATGAACCGCTCCAACCCGAGAACAACCAAACCCACAGGCCTAAAGAAACAAACACGCGACAAACCAAACCCAAACCACCACACGACACAAAACAACGGAGACACCACCCCCAGTAAACGGCTCAAGAGCAGGAATCCGGTAATGAGCCGACAAAAACCCCCCCAACCAGATTAACGACCCCACAACGCAAACCAAGAGAGAAGAAGCACACCAGATTCCCAACAACTATTCAAACCCCATCCCCACCCCCCCCCACCCCCCACACCCACCCCACCACCCCATAAGAGCAAGCCAAACCCACAAAAAAGGACACGCCACACCCACCACAAAAACCGGCTGGACCAAGACTGACCGAGACCACAGTCCAGCCCAACCACGAAGAAAAACGAATGTGCCCACCAGAAACAAGACATAGGCTGCCAGACTAGTCAACCACGAAGCCCAGACAATACCCCACACCAACGACCACGCCCAACCCCCAAGATATGGAGCAGAAGCGAGAAGAAGCACCAACAATACAACCTACACCCCGCCCCAAAAACACCAGTGCAAGGTTTAGTAAAGACCGCGAAATGACCCGAGTCCCCAAAAAAAACAAAGGAAAACCCAAAATACTAAGAACCCTACTTCGATCAGTCACATACACCATCACCTATACCAGTCCTAGTACCCACATAAAAAGTGCATCATTACTTTACAAACCCCCACACTACCATCCCTACCAACTTCAAAACATCCACCATCAGTCCTCTCTCCAAAATATACAACTTTTTAACCTCTACCAACACTCTCCCAACCCAGAATATCAAATACCTCAACACATCATAAAACAACCCCCCCATCTAAAAACCACCACACACACCTCCTAATCCCAAACTCTACACAAGATCAAACAAAACAACTTTAGAAAACATAGAACCACCCGATAAGGTACTCACCAAAACACACTATAATATCCTAATCACCCCTATATCCAACACAACAAACCGAAAGATAAGAAACACCCCGTCGGTCCCCCCCACCCCCCGACACACAGGACACACACATCCCGCACCACCACAGCCACTCTGAGGCATGTCAAACTTTTTTCTGCAGTGAACATGTGACCAAAGGCGGAGTGTCGTGTTAAAATTTAAAAAAAACAGACATCATTCGACCGTTTTTATACATTGATTGATTTCCTAGGGATTTAATGTGCAAAAATCAAATTTGTGCTATATGTGCACCAAAATGGATAGCAAAATCATATGTGTCCCTGGGTGCATGTTTCCCTGTGCAAGAGATTTCAAAACATTGAAAATATAGATTTTTTAAATTCAGTAAATCCAAAACTTAGTTGAAATTCATGAAACTTATCGTGGTGTCATATATGGACACCAGTAGACTGTGATATTGTATTTTTTTCGTCAAATTTGAGACCCATTTTGATATAATCTTCTTACAAATGGGAGATTATTAATAACTGGCAACCAATATCTCATACGAATTATTTATTCGGACCGTGTGCGTTAGACCGTGCCATGCTTCGGTTAAGCAGTAAAGCGGCAGAATGAATCATCAATAAACCAAAAAATATATGTGCTGCCACACGCCCCGTGTGCCGTGCGAGCAGGCGTGAGTTGACGGGACGCATGCGAGAAGTCCGCCGCGCAGGCATACCGGGAGGCGTGCGTGCAGGTGTGCGTATTGACGGGAGGCATGCGAGTAGCTGTGTCAAATGATCATAGGAATGGCAGAAGTCCGCCGCGCAGGCTCACCGGGAGGCGAGGCAGCCTTTGACCACCGCCCGCCTCGCTCCCACTGGTCCGTATTAATTGTGCACCTGAGCCGCCGGCCATAATAGGCGGCCGCACCCCCGGTCCATTGTGGTCACCAACGTCTGGACTCTGGAGTGTATGAGGATGCCGCCAAAGCGCACCATCGGAGGGAGTGGCGACGCCGGGGCTGGTGAAGCACCCGCGCAACGCGTGAAGCTGGGCACAGACGTTGCCGTTGCCGCCGACGAGGTCTCACGCGGGCAGCAGCACGACCTTGACTTCGTCGGCGCCGTCGTGGCCCCCCCCCCCCAGCCGGAGCCGGAGGTCAACAGCACTCCGGCAACGACTATACGACTCCGACGTAAAACCTTTAGTCATCTGTATAACCCTTTGTGCGGCAATAGGGGTGGAGCAAGGAGTAAAAATAAAGAGGGATAGGGGGGGGAAAATGGAAGGGGGAGTGGTGGGGGGGAAGGTTAAGGAGGGGGGGGGGGAGCGGGGGGGAGGGAATGGGGGAGGGAGGAGGGAGGCAATGTAAGAACCGGGAAACAGGAAAGCGCCCGGGGGGTGGGGTGGGCGGGAGTTGAAAGAAAGGGGTAAGAGAGGGGTGTAAAGAGGAGTTGCGGTGTGGCGGGGGGGGTGGAGGGGAGGAGAAGCTTAAGGAGGGGAGAGAGGCTTGGGGAGGGTGGGGGGTAGTGAGAGGGACGTGTGGTAGGAGAGTGGAAGGGGGGGCATGGGGAGGGGGAGGTACAGTGAGGTGGGAGGGAGGAAATGAGGAAGACGGGGGTGGGAGGCATACGTCATATCATGTGTTTTCCCTGGTTACTCCCCCCCCCCCCCCCCCTCTATAATTTTTTTGGAATACAAATCCTATGGTTATGTTCTCTCAGTCCATGAAATCAGAGTAATTAAGATCGTTAGATGCACATAGTGTATTGATTGTTTGTGTTCTCCTATAGAGTTAGTGATTAATTGTTTATTCTGTACAAATGATTTTTGCTAATAATCCGACTAGGGTTAGCTTGCGTGCTAATAATTCGTGGCCAGATCTTGAGAATTGATTTTGAATGTCCTACATATATGTTTGTGCCTTTTTTCTTCCAGATCTTGAGAATTGATTTTGAATGTCCTACATGTATGTTTCTGCCATTTTTTTTTCTTTCAGATTGGTATGTACACAGATGAGGCTCCGGCCAGCGCCGCCGCCGGATGTAGATCTTGGACCCGGCTGCGCGGCCAGAAGCAGCCACCGCCCCCCCCCCCCCCCCCCGGATCTGAGGAACCAGTAGAATCTCCGGCGGACCGCATCAGCGATCTCCCAGACGACATCCTTGGGGAGATCATCTCCCTTCTCCCCACCAAGGATGGGTGCCGCACACAAGTCCTCGCATCTTGGTGGCGCGCCGCGCCTCTTAATCTCGACTGTCGTCAGCTATCTGTCGATGATGATTCTGAACTCCCCGGAGCCATCATCTCCTTCCACCAGGGCCCTGTTCAACGCATCTGCATCCCGGCATGCTACCTGCTGGACATACCCTTCACGGTGGCCGCCTGGCTGACATCCCCTCAATTCGATAAACTCCAGCAGCTTGAGTTCTACCATTACTACAGCGATAGGTTACCACCAAGAGCTGCATCTGTGCCCTCACCACCGATGCCCATCTCATGGTTTTCCTCCTCTCTCCACACCGCCACCTTGACCCGGTGCCATCTAGCAGACAATTTGGTACAAATGCTTCGACTGCCACTGCTGAAAAAACTTGCGCTTGTGTTGGTTGATCTGTCGGTGGCCTCACTTCACAGCATCATCCACTCTAGTTGCCCTGCACTGGAGCGTTTGGTGCTTGTTTTTTGGACTAGGAATCCATATCCCTTGTCTCAAAATAAAGTCGCCTCACCTTGTAAGCATTGGATTTCATTTTGAAGGACAGGAGCTCATCATTGAAGATGCCCCTTCACTTCAAAGGTTGCTCCTTGATTGTTGTTATAAACCGTCGCAAATAACTGTGGTCTCTGCGCCTAAACTGGAGACCTTGGGTGCAATTAGTGATCCGTTTGAATGGTTCGAGATGGTGTTTGCCTCCACACCTATTGAGGTACTGTATATTATTCATGTACATTTTTGTAATTTGCATTTTTTGTTTGTGCGCATAAGTTAAGTATCATCTTGGAGTACACTTTCAGTGCTAATATTATATTCTATGCTCAATGAAGCGCTTGTCCATCCTATCAGTGGTGGTGGATTCTGTCAAGACCTTATATATCAGTATGTGGTGTTTTGATCTCAACATCATTATTGCCTTGCTGCAATGTTTTCCATGTCTGGAGAATTTGTTTATAAAGGTGACGATTTCACGCACATTGAAAGCCCATATATAATGTACTATAATTAATCGTTCAGCTATCGCTCTTTCAACATAATCTTTTTTAGACATTAACTATTTTCAATCTTCATCTCTATTTAGGCACTAACACATGGAGAAAAAGGTATAACAAATTGATGGTTCAAGAAGCACCGGGATTTTCTCATATCTCATGACATTCGTTTGAAGACAGTAACGCTGGAAGGATATGCATCCAACAGTGCAAACACTAGCTTTGTCACATTCTTCATGTTGAATGCGAGGGCGCTATTGTCCGTGAGGATTAAGTTTTTCAACAAGAAATTTCTCACGGAACTGTATATGGAACAACATAAAAAGAAGTTTCAGGTGGACCTAAGGGCTTCTGATCGTGCTCAGCTTATATTTACAACAACTTGTCATCATCATGGAGCAGTAGAATTATTGTACTGGGATCTTGATTTTATGGATCGGACCGATCCATTTGATTGTGACTGCCAAACACTTTGGTTGAGTTAGATGTTATTGCCCTGTTCAATCCGAGTTATGTGTAAACCTGATGAACAATTAATCCTCTTGCTTTTGTACCTTTTGTAAGCTGGAGTTAGACATTGTTGCCCTTTTCAACTAGGATTTGACCCACATTTTCTTTCATACTGGGCGTCTGTGTTCCTATAGGTACTACCTCTGTCGTGGTTTATTCTTTTTTGGCCCCCTTCGTATTTTGTTGTACCAAACTTTGACCTTAGATTTAACTAAGAATATATTAATGCATATCATCGAAAATAATATTGTTGGACGACTATTCCCGGCTATGTTCATCTGCTATATGCAATAATTATGCATGTGCTTGCTCGCCGTTTAGGCGGCCGCGGCGCGCTCTGCTCGCGTGCCTCCGCGCGCTCTACTCGCCGTTTAGGCGCCCTCGGGTCGCGTCCCTCTGCGCGCTCTGCTCGCCGTTTAGGCGCCAAGTCTCGCTCGGGTCGCGTCGTCCCTCCGCGCGCGCTATGCTAGCGGTTGGGGAAGCTTTAGTTATTTGATCTTAGATTATGTTAATTAATTATACCTCCAGAGTTGGAATCATCCGGCTCTGGAGGTATAATTAATTAACCTAAACTATGATATCCGGCGCCCGTTCCCGTCACGCAACTCCATCCTGTCGTCGGCCGTTGGGGGTATGCCGGTATGTGTGGGTAATTAACTAGGTAGCAAGTGGATCAGTAGCGAGTCGCCGCCGGTGGCCATTGCTATGGTTATTTATAGCTAGCAGCTGGCTAGGGGATTGGGGATTTTACAATTCACCCCTGTGGAGCGCGGGAAGCCTTCGCTGGAGCGCTGGAAGACTTGAGCACACAACCCGACAACCATATGTGTTGTCACGTGTTACCGGACACGTGTTAACATAAGGAAACATATGTGTAACCTACTAATCATCGCACACGAGTACTCGCACATGCATCGTGTGCGATACTCCTAGCCATCGCAAGCAACTAGTATGCATTTTCAAAGTTTTTAGCACACACATAATCGCACATGAATTAACTCTAGTAACCGTGTGTGTTATATTTTCTCATCGCAAACAGTTCATCCGAGTGGGCTGTTTGCCGTGTATCACACACATCTTGTTTACACGAATCGTTTGTGTTTTTTTGGCTCATCGCAAACAGTTTATCTATGTAAACTGTCTGCAGCATATCACAAACATCTTGTTAAGTTAAACCATTTCTGTTGTGTTCCCTAATCGAAAACAGTTCGTCCGAGTGAACCGTATGCCGTATATCACACACACCTTGATCTGGCTGACCGTTTCTATTGCATTCCCTAATAGCAAATAGTTCATCGGAGCGAACTGTATGACGTATATCACACACACGTTGATATGGCTGCCCATTTCTGTTGTTCTGTCTAATCGCAAATAGTTCGTATGGATCAATCGTATGCCCCGCATCGCACACGTAACTAAAATCTGAACCGTGTTTGATGTCTCCACCATCGCAAATGTTTTGCATCTTTTTTGACGGTTTTTTACATCCCTGTTTGCGATTAATGCATCGCACACAGTTTCGTCAAAAGGTCTCTAATCGTAGTGTCGCGTTAGCAGCATCCTGCAGTAGTGAGTATGTGTACGTGAAAGAAAGGAAAGTTTTAGTTTATTTGAGGTATTGGTAATATTTGATATGATTTGGATATAGGTGTAGGGTCTAACACCCCCAGTGGTTAGCTACAGTAATCCCCTTTTGATAATGCCATGTCATCATGATCAACAGTGCTTAAACATCATTTGGAACATATCTCATTTCAAATTTAAATTCAAATGGAAATTCAAACTGAAAGTGAAAGTAAAAGTTGTTCAAATCCAGGAACTAAAATGTTCATAATATTGTAAATAATCCAGAGGCAATTCTAAAATTGTAATCAACATTTACTAAATTAATTAAGTGACTCTAACAGCAACAAAATAGAAGTATTTAATCCATTTATAATTAAATAAAATCCAAATGAAATCATGTGGACTCAAAACCTTTTTATAACAGTGCCAGATATTTCACTGTAATTATTGGGCTAAGTCACATGTTTTACAAAACTGGAGTTGGGGTTGTACATTTTGGAAAACAACAACTAAAAAGAAAAACATAGAAAAGCAAAATAGAAGAAAAGAAAAAAAGGCCCATGTGCCTGGGCCTAAGTGGGTACAGGGAGGCCCAGCCCGCCTGGCGCCGTCCCCTACCTCCTCTGTTCACAGCGCGCGCGCTGTCGCCGCGCCCTGGCCCTCCTGCTCGCCTGCTCGACAGCGCGCGCATGCGCTCGCCGTGGTGGATAAGGGCGAGGCCCCGCGACCCCATGGCGGCCCCCTCGCCACTCTCTCTCCCTCTTTCCCCTTTGCCCCATCGCAGCCGAAAGCCACCGCCGCCATGGCTCCGGCCTAGCCACGGCCACCGAGCCCTCCTCGCCCCCCTGACGTGTCCCCGAGCTCCGCGGCTGTCTGCTGCTTCGTCTGCTACGACGATCTCAAGGCGGGAGCCGCTCCAGCGCCGGATCTTCTTCGTCTTCAACCTTCGGCCGCCGTGGCCCCGGCGTCAATTTCAGTGACGTCGAGCTACCCCGAGCCCACTTGTGCACACCTGCAGGGCTCGGTGAGCAGCCGCTACGACCTTCCCCTCTCCTCAGCCTCACCCCGTAGCTATAACCACTGCGCCTGCCATGGCCGTGCCTCTCCTCCGCCGTGATGCTCATAGCCGTCGCTGCATCGTCCGTCTCGTTCCACCGAGCGCGCCACCGTGCTTGTGGCGTAGTGTAGGTGCTGTAGGAGTAGGCCGCCGCTCGTTTTTGTCCTCATTACGATGCGCGTGAGTTCGCCATAGTTCGGCCTCCGCCAAACCTCGCCGTCCGGCCATCTCCGGCCATCCCCGAGTCGTCGTGCTAGCCCAGTTGGATGCGGCTCATTCCCAGCTTTCGAACGCGCCCAAGCGCGCTACGAATGATGCCCCATAGCTCGATTCCGAGCAACTCCGGCGTTCGGCCGCCGCAAATTTGGTCGCCGGAGTGTTCTTCGGCGCCGACGCCGGCGGCATCCGACGTGGACTGAACGGTGGGGCCCGCCGTGCCACTGACGCGTGGGCCCGCTGACCCGTTGACCCGGTCAGCCGCTGACGTGGCCGGCCCCGTGTCAATGACATGTGGGCCCCGCTTCGTTAAACGAATTTAGATAAATAAATAATCATTTAATTAATTAATTAGTTAATTAAAATGCTAGTCACCCACTGACCAGTAGGGCCCACCATCTAATTAAGTTAACCCTGTTAATTAGTTACAGAGGTTGACATGTGGGTCCCAGTGGACCCACCTGTCAGGTTTGACTCCGGTCAGCCCCTGTTGATTGCTGACGTCACCAATATGTCATGCTGATGTCATCAGACACTGTTCTAGATAATGTTGAATTAAGTTAATTAAATAAATCTAGAAAATGATTTAAACCTTAGAAATTCATATAAATTAAACCGTAGCTCGGATCGAAAAACTTTATATATGAAAGTTGCTCAGAACGACGAGATGATTCCGAATATGCTACTCTCATACCTGTCAGCCCCCTGTAACATGATGAACATGGAACTTTTCCCTCCGGTTCATCTAACTGATAGATGCACGGAGCTGGTAAAACACCTCCAGATGTTTTCCCTCTCCGGCTAACATGCGTAACACTGCGTTAGAGCACCCCTAGCTTAGCATACTGCCTTGTCATGCATTTGTGATTGCACCTGTGTGCTGTGTATTTATTTGTTTCTTCCCCCTCTTCTCTTCGATAGCCCTCGAGACCGACGCAGCTCAGGAGCCCGACGACACCATTGACGACCGTGCCTTTGCCGCCGAGCAACTAGGCAAGCACCCCCGCTTTGAACATGCTGATATCGCCTATTCTTTCTCTCCTGCTTGCATTAGATTTTGCTACTGTTACTGTTTGCTCCTACTCTGGTGCATAGCCTGCTTTCGTAACCTGCTTATTGTTACCTTACCTGCCAATTTCAAACTGCTTAGTATAGGCTAGTTAGTGACCCGTCAGAGACCCACCTTGTCCCAACTACCCCGCTGGATTATCAGAAGACCGGATCAACGGGATCGAAGACCAGGCCCCGGCACCGCACTTCACCCCCTTAGTTGTACGACACTACTGGGTTACTATCGAGTGTCGAGGGTCATACCTCGTTAGCACTTCTGATGTTAACCTTGTAGGTTAGTTCATCGGTTGTGGTCCTCGAGGGTGATTCCTCCTTCACCACTCCCGTTAACGACGCTGTCGTGCAACATCTCGAGTGTGAACCCATCGAGGGTGATTCCTCCGAGTTCACCTTGACAGATACATCGAGTAGGAATCCAATGAGGGTGATACCTCGGATTCCCTTGATGATATGGACACACGGATACTTGGACTTTACAACTGGTACTTGGAAAGGCGGGTCAACCCTGAGGGGTACCCGTGAATGATGGGAGGTTACCTGTGAGATAAATACGAGGCGCGGCCGGGCATTCTTAGCCCTTGCAGCAAGTCCTCGAGACGGGGCTACGGCGTCACATCGATCGTGAGTCTCTGCTCGTTACCGCACTATCAATACACTACGATTTGGATATGTGATCTGAGTGGGCCTCTGCCCCGATAGCACTAACCATCACGCGGGAATAAATATGGGTACTCTGCATCGTGGTATCAGCCGACAGCTCTGTCAGACGTCCAGATCAGCATTGTGGCCGGGTCAGATCGTGCCATTGGCGCTGGTATCCACCCTACTCGCAACGACCCGGAGTGCACAGGGCGACGGCCCAAGACCCCTGAGCGCTTAGGATGTAGACCGGCGGGGACCTCTCTACTGAGCTCTAGGTAGGGCTGCGGTGTGTCGTTTGGCCGAGGCCGGGCATGACCCAGAAAAATGTGTCCGGCCGGAGTTAAGCGAGCGTGGTGGGTAAGTTGGTGCACCCCTTCAAGGAAGAACTAAACTATGCATAGCCGGATCCTCATTAACGGATGCTCGGAGTTGTATCCCGATCGATACAACTAGAACTGGATACTTGTGATGAGATATGGATAGTATGGCTCCGGGATTGCTTTCTCGTAGGGAGTCGAGAAAGGATCTCTTGCCGAGGTTGATACTTGGACATTAGGGCTCTGGGATCGCTTTCTCGCAGGGAGTCGAGGAAGGATCTCTGGACGAGGTTGATGACACTACTACTACTTTATGCTATACTAATCTACACTCTTCTAATGCTGCAAGACCTCTGAAGATGCTAATCTTCGATAGGACTAGGCCTTCCCTCTATTCTGGCATTTCTGCAGCCCAATTCCACATATACAGCCTCTCTTTGATAATGTTGCATATGTAGTGTAGATCCTTGCTTGCTGAGTACTTTGGGTGAGTACTCACGGTTGCTTTGCTTTCTTTTTCCCCCATATCCTTTCAGTGCAACCAGATGACGGAGCCCCGGATACAGCTGCCCCCGCCGATGATCGCTACTACTACTACCCTGAGGGTGGATACTTCTACGAGTTGGCCGATGACCAGGAGTAGGTTCGGAGGGTCCCAGGCAGGATGCCTGCGCCTTTCGATCATAGCTTTTGTTTTGCCCCGCCTTTCTAGAGGCTTATCTATTTCTGTTTCATATCTGTACTCAGATATCTGATGCTTCTACTAACACTTGTATGCGAGCTTATGTATTCGAGCCCTCGAGGCCCCTGGCTTGTATTATAAAGCTTGTATGACTTTATTTTTGTTTTAGAGTTGTGTTGTGGTATCTTCCCGTGAGTCCTTAGGCTTGATCGTGTGCATTTGCGTGTATGATTAGTGCATGATTGAGCCGGGGGCGTCACAAGTTGGTATCAGAGCCGACTGCCTGTAGGAACCCCTCCTCCCTTCCAACTCTTTGGCCGAAGTTGAGTCTAGTCGTCAAAAACCATTTTACTAACATGGATGTGAGGCTTACGGGCACACGTCGCCAATTGGGTGGTATTAGGATCTTCTATTCCTCGTCTATACTCTGGGACTCTGATCTCTCTTCTATTCGGGTTAAAGATTTTACTAACTCTGACTCTAGGTTCTCGTAACCACTTCCTCCCGAAGAGCCCCTCGTTCCAGATGTTCGTCTGCTTCATCAGGAGGTTCTGAAGATACTCCTCGATGTTTCCCGAGACCCTGTACTCACTGCTTCGCAGTTCCTGACCACCGATAAACTCCGATGGATAACTACTTACACACGTCATTCATATATTCATTTCAGTTACTCTCGGGTTCCATTTGACATATCAAAATATTATCCGACATTTCGAGAATTCTCGGAACCTACTGCCTTGCAGTTCCTTTCCGCCTGAACATACCTACGAATGAATCCTCATACTTACACGGGGTCCGTTCCTCCCCAGTTATTTAAGTGCTTTCCAAAATACTTTGAAATGCTTTCTGATCTTTCGAAAATCCTCTGCAGCCTAGTGCTCTTGAATCTCCTTGCCGGCCTGAATTATGGTTAATTCCATGTGTCTATCAATATTTATTAAAATCCTTTGTGATTGTCATTCTGTTTCTATGGATTCAAAGTGTATGCGAATACTCGCAATCATCAATTAATCCTTAGAAATTGTTCTTCTGGCTCAGACGTCTTTTCGAACATGAGCTGGTTCTCGGCCAATCAAATTACCATCGAATGGGCCCCTAAGTCTATTCATCTTATCCATCCTTGATCAGAGTGTCTGCTTCTGATCTTTCGCTTTGGAAATCACAATTCCTTTGAATTTAAGAGTCAGACTATTCAGATATTTCTATAATCTGATTCCTTTGCATTCTTTCTTCCTCTGATTGAGTACCGATGCTCACATCAGATCCCTTGTGGGCTACCAGATCTTTTGTTGGATTTTATCCGACAGCGTCTTTTCATATTCAATAACCTTGTGAGCCTTCCATCGGATACATAGTGCCTTTGATAAATTGTATCCTCTCCTTTTGTCAGCCATGCTCTATTATCGAGCTTGAGTTATCTACTTCTGTAGTATGTGGTATATGGTCCTAAGATGCCCTGATGGGTTGAACCTATGCTTTTCCTAATCAGTGTGAATCCGATAATTTTCGCGGGTCATACTCCTCTGGTATTTCACCAGGTAGTTCTTCATGTTCATATAATTTTTAACAGAGCAGTGAATGAAGATTATGCATTGGAGAAGTGGGAGTCAACCTTGAACTTGGTGTTCAAGCCCATGGACACGATGTAGATCTTATCATGGAAGCTTCTCTTAAAATTAATTATCCCCTTGGTATAAGTTCATCTTATATCTGGGGTTTTGTGCTTTGCAACCGTGGTTCCGACCAGGATTGTTCTCCTTTGATTCTATTTCTCGGACAAGTTAAAGTACTTGTCTTCTGCAGATCAATACATCTCCGCAACCTCTATTTTGATCTTTCTTCGAGTATTATCCTCTGATATCTCGAGAATATCAAAGAACCGTGTTGCTTCCTATGAGTCTTCATCTATTATGGCTTCTCACCGAACTCAGATTTCCCTCGGGTTCTGAGTTATTAGTCACTCGAGAACACCGATAAGTGAATCGATTCCGCACTTCGATTCAATAACTCTAAGTAATTTTTGTTGCTTACGAGTTTAATAATCCTTCGAGTTATTCCTAGCCTGATCGGTTATATCATTATCGTGCTAAATTTTGACTGTGCTACCTGGTCCTTCTTCCCGGAGCACCATTTTTGACGATGAGCTAAGCTTACGTCGATCTTCCTCGTCATATCATTTCGCCTTGAACAACAAGCTTGATTTCGAGTTTGTGTCATACCTGTGGTTCCAATAACTTTTTGCTTCACCATTCCTTTGACTTGATGTCATCGTCGATCGATTACATCTTCAAGAAATCTCTCGACAAATGTGTCGTGATCATCATCAACATTCTGAGCTCTTCCAGGATATCAATCAAATTCATGATGAGAAATACCATCCTTGCCCCTTGATGATTTGTGTTATCATCGACAACATTCTTGCCTTCCCCCCAACACAAACTTGTTCAAATAATGTTGTAAATACATCCTTTTTGACATGTCGATGGATTGCTGCCGGACCCATCGGCCACATCCTCATCTTTTTGCTGATAAAATTGCATGAGCTGTTCTAGAAATTCACGATGGATACTTTGTGTTCCCAAGGTCCGACCTTTACCTGATGACCATGTCAATGCTATCCCAAAGCATGACTGTGGTACTCAAATATCAACAAGGAACATTGGAAGCGCAATGCAAAATGTTTCTTAATCGATTATCCAAACACCGTTGTGTGGGTAACAACATGAAATCCCTCGCCCCTTTACCTAATTGGTTGTCTACTTGCTGTCATGTCATGGATGAGAAGGATATACTCTTAATGCTCGGGTATAAACACATTTTCCTTTCCATTGTTCTGATTAATATACTAATCACATTTTCCTTTCCATTGTTTTGTTTAACCCTTCTTGTGATCTATATGATATAAGCGGTAATAATTCTCTACTTATGTAAACACCTCGGTGTACAACTCTGTCAGCAAGACCCTATTACTACTGTTGATAACATTCTGGTAACCACCGATGGACGAGAACTTTGCCTATTGGTCCGCCATGTTACTGCGAGCAGGAAAATGGTTCTCTTCATCCCTTGCCCTTGGTACCAATGTTGTTGCCAACATAATTGACAGGTTACCCTCCGAATTACCTTGCTATCATGACCGTGCAAGATGTTAGCGCCTTCCTGCTTTTAACCCACATGGTGGGCCCATAACCCACAGTTCCACAGGATTGAAACCTGACTCTCCTGTACACCCCTATTCCAAAGTTATTCCTTGCGCGTGGCCTCGTATGTAATTCGCGAGCCACCTTCTAGAGATCATCAATTCTGGTATCAGACACAATACTTATTCCCATTGCTCTAAACTCCTTTCACTCTCTGTTACAGGAAACAAACGATTGTCTATCCGCTTAAAACTTCTTATTGTACCTTCTTGCTCTCGATGTGTTTCATTTGTTCAACTCGAGAGATACTCATAAGTTCATTCATGGGATAATCCTATATGATTACCCCTTAAATCATCATATCATTGTCGAGCTGCCCCTTACCTATTCGTAAGTATGATGAAGACTCCGAAGAAAGGATGACGACTTCTTCATGATGACCTGAAGCAGAGAAATGAAGACATCAATGTAGTGGATCGACCTCTTCGACAAGAGCAACCAAGACAAGAAGACTCGTTAGAATTTCGTAACCAAATCTTCCCCCCTCACTCTACCTCTTAAATCTCGGGACGAGATTTCTTATTAGTGGAGGAGATTTGTAACACCCCCACTGGTTCGCTACAATAATCCCCTTTTGATAATGCCATGTCATCATGATCAACAGTGCTTAAACATCATTTGGAACATATCTCATTTCAAATTCAAATTCAAATGGAAATTCAAACTGAAAGTGAAAGTAAAAGTTGTTCAAATCCAGGAACTAAAATGTTCATAATATTGTAAATAATCCAGAGGCAATTCTAAAATTGTAATCAACATTTACTAAATTAATTAAGTGACTCTAACAGCAACAAAACAGAAGTATTTAATCCATTTATAATTAAATGAAATCCTGTGGACTAAAAACCTTTTTATAACAGTGCCAGATATTTCACTGTAATTATTGGGCTAAGTCACATGTTTTACAAAACTGGAGTTGGGGTTGTACATTTTGGAAAACAGCAAACTAAAAAGAAAAACAGAGAAAAGCAAAATAGAAGGAAAGAAAAAAAAAGGCCCATGTGCCTGGGCCTAAGTGGCTACAGGGAGGCCCAGCCCGCCTGGCGCCGTCCCCTACCTCCTCTCTTCACAGCGCGCGCGCTGTCGCTGCACCCGCACGCCGCACCCTGGCCCCCCTGCTCGCCTGCTCGATAGCGCGCGTCTGCGCTCCCCGTGGTGGATAAGGGCGAGGCCCTGCGACCCCCTGGCGCCCCCCTCGCCACTCTCTCTCCCTCTTTCCCCTTTTCCCCATCGCAGCCGAACGCCACCGCCGCCATGGCTCCGGCCTAGCCACGGCCACCGAGCACTCCTTGCCACCCTGACATGTCCCCGAGCTCCGCGGTTGTCTGCTCCAACGATCTCAAGGCGGGAGCCGCTCCAGCGCCGGATCTTCTTCGTCTTCAACCTTCGGCCGCCGCGGCCCCGGCGTCGATTCCGGCGACGTCGAGCTACCCCGAGCCCACTTGTGCACACCTGCAGGGCCCGGTGAGCAGCACCTACGACCTCCCCCTCTCCTCGGCCTCTCCCCGTAGCTGTAACCACTGCGCCTGCCATGGCCGTGCCTCTGCTCTGCCATGCTGCTCGTAGCCATCGCTGCATCATCCGTCTCGTTCCACCAAGCGCGCCACCGTGCTTGTGGCGTAGTGTAGGTGCTGTAGGAGTAGCGCGCCGCTCGTTTTTGTCCTCATTTCGACACGCGCGAGTTCGCCGTAGTTCGGCCTCCGCCAAACCCCGCCGTCTGGCCATCTCCGGCCATCCCCGAGTCGTCGTGCTAGCCCAGTTGGATGCGGCTCGTTCCCAGCTTTCGAACGCGCCCAAGCGCGCTGCGAATGATGCCCCGTAGATCGATTCCGAGCAACTCCAGTGTTCGGCCGCCGCAAATTTGTTCGCCGGAGTGTTCTCCGGCGCCGAGGCCGGCGGCGTCCGACATGGACTGACCGGTGGGGCCCGCCGTGCCACTGACGCGTGGGCCCGCTGACCCGTTGACCCGGTCAGCCACTGACGTGGCCGGCCCCGTGTCAATGACATGTGGGCCCCGCTTCATTAAACGAATTTAGATAAATAAATAATCATTTAATTAATTAATTAATTAGTTAATTAAAATGCTAGTCACCCACTGACTAGTAGGGCCCACCATCTAATTAAGTTAATTAGTTTAAGTTAACCCTGTTAATTAGTTACAGAGGCTGACATGTGGGTCCCAGTGGACCCACCTGTCAGGTTTGACTCCGGTCAGCCCCTGTTGACTGCTGACATCACCAATATGTTATGCTGATGTCATCAGACACTGTTCTGGATAATGTTGAATTAAATTAATTAAATAAATCCAGAAAATGATTTAAACTTTAGAAATTCATATAAATTAAATCGTAGCTCGGATCGAAAAACTTTATATATGAAAGTTGCTCAGAACGACGAGACGATTTTGAATATGCTACTCTCATACCTGTCAGCCCCCTGTAACATGATGAACACGGAACTTTTCCCTCCGGTTCATCTAACCGATAGATGCACGGAGCTGGTAAAACACCTCCAGATGTTTTCCCTCTCCGGCTAACATGCGTAACACTGCGTTAGAGCACCCCTAGCTTAGCATACTGCCTTGTCATGCATTTGTGATTGCACCTGTGTGTTGTGTATTTATTTGTTTCCTCCCCCTCTTCTCTTCGATAGCCCCCGAGACCGACGCAGCTCAGGAGCCCGACGACACCGTTGACGACCGTGCCTTTGCCGCCGAGCAACCAGGCAAGCACCCCCCCTTTGAACATGCCGATATCGCCTATTCTTTCTCTCCTGCTTGCATTAGATTTTGCTACTGTTACTATTTGCTCCTACTCTGATGCATAGCCTGCTTTTGTAACCTGCTTATTGTTACCTTACTTGCCTATTTCTAACTGCTTAGTATAGGCTGGTTAATGACCCGTCAGAGACCCACCTTGTCCCAACTGCCCCGCTGGATTATCAGAAGACCCGATCAATGGGATCGAAGACCAGGCCCCGGCACCGCACTTCACCCCCTTAGTTGTATGACACTACTGGGTTACTATCGAGTGCCGAGGGTGATACCTCGTCAGCACTTCTGATGTTAACCTTGTAGGTTAGTTCATCGGTTGTGGTCCTCGAGGGTGATTCCTCCTTCACCACTCCCGTTAACGACGCTGTCGTGCAACATCTCGAGTGTGAACCCATCGAGGGTGATTCCTCCGAGTTCACCTTGACAGATACATCGAGTAGGAATCCAACGAGGGTGATACCCTCGGATTCCCTTGATGATATGGACACACGGATACTTGGACTTTACAACTGGTACTTGGAAAGGCGGGTCGACCCTGAGGGGTACCCGTGAATGATGGGAGGTTACCTGTGAGATAAATACGAGGCGTGGCCGGGCATTCTTAGCCCTTGCAGCAAGTCCTCGAGACGGGGCGACGGGGTCACATCGGTCGTGAGTCTCTGCTCGTTACCGCACTACCAATACACTATGATTTGGATATGTTATCTGAGTGGGCCTCTGGCCCGATAGCACTAACCATCATGCGGGAATAAATATGGGTACTCTGCATCGTGGTATCAGCCGACAGCTCTGTCAGACGTCCAGATCAGCATTGTGGCCGGGTCGGATCGTGCCATTGGCACTGGTATCCACCCTGCTCGCAACGACCCGGAGTGCACAGGGCGACGGCCCAAGACCCCTGAGCGCTTAGGATGTAGACCGGCGGGGTCCTCTCTGCTGAGCTCTAGGTAGGGCTGCGGTGTGTCGTTTGGCCGAGGCCGGGCATGACCCGAAAAAGTTTGTTTGGCCGAAGTTAAGCGAGCATGGTGGGTAAGTTGGTGCACCCCTGCAGGGAAGAACTAAACTATGCATAGACGGATCCTCGGTAACGGATGCTCGGAGTTGTATCCCGATCGATACAACTAGAACTGGATACTTGTGATGAGATATGGATAGTATGTCTCTGGGATTGCTTTCTCGCAGGGTGTCGGGAAATGATCTTTGGCCGAGGTTGATACTTGGACATTAGGGCTCTGGGATCGCTTTCTCGCAGGGAGTCGAGGAAGGATCTCTGGACGAGGTTGATGACACTACTACTACTTTATGATGTACTAATCTACACTCTTCTAATGGTGCAAGACCTCTGAAGATGCTAGTCTTTGATAGGACTAGGCCTTCCCTCTATTCTGGCATTTCTGCAACCCAGTCCACATATACAGCCTCTCTTTGATAATGCTGCATATGTAGTGTAGATCCTTGCTTGCTGAGTACTTCGGATGAGTACTCACGGTTGCTTTGCTTTCTTTTTCCCCCATATCCTTTTGGTGCAACCAGATGACGGAGCCCCGGATACAGCTGCCCCCACCGACGATGGCTACTACTACTACCCCGAGGGTGGATACTTCTACGAGTTGGCCGACGACCAGGAGTAGGTTCGGAGGGTCCCAGGCAGGAGGCATGCGCCTTTCGATCGTAGCTTTTGTTTTGCCCCGCCTTTCTAGAGGCTTATCTATTTATGTTTCATATCTATACTCAGATATCTGATGCTTCCGCTAACGCTTGTATGCGAGCTTATGTATTCGAGCCCTCGAGGCCCCTGGCTTGTAATATAAAGCTTCTATGACTTTATTTTTGTTTTAGAGTTGTGTTGTGATATCTTCCCGTGAGTCCATACGCTTGATCGTGTCCATTTGCGTGTATGATTAGTGCACGATTGAGCCGGGGGCGTCACATAGGGTAGGCCAAGGAAAGTTTTGATTTAGTAAGGTTTTGGTAAGATTTGATTGATTTGATATGGTAGGGGAAGGCAAGGAAATGTGTGATTTAATTGAGGTCTTGTTAAGATTTGATTTGATTTCCTTGAGTTCATGTAGGACATGATTTTATTTGATTGAGTTAATGCAGAACATGGTTTTCAGTAGGACAAGGAAAGGAAAATACCGATTTGATTTAGAGGAAAAAGCCAACACATGGAGAGAGGGAGGAGGTGAGGAGGACGTACCAACCTCCCTTTAATAGTAGAGATCTGAAGTGCAACTACCCAAAATTAATTTCAGAAAGAAAAATAAATCATCAAGGCATAGTAGGAAATAAATATTTTTTGTATTTTAAGTATCGTCGTGGAAAATAAATAATTATACATGGGGGTCTAACCTTGTCCTACCTGGTCAGTCAAAGGAAGTACAAGATAGTTAACAAGACCCAAGGCGGTCACACTACAAGAAATATGTCAACTTGTGACCTTCTGTCAGTGACCCTAGAAGAATTGGTCATAAATCTATGACCATTTGAGACCAATTGGTCATAAGCTGTTTGGGGGGCTCCAAACCCTAAACCATAACGACCATTTTGGTCAGAAAGGTCGTAATTTCCTTACACGAAATGGTCGTAAAGCAAACAACAATGGTCCGTTGCCTTATTTCTAGCTGATCACGACCAATATATATGGTCATAGCCTTGTAAATTATGGTGCATTGCTATGACTAGGCACCACCTTATCAGTTATGCCTATGTGTCAATTTTTACCCTAGGTTGTGAAGCAGCCTATAATTCTGTCATTCTTCCAAAAATTCCCAAAAAATTTAGCCATTCTTTACTATCCAAATCATTGCCTCATGACAAAATTCAGCTCCATTTGCCTAGTAAATCTTCCTCGGCGAATTTCCAAAGTTTTTGTTCAGCTAGAACCATTGTGAAGGAAGTATTAGCTATGCATATCCTAATGAACTGAATTTTTGCCACATCTTCTATATTCCCAAATCATAGCTCTCCACAAAATTTGAGCCCCCATACAAGAATCCATGTGAGCTCACCATCCAATCTTTGTTTCTGGTAATATTTTCAGTTTGTGAAGCAACTATATTTTATGTTAATTTATAATTGCTGAAAATTTACCAGGACATAACCCTGCCCATAGAACCTCCCTCCACCAAATTTTAGCTCATTTAATCTAGCCAATATCCCTCAACATTTTTCCCAATTTTCTGTTCAGTTGAGAGCACTGTGAAGGAAGTACCATTTTTATTTATCAAAATGGTATGACATTTTTACAGTGCCTTCATATGCCCAAATTATCATCCTCCTCCAAATTTCAGATCAATCCATTCATTCATTTGAGTCCAGCTTCAACATTCATATTTCTGTCCAGTGTGGTACTTTGCAAAGCAAGTGACACCTAGGCTCCTCCATTTGAGCTGCAAATTTTCCAAGACCGTGTCCTTAGTAGATGATCATCCTCGGGCAAAACTCAGGCCCATTGGCCATGTGCATTTTCCCCACCACTAATCAAACACTTGGTTGCTAATTCATGTTTGAGCTTAGTTCATTCTCCTCGTGAGATTCTTCTATTGCCTTCTTCTTCCTAACACCTACCGGGGGAGTGCCCAACACACTAGACATGCCTAGGCTGCCCAGAACGCATGGCAATGTCACGGTCACGCAGTGACCACGCGGCGGGCATGCGAGTATACTCGCTCTGGAGTTGGGGCCCTCGGCCACAGTCCAAACCTCAACGTATCGCCACCAAACCATGTATTTATGATTAAATAGATACTTATGTACCTAGAAATTATTTCTGGAAAAAATAAAAAGAGCAAACTATAAGGCAGCTGCAGCTCAAATTTGACCTGCTTCGTACTGAATCAGCGGAAATTTGTCTTTTTCACGAGAGGTGGATCAAAGCTTTTGACACCCAAACATTTGGTCAATTGTGCATTAAATATGGCCTAGTATTTTAGAAAATTGATTTGGTACAATTTTGCAACAAATATATGGTAGGTCCTTCACAAAAAAACTCATTTTGGGCACTCAAAAAATGGAAAATGAAATTGCCGTCAAAAGAAAATGAAAACTTCCTTAGTCAACATTGTTTCCCATTCCAATATGCACCCTTGATCACAATATTAGATCATTTGAACAAACTATGCCATGAATGTGGCCATAAGATTGATCATTTGCCTTGAAAGCCATGAATCTTCACACATGATAGCTCATTTCTGAGAACACTTTTTTTTAAAAGTTGTTGTATTACAAGTTTATTATTTTTCCTAGTAACTTGGTCACATATAATGACACAATGCCAAGGTTTTCCAAAATTTTTATTTTATTTTTTATTTTTCATGCCCGTTTCAAAATGCGGTCAAAACTGCAGGCATGACCGTTCCTAGCTAGTGGTTGAATCTTCGAAAACTTTTGGTGTTTCTCTGATTAAATAGATACTTATGTACCTAGAAATGATTTTTGGAAAAATAAAGATCAAACTATGAGGCAGCTGCAGTTCAAATCTGACCCGCTTCCTACTGGATCGGCGGAAATTTGTCTTTTTCACGAGAGGTGGATAAAAACTTTTGACACCCAAACATTTGGTCAATTGTAAATTAAATATGGCCTAGTATTTTAGAAAATTGATTTGGTACAATTTTGCAACAAATATATGGTAGGTCCTTCACAAAAAAAACTCATTTTGGGCACTCAAAAAATGGAAAATGAATTTTTCGTCCAAAGAAAATGAAAACTTCCTTAGGCAACATTGTTTGCCATTCCAAGATGCACCTTTGTGCATAATATAAGATCATTTCAATAAAATATAACATGAATGCTATCATAAGATTGATCATTTGGCTTGAAAGCCATGAATCTTCACGCTTGATAGCTCATTTATGAGAACACCTTTTAAAAATAATTGCCGTATTACAATTTTATTATTTTTCCTGGTAACTTGGTCACATATAATGACACAATGTGAAGGTTTTCCAATTTTTTGATTTTTTTTTTGAATTTGTCATGCCCGTTTCAAAATGCGGTCAAAACAGCGGGCATGACCGTTCCTAGCTAGACGTTGAATCTTGGAAAAAAATTGGTGTTTCTCTGATTAAATAGATACTTATGTACCTAAAAATGATTTTTGGGAAAAATAAAGAGCAAACTATGAGGCAGTTGCAGTTCAAATTTGACCCAGTTCCAGCTGAATCAGCGGAAATTTGTCTTTTTAACGAGAGGTGGATCAAATCTTTTGACACCCAACCATTTGGTGAATTATACATTAAATATGGCCTAATATTTTAGAAAATTTATTTGGTCCAATTTTGCAACAAAAATATTGTAGGTCCTTCACAAAAAAACTCATTTTGGGCACTCAAAAAATGAAAAATGTTTTTTGCCAAAAAAACTCATTTCTCACGACACCTTTTTAAAGATATTTATCTTTTTTCATGTTTGTTATTTTTTCTGAAAACTTGTTCACATTTTGGTGACACAATGAGAAGGTTTTCCATTTTCCATTTGAATTTCTCAGGTCATAAAATAGCTGATATGATTTTAACACATTATTTTTAGTCAACTACGACCAATTTAGATGGTCATAACGTCATACTGCATTCTGATTGGTCCATGGACGTCTCACGTGGATCGTGCATCAAACACCGTCGGATGCTTGCGGATCCAACGGCAGTCCTCAACCCTTCCACACCAACCCCAAAACCCTAGTTGGTCATTTTCCATCCACCCCACCCCCCCACCTCTTTATTTCCCACATCCATCCATCGATCCCCTTCCATGTCTCCTCGTTGTCTCGCCCGATGGAGAGAGAGCGAGCGAGAGCTCGCCTCCTCCCTTCCAGATCGCCGCACCCACCTCCCTCCGGCGGAGCTCGCCGCCATCCATGGCCTCCCCACGCCCTCCTCCTCTTGCCCCTCCCCTTCCCTCACCAGAAGGGAGAGAAGAACCCGAGGGAGGGAGATCCAATGCGATCCAGCCTCGGTCTCCGCTGCCTCGGCCTCGCCGGAGCAGCTCCACCGTCGGTCGAAGTCCCGCAGGTCACCGTGTTCCCCCGCTCTTCTTCCTCCCTTTGTTTGTCTCTCCCTTTATTCTCTCAAGTCTCAACCCCCTCCATATTTCTCTATGCAAGGAGGCCGCCATGGATGCCCGAGGTCCTCCACTTCGACCCACGGCCCGACGGCCTTGCCAACGTCGTCACCGTGGTGGGCCGCAGCCTCGATGGAGGTTCAGCTTCCGATCCGCGGGCCGAGAGGGGAGACGAGGACGACCACAACCTCTCCTCACAGCAGCCTCCCTCCATGTGCAGTGCTTCTTCACACGCCAGGACGCACAGGAGGATCCAAATCTCGGTGTCCTAGGGTATGATTCCCTACCTCAGCCTCCTTGTGGATTGGCTGCTTGTTTCTCAAGCAGAACCATGTGAGATGTGTGCTTTGTGTTGGTGGAGGTTAATTATCTTGCTTGCCTGCTATTTAAGGCTAATTAACTTAATTACCTGCTGTTTAGGGATGAATATATGAGTATATGAGCTACTGTATGTTTTAGTAGATATATACAAATCAATGTGAATTATGAACTGAGTGACCCATGAGTTCATCCATACAAATATGTGAATTCTGAACTGAGCGACCCGTGAGTTCATCCATACAAATATTCATCCTTATGTGTAGGATCTAGTGTTGTGATGTTCGTTTTGTTACACCACAAAGTAGGTTAATGTGGGAAAGTCCAATACTAATGCATTTACACTACTAGAACATTGTCTCACTTTTGATGGACAACAAGATGACATTGGAGTATTTTAGTAATGCATTCATTTTCTGAAGATGCAATAGATGAGACACCCATCCTATGCTGCTAACTAAGATAATGTGTGATTGCAATTGTTTCATTCATTCGTCCCTCTGGCGGTCTTCTTAAGATGCTCTTTCCCCCACTGTTTAATTGGATAGCTGCTGGCTATAGCAAAGTGCGTTGTACTGCTACTATTTGTCAACTGAAAGAAGCGAGAAAATTTGAGACTTCACTGTAAAAATGGTTACTAGCTCGGTTTGTCACCCATTTTTATTTGTTTGTTCTGTTTGGTTGGAGCAGGAGCGTGCTAGTTGAACTAGTTGAACAATTGTCCTTTGAATTCATATCAAGTTTGCTCCTGCTGCTGTACATGTGATGCGTGTGTGGTCATTGAAGGTCATGAACTAGCTAAGCTTGTTATTTTCATACTAAATGAATGATATTTTAGTAGGAGCAATTATCTTATTGTGGATGACACCACCATTCTATCTACAACACTTGCTCTGGCAATTAGCAGAGAATGAATTAATTTGACAACTTCCAGTGGATGTTTATTATAATATTGAGTTGAATTCATGTACTGCTAACTACAAGATGCTATAGTCTAGATACATGATGCAAAGTATGTTGTATTTACACACTTACATCCAACTGCAGCAGCTGCATGGGCGAGTTGAGGTGGGGGACAGAGAGGCTGTGTCGTGCGGGTTCTGATCATGTACAGTGCTACTTCTTGAGCTTGCGTTGGTTTTTCCCTTGAAGAGGAAAGGGTGATGCAGCATAGTAGAGATAAGTATTTCCCTCAGTTAAGAACCAAGGTATCAATCCAGTAGGAGAAAACGCGCAAATCACCAATAGATGCACCTGCACAAACAATCAAACACTTGCACCCAACGCGATAAAGGGGTTGTCAATCCCTTCACGGTCACTTGCAAAGGTGAGATATGATAAAGATAGATAAAAGATAAAATATTTTTGGGTTTTTTTGGTATATAGATCTGAAAATAAAAGATTACAAAATAGTAGATTGGAAACAAATATGATGGAAAATAGACCCGGGGGCCATAGGTTTCACTAGAGGCTTCTCTCTTGAAGGCAAATAATACGGTGGGTGAACAAATTACTGTCGAGCAATTGATAGAAAAGCGCAAAGTTATGACGATATCCAAGGCAATGATTATGCATATAGGCATCACTTCCGTGTCAAGTAGACCGACTCCTGCCTGCATCTACTACTATTACTCCACACATCGACCGCTATCCAGCATGCATCTAGAGTATTAAGTTCATAAAGAACGAAATAACGCCTTAAGTAAGATGACATGATGTAGAGGAATAAACTCAAGCAATATGATGAAAACCCCATCTTTTTATCCTCGATGGCAACAATTCAATACGTGTCTCGCTACCCCTACTTTGTCACTGGGTGAAATCACGCAAGATTGAACCCAAAGCTAAGCACCTCTCCCATTGCAAGAAAAACAAATCTAGTTGGCCAAACCAAACCGATAATTCGAAGAGAAATACAAAGATATCAAATCATGCATAAAAGAATTCAGAGAAGATTTAAATAATATTCATAGATAAGCTGATCATAAATCTACAATTCATCGGATCTCAACAAACACACCGCAAAAGAAGATTACATCGGATAGATCTCCAAGAACATCGAGGAGAACATGGTATTGAGAATCAAAGAGAGAGAAGAAGCCATCTAGCTACTAGCTATGGACCCGTAGGTCTGTGGTAAACTACTCACGCTTCATCGAAAGGGCAATAGGGTTGATGTAGATGCCCTCCGTGATCGAATCCCCCTCCGGCAGGATGCCAGAAAAGGCCCCAAGATGGGATCTCACGGGAATAGAAGGTTGCGGCGGCGGAAAAGTATTTTCGTGGACTCCCCTGAGGGTTTTGGAATATATGTGAATATATAGGACAAAGAGCTAGGTCAGGAAGGTCACGAGGGGCCCACAAGGTAGGGGGGCGCCCCCCTAGGGCGCGCCCTCCACCCTTGCCGCCGCCTCGTGGCTCTTCTGACTTGGACTCCAAGTCCCCTGGGTGTCTTTTGGTCCAAGAAAAATCATCGTGAAGTTTCATTCCGTTTGGTAATCCTTTTCTGTGAAACTCAAAAAACAAGGAAAAAACAGAAACTGGCACTGGGCTCTAGGTTAATAAGTTAGTCCCAAAAATAATATAAAATAGCATAATAATGCATATAAAACATCCAAAACAGATAATATAATAGCGTGGAACAATCAAAAATTATAGATACGTTGGAGACGTATCAAGCATCCCCAAGCTTAATTCCTGCTCGTCCTCGAGTAGGTAAATGATAAAAACAGAATTTTTGATATGGAATGCTACCTAACATATTTATCCATGTAATTTTCTTCATTGTGGCATGAATGTTCAGATCCATAAGATTCAAAACAAAAGTTTAATATTGACATAAAAACAATAATACTTCAAGCATACTAATAAAGCAATCATGTCTTCTCAAAATATCATGGCCAAAGAAAGTTATCCCTACAAAATCATATAGTCTGGCTATGCTCCATCTTCATCACACAAAGTATTAAATCATGCACAACCCCGATGACAAGCCAAGCAATTTTTTCATACTTTTGATGTTCTCAAACTTTTTCAACTTTCACGCAATACATGAGCGTGAGCCATGGATATAGCACTATAGGTGGAATAGAATATGGTGGTTGTGGAGAAGATAAAAAAAGGAGATAGTCTCACATCAACTAGGCGTATCAACGGGCTATGGAGATGCCCATCAATAGATATCAATGTGAGTGAGTAGGGATTGCCATGCAACGGATGCACTAGAGCTATAAGTTTATGAAAGCTCAAAAAGAAACTAAGTGAGTGTGCATCCAACTCGCTTGCTCACGAAGACCTAGGGCAATTTGAGGAAGCCCATCATTGGAATATACAAGCCAAGTTCTATAATAAAAAATTCCCACTAGTATATGAAAGTGACAACATAGGAGACTCTCTATCATGAAGATCATGGTGTTACTTTGAAGCGCAAGTGTGGAAAAATGATAGTAACATTGCCCCTTCTCTCTTTTTCTCTCACTTTTTTTGGTGGGCTTCTTGGCCTCTTTTATTTTTTTGTGGGCTTCTTTGGCCTCTTTTATTTTTTGTAATGTCCGGAGACTCATCCCAACTTGTGAGGGGATCATAGCTTCCATCATCCTTTCCTCACATGGGACAATGCTCTAATAATGATGATCATCACACTTTTATTTACTTACAACTCAAGAATTACAACTCGATACTTAGAACAAAATATGACTCTATATGAATGCCTCCAGCAGTGTACCGGGATGTGCAATGATCTAGCGTAGCAAATGACATCAAAAAAATGGACAAGCCAAGTAAACATCATGCTAGCTATCTTACGATCATGCAAAGCAATATGACAATGATGGAGCATGTCATAATAAACAGAACGGTGGAAAGTTGCATGGCAATATATCTCGGAATGGCTATGGAAATGCCATAATAGGTAGGTATGGTGGCTGTTTTGAGGAAGGTATAAGGTGGGTGTAAGGCACCGGCGAAAGTTGCGCGGTACTAGAGAGGCTAGCAATGGTGGAAGGGTGAGAGTGCGTATAATCCATGGACTCAACATTAGTCATAAATAACTCACATACTTATTGCAAAAATCTATTAGTCATTGAAACAAAGTACTACGCGCATGCTCCTAGGGGGATAGATTGGTAGGAAAAGACCATCGCTCGTCCCCAACCGCCACTCATAAGGAAGACAATCAATAAATAAATCATGATCCGACTTCATCACATCACGGTTCACCATACGTGCATGCTACGTGAATCACAAACTTTAACACAACTATTTCTACCAATCCACAATTACTCACTAGCATGACTCTAATATCACCATCTTTATATCTCAAAACAATCATAAGGAATCAAACTTCACATAGTATTCAATGCATTTTATATGAAAGTTTTTATTATATCCCTCTTGGATGCCTATCATATTAGGACTAAATTCATAACCAAAGAAAATTACCATGCTGTTTAGAGAGAATATCAAAATAATATAAGTGAAGCATGAGAGTTCAACAATTTCTATAAAATAAAGCCACCGCCGTGCTCTAAAAAGATATAAGTGAAGCACTAGAGCAAAATTGCCTAGCTCAAAAGATATAAGTGAAGCACATAGAGTATTCTAATAAATCATGATTCATGTGTGTCCCTCTCAAAAGGCGTGTACAGCAAGGATGATTGTGGAAAACTAAAAAGCAAAGACTCATAGCATACAAGACGCTCCAAGCAAAACACATATCATGTGCTGAATAAAAATATAGCCTCAAGTAAATTTACCGATAGACGAAGACGAAAGAGGGGATGCCTTCTGGGGCATCCCCAAGCTTAGGCTCTTGGTTGTCCTTGAATATTACCTTGGGGTGCCTTGGGCATCCCCAAGCTTAGGCTCTTGCCACTCCTTATTCCATAGTCCATCAAATCTTTACCCAAAACTTGAAAACTTCACAGCACAAAACTCAACAGAAAACTCATAAGATCCGTTAGTATAAGAAAATAAATCACCACTTTTGATACTGTTGTGAACTCATTCTTTATTTATATTTGTGTATTATCTACTATATTCCAACTTCTCCATGGTTCATACCCCCAGATACTACCCATAGATTCATCAAAATAAGCAAACAACACATAGAAAACAGAATCTGTCAAAAACAGAACAGTCTCTGAAGATATGAATTGTTATAATACTTATGTAACTCCAAAAATTCTGAAAAATTAGGACAACATATTAAATTTGCATATAAATCTTTTGTAAAAAACTCATGGTTTTTCCGAGCTTTAGTGAATTTATACATTTCTGTGACTGGACGCAAAAGTTTCTGTTTTTCAGCAAGATCAAATCAACTATCACCGTAAGCCATCCAAAAGGTATTACTTGGCACAAACACTAATTAAAACACCAAAACACAATTACTACAGAGGTAATAATGTGTATTTTATTCAAAAAAAGAAGCAAAACAAAAAACAAAAAAATAAAATTGGCTCGCCTCCCAACAAGCGCTATTGTTTAACGCCCCTAGCTAGGCATAAAAACATAGATCTAGGTATTGTCATAATAATAATAAGGCATATCACACATGCTCATATCATACTCCCTTCGTTCAGTAGCAAGTTTTCTTTGTGGTAAGCAAAAGTAATCAAAAGGGCTAAATTTAATAGGATAAGGATCTCTAAGATCAAGCTCGGGAGGTATTGGTTCCTCCTTCGGCCCCTTGTATTGTATGATCAACTCATCATTGTAAGCGTTCTTTTGGCAAAAAGTCATGAGCTTATTTCCTAGAGAGAAACCTAATCTGTTGTTTTGTATAGCAAAATTGTCATTAAGTTCAGAAATTTTATCACGGTAGGGACCCTTTTTCTCAAATTTTCATTATAAGCAACATGATTGAGAGATCGCAATCGCATTATTTCTTCTTGATTAAAGAGAATCCCCTCTATGGGAGGACGTCCACCATCTATTTTTTAATGCGAAAAAATTTCACTAGCTTCTTTCATAATGAATCTAAACTCATGAGCTAGAAATATAGTAGCAGCGCGTTTAACAGATGAGTGCTCAATATTAGAGAACTCTAGAAAAATCCTTTGTATGCATGGATGCATAAGAACAAATTGTCTTTCAAGTTCAATTACAAGCAAAGTTATTGCATCCACGAGAATATTAGTTTTATGGAGAATAGATCCACCTAACATGGGTAGTGCACCAACATAAGTAAAGAAATCTTGAATAACCCCTTTTCCAATAATATTGCCGCTACCTATATGAAGTTTTTTAGTGTGCAAGATAGTAGATTCTTCATGAGGATCAATATTAGCAAAATTATCAAGGTTTCCCTCATCATTACTACTATCCTTTTCAATGATAATCTCCCCAGATTTAGACATGGTGGCAAGAAACAGATCTAGCAAACGGGGAAACAAAAAGCAAACGAAAATACAAACGGAAGAAGGGCGAATAAAAAGTCAAATCTTTTTGTAAATCATTTTAGAAGTGGGGGAGAGGAAAACGAGAGGCAAATGGCAAATAATGTAATGCAAGAGATGAGAGTTTTATGATGGGTACTTGGTAGGCTTGACGTAGATCTCTTCGGCAACAATGCCAAAAATTGGCAAGTTGATGGGAGACTAGTCTTGACTTGGCGTAATTCTCCCCGGCAATGGCGCCAGAAATTCTTCCTGCTACTTCTTGAGCTTGCGTTGGTTTTTCCCTTGAAGAGGAAAGGGTGATGCAGCACAGTAGAGATAAGTATTTCCCTCAGTTAAGAACCAAGGTATCAATCCAGTAGGAGAAAACACGCAAATCACCAATAGATGCACCTGCACAAACAATCAAACACTTGCACCCAACGCGATAAAGGGGTTGTCAATCCCTTCATGGTCACTTGTAAAGGTGAGATCTGATAAAGATAGATAAAAGATAAACAAAAGATAAAATATTTTTGGGTTTTTCTGGTATATAGATCTGAAAATAAAAGATTGCAAAATAGTAGATTGGAAACAAATATGATGGAAAATAGACCCGGGGGCCATAGGTTTCACTAGAGGCTTCTCTCTTGAAGGCAAATAATATGGTGGGTGAACAAATTACTGTCGAGCAATTGATAGAAAAGCTCAAAGTTATGACGATATCCAAGGCAATGATTATGCATATAGGCATCATGTCCGTGTCAAGTAGACCGACTCCTGCCTGCATATACTACTATTACTCCACACATCGACCGCTATCCAGCATGCATCTAGAGTATTAAGTTCATAAAGAACGGAGTAACGCCTTAAGTAAGATGACATGATGTAGAGGAATAAACTCAAGCAATATGATGAAAACCCCATCTTTTTATCCTCGATGGCAACAATTCAATACGTGTCTCGCTACCCCTACTTTGTCACTGGGTGAAATCATGCAAGATTGAACCCAAAGCTAAGCACCTCTCCATTGCAAGAAAAACCAATCTAGTTGGCAAACCAAACCGATAATTCGAAGAGAAATACAAAGATATCAAATCATGCATAAAAGAATTCAGAGAAGATTCAAATAATATTCATAGATAAGCTGATCATAAATCCACAATTCATCGGATCTCGACAAACACACCGCAAAAGAAGATTACATCGGATAGATCTCCAAGAACATCGAGGAGAACATGGTATTGAGAATCAAAGAGAGAGAAGAAGCCATCTAGCTACTAGCTATGGACCCGTAGATCTGTGGTAAACTACTCACGCTTCATTGGAAGGGCAATAGGGTTGATGTAGATGCCCTCCGTGATCGAATCCCCCACTGGCAGGATGCCGGAAAAGGCCCCAAGATGGGATCTCACGGGAACAGAAGGTTACGGTGGCGGAAAAGTATTTTTGTTGACTCCCCTGAGGGTTTTGGAATATATGTGAATATATAGGACGAAGAGCTAGGTCAGGAAGGTCACGAGGGGCCCACAAGGTAGGGGGCGCCCCCCCCCCCCTAGGGCGCGCCCTCCACCCTTCCCTCTGCCTCGTGGCTCTTCTGACTTGGACTCCAAGTCCCCTGGGTGTCTTCTGGTCCAAGAAAAATCATCGTGAAGTTTCATTCCGTTTGGACTCCGTTTGGTATTCCTTTTCTGCGAAACTCAAAAACAAGGAAAAAACAGAAACTAGCACTGGGCTCTAGGTTAATAAGTTAGTCCCAAAAATAATATAAAATAGCATAATAATGCATATAAAACATCCAAAACAGATAATATAATAGCACGGAACAATCAGAAATTATGGATACGTTGGAGAAGTATCATACAGCGGCACACTTTCCAGCGTCGACCTGAGCAAACAATGATGCAAGGCTGCTCCTCCTTCTACTGCATGTCTTCATCGACTTGATTCTTCAATAGGGAGATATTTAAAGCCTTCACTTGTTCATTGTGTCATCTACTGATTACTTGTTCTATTATTTTTTGGAAGCACGTAATGGTTTGGAGTAGTTGATCATGGCCTGATGGAACGTTCATGTCGTTAGCATGTATATATATACAGTATTACAGCAGCCAGATGCAATGCATTTTATTAAATGCGTTCTCGTTAGGATTTGGTCATGGCATGACTTTGTTGTTCTGTTTTCTATGAATCTATTCACTACTTCTGGAATTCATTGCAGGACTTCATCATGTGATTATTAGTTATTTTTAACCAATGCTAGTCCTAGCATGTGTAGTCTGTGCGGTGATGTTTGATAACCCACAAGTATAGGGGATCGCAACAGTTTTCGAGGGTGGAGTATTCAACCCAAATTTATTGATTCGACACAAGGGGAGCCAAAGAATATTCTCAAGTATTAGCAGCTGAGGTGTCAATTCAACCACACCTGAAAGACTTAATATCTGCAGCAAAGTATTTAGTAGCAAAGTAGTATGGAAGTAACGGTAACGGTGGCAAAAGTAACAGTAGAAGTTTTGTCGCAATTGTAACAGTGGCAACGGAAAAGTAATGTAGCAAAGATCAATATGTGAAAAGCTCGTAGGCAATGGATCAATGATGGATAATTATGTCGGATGGCATTCATCATGCAACAGTTATAACCTAGGGTGACACAGAACTAGCTCCAATTCATCAATATAATGTAGGCATGTATTCCGAATATAGTCATACGTGCTTATGGAAAAGAACTTGCATGACATCTTTTGTCCTACCCTCCCGTGGCAGCGGGGTCCTAATGGAAACTAAGGGATATTAAGGCCTCCTTTTAATAGAGAACCGGACCAAAGCATTAGCACTTAGTGAATACATGAACTCCTCAAAGTACGGTAATCACCGGAAAGAATCCCAATTATTGTCACCTTGGGGTATGCGGATCATAACACATAATAGGTGTCTACAACTTGCAAGATAGGATCAAGAACACAAATATATTCATGGAAACATAATAGGTTCAGATCTGAAATCATGGCACTCGGGCCCTAGTGACAAGCATTAAGCATAGCAAAGTCATAGCAACATCAATCTTAGAACATAGTGGATACTAGGGATCAAACCCTAACAAAACTAACTCGATTACATGATAAATTTCATCCAACCCATCACCATCCAGCAAGCCTACGATGGAATTACTCACGCACAGTGGTGAGCATCATGAAATTGGTGATGAAGGAAGGTTTGTGATGATGATGGCGACGATTTCCCCTCTCCGGAGCCCCGAACGGACTCCAGATCTGGCCTCCCGATGAAGAACAAGAGGTGACGGCAGCTCCGTATCGTAAAACACGATGAATCCTTCGCTCTGGTTTTTTTTCTCCCCGAACATGAATATATGGAGTTGGAGTTGAGGTCGGTGGAGGTCCAGGGGACCCACAAGGCAGGGGGCGCGCCCTCCACCCTTGTGGACAGCAGGTGGGTCCCCCTCTGTTGATTCTTTCGCCAATATTTTTTATTTATTCCAAAAATATTCTCCGTGAAGTTTCAGGTCATTCCGAGAACTTGTATTTCTGCACAAAAATAACACCAAGGCAATTCTGCTGAAAACAGCGTCAGTCCGGGTTAGTTCCATTCAAATCATGCAAATTAGAGTCCAAAACAAGGGCAAAAGAGTTTGGAAAAGTAGATACGATGGAGACGTATCAACTCCCCCAAGCTTAACCCATTGCCTGTCCTCAAGCAATTCAGTTGACAAACTGAAAGTGATAAAGAAAAACTTTTACAAACTCTGTTTGATCTTGTTGTTGCAAATATGTAAAGCCAGCATTCAAGTTTTCAGCAAAGATTATGAACTAACCATATTCACAATAACATTTAGGTCTCACATTTACTCATATCAATGGCATAATCAACTAGCGAGCAATAATAATAAATCTCGGATGACAACACTTTTTCAAAACAATCATGATATGATATAAAAAGATGGTATCTCGCTAGCCCTTTCTGAGACCGCAAAACATAAATGCAGAGCACCCCTGAAGATCAAGGACTGACTAGACATTGTAATTCATGGTAAAAGAGATCCAGTCACAGTCATACTCAATATCAATTCATAACAACGCATACAAATGACAGTGGTGCCCTCTAACTGGTGCTTTTTATAAGAGGATGATGACTCAGCATAAAAGTAAATAGATAGGCCCTTCACAGAGGGAAGCAGGGATTTGCAGAGGTGCCAGAGCTCGAGGTTTTTGAAACAGAGATGAATATAATTTTGAGCGGTATGCTTTCATTGTCAACATAACAACCAAGAGATCTCGGTATCTTCCATGCTACATACATTATAGGCGGTTCCCAAACATAATGGTAAAGTTTATACTCCCCCACCACCAACAAGCACATTCCACGACTGGTCCGAAACAACTGGTACCGTCCAGCTAACAACAATCCTGGGGGAGTTTTGTTTGAAGTTATATTTTGATTTGATTTGAGCATGGGACTGGGCATCCCGATTACCAGCCATTTTCTTGTGAATGATGAGTAGAGTCCACTCATCGTGAGAATAACCCACCTAGCATGGAAGATATTGACAGCCCCCAATCACTACATGAGCGATTCGGGCATACAAAATAGATTATCATTTGAAGGTTTAGAGTTTGGCACATGCAAATTTACTTGGAACGGCAGGTAAATACCGCATATAGGTAGGTATGGTGGACTCATATGGAAAAACTTTGGGTTTATGGAGATGGATGCACAAGCAGTATTCCCGCTTAGTACAAGTGAAGGCTAGCAAAAGATTGGGGAGCAACCAACTAGAGAGCGACAACAGTCATAAACATGCATTGAGATTAACCAACATTGAGTGCAAGCATGAGTAGGATATATACCATGGAGGCTATGTTGATTTTGTTTCAACTACATGTGTGAACATGTGCCAAGTCAAGCCACTCGAATCATTCAAAGGAGGATACCATCCTATCATACTACATCACAACCATTTTAAAAGCATGTTGGCACGCAAGGTAAACCATTATAAACTCCTAGCTAATTAAGCATGGCATGAGTAACTATAATCTCTAATTGTCATTGCAAACATGTTTCATTCATAATGGGCTGAATCAGGAATGATGAACTAATCATATTTACAAAAACAAGATAGGTCCAGTTCATACCAGCTTTTCCTCATCTCAATCATTTCATCATATATCGTCATTATTGCCTTTCACTTGCACGACCGAACGGTGTGGACAATAATAGTAGTGCACATGCATTGGACTAAGCTGGAATCTGCAAACATTTATTCAAAGGAGAACACAAGGTAATATGGGCTCTTCGTTAGATCAACAATAGTGCAAATGAGAGCCACTCAACATTTTCATCGTGGCCTTCTCCTCTCGACACCCAAAGAAAAGAAAAGAATTTCAAAGAAACACACTGAAATGTTTTTGGAGTTTTTTTTTCTAAAGAAAGTAAAAACAAGAACGAGAAAAACTATTTACACGGGAAAGCTCCCAACAAGCAAAAGAAGAACGAGAAATCTTTTTGGGTTTTCTTTTAATACTACTACTAAATGAACATGGAAAGGAAGCTAAAAAGAGCTACAACTAATTTTTTTTGGATTTTCTCAAAGTTTTTCAAACACACAAGAAGAAAGCGGGAAAAAGAAATAAACTAACATGGATAATACAATGAAAAAGTATGAACACCGACAACTGGAATGAATGTGTGAACATGAATGTAATGTCGGTGAGAAATACGTACTCCCCCAAGCTTAGGCTTTTGGCCTAAGTTGGTCTATGGCCATGGCTCGCCTGGCGGATATCCAAAGTTGTAGTCGGGGTTGTACTGTGATACGGCAGCTACTGCCTGAAGGGCTGCAGCATGGAGGCGAGTGGCTTCAACCTCTCTCTCATACTCGTTTGCCTCCTCTCTGGTTATAAAATATCTCCCTCTGACCTGAAAGTTAAAGAAGGCAGGAGCAGGAAGAGTAATATGGACAGCGCACTGTCGGTCAAAGATTAGTCGATACAGGAGGGACTGTTCGTTCCTCACAAGAAACTGATAGCGTACCAAAGCATTATAATCAAGGAAAGCAGTGGTACCTCAAGATAATTAGCTAAACGGGTGGCATAAATCCCACCAAAGAAATCTCCATCATTAGCATTATTATGTAACCTCCTTGCAATAATAGCCCCTAAATTATATCGCTTATCACCCAACACTGCACACTTGAGGACACTAAGATCCGATGCATAAAGGTGGCTATGATCATGTTTACCATTAATGCATCTGCCTATGAAGAGAGCAAAATAATGTATGGCAAGAAAATGAATGCTCCCCATGGAGGCTTGTGTGACGTTTCTAGTTTCTCCAACAGTGATGCTAGCAAGGAAACCATTGTATTCAGTTTTGCGAGGCTCACTAAGAATACCCCATTGTGGGATTTTGCATGCATCACTAAAATCTTCTAGGTCCATGGTATAAGATTTATCATAAAGATCAAACAGGACAGTATGAGTATTGCGCTGGGATGTAAATTTAAATCTTCGCACAAATAAATCAGTGAGGTGATAGTATTGTCGGCACTTATCTGACACGAAGTCTTCAAGGCCAGCATTTTGTATGTATGCATCAAACTCATCCTTGAAACCTGCATGAACCATGAATTCATCCGACGGCCATTCACAATGCCACACTTGAGCTTCCCTTGGTGGTTCAAGGTCTGGCTCACGTATCGCGAGCCTCGGTGCTTGTTTCCTCGAGGAACCACCTTGGTACATTTTCCTAAACATCTTTCTTCCTCTGAAAAATTTCTGAAATTTTTAGTGACTCAAAATAAAAGTGAACCAAACTCAACAAAACTAATAGCAACTACTCCTACAAGTGTCTAGAAGCTATATCATGCATCAAAACTACCTTGGACCATATAAATTTGACATGCAAGCTCAAGAACAAGGTCACCACAGCAGCAAAAATTTGCAATAAATAAAGCACTAGAACAAAAACTAATTGGACCATTGGAGGAGTCACATACCGAAGAACAATCCCCCAAAACAGTTTTGCAAATGGACCTTTGCACAAGGAGATCGAAAATGGTAGCAAGATGAGCTAGAACACGGGTTTGAGCTACGGGGTGATTTTTTCTGGAGGAAGATGAAGTGGATGGGTGCTGGAATAAGTGAGGGGGGCCCACATGGGACCCACAAGGCAGGGGGCACGCCCTCAACCCTTGTGATCCACTGGTGCATCCCCCTGGTGCATTCTCAGTGCCAGAAATTCTAAAATATTCTATAAAAAATCATACTAAATTTTCAGGGCATTTGGAGAACTTTTATTTTTGGGACCATTTTTATTGCATGGATAATTCAGAAAACAGACAGATAATACTATTTTTTCTATATTTATTCTAAATAACAGAAAGTAAAAGGTGGGTGCAGAAAGTTGTGCTTTCTAAATTCATCCATCTCATGCCCATCAAAAGGAATCCATTAACAAGGTTGATCAAGTCTTATTAACAAACCTCTTTCGAATAACATGAAACCGGAGAATTTTCGAATAACACTAGGTTACCTCAACGGGGATATGCATGTCCCCAACAATAAGAATATCATATTTCTTTTTAACATTAGGGAGAGGGAATTCAAAACCTCCAATAGTAATAGTTGAAATTTTTCCAATAGAATTGATACTATGAACTTGAGGTTGCTTCTTTGGAAAGTGTACCGTATGCTCATTACCATTAACATGAAAAGTGGCATTGCCCTTGTTGCAATCAATAACAGCCCCTGCAGTATTCAAAAAGGGTCTACCAAGGATGGTCGACATACTGTCGTCCTCAGGAATATCAAGAATAACAAAGTCCGTTAAGATAGTAACGTTTGCAACCACAACAGGCACATCCTCACAAATACCGATGGGTATAGCAGTTGATTTATCGGCCATTTGCAAAGAGATTTCAGTAGGTGTCAACTTATTCAATTCAAGTCTTCGATATAAAGAGAAAGACATAACACTAACACCGGCTCCCAAATCACATAAAGCAGTTTTAACATAGTTTCTTTTAATGGAGCATGGTATAGTTGGTACTCCTGGATCTCCTAGTTTCTTAGGTATTCCACCCTTAAAAGTGTAATTAGCAAGCATGGTGGAAATTTCAGCCTCCGGTATCTTTCTTTTATTTGTAACAATATCTTTCATATACTTGGCATAAGGAGACATTTTCAGAATATCAGTCAAACGCATACGCAAAAAGACAGGTCTAAGCATTTCAACAAAGCGCTCAAAATCCTCATCATCCTTTTTCTTGGATGGTTTAGGAGGAAAGGGCATGGGTTTCTAAACCCATGGTTCTCTTTCTTTACCATGTTTCCTAGCAACGAAGTCTCTCTTATCATAACGTTTATTTTTAGATTGTGGGTTATCAAGATCAACAGCAGGTTCAATCTCCACATCATTATCATTACTAGGTTAAGCATCAACATGAACATCATCATTACATTATCACTAGGTTCATGTTCATCACCAGATTGTGTCTCAGCATCAGAAATAGAAATATCATTTGGATTCTCAGGTGTGTCTATAACATGTTCACTAGAAGCATGCAAAGTCCTATCAGTTTTCTTTTTATTTTTGTTAATAGGACAAGGTGCATCAGTATTAATTCTCTGAGAATCTTGCTCAATTCTCTTAGGATGGCCCTCAGGATACAAAGGTTCCTGAGTCATTTTACCACCTCTAGTCATAACCCTAACAGCATTATCATTGTTCTTACTATTCAACTCATTGAGCAAATCATCTTGTGCCTTAAGTACTTGTTCTACTTGAGTCTTAACTATGGAAGCATGCTTACTAATAATTTTCAGATCACTAACAGTTCTACTCATATAATCACCCAAGCAGTCAAGCATGTAAGCATTATGTTTCAATTGTCTACTAACATAAGCATTGAAGTTTTCTTGTTTAACAATAAAATTATCAAACTCATCCAAGCATTGACTAGCAGACTTATTACAAGGGATATCACCTTCATCAAATCTATAGAGAGAATTTACCTCTACTACCCGTGTCGGGTTATCAAGACCATGTATTTCTTCAATAGGTGGTAAATTCTTAACATCTTCACCTTTAATACCTTTTTCTTTCATAGATTTATTTGCCTCTTGCATATCTTCAGGACTGAGAAATAGAATACCTCTTTTCTTCGGAGTTGGCTTAGGAGTTGGTTCAGGAAGTTTCCAATCATTATCATTACTCAATATATTATTCAATAGCAATTCAGCTTGCTCAACAGTTCGTTCCCTGAAAACACAACTATCACAACTATCTAGGTGGTCCCTAGAAGCATCGGTTAGTCCATTATAAAAGATATTAAGTATTTCATTTTTCTTGAGAGGATGATCAGGCAAAGCATTAAGTAATTGGAGAAGCCTCCCCCAAGCTTGTGGGAGACTCTCTTCTTCAATTTGGACAAAGTTAAATATTTCCTTTAAGGCAACTTGTTTCTTATGAGCAGGGAAATATTTTTCAGAGAAGTAGTAAATCATATCCTGGGGACTACGCACACAACCAGGAGCAAGAGAATTAAACCATAACTTAGCATCGCCCTTTAACGAGAAAGGAAACAACTTAAGAATATAGTAATAGCGAATTTTTTTCCTCATGAGCAAATAGGGTGGCTATATCATTCAACTTAGTAAGATGTGCCACAACAGTTTCAGATTCATAACCATGGAAAGGATCAGATTCAACCAAAGTAATTAACTCAGGATCAACAGAGAATTCGTAATCCTTATCAGTAAGAAAGATAGGTGAAGTAGCAAACTTAGGATCATATTGCATTCTAGCATTCAAAGATTTTTCTTTCCACTTGCATAATAATTTCTTAAGATCATCTCTATCCTTACAAGCAAGAAAGTCCCTAGCTACCTCTCCATCCATAACATAACCGTCAGGCATAACAGGAAGTTCATATCTAGGAGAGCTAGTCTTATCAGGTGTTTCAAAGTTTTCAGTTTCAATAATTTCATCAGTTTCAGAAATATCATCATCTTCAGCATAATCAATAGTTCTAACTCCAGCAAGACGTTCATCAAGTAATTCTCCCAGTGGCATAGTTTTATCAAGCAGAGTAGTATCATCATAAGCATCATTCATAGCAGAAGTGGCATCATCAATAACATGTGACATATCAGAATCAATAGCAGGTGTAGGTGTCGCAAGCTTACTCAAAACAGAAGATGAATCAAGTACAGAGCTAGATGGCAGTTCCTTACCTCCCCTCTTAGTAGAGGGAAAAATCTTGGTTCTAGTATCTTTCAAATTCCTCACAGTTATCAACAGATATAAATCCCAAGTGACCCAGAGAATAGAGCTATGCTCCCCGGCAATGGCGCCAGAAAAAGGTCTTGATAACCCCCAAGTATAGGGGATCGCAACAGTTTTCGAGGGTAGAGTATTCAACCCAAATTTATTGATTCGACACAAGGGGAGCCAAAGAATATTCTCAAGTATTAGCAGCTGAGTTGTCAATTCAACCACACCTGAAAGACTTAATATCTGCAGCAAAGTATTTAGTAGCAAAGTAGTATGGAAATAACGGTAACGGTGGCAAAAGTAACAGTAGCAGTTTTGTAGCAATTGTAACAGTGGCAACGGAAAAGTAACGTAGCAAAGATCAATATGTGAAAAGCTCATAGGCAATGGATCAATGATGGATAATTATGTCGGGTGGCATTCATCATGCAACAGTTATAACCTAGGGTGACACAGAACTAGCTCCAATTCATCAATATAATGTAGGCATGTATTCCGAATATAGTCATAGGTGCTTATGGAAAAGAACTTGCATGACATCTTTTGTCCTACCCTCCCGTGGCAGCGGGGTCCTAATGGAAACTAAGGGATATTAAGGCCTCCTTTTAATAGAGAACCGGACCAAATCATTAGCACTTAGTGAATACATGAACTCCTCAAACTACGGTAATCACCGAAAAGAATCCCAATTATTGTCACCTTGGGGTATACGGATCATAACACGTAATAGGTGTCTACAACTTGCAAGATAGGATCAAGAACACAAATATATTCATGAAAACATAATAGGTTCAGATCTGAAATCATGGCACTCGGGCCCTAGTGACAAGCATTAAGCATAGCAAAGTCATAGCAACATCAATCTTAGAACATAGTGGATACTAGGGATCAAACTCTAACAAAACTAACTCGATTACATGAATATATGGGGTTGGAGTTGAGGTCGGTGAATATATGGGGTTGGGGTTGAGGTCGGTGGAGCTCCAGGGGACCCACAAGGCAGAGGGCGCGCCCTAGGGAGGTGGGCGCGCCCTCCACCCTTGTGGACAGCAGGTGGGTCCCCCTCTGTTGATTCTTTAGCCAATATTTTTTATTTATTCCAAAAATATTCTCCGTGAAGTTTTAGGTCATTCCGAGAACTTTTATTTCTGCACAAAAATAACACCAAGGCAATTCTGCTGAAAATAGCGTTAGTCCGGGTTAGTTCCATTCAAATCATGCAAATTAGAGTCCAAAACAAGGGCAAAAGAGTTTGGAAAAGTAGATACGATGGAGACGTATCAATGTTCTTTAGATTGCAGCAAGCAAAAACAGGATTAGAACACATTAGTATGACATTTGATCTTAGCCTATTGATCCTAGCTATAAATCCATATATTTTGCAATAATATTTTGGTTTGCTTTGCTCATATTACTTGCAATCTACAGTAGTAGTGGTACTTTGATTTCACTGCAATCTACAGTAGTAGTTTTTTTTTTGGTAAAGCTTCTTTGCCATGTATTTCATTAGGATGTGAACAATCTACTACATGCTCACAAAGCTATTGTCTTAAAATTGTTGTTGATTTGCTGTCAATGTTTGGTTGGGCAAATTATCCTTATTCATATTGATCTTTCCATCTACTTGAGGCAAGTGCGGGATGGTAAAACTGTTGCTTTCTTTCTGCAGTCACGACCAAGAGACAGAGAAAGCATAGGTTGCTCTTCTGGATTCGTCTGAACTGAATCTCGGGTGCATGCTAGAGGCTAGAGCTGCAGGAGGTTCAGTTACATGCTCTTAGTTTTTTTTCCTTCAATGCTACGTTGTGGTAGCCATGTTGTACGTTTCTAGGTTTTCTAACTATATGCAAAACTTTCTGTAGGCTCGGTGAGGGATGCTCCACCAGCATCCTGCTTCTTGGCGGTGGACGGCAACGACTTCCTCGCACATGAGGTGTCTTCTAAGATTTACGGCGTCAAGGTAATCTCACTCTCTCCCACCCTGGTTGTTTTGTGGGTACGGTTGCTGTATATGGTGGTCTGGATGGATCTTCTTATAGTGAGGGTGTTATGCTGGTGGCGGCTTGAAAGAAGGGCAGAATTCTTAGCAATCTATTTCCTCTAGTATTTAACTATTTACATTATGAAATGTATGGATAGTAGGTATGTTTCTCAGGTTATATGGTAATAATTGTACACCTTATCGTTGAGTTTGGTTTGTGTTTATAGAATGACAAGGTTGGTTAATTAAGCCCTGCCTGTATCTTTTAGAGTTTACTTCATTGGTAGCATATTCAGCTGTATTAATTAATATTGTACATGTTGGAGAATTTAGACGACGGTAACAAACTGTAACCATGAATACTCATATAGAAACTTGAACAACCATCTTGTTTAATTTGGTGATGTTCCTCCATGCTAAGAGCGAATCTGCTGCACTGTTATTCAACTTACATCGATAGTTTTGATTTCGCTGAAATCATGTTTTCTTTTCTATGTTTATGTCCGTGGACGACCACTACTACCTCCATGTACTTGTCAATTCTAGCTTATATTGGTGTTTTGCGATCCTGTTCTAATTAATGTATATAGTTCAAGCCCTTGTTTCTATCTAAATGTGTGCACAGAAGTTCAGTTACCTTCTGAAAAATTATTGGTGCATTTTTTTGTTTCTCAAATACAAAAATAGCTTGCTCATTTAAGCTGTGGCATCCCTATTGTTAGCTTTCATATTGTGTCTCTGTTTTCTTGTATGAGAGTACCTCATTTTAACTAGCTGGAGAACAAAAAGCATGGTGCTAGCTCAATTTGTGTTATCATTCTAAATAACTATCCTTTTCTTGAATGGTCTGTTCATAATATATTTGCCCCAGTTTTTCTGATTCTTCTCTATTGATTCATGTAACAGGTCGACCAAGGAAGGCATGTTGTCGTTTTGTTTGTTCCCAGCCCTGACTATGGTTGTCTAGCGAGTCCGGCATGTTGTTCATCTGACTATGGTCATCCTACGAGTTTGCATGTTGTGCCTAGTTTGTGATTGCTATGGAAGGAGCTTGTAAAGCTTGTAGAGCTTGTAAAGTACTATATTACACTTGTAGTCGTTACTGTGATTGCCATTGTATTACATGATCTGGTTGCTCTTATTTGGAGTATCATGTGTGTTTTCTGTCTCTGCCAATTTAAATAGTAGTTGAAATATGAAGACTATGAGCCTGATAGATGGGACCCACTTACCAGAACATGACAAATGGGACCAAGTTACCAGAACCTGACAACGGGGACCCACCTGACTAGTTGACCCATTTTATAAAAAATGAAACTGTTGAGACAAAAAGGCCATGCCCTGCCCTAAAAGAGGCCAACTAGCCAAGGCACCACATTCACGATTGGATGAGAGGAAGTGGCTCACCATCACCCAAGAACACACCCACATTGACTACTCTTCCTCGACTTATAGAGTAAACTTTATCTTCCTACCCCTCAAACATGTCACCCCGTTGAGTAGCCTTGGTTGTTTGTCAAGGGCTCCTTACTTGTATAACTCCCCAAGGCCATGTAACTCATTCACTCTCACTTGAATAAAATAAAAGGTGGGACACTAGAGTTCTAAGACGCATTTGTGAGTTCTAGGGTCGAGAGCTAACAAGGGTTTGGTGTTGGATCCGAGTGTCACAAACTTGATCATGAGTTAGGGTTTTGGAAAGACATTGGACACTTCTAAACTTCAGCACATCTCACGAAGACAATAACATAACCAATAAACATATATCATTTGTTAACATTTATTAGATTTCTAGAAATTTGTGAAGTGCATTTCTATAACTTTTAATTGCGTGCAACCTATTATTCATAATATGTGTGTATTATGGACACAACTTTGTCATCTATAGATAGAATATAGTAACATGTGTATGAAATATGTATGAATTGCTCAGCTTCCTCTACATATAGGGGCCACTGAGAGGCAGTGCATTAGAACAGCTCGCCAGTAAAGAATACACTGTTGATGGGCCTCGACGCCCTATCAGTAGTAACATATACATCATCCACCCTACTCTCGACCCGTTCATCCTCAGTACGGATGACAGGCGCAAGAGGCACGTTGGTGTTTTATCCACTCCATTGGCGGGCTAGCCGACACATAAATTCATCACCGACGGAAGTTACTGATGGGTTGACCCATAAGTGGTGAGGGGTTTTGTTCCATCAACAATGTGTGGTTATGTTATTCTGAACATTCGTATGATCATTATTGGACAGGCGATTTAGGGCGAACCATGCCAAAACATTGTCACGTGAGCGAGTAAGGACGACCCCCCCCCCCCCCCCCCCCCAACACACACACACACACATAAAGGATAATGAACCTCCACAACCAATGAGTTGTTACCAGCACCATTGACTATGTGGGTTTCATTTCTTTGCGGTCATTTTCTTATTCATGTTGGTTTGTATACGCTTTCAAAATTTGAAAACCAAACACATCATCCAATTCAATGTTTCAAATTTGTAGTTTTGTCCATAACACATCTCCGAGTTACCTCGTCTATTTATAAGACCAAGTCGCTGAAGAATAAGACACATGCCCAGAAGCAGGTCCAGTCTTCAAACAGTTTTGCACCACCATGTGGTATGCCATGGAACTTTATTTTAGCTTGAGATGAGGCAACTTCTTGATGTAGCACATTTACTTTGAAGTCTAGAGAAATAAAATTTTGTTAAAAACTAGTCAACAAAGATTTTTTTATAAAAAAAATTAGTGATGGTTTCCACTATCACGAAGGCCATGGAACAAAACTATAAAACATCCAGTGCAAAAAAAACCAAAAAGTCTTAGTTCCAAACTTTTAATTGATTTCTAAAAAATGCAACAGATGGTAGAATGCAAAACGGCGAGAGACATCTGCAGGACTGGAGGGGTCGGAAGCTTATTCTTGGCAAAAAGCATCCAAATCTATTATAAAGGTTCACCGGAAGTAAAGCATCCCCAACATAATAACAATTACATCGAGGTCTTTAGACCACAGAACGGCCACTATCGCCACCAAAACAAGCCGTGCCGCTGCCGGCGCTCCCCTACCAGAGTCGGCATAAACTTGTCGATGACAGCCGGGAAGTCTTTGTGCACGTGTCCCTAAGGGCTAGCGCTATGGAGCCGTCGTCGATGTTGAACCCTTGAACAGATCTGAAGCGTCTGACATTATATGTCGTTGTCGAGAATGTGGGGCGAGATACCATAATCTCACCGCCCTGAGGAGATAGCGTGAATCTATGCTGGAGTTCCATCGAATATGTTATGGTGGACAAACTCAAGGACGATTGGAGCCCGGAAAACTAACTTGAAGGTGAGACGCTGCTATCCGACCGAATGCTGACGCTGCGAGAAAAACCCTAGTCTAAACTATTAACCGGAGCCAAGCCACCGGATTCCCCTCCCCGTCGGCTGCCGCCGAAGCTGCAGGGGGGAGGATCCATGGGCTGATCGGTGAAGTCAAAAGGGATTAGATCTTAAGTCGCCGCCGCCGCTGCCCTTGCGTGGAGCATAGAGCAAAATCAACATATGCACAATCGCTATATTGCATATGGAGGACACTCCATTCCGTTTTATGACGGTTATTATACCGACCGACCTGATGTATCCACTATGCTAGAGTTGCTCTTATGCCAGTAATTTCCCCTCCCGAAGAAAAAGACAGCAATTTCCCAGCATAACGTTGCGGGCAAGATCAAGCAGATTTGAAGGTGACGTCCACTGAATCTCTTCAGCATCAGACGACAACACTCACTCGCCATTAAAAAAGGCTAATTACTTTAGCCTGCATGCAAAGGATCCCCGTGACACCGCTGTTCCTTCTATCATCACTCGCCCGGATCCCTCGGAGCTCAACTTTGCACTATGACGGTTATTAGGCCAATTCCAACGCACGACTCTAAATGGACATCCGTTTGGTTCGCTTTTCGTCCCTTTGGGGCAGGAAAACGGACACGGCCATCCGTTTGCGGTCGTGCACCCATCGGTGGGCCCAACCGGCACGGCTCGCCCCAAAATGTCCATGTTTTTTGGACTTGCATTTGTGGCAAAAAAAAAACCAAATAGACTTGCAAATAATACGAAAACATAAATATAAACATTAAAAGGCCACATGGCCGTAGTACCCAAGTTCACCATAGTTCATAATTAAACTAAAACTTAATAAAAGACTTTAAAAACTAGATAAAAATGGCCGCCGCCGTCGCCGGTCAGGCCACCGTCGTCTCCAGGAGCAGCCCTTCTACGCGTCGTCGTTGCTGGTGAGGTCAACGTAGGGAGGTGGCTGTCAAAGGTGGGCTGGCAGCCCCTGCCAGACTGGAGGCGCCGGCGTCGCCTGCACCACCTCCTCCCGTGACTCTTGCTCCGGCGACCGCGATGGCGTGGCTGACCATGTGCCGACTCCCATAGAGTCAGCCATTTTCGGCGCCGTGCACGACTAGCTCCACCGCTGGCCCACCAGACGAGGGTTCCACGCGGCGAGGGGCTGCTCCTCTTGCACCTCCTCCTTTACGGCGACGTCCAGCTCCGGGATGGCCACATCGCCGGCCATAGAGAGGGCCAACGCGGTTTCCCAGCCGTCCCACTGCCGCTCGTCATGCGTGTTCATGGAGTCCTCCATGACACGCCTCATGAGCCGGACCTCCTCCTCCTTGGTCATGGGTGGCGGTGATGGAGGGGACGGAGATGGCGACGGCGATGGTGAGATGTCGCGCACACGCCTACGGCCGCGTGGTTGGGGAAGGCTGTCTGCACGAGCTGGACGCGGTGCGCGCGGGCTCGGAGGACGACCAGCAAAGAATGACCGCCGCCGCAGGTCGTGCTTGTCGCGGAACCACGTGTCCCACAGCGGTGAGTCAATGGCGTACCTGGAGTCCTGCAGGAGATCAGGTGGCAGGTGGGTGCGGCGGGCGCGGCCGCTCACCGGCACCCCCGGGATTGGCACGCGGTCCGCGGAGAGATGCCAGTTGTTTGGCAAATGGATATCTTCCCACGGGAGCGGCGTGGACGTCTCCCAGTACCGGCGGCAGACTTCGACATGGACGTAGGGCCTGTTGCGCTGGCCGGCCACCGGCGGCGCGATCCGAAAGGCCGGTGGTGCGGGCGGAGATGGTGGCGCGGGCAGCGCGGATCTGCTGGAGCGGCGTCGGCCAGAGGAGGAGCCTGCCTCATGGTCATGCTTCCCCTTGTTGATCCAATGCCAGCCCATGGCGCCGGTGGGGAGGTGGGCGAGTGGGGGTGCGGCGGCGCTGGCTAGGGTTTGCCCGCTCGTGTTGGAGCACGAGGAGGCAGGCCGGCCAGGAAGTGGAAGTTGTGGACTAGCCGGTCCACGGTTTCCACATTAAGAAGGACGACGACCCCACCGCCCGTGTGAATGACATCCAGGGCCCGCCACTCGTGCGCATTAAATTTGGGCGGTGGAGGTAGGTGGGCGGCCGCCACGCGTCCTCGAGGCGGACGACAAGCAAGCGCGTGCCCGTCTGTTCGACGTCCGTGTGGCCGCAAACCGAGCGCATGTTTGGCTCCGAAAATGGGGCGGGCCGGACGCAAAACGGACAAAATTTGTGAATGCGGCCGCGCGTTGGGCTGTGTCGTATGTCCATTTTGGTCCAAACGTACAAACACAGACAGGATGGGATCGTGTGTTGGAGTTGGCCTTAGAGCATCTCCAACAGCCGCGCTATATAAGCGCCGCGCTGGAAAATTTGGGTTTTTTGCGAGCGCAACCGCGCCGGGAGCTCCAGCGGTGGCGCTAAAACCGCGCACGCGGCATAAGTAGTTCAGCGCGCCGGCCGAAATGGCATTGCGCGCCGTTTATTTACTGCGCCCGCTCCCGCGCGCTGCACACTCGAGCGCCCGCTCGCGACTTCCACCTACCCCAATCCAAGCGCTGGCGCCACCGCCCGCACCATTCCGGCGCTTCCCCGGCCTATCCCCACGCCGCCGCTGCTTCCTCCGTCTCTCTCTAGTCGCCGCCACCCCTCGCGGGCACCATTCCTCCGACTAACAGCGCCCGGCCGCCCACTGCCGCTCGGCGCCCACAAGGTGTTCGACAAAACGCTTGCAAGGTATGTATTGCTTCAACTTACATTTTTTACATGAATTTGGTGCATGTTGTTTGTAGTTTTTATAGACTAGTTTAAATTCAACATTGTAGATGAGTTCGTCATATGATTCTTCCGAAGAAGAATTTGATATTGAAGAGGAGGAGGACCTTGCAATCATCCTAGCTATGCACATCAATAAAAAACCAAAGCACGGCGGTTCGGTTATGGGTCGGCAGAAAATTTGGAGGGATAAGTTCGATGCCGACAACAGATTGATGAGGCACTATTTTGTGGATAATCCCGTGTACCCCGAGTCGTACTTTCGGCACCGGTTTAGGATGAGCACTGAGTTGTTCAAGCGCATTGCAGGCGAGCCATGATCGGTTTTTTCAGCAAAGGAGGAATGCCGCCAGAGAGCTCGGGCATAACACCTTTCAGAAGGGGACAGCCGCTTTGCGTATGTTGGCATATGGTATTCCGGCTGATGTAGTTGATGACCACTTGGCCATGGGTGAGAGTCAAGCCATCATGGGTGTCAAGCGCTTCGCAGTCGGAATTGTGCAAGTGTTTGGCCCGGAGTATTTGAGATCTCCCAATGCTGAAGACTGTGCAAGGCTTTTGGAGATGAACAAAGCTCGCGGGTTCCCAAGTATGCTTAACTCAATAGATTGCATGCATTGGAGTTGGAAGAACTATCCTAAGGCATGGCATGAGCAATTCCACGGCCAAAAAAAGGGTTTCACTATAATCCTTGAAGCGGTGGCCGATCAAGAGACTTGGATTTGGCATGCTTTTTTGGAATGCCTGGATCTTTGAATGACATCAACGTTGTTAATCGGTCACCACTGATGAAGAAGATTGCAAATGGTAAACTGTCACCGATGCAGTTTCTAGCAAATGGACATACATACAACTATGGCCACTATCTTGCGGATGGCATCTACCCAAAGTGGCAAACATTTGTGAAGCCGTTGAAAAAACCGGAAGGAAAGAAAAATCTTGATTTCCACAATGCTCAGGCGGCGGCTAGGAAAGATGTGGAGAGAGCTTTTGGGATTTTGCAAGCCCAATTTACCATTGTGAGAGGACCGGCTAGATTTTGGGATCAAAAGATGCTTTGGTACATCATGCACGCTTGTGTAATCATGCACAACATAATCATCGAGAATGAGCGTGGCCAAGATTTAGACTACTCTCAGTATGAGCTCTAGGGACATCCCATACGCGTGCGGCGGAGGGCTGCGAGGGTGGCCCGTTTTGTTGCCTCCTATCATGCCATTCGACGTGCCGAAACGCATGATGATCTTCAGAAGGATCTCATCGAGGAGTGGTGGGCATGGAATGGCCGACAAAGAGCATCATGATTTGTATGTTTGATGTTGTATTGTTGAACTATTTGTTCTATTGCAAGATAAATTATTTGTTTGAGTTATAATAATAAAATTGAACTATTTATTTATTGTTAATTTATTTTGTTTGTGTTTGATCTTCTTGGTTATGTTTGGATTGTATATGTTGTTTGTGCGAGAGCGCGCGCGCAGTTTTTTGCAGCGGCTGCTGGAGCGGCTCACGCACGCTAAACTTTACAGCAGCCGCTGGAGCAAGCGCTTCTCGCCACGCAAAAACTCACGATTAACCCGCTGCAAAGTGCTTTTTTTAGCGCGCCGCGTTGTGCGGGCTTTTGGAGATGCTCTTATACCCATCAAGACGGTATGTCAGACTGTGCTAGAGTTGCTTTTATGACAGTGACTTCTCTTCGAGAAAAGGGGCAATTTCCCGGCATAACACTACGGGCAAGATCAAGCAGGAGTTGCTGAAGCACAGGTTTGAAGATGACGTCCAGATTCGAAAGGTACGTCCAGATTTGAAGGTGACGTCCACCGAACCACCAGACGACAACACTCACTCGCCGGCAAATTTGACAATTTTAATCTGTGGATAAAATCATTTCACAAAATGAATTGCCTTTAAAAAAATTTCATTCAACTAACCTTTTTGTGTGACGCCCGACATGAAGACACCACACTACACTGTGCAGCGCCTAACTGACAGGCGCTGCACGTCTAGCCAGCGTCGCACCCGGGTGATCCGAAAATTACTAGGTTAGTGTGCAACGCCTCATACAGTGTAGCACCTAGCGTCTAGGCGTTGCACTAGTGGTTGCTTCATTTTGTAGTGGTAAATAATGCAACGCCTAGAGGTTAAGTGCTACACTGTATAATGTGGCGCCTAGCTCTTAGGCGCTGCACATTGACTTAGTAATTTTTAGGCAGTCCGGGGTGCGACGCTGGCCAGGCGTGTAGCGCCTGTCAGTCAGGCGTTGCACAGTGTAGTGTGGCGCCCTCGTGTCGGGCGCCACTCAAAAAGGTCAGCTGAGTGAAATTTTTTAGAAACAGTTCATTTTATTAAATGATTTCATCCACATGTCAAAATTATCAAATTTGCCTCACTCGCCATTATTATTTAAAAAAAAAGCCTAATTACTTTAGCCTGCATGCAAAGGATCCCGACGACGCCGCTGTTCTTTCTATCATCACTAGCCCGGATCCCTCGGAGCTCATCTTTGCACTAGCTAGGAATCCATCAGCACGCATCTGCACCCCTAATTGGCAACTACTCTTTATCTAATCGAATTCGAATCACGATCCACATCTATATAAACAAAACCAGAGGTTTGCCAGCAATGGCGAAGCTAGATTACCCTGACGAAATTCATGGCGGCGCCTGGCCTTCGGGGCTCATCCGTGGCGCTTCTCCTCGCCGCGACGGTTCTTGGCTCGTTTTGCCTCGGACCCGCCGCCTCGCAGCAGCAGCAGCAGGGCCAGGGAGAGGAAGCCGCGGGCGAGGAGGAGGCGCAGCGGCAGAGGTACAACTTCCGGTTCGTGCGGCACGCGCGGGACGCGCCCCTGGTGTCCCACTACAACTACATCGTGGTCGGCGGCGGCACGGCGGGCTGCCCGCTGGCGGCGACGCTGTCGGAGCGCTCGCGCGTGCTCCTCCTGGAGCGCGGCGGCTACCCGTACGGCAACCGCAACGTGTCCAGCGAGTTGCACTTCGCGGACGCGCTGGCGGACACGTCACCGCGGTCGCCGGCGCAGCGGTTCGTGTCGGAGGACGGCGTGGTCAACGCCCGCGCGCGCGTGCTGGGCGGCGGGAGCTGCCTCAACGCCGGCTTCTACACGCGCGCCAGCAGCGACTACGTGCGCGCCGCCGGCTGGGACGCGCGCCTGGTCAACGCCTCGTACAGGTGGGTGGAGCGCGAGCTGGTGTTCCGCCCGGACGTGCCGCGCTGGCAGTGCGCGCTCCGCGAGGGCCTCCTCCAGGCCGGCGTCACCCCGGACAACGGCTACACCGTCGACCACGTCCCCGGCACCAAGATCGGCGGCACCATCTTCGACAGCGCCGGCCGCCGGCACACCGCCGCCGACTTCCTCCGCAGCGCCAACCCGCGGCGCCTCACCGTGTTCCTCCACGCCACCGTGTCGCAGATCCTCTTCCGGCGCAGAGGTACGCACATGCAGCGCACGCCATGCATGTACCGATGTACGTATGCAAGTAGTGGCTGGTCTGAAACACGTTGAAATGCAGAGGGGTCGGCGAGCCCGGTGGCGTACGGCGTGGTGTTCACGGACCCGATGGGGGTGCAGCACCGCGTGTACCTGCGGGGCGTGGGGAGGAGCGAGGTGATCCTGGCGGCGGGGACGCTGGGGAGCCCGCAGCTGCTGATGCTGAGCGGCGTCGGCCCGCGGGCGCACCTGGAGAAGCACGGCGTCCGCGCCGTCGTTGATCATCCCATGGTCGGGCAGGGCGTGGCCGACAACCCCATGAACTCGGTGTTCGTCCCGTCCCCGGTCCCCGTCGCGCTCTCGCTGGTCCAGGTCGTCGGCGTGACCCGCTTCGGCAGCTTCATCGAGGGCGTCAGCGGCTCCCAGTTCGGCATCCCCCTCCACTCCCGCCGCCGCGCCCACTCCTTCGGCATGTTCTCCCCCATGGTATTGACTTGATTGACACCTTCTCCAAACTACTAACTCCCAACGTGGCAATGGCAATGCCATCGATGCCTCGACGGTGCCCTTGATTAACTATATGTGCGTGAATGATCACCACCAGACGGGGCAGCTGGGGACGCTGCCGCCGAGGGAGAGGACGGCGGAGGCGATGCGGCGGGCGGCGGAGGTGATGCAGGGGCTGGACCGGCGGGCGTTCAGGGGCGGCTTCATCCTGGAGAAGATCCTGGGGCCGCTGTCGACGGGGCACGTGGAGCTGCGGTCGACGGACCCGCGCGCCAACCCGGCGGTGACCTTCAACTACTTCCGGGACCCCAGGGACGTGGAGCGGTGCGTGCGCGGGATCCAGACCATCGAGCGGGTGGTGCGCTCGCGGGCCTTCTCCCGGTTCACCTACACCAACGCGAGCGCCATGGACGCCGCCTTCGACCGCGCCGCGCTCGCTAAGTTCCTCAACCTGCTGCCCCGGCACCCCGGGACGCCCGCCCGCTGCAGCAGTACTGCAGGGACACCGTCATGACCATCTGGCACTACCACGGCGGCTGCCACGTCGGGCCCGTCGTCGACCCGGACTACCGCGTCATCGGCGTCGCCGGCCTCCGCGTCGTCGACAGCTCCACCTTCAAGTACTCCCCCGGCACCAACCCGCAGGCCACCGTCATGATGCTCGGCAGGTCAGACTTCTGCTTCAACTCCTGCATCCAATTTGCTCCGACGAAATTCAATTGTCTTTGTCTTTGGATGATGAAACTCGGTCCAACAGGTACATGGGGCTCAAGATTCAGGGGGAGGGATGGAGACCAGGACGACCCAGAAATTAAGCATATGCATTCCATCCGTACCCTTGATTCATTTCAGCCACGGTCACCCACCCAGGCAGTGGCTCCAACCAACCGTTCATGCTTCCTTCTTTCTTGTTTATTTCTTCTAGAGATTGTTTTGTGGACTGCTTACATACACATTGTTGTTTGTTACATGTAATGTAACGTTTGCTGACATAGATAAAATTGCACGCCGACGCAACATTTGTGAGATTAAACACTTTGCGTCGATCGATGATGCGTTAATGTTTGATAAAGAAAGAAAGAAAATGACACTTTGCGATCCTTTTTTTTTCAAGAGCTCACAATGTTATAATGATATCTCAAAAAGGAAAAACCTCGAAATACAAATGGTGCAATGTCAAATTCGGAATTTGTATGCTCCATGTCCAAGTCCAGACGGCGGGAGTAAGGGCACCTCTAATTCCGTCTCCTAAAATGAACACATTATTTATTCATGGAAAAAAAAAGTGTACCCCATGTCCATGCGGATTTCTTTTAATATTATAAAAAAATTGCGAATCTCAAAACTATATCCCTACTTAATTTTAATTTATTTTATGACTCCGTCCTTCCCGTAAAGAACAAAGTGTCACTTTTCCTCCCAAAATAAAACTATATCCCACTCCTTCTTTTTCCTTCCTTTTTTTGATTTCCTTTGCTTTTTTAGGTATTCTTCAGTTTTATTTTGTTTCTTTCATGGTTTTTATTCGCTGTCTTCGTTTTTTTCTTTTTCTTTGGTTTTGTTGTTTCTTTCATTGGTTTTCACCGGTTTACTCTGGTTTTCTTTGTTTTTTCTGTTTTTTTTTTCATTTCATATTTTCAACACGTGTCTATTTATATGCATTGTACACATTTGTTTTTATATTAGGAACATTTTCCGCACATCTTTTCTATATTTAAATAAATTATTAAAGAAATCATAATATATATTTTGAGGCCTACTTTTTTTATCCATGTCGTACATTTTTTGTATACATCTAGAACATTAAAAATGTTTCACATTTTTCGAATACATGTTTAATATTTTAGCAAAAAACATATGTTTGAAAAAATTTCAAATAGTTGTTCAACATTTTCAAATGCATGTTCAACATTTTTCAAATATTTGGTTAACATTTTTAAAATATTTTTTGTAGAGTGTTTTGTGTAATACATATACATATATATATATATATATATATATATATATATATATATATATATATATATATATATATATGTATAAACAAAAACAGAAAACGTACAAAAAAAGAGTACAAGAGGCTGTGGCCTCCCGCTCGCGTGGGCCGCCCCTATATCTCGCTTTCTGTATTCACTCGGTTTGTTTTCTAAACAACTGAGCTTAATTAAAAAATTGAAATTAATAAAGTTTTCCAAAATTGCAAAAAGAAATCAAATTCAAATACTTTTAAAAATATTGTGAACTGTTCCTAAATTCATGAACTTTGTACAAATTAACAAAAACTCAATTCGTGAATTTTATTCCAAATTCTTGAACTTTATTTTCTATTTCGCAAACTTTTTCCAAATTCATGATCTTTTTTAAACCCATAATTTTTTTTAATTTCACATGTTTTTTCAAATGTATTGTAAAACACCGGATGTTTTTTTCCTTAGATAACAAGCCAATGGCAGAAAAAATCAAACAACAAAGAACAGAGGGCGAAGCAAGCGAGCGACCGAGCGAGCTTTGTGGAGCCAACGGGTGCGAGATTGGGCCGCGACCGGCTGGCATGCACGTGAGTGCTAGCTTGCAAATTGGCAATGAAAGCACTGGGCAGGACCACTCCTCCAACGCCCTACTCATGGAGGGTGCGGGCGTGCGGCGATATCTCGCTTGAACGAAGATCGTTAAAGAAAAATGGAAAACCGCAAGAAAAACGGACGAAAATGAATACAAAAAACACACAAATAAAAAATGCGTCCTTTTTTTAAACTAGAACAATGCCCGTGTGTTGCAACGGGATATAAATATTCTAGTACGTTAGCTTGTGATTTACCCGTCAATAATAATGCGATTGTGTAAATAAATGTTCATCAATATCTGCCCGTGAATTATCTTATATTTTGATTAGAAATTTGGTAAGTAAATTAAAGTGGAATTGGTTCAGAAGGTAAGTAAATTAAGGTGATTATTTATCATATACATTGAAGATTGGACAAATGGGTGGTGGGAAGAAAGGTGAAATGGGAACCTTACATTCTTTTTAAAAAGTACTAGAACAATGCCCGTGGGTTGCAACGGAATATAAATATTCTACTACGTTAGCTTGTGATTTATCTGTCAATAATAATGCGATTGTGTAAATAAATATTTATCAAATTCTGACCCTGAATTACCTTATATTTTGATTAGAAGTTTGGTAAATAAATTAAAGTGGAAGGTATGTAAATTAAGAAGATTAATTATCATATACTACATGAAAGGTTGGACGAAGGGATGGTGGAAAGAAAGGTGAAATGGAAACCTTAAGTTTTTTTTAAGTAGTAGAGAAGTAGTAGAGATATAGAGATTAGATAAAAAAAATACGCCTTACAACCGCTCCAGCAGGAGCCCACATCGGGCCAACGTAGGAACGTTAGAATCCTTGAGGCGAGAGAGAAAATACCATCGTAACAGGCGATATATAGCCATGGCGATGCATGGAACAGGCGATATATAGCCCTTGTATGTATGACAACAACGAAAGTACTCTTCTGTCCTCAACTCACATGCATCTGGGTGAACAGTAAAACAAAAAAAATGCTTAAAAGTAAAAACATTCTGATTCTTTTGGCAACAAACATTTATGAGTTTTTTCACATGTACGCAAAAAATCCTGATGAAATTGACATTCATGAAGGTTTGCGCTTTTTGGAGCATCTTTTTTTTGTTCATACCTCCACGAATGTCATTGCACCATGAAATTTTGCAAAACTCAACAATGTTGATCACAAAAAAATTCAGAATTTTCTGAATTGTTTTCTATTTCATTAAAAAAATACTGTTCACCAGGGTGCATGTGAGCTAGGGATAAAAAACTGTGTGTCCCGGCAGTAAGGGATAATATCTTGAAATCAACCAGAAGGAAAAAATTAATAGTATAATTCAGGCCGGGCCACTAATAGCTCCTCATGTGCTCGCCAGTCTTGCCTCTTATGACTCTATGTCGTCTTCGGTCAAAGTTTTTTTTATTTCTTACATAATTTTTTCCTGAGATATATTTATTTCACTACTTCCATATATCATTTTTATTAAAGAGCAAAGAAAACAAATTCACTTTGTGGCAAGGAAAAGTTGCCACACGTGTAAAGAAAGTTCATGATTATTTTTTGCAAAAATGTTATGTATGTAAAATATGTGTGTTCATGTGTTACAAAAAAGGTTCACACACATAAAAAATGGTTCATGCAATTTATAAAATGTCCATGTATTTTTTTAAAGAGTTATATATCTGGGAAAAAAATGTTCATGCTTTGCTACGTATGAAAATAAATGTTTTGGAAAATGAAAATTATTGTATTTACAAAGTAGATATTCATATATCTTGGAACAATACGCTCATATTTCGAAACAAGAATGTTCACATATTCAAAGAAAAAGTGAGAATATATCTCATAAAAACATTTGTATGTTCAACCCCAAAATAACATACAAAAAAGAAAAAGGAAAAAAAGAACAAGAACAAAAAAAAGTAATGGGGGTGGGGGGAAGGGAACCTAACAAGAAAAAGGAAAACTAGATATTAACCTGAAAATGAAGAAGAAAGGACTATTGTTGAGCTCAACCCATGGGCGATTTCCGTCCTATATACCAATATAAGAGGTCTATGGTGTTTGTGGGTAGAACTCTCCCCTCCTGGGCTCGGGTGGCCGCTACTAGCACCTATCCTCCGCTCATGGCTTCCTCCGTGACGTTGTTAGAGGAGGCATGCTGATGAAGTATGTGCAGTAGGTGGCAACAATGAGGTTTCTCGGGGTCATGATACACTAGTAGAAAAACAGGGCACTAGTCCCGGTTTCAGAGGGCCTTTAGTCCCGGTTCTGCAACCGAGACAAAATGATCGAGACTAATGCCCATAACTTTTAGTCCCGGTTGGACAGCTCCACGTGGCCGCTGTGGGGCGCCCAGGCAGGAGGACCTTTAGTCCCGGTTGGTGTTACCAACCGGGACTAAAAGTCATCCACGCGTCAGCAGCTCGCAGGGGCTGGGGTTTTTGTTTTTTTTAAGGGGGGGGGTTAGGGGTTTCATATTGTGTTAGCTAGCTACTACATATAAAGAGAAGTGACCTCTCTTTCTCCGTGCATGGTCGACGGTAGCTACTACATATAGAGAGAACTCGACACTAGCTAGTAAGCAAATGAAGGAACCATTAATTACACAACATCATCATGAACATATATAGAGAGAAGTGACCTCTCTTTCTTCGTGCTTGGTCGAACAACAAGTTTTCGTATATCTATCCGACGCTATTACATATATACAATATAACATCTCTTACAATCGCTAACATCATCTATCTAAGATCCATTTCCAATTCCATATGGTATTCTCTGTCTTTAGGTATGACGTGGTCAAGAAAGAATCCCGCCAATTCCTCTTGAATTGCTCGTATGCGATCATGTGGTAGGAGTTCATCCCGCATCCGCCAGATCTAATTTAAAGAAGGGGTCAATACATATATATGAATGAAACTCAACACAAATGATGGTAATAAAAAAGAATTGTGAATATTGTTTACGTACTTCAAATTGTTCGTCAGAGAAGCCCCGCTCAAGGGTCGAGTTGCGAATGAACTCGCAAACGTAGTATCCACATAAATCAGTCCCGGGTGCCTGCCACAAGCACTTTACGAGAATAGAATTCAATCAAACTGATAATCAAGCATGATAATGGTATTGATGAAACTAGAATCAATGAGAGATGCACGACGGAACTAGCTAGTACTACTTACTCTGGGCTGTGTAAATTTCAGCTCCTTCTTCAGACCCGGGACCATTCCGGTGAATGTTTTCCAAACCCTGCCCAGCAAAGAAAATGATTACTTGATATCAGGAACTGAATGAAAGTTGTCAATCGATATGGTGCGATAATGATTGAACTTACCTCTGGAGCATTTCACTCATGTCTGCCCACTCCTTTTGATCTTTACGTCTCGAGTCTAAGACAGTTACTACTGTCCTGTCAAGCTTTATGGATAGCAGAATAAAGTGGAACCTGCGCACGCATAACTCATCAATTACACTTAACCTCGAGTAAGCGAAACCGAATATGCACAAGACAGTAACACTCACTGAAAGTTGTAAGGAAAAAGTATTTTCCTTTTGTTTTGATGTCGAAGGAACGCTTTTAGCAAGTTTTTCTCGGTTTCTTCAGCTCTCTTTTTTACCGATCATTCATTTACGGTATTTGGGCTAATGAACCCAATGTCATAGATTTGTCCTCTTTTGCATTCGACAATCTTCAATCTGCATAATATATATAGTGAGAATGATTATATATACATGCAATGAACGAGCTGAGCTAGAGACTTAATTACAAAAATAATACTTACAGACAGTAGCAAGTCATGAGTTGTTTGTCGAGGGCCTGTTGATTGAATAACTGAAATAATTCCACAAATTCAACAGGCATCAGGTCGACTCCAATGAAGTCGTGCTCATCTTTAATTCCCAGCATCAGACTGTCGGTCCCAGACTTCCTGCAGGTTTCCAAGTACCATCCATGCAATCTTCGCATCATCGTTGGTAGATGCGGGAGCTGATCACGTTTGACGAGAGGCTTCCCGTGCTCGTATCTAAATTGCTGTACTACCTCAGCCATTTCAAATTGTACATCATCACCCACGTAATCACCAAGAGTGGTACCGGGCAGTAGCCCCAGATGATTATCGACGATATCGCTAGACACCTTGAGCGGGGGCACGATTGCTTCTCCTGTTCGCCGAGCTAGGGAATTTTTTCCCACTTCTTCGTCTTGCAGCACTGGTAGTACTTCCCGACCGCCGCCCTTCATCATGTGACTTTTCAATACAGCGGTCATAGTTGGATTGCGGCGGAGGCGGTGGTGGTCGCTTAAGGGCATCCAGAGTGCGCTTCGCTTTCACCGGATCTATTGTTTCCTTCGGAGGTGGACGTTTCCGTTCAAAATGGGCCCTCACTTCGGCATCCACGATGTCCTTGGTTTCCTCGGCGGTCCTCTCATATGGTAACTTTGGAAGAGGCTTGAGGCTTGTACCAAATTTGAATTTCTTCCCGCCTGTTGTACTGCTAGCCGCCGGAGCGGCGGCGGCTCTCTTCCACCGTTGCTGAGGTGGTGGAGTCCGCTGAGGCGGAGGAGGAGGCGGAGTCCGCTGACGCGCCAGAGGAGGCGGCGGAGGAAGAGGACTCTGCTGAGGGGCCTCCTCCGCCGAAGACGGCGGCTGAGGCGGCTGAGGCAGCTCACGCACCGGAGTCGACTCAGGTAGCTGAGCTGGACTGTGAGGAGTCTGCTGAGGGGCCTCATCCAGCTGAGTTTGCTGAGGCGGCGTCCAGTTTGGAAGCTTGATGTTCTCCTTTCTCCATAGACAGGTAGTCCTTAAGGCATTTTCTAGAAGAATCTCCCCTTCACCTGTAGGGTACTCAAGCTCCAGCCCCTCAAATCCCTCCATTATTTCATCCACCGTGACAATAGCATAGCCATGTGGAATCATACGGCAATGGAAAGTTCCCTCAGCTCGAGGAGGTACGACAGAGCCGACCGCCGCCTTCAAGTAAAGGTTCTGGCATTTCGCCATTAGCACACAATGTTCAGCCTCCGTGATACTATCCACGGGGTAGCGAGGAGCCATGATATCAGGCTGAACGAGCTTCGTGGAAGCCACGCTGCTTCTCCGCTGAGATGGTGGGGTAGCTTCGGGGGCAGTGTCGAAGGAAGGATCTTCGTGCCGCTGAGATGGTTGGCCGGTAGCTCGCTGGCTCTCAAGTTCCTCTAGTTTCGCTAATCTTGCATTGATCTTCTGCATTTCGCTTGCTTCCTCTTGATTCTTTCTCTGTCGGCTTCTATAACCACCGCTGTCGGGAAACCCATGCACCCACGGAACGGAGCCTGAAGTGCCTCGTGTTCGTCCAGGGTGTTCAGGATTCCCGAGGGCCTCTATCAGCTCGTCCTTCTCTCTGTAGGGACGGAACGTCCCTTCCTGCGCTGCCTTGATTGCTTCCTGAAGCTTCGTGACGGGTATTGCAAGTTGATCGTTCGTCCAAACACACTTCCCTGATTCTGGGTCCAAAGTTCCCCCAACCCCGAAGAACCAAGTCCTTGCCCGATCTGGCCAGTGCAATGTTGCTGGTTGGACCCCTTTAGCAAGCAGGTCTTGCTCAGCTTTGTCCCACAACGGCCGGGCTTTGCTGTAGCCACCTGACCCCGTGGTATGGTGATGCTTCTTCTTTGTAGCATTTTGCTTGTTTGTCAGTGACCTTTGCTTACCGTTGTCCGATTTCTTATAGGCCACAAATGCAGGCCAGTGATCTCTTATCTTCTCATATCGACCGATGAATTCTGGAGTCTCGTCTTTCTCGACAAACTTTTTGTTCAACTCTTTCTTCCAGTTGTTGAATAGTTCTGCCATCTTCTTAAGAGCAAACACCTTGACCTTTCGCTCTATAACTGGGTTATTCTGATCCTCCTCTGGTGGTAGGCTGAAATTTGTCATCAGCGAGGTCCAAAGATCAACTTTCAGTCTATTCTGGACATAAGAAACTTCAGGGTCCTTCTTCTTATTCCATTCTTAGATGCTGATCGGGACGCTGTCCCTAACAACAACTCTGCACTGATGTACAAATGTGTCCTTGGTCCGCTTGGGACCAATCGGTTGGTCATCTCGAGCAACTTCTGTGATCATGAACCTTTCATCCTGGCACAACCTTTTCTTCGGGCCTCGTCTCCTTACCGAAGTTTGGCTTGATCTGGAGGGCTAAAAAAAGAAAGAAGCGTTAATATATGTACATACAAAACAATTAATGCATAAAGTCAGCACATGCTTAATTAATATATATCTCTACTCGTAAGGGACGACTTGGTAGTCTTCATTCCACGGTTTTTTTTCGTCCCACTTTTGTCTGGTTTATTTTCATCCTTCCTCCCACCTCCACCTCCTAGGTAGTCCCCTCGCACGCCCGAAAAAAAAAAACCAACCCACTTTAGGAGGAAGCGATGCCTCCAGGTACTACCCTCGCAAGCAAAAAATCGAACGAAAAAAAGCCGACGAAAGAAGACCAACGGAAAAAAATCGCTCCCTCGTAACGTGCGAATGAGCGAAGCCTCCAGGGTGCCCTTGAGCGACGCCACACCAGATCCCATCGCCGCCGCCCTCGCACATCAAACCCCCGCCGATCCCTGCGCTATCTCGACGGGAGCCATCGATCGTCTCGCTACGAGGACGATCCACTTCAGGAGACGCCACCGATCCCGTTGAGGAGCCGCCGCCGATCACGTCCAGGATCCGACGCCGATCCCCTTCTGGAGCCGAAGCCGATCCCCTGAGCCGGCGCTGATCCCCGTTGAGGAGCCGCCGACGAGATCATTGCGGATATAGGTATTATCTGAAGTTTATACACAGTTTATGCACAGTTCACCACCTCGCCGCCGCCTGTGCAACCCATGCCTCCCCCGCGATCTTGTAGAGAGGAGATGGCCGAGGTAGCCGCAATATAGATCCTGTTCCGTTCCGATGAACAGATCCTTCAATGGACCTGTTCTAATACATCATTCATACATAGTTGGTACATATAAATTATATAAATGGATTCAGTCAGATTTAATTTGTTTCATGTCCATGAAAATTCTCTTATCTTTTGATGTGCATTTTCTGTAGGGAATTACTTGGTGTGAAAATTACGTTCTTGCTTTAATAGCTAATCAATATTAGGAACTACGTATGTATCAGTGTTTATTCTGTACCACTTCTGATCTAATAATGTGCCTACTTTTGTACAATGCTCTTAACTGAAGTTGGCTGTTCATGCAGGCACGAATTGGACTGGCAAATGCTGACAGAGGAGCAGAAGACTATGCATGTGCCAAAATTGACGGGCAAGTAATGTTGACGGGCAATTAACAAGGCGGCCGTGTTGCGCGAGGCGGTCAAGTCCGAGGTCGCGAGTCGCTGGGAGAAGCTTGTGGTGTGGCTCAGGCCAGTGGCTCTGAAACTCCACCGGATAACGTAGGATGATCCTCCCTCCTTGATGGAGAATATTCTGGCTTATGAAGTTTGTGTCTGACTCGCCATTAAATTGTTTAGTGTGCTCGCTTGTGGTTTTGTTCTTGTTTTTCATAATGGACGTCCATCCAATCAGGAATGTGCGTCATGCTATAGTTGGTAAAACAACGTGAGAGGAAGATTAATGTTGTTTAGGATTTGACACATCTTCTTTTCTGAAAGGATTTTAATGTGCTGCATTGATACGCCTTTTCTATTTGATAAATTGATATGCAAAATGCCCTTTTGGAAATTGTGGTTTTCTTTTGTATTTTTGTCCTAATATAGAATGTTCTGTTGCTGGATTGAATTACTCTCTCAGCATTTTTATTTTGACATATTATAATGCTCAGTTTGTTTACAGGCTGCTGAATGCTGTCCAAGGAAGGAATCAGTGCCGAGGTAACTTCTTTTGTAAAATATATTTTCAGTGCAACTATCGATATGATTTCTCTACGTGGTACATGCCATGAATACTAACTTATTTTCTACTGATATGGTTTAATAGGTAATCAACCTTCAATCAATCAGGCCACTAGATAGAGCTGCCATAAAAGCATATGTTAGGAAAACAAATAGATTGGTGGTTCTAGAAGAAGGCTTCCCCCAGCATCGTGTTGGTGCTGAGATATGGTTCTCTCTCTCTCTCTCCACACACATCATGTCAGGTTTGAGCAGGCCAACCCTTCTCCAATTATTCATTCGAATATACAGATTCTCCAATTATAAGAAAGAAGAATTTGATAAATTAGAGAGAGATATGCTTTCATAAATTGCTCACCCCTGAAGGTTACAAATTCAAGTGTTGGGTTCGAAGGATGAAGCAAATCCCAAGTAACATGTTAATATATCTTGATGCACATTTGTTTTTACTTTGCTTCAGGTTCGCATGCAGTGACGGAGATTTCATCGACGTCGCCTCCATTTTCTTGGTGAACCTAACTTTCCCTCTAAGGTTTGTGTTTTCCCCTTTTGATAGTATTTTTTATTTTCTTGCTCAAGCCACAGATTCTACGTCTGAATATTGTTTACTTTATCCTCGCTGCAGCGGCCTTGCATATGGCCATTGGGTGCTGATCGCCTCCATGTCTTTGGTGAGTCCCCATAGCTCTCTCGGTCTTTTGATTTTGTTTAGTTTGTTAGATTTATGAAGAGCTCTTCTATTCCAAATTGATAAACCTATGTTGCTTTCCTATGTTGGTCCAAAAGGCCATTTCTTTGATAGCAGTTTATTATCAGCAAAGTCTTTAGCCAAAACTGCATTTGATTCGGTTCAGTTTGTGCTGCAGATATTTCATTGGTAATTTTGTATCTTTACGTGCCCAGGTACATTCTGAAGAAGAAGATTGCTGGTCGAGAAGGCCATTTATCTTATTGAAGAAATTGGCAAGGATGTATTTTCAGTACATTAGGATTTTTTGTAGTCTCATGGTTCTGCTAGGAAGATACCGTTGCTACCAGGTCAACAATCTCCCCTTCAATAATATTTGATTTATATTTTGTATGCCATTCATCGGATCAATGTGGCTTACAATGACCACTCGTATGTTTTGATTGCAGTACTCCTCTATGCTATTTCACTATTTTGGACTCATGTTCTTTTCATTGTGATGTAATAAGTGAAATAAATTGATTCTAATTCTTTGTGCAGACATGGGCATTTCAAAGAAATATATGGCTTGTTTCATTTTTGGCCCTTTCTTCCCAGCCATTGGATATGCACCTAAGTTCCCCAACCAGAAGCATCTCCCTGTCCGTGTAACCAATAATATTTTGGAAGCAGAATGTACTCAGGATCAGAATGGAAAATTTTGGTTTTCTGAAAACCATGTCCCACTGTACATGGTACGAGAGTTTGAGCAGAAACCTGGGATTAGTGTAACACCCCTGTGTAATAGCCCCTGTGATCAACTGCTAATAGTGCCAAGTCATCTTCATTTGCAGAGCCTAGTATATATATATATACCTCGCCAGAGTTTGCAACAGTTAAGGCTCCCTCCTTGTTCGGTCACCGGAGCCGTGATCATGATCTCCTTCCTCCGCCATTCGGTCACCGGAGCCGTCATGATCTCCTTCCTCCTCCATTGTTGGATCACCGGAGCCGTCATCCTCTCCTTCATGACCATCGGTGTCGTTGAGAAACGACAAGGGATCACCTCCGTCGCGGATTATATCCCCCAACAACTCTTCTTTTTCTAAGTCTCTGTCCATAGTTTTTGCAAATATTACAACATGGCAATATACAAACATGAGAGATGGATTAGTGGCAAACATGGACTTAATATCACAACAAGGAATCATATGCATATGAGCAATGGATTAGTGGCAAACATCATGCAAAGTTGACAAGTTTTATAACAGTCAGTTTCAGACGATCGTCGAGGACTACTCCCCCCTCATGTCTGATGAGTCGTCCTATCTTTTGAGAGAGGATACTTTGCGGACCGCCTCTCTCATGGTCTTCGAGGATACTTGCGGACCCCCCCTCATGTCAAAGTTATCGGGGATATGTTGAATTCCCGAGAGAGTTAGGGGTGTTCTAACGCGGCACTACACGATATAGGTGAAGGGGGATAACATCCGGGAATGTTTTTCCGAAGTCTGCATTAATTTCGGACAGATGAACCGGATGGGGACGGTTCTAGGTTCGCTATGCTAGCTGCTTGTGACAGACGAACGGAGGGCATATTCGGATTCATCATATTTTTCTGATCGATTTTCATATATAAATTATTTTCATCGGAGTTACGGTTAATTTCTACGAATTTTCTATATACATACATCCATCGATATCCATCCATACATACATATACATCTACATTATATATGAACAAAAAAAATTCATCATATCAATATTTACATATACATACACATGATTAATAAACACTAAGCATCTACATATACATTATGTATGAACAAAAAAAATGCATCATATCAATATTTACATATACATACACATACATACATACACATGATTAATAAACACTAAGCATCTACATATACATTATATATGAACAAAAAAATTCATCATATAAAAAAATGCACAGCGGGCCGGGGCGGCGGTGAGGGCTTGGGGAGGAGGGAGACGACGGCGACGGCGACGGCAACTGCGGCGACGGGGGCGGGCCGGGGCAGGGGCGCGGGCTCGGGGGCGACATTGGCGACAGCGACGACTGGACAGGGGCGCGGTGATGGCGACGGCGGGGGTGGCGGACGGCATCGAGGCAGCCTGGCGGCGTCGATGTGCTCGGCGTCGTCGGGGGAAACTACGGATGAACCATGAAAATTTCCTAAGTGTGGGTTTATATACCCCAACTTCGTCCCGGTTGGAGCCACCAACCGGGACTAAAGGTCAATTTCAGCTGCCCAAAGGGCGGGAAGCAGAGACCTTTAGTCTCGGTTGGTGGCTCCAACCGGGACAAAAGGGGGGCATTGGTCCCGGTTGGTGGCTCGAACCGGGACGAAAGGGTTTGGTCCCGGTTCGAGCCACCAACCGGGACCAATAGCCTGGCACAGCGGTGTGGTGGGAGTTTAGTCCCACCTCGCTAGTTGAGAGAGGGCAGCACTGGTTTATAAGGCGCGCTGCGGCTGAGCTTTCGTGCTCCTCTCTAATGCAGGCAGTACTTGCCTAACCTTTGTCACTGCCATGTTGGGCCTGTTGGGCCCGCGGGCCTGCATCCTGGCCCATGTACAGATGGGTTTCTAGTCGTATGCAGGCCGTGGTGGCCGAGTAGGCGGCATTTTTTTATTTTTTTATGTCATTTTAGTTTGGAGCGCAGAATATTCTTGTGTTCATTGACATACGGGGTCACCAAGGTAGAATTTTGTAGAACTGTGTAGTGTGCTTGAGCCCAAAAATGCCCGTCCCTACATATTATTGAGTCCGCTCCTAGCGTGCCTTTTCCAGTCAGTCTCCCCTCATACCGCAATTGAGGGAGACCAATCGGCTTAAGGTTCGGAATGAAGTCAACACAAAACTCAATGACCTCCTCTGTTTGATGGCCCGTGGAGATGCTTCCTTCTGGCCTAGCACGGTTACGAACATATTTCTTTAAGACTCCCATGAACCTCTCAAAGGGAAACATATTGTGTAGAAATACAGGGCCCAGAATGGCAATCTCGTCGACTAGATGAACTAGGACGTGCGTCATGATATTGAAGAAGGATGGTGGGAACACCAGCTCGAAACTGACAAGATATTGCACCAAATCATTCTTTAATCTTGGTAGAATTTCTGGATCGATTACCTTCTGAGAGATTGCATTGAGGAATGCACATAGCTTCACAATGACTAATTGAACGTTTTCCGGTAGAAGCCCTCTCAATGCAACCGGAAGCAGTTGCGTCATAATCATGTGGCAGTCATGAGACTTTAGGTTCTGGAACTTTTTCTCCGCCATATTTATTATTCCCTTTATATTGGACAAGAAGCCAGACGGGACCTTCATACTGAGCAGGAATTCAAAGAAAATTTCCTTCTCTTCTTTCGTAAGAGCGTAGCTGGCAGGACCTTCATACTGCTTTGGATGCATGCCGTCTTTTTCGTGCACACGTTGCTAGTCCTCCCGTACCTCCGGTGTATCTTTTGTCTTCCCATACACGCCCAAGAAGCCTAGCAGGTTCACGCAAAGATTCTTTGTCACGTGCATCACGTCGATTGCAGAGCGGACATCTAGGTCTTTCCAATAGGGTAGGTCCCAAAATATAGATTTCTTCTTCCACATGGGTGCGCGTCATTCGGAACAGATAGTCCGCCAGGACCCTTTCCAAAGATTACATGTAAATCATTGACCATATCAAGTATGTCATCACCAGTACGGAGGGCGGGCTTCTTCCGGTGATCTGCCTTACCTTTGAAATGCTTGTCTTTCTTTCGACGTTGATGGTTGGTCGGAAGAAATCGACGATGTCCCAGGTACACATTCTTCCTGTATTTGTCCAAATATATACTTTTGGTGTCATCTAAACAGTGCGTGCATGCGTGATATCCCTTGTTTGTCTATCCTGAAAGGTTACTGAGAGCAGGTCAATCATTGATGGTTACAAACAGCAACGCATGTAGGTCAAATTCCTCCTGATTGTGCTCATCCCACACACATACACCTTTTTCATTTCACAGTTGTAAAAATTCTTCAACTAATGGCCTTAAGTACACATCAATGTCGTTGCCGGGTTGCTTAGGACCTTGGATGAGCACTGGCATCATAATGAACTTCCGCTTCATGCACAACCAAGAAGGAAGGTTATAGATACATAGAGTCATGGGTCAGGTGCTATGATTGCTGCTCTGCTCCCCAAAAGGATTAATACCATCTGCGTTTAAACCAAACCATATGTTCCTTGCGTCACCTGCAAAGTCCCCCCACCTTCTCTCGATTTTTCTCCACTGCGACCCGTCAGCGGGTATTCTCAACTTCCTGTCTTTCTTATGGTCTTCTTTGTGCCATCGCATCAACTTGGCATGCTCTTTGTTTCTGAACAGACGTTTCAACCGTGGTATTTTAGGAGCATACCACATCATCTTGGCAGGAACCCTCTTCCTGGGGCGCTCGCCCTCAACATCACCAGGGTCATCTCGTTTGATCTTATACCGCAATGCACCGCATACTGGGCATGCGTTCAAATCCTCGTACTCACCGCGGTACAGGATGCAGTCATTAGGGCATGCATGTATCTTCTGCACCTCCAATCCTAGAGGGTATAGAACCTTCTTTGCTTCATACGTACTGTCGAGCAATTCGTTATCCTTTGGAAGCTTCTTCTTCATTATTTTAAGTAGCTTCCCAAATCCGTTGTCAGATACACCATTGTCTGCCTTCCATTGCAGCAATTCCAGTGTGGTGCTGAGCTTTGTGTTGTCATCTTCGCAATTTGGGTACAACCCTTTTTTGTGATCCTCTAACATGCGATCGAACTTCAACTTCTCCCTTTCACTTTGGCATTGTCTCTTTGCATCAACAACGACCCGACGAAGATCATCATCGGGCACATCGTCTGGTTCCTCTTGATCTTCAGCTTCCCCCATTGCAGTATCACCGTATTCAGGGGGATAGTTGTCATCATCGTCTTCTTCTTCGTTGTCTTCCATCATAACCCCTCTTTCTCCGTGCTTGGTCCAAATATTATAGTGTGGCATGAAACCCTTCTCAAGCAGGTGGATGTGAAAGGTTTTCGAGTCAGAGTAATCCTTCGTATTCCCACAGATAGGGCATGGACAATACATAAAATCATTCTGCTTGTTTGCCTCAGCCACTTCAAGAAAATTATGCAGGCCCTCAATGTACTTGGAGGTGCGTCGGTCACCGTACATCCATTGCCAGTTCATCTACATGCATTATATAATTAAGTGTATCAAAAACCATTACAGAACATCATGAATTGAGAAGTGACCAAATTAATACAAGTTCATCATCACATTAAAACCAAAGTACAGTAGTGATCAAATGTTATTACTGAAAAAATAAATACATAAAGTTCATACATAGTTCTCATAGAACAACATACAACTCTCTAGAGCATCTAATTAAAACATACATTGAAACTAACATACAACTATTTAAAACATTTAAATGCAACAACAAATGCGATCATAATCGCAACTAAGGTAACAATTGATCCAACAACATAATGATATCAAGCCTCATTATCAATGGAATATTATTTTATCTTTCTAATCTTCAAGCGCATTGTATCCATCTTGATCTTGTGATCATCGACGACATCGGCAACATGCAACTCCAATTTCATCTTCTCCTCCTCAATTCTTTTCAATTTTTCTTTCAAATACTTGTTTTCTTGTTCAACTAAATTTAACCTCTCGACAAGAGGGTCGGTTGAAATTTCCGGTATACACACCTCCTAGATAAAAACATCTATGTCACGTTGGTCGGCATAATTGTCATAAACACTAAATGAAACAAATAGTTATAAAAGATAATATACCACATCGGAATCATAGATCGGATGAGGGCCGACGGGGGCGGATACCAAAACCATGGCACTATATAATAACAAACAATAATAAAAGTAAGAAATTTATACAAGTATATCTATCTAAATCATACAAGTAAGATTTTTTTTCTTTTAAAAAGAAGATAAGAACAAGAGGCTCACCACGATGGTGCCGGCGACGAGATCGGCGCGGGCGATCGAGGACGGTGAGGACGGGGACGGGACGGTACCCTACACATGTGCAGACTCTAAGAAGTTAGTTTGAGCTCAAATTATGCATCTAAATCAAAATAACTCCCACATACACTCCTACACTAAAACCCACAAACTACTCTACTTCTAGAGCATTTGAAATGAGCTAAACTAGCAGTGAGAGATGAAATGATGAAGTAGCTAACCTTTTAGAACGCTTGTGCAGTTGATGCACCGTCAAATCTAGACAAATCTTGGGGAAAATGAATGTGTATGACACCTTTGGCATCAACAATTAATCTACATATTTTCCGAATGAAAACTTATTATCTAGCCTCACTGGATCAAGTAGCATTGATGTACACATGTCGTATATTCGTTGATTGTATTGGTTAGAAGCTTCCTAATAACCTAAAGTTTGACCTTGTGGTTAGACCCAAGGTAATGCCCACGGTAAATTACTATTTTTGGCGGTGTTGTCTTTCGGTACCACATTCAGTGTTAAATTCCAAGTTAGTTTCGCTCGTGATTTTTTTCTCTATGGTCGTAGGTTTGCCGTATACTTTTTGGATGCCGGCGGTCGTGACATTGGTCTCTAGTTTTCTTTCTTAATTTTGTATACCGATTTAATCAGCATCGATAAAGGGTAATTTTTAAATAAAATTGTGGCTTTATGTGTGAATTGCATGAGGAAGACAAATGCCTGGTTTCATACAATGCCGCCGGGTAGGAGACCAACCTCTAGTCTAGTACTAGTACTAATAATAGACAAATAGTAGTATTTGCTTTATGTTTGCCGTGGCTGTTGCTTTTCTCCCGTGCCCGTTGGGGAAAAGAAATCAGCATTCGGACGTCAGTAAAACATTAACAAGAACTTTTGACTTGGAAGTAGACCGGCATTCTTTATTTTCGTTGATGCTGCTAGTAAACACTGTTTTGGCGCAGCCACGCCTGCGACTTGGGCGTGGAAGCAGCCACCATGACGCGCGACGCGCGACGGCGACTCGTGCCTTCGTCGCCGCCGACCGGTCCCTTTCCGGCCCCCGGTCATCCATGGTAACGGGGCGGCGACCGATCAACCTGACCGCGGGAACGAGGGCGAATTGATGGGGTGTGCACGCGAATTCATGGGTGTTCCCGTGCTTGGACCCGGGGCGGCGGCCTTGCTCCCCTGCCGACGGAGACACCTCGCGACCTACCGGATTAAATCCGCCGGGGATGCACCCCGCCGGCAACCAACCAACCGCCAACCAGCTCGCGTCCCCGCTAGCTGTAGCTGCTTCCCATGCTGCCTCCATGCAGCGGCACTGCAGCACGCCGTGCCGGAGAGGACGCGCTGGTCCCCGGCCGGCTCGACAGACGCGTGCCACGGCGCTCTGTGCCACTCCAGTTCACTACAGTCTCCATGTCTGGATGTCTGATCGATCCTTCTTTTCTGCAGCAATGTCTGATCGATCTTGATTGTTCCTCGTCGTGGAATGCCCGGACGGGTTACCCAGCCGGGCAATACAATGGTACAAGTGGGTGGTCGTTCTAGGAACGTGTCCGGACCAATACAATGGCACCAAATGCGTAGTCGTCTCAACATACTGTATCATGGGCATTTTCAACCTGTACCCCCAAAACGAGCACGCTATTTGTCCGCGGGATCCAGACTCATCCACGAACATTACATCCGAGGTAACCGAATCTTCACCAAGATTTTTTGCATTCATAGTTTCCAAATTCAATGATAGTCTAAGTCAGAATCCGCATCCCGTGTACCATGCCCCTTGAGCTTCATCCAATAATATATGAACGTAAATGGTATGCCATCAGTTATGTGGTACAACGCGTTCGGGCTATACAAATCAAGTTGCAAAATTGAGTGAATCAATGAACTTGCTACTAATATGCAGAGCAACAAAAAGCAAAACTTACGATCTCCATGATTAACGCACTTGGTGGCCACCTTCTCTCCACTTGTGCAATCGCAGCCAAATACTTCATGACGGAGTTGGAGATGGTGTAGCACCGATGAGCTAGCGACTTCACATTGAGTTCATGAATCACGTGTAAGTCGTAGGACGTGAAGTGCTAATGTCGGGCCCCTTTTTAGCACCGTTTCTTGTTTCATCGTGTCTGAGTGGGTCTTGGATAGATGTTCCCCAGTAGTAGCGTCTCCAGACAATGTCCTATTTCATTGGTTGTACGTTGTCGGTCGGAGCTTGAAAATTGCACCGAATCGACGTTAAGGGAAAGAGACAATCACAACGTCCCTCACCATACTATGTTTTAACACCGCAATAGTCACCCGTTGCTAAAAAAATAGATCTAATGATCATCGGGCATCACCCCCACGTATTGCAGGCTTGCAATCCTTCACCACCAAACAAAATGAAACAGGTGGTCAAAGTTGGCGCACCAAGAGCTAGCCAGCTGCTTTCCTTGGTTCATACCAGAGCGCCAAGATCCGAAGAAAGCCAAGAGTTTGACGACACCTACCTTCACATGCCCTTGCCGGCGCTGGATTAGACGTTGTCGAGATAGGGAGATTTTGAAAAGACCTCATTCCAACGTCACCGCCTTGGGATTGTGGCCAGAAAACAAAACCTAAGGTTGCCCGTAATGGAGAGTATCATACACTAGTATCACACTAGTATCATACCTTAGGTTTTGTCTTATTAATTGTCATGCATGACACAAAAGTAGTACAACATTTGATATGATACGGTATCATGATATGATACCACATCCTCTTTTTTTTTCCTCATTTAATTATATGCCACATCATAAAAAAAGTATAGTTGTCATGCATGATATTACTTATGATACTTGCATTACGACTAGCCTAAGAGACACAGGTACCACTAGACCTATCCGGAAAGTGTTAGTACTGAAGAGCTATTGGGATGCTCGAACAAACCCGAAAAAGGGTCCTTCCGTTTCAAAATACAAGACACATTAGTTTCTTGAAAAATCAAACATTTTTATGACTGGCCTAGTTTTTTTTAGAGCCATCACTGGCCTAATTTGTTGTGGAAAATATTTTTTTGCGGGTACGTTGTGGAAAATACCAATGTCTGGAAAACCAAATTAGTATCATTATGTTTTCCATCAAATATATTTTCATATTTTTTTACCAATTTGGGGTTGTAGGTGCGTTGATACACTTGTCAAAGGTTTGAGCTGTAGATTTTCATATCATATTTTAATGGACGGGAGGCCGTAAAACAAAAAATCGATGGCGAACACTGCTGCCGCCCATCCCCTCTCTCCGGATCGAGCGATGCCACACGCACAGGGATGCTTAGCTGGGCTAATCTAATTATCAGAAGAGATTAGAGTGAGGGGCCCACACCCCCTGAGAAACAAGCGTCCTATGTGGCGGCTTGACCGGGCGCGCCCGGGCGTGTCCGCGAACCCTCATATCATCCCTATATTTGAGATGGATATGAGGGTTCGCGGACAGCCCGGATATATAGGAAAATTATGAGGGGTTCAATTGTGTCATTTTTTTCCTTCACTCCTGTCCGGTCACTGACGGACGCGTCCGCGGGCAGCATATGAGAGATGGTTTGAGGGATGCGGTTGTAGATGCTCTAAGGCCTTGTACAATGGTAGGTGTTTAGGGAGATGCTTAGAAAAATAAATCAGGTTTTTGTGAAGCATCGGTGCCTATTTCTACAGAAAAGACACCTAACTAAACATCTACCCTGTACAAATAAGCATCGATGCTTAAGAAAAGCCTGATTTATTTCTTTAAGTACCTCCCCTGACCACCTTATACTGTACAAGGGCCCGTGACGAGCCCGTGAGTGTAGTATTATCGCTCCGGATCCGATCTGCCTGCAGGCCGCGTTCCGCTGGTCGACACGGAAAACTCCGCGAGGACCGGACCAGGACTCGCGCACTGGCGCCCGCCCGCAGGCAGCGCCAAAGCCGCCAGCCCGACGATGAGAATCGGGCGGGCGACGCCCACGTGCCCGGATGCCCGAGGCGGGCGACAGCCGGTCGATACTACCGAGGTCGTCACCCCACCCCGCCCCGCCCGCAATTACCACGACCACCTACCGACCGCCCGTTACCACCACCCCCCTCCCCCCTTTTCCTCCAGGACACGGCCAGGTTCCGAGCCGCAGGCAAGGAAAAAAGAAAAAGAAGACGGGAGAGAAATCCTTTCCGAAAAGGAAAAAGGCCAGCGGCGAGCAGCGTATATATACGGCGCGGGGAGAGTGTCCCTCCCGCATCCCTCCCTCCCCGCGATCCGCTCCTCCTCCTCCCCCGTCCCGGCCGTCTCCGACCTCGCGCTTCTTCTTCTTCTTCTCTCGCTGGTACAGCACACTCCCGTCCTCCTCCCGCCGCCGCCCCAATCCACGGGCCGATTCTCCTGCCATGGCTATTCATTCGGTTGTTGACATGTGGAGGTGTGTGTGTGTGCGCGCCTCGTTGGGTTTCAGGTGAAGCCAGATGGCGGCGGAGAGGGTCGAGGGTGTCGGCATCCTCGCCATGGACATCTACTTCCCGCCCAACTGCGTCCTCCAGGTTACTTCACACTTCACTCACACATCCACCCCACCCACACCATCCTCTCTCGGAGTCTCATTACAGCGCCGCCCGTCTTCTCCTGCTGCTAATCTTTTTTAGGTTCCTGTTGCTGTAAAAAAATAAGAGTTTCACTAGCCGTTTCCCTGAAACGCCATGATAAAAAAACATACTACTACCAGTCAAGGGGCACGCACGCACGCACGCTCTTTGTGTGCGGTTGGTGGTTTTTATCTTCAAATTTTTCCTGGGAACAGTTGTTCACCGCGACCACGAGTTTCTTTTTCTTGGGGTTGCGTTGTGCAGAGCAGAGCAGAGTTGACTGTTCACATCTGCGATGCAGACCGAGCGAGCCCTTTGAGATTGAGACAAGAGGCCGAGGTTATCTGAACATTATCTGTTGATAGCTTGTGTCTACTCTGGAGTTGAGACAGGCCACCATTCAGCCTATTCTACGGCTGCCCAGATTCAGGGAATACCACTGTCACCTCTGTTCCCAATTAGTATAAGACGTTTTTGATATTTCAATGTGGACTAGATACAGACTGAAATAAGTGAACAAACGCACTAAAACGCGTCTATATACGTTCGGTTCAGAAAAAGGCTAGAACATCTTATTTTTAGGAACCGAGTTAGTATTAGCTAATTAATATCTTGGGCAATTATTAATTCTACCAATTACTCTTCCGCTAAAACTAGTACTACAAAAGAATTCTAGTAGCTGTGTATGGGTGGCAAGGGTAAAGGCCATGGGTGATTATCAGGTACTACTAGGGTGGTAACTAAAGCAGTTACTAGTTAATCTGTTACTCTCTGTAATTAATACGGCGTAGTAGTACAATTCCAGCTGGGCTGATTAATACTAGTGGAAGGAACCATGTAGTGTGCTTCCAGAGTGTGATGAAAGATTCCCAAGAGACATAATTGCTTACACGAGGAATGTTGGCACACTTTGTGGAAAGCAAAATTAATATGCCAAGACCTAGAACATGCCAGCTGAAAGAGCTCGGTGGGGGGTAGTAGGACCCTCGTCTTCTGTTTTATACTTTGATTAAGTCTGGGTGGACAGTTAATCAGCTGATGCTGATGTTGATGCCTCTCAAACTGTCTCTTTCCTTTCCCGGGCTTGTAAACCGAGCTGGTCTCTCGTGCCCATGCGGTCATCGAATTCGGAAGCGTTGCTGTCCACGTGGATCTGGAGATCTTTTTGGCCGTACAAAATCTCTTATTAATTAGATTTAATTAGATAGCGGTTGGACAAGGTTGACCCTAACAAGTGAGTGAGAATGATGATCTGTTGATGTCAGCGATATGTCTGAACTTTTTTTGTGCCACATAAGGCAAGGTGTTCTGAAATATACAGTGCTGCCTTGGAAATAAGAGATAGGTATCTTCAGGCTTTAACTGTTGTCGTCCTCTTTGAAAATTGTTCTGTTAAAGTACTGATATGTCTTATTTTATAAGATTCTGTTGACCATAAGTGAATCCACGAATTTAAAAAAAAATAAAGGAATTTACAGGCCACTGTACAACAGCCGATCACTACCCAATGACGTCTTCAGACTTGTACGGTTTTCATTTGGGAAACTTATGAGATCTCTTGCAGTATCTCTTTCATGTTTGTTTTTGTCGATTTCACTTGCAGATCAATGTTTCATTTCATATCCACTTTAGTATTTTCCAAGAAGAAGTTTCTTTACTAGCTGGAAATCTTACATGGTGCTGGTTGCAGGAAGAATTGGAAACTCATGATGGCGTGAGCAAAGGGAAGTACACCATTGGTCTTGGGCAGGATAGCATGGCCTTTTGCACTGAGGTGGAGGATGTCATTTCAATGAGGTACGATTATTTCCTCAAGTGCAAAGTGCTCTCATTCTCCTATTGTTTCTCTCTTTTCCTGAAAGGATTTGTTCTCCTCCGTATATGTTATTACCTCCTGGAGATCTTTCTTTGAAATATACACACTTTGTGCAACCTATGATGATGAGGGCCAATTTTAGAATCTAAATAGAACACTGTGACATGCTTGTTTTAAGTTATTCTATTTGGCATTAGTCCTCTACCGACTACGAGATTTTAGAGAAAAAGTACAATATAAATGGCTGTGAACAATATAGATGTTAAGAGAAAAGGTACAACATACAGAAAAAGCACAATATAGTTCCCTTTGAGATGTCATGTATTTGTCTCCGAAGTCCAAATATATAATGTTTCTTGTGTCCAGATATAAATTTTAAACATTTGAACAATATCTTGTTCACCATTTTAGTCCTGTTTATCCCATCTGATTAAGACTTTGTCTCAGCTTGACAGTGGTGAAGTCCCTCATGAAAAATTACAACATCGATCCAAAGTGCATTGGACGTTTGGAAGTTGGCAGTGAAACTGTAATAGACAAGAGCAAGTCTATAAAGACATGGTTGATGCAAATATTTGAGGTCTGTTCCTTTCAGCAAGAAACATGCTAATACATTTCACTTTTTCGTTTCTTGGTGTATTTTGGTCTAGCGCACGTTACATATATAACAAAAAATAAAACAACTGTATTTTAATTCTCATAAATCTTCAGCATTATTTTGATATTTCTGTAGTACTAGCACTTTAATTTGCCGCCAGACAATCCTTTTCGTGATGTTCTTTCTGTAACAATATTCTTTATTTGCAGGAGTGTGGCAATACTGATATTGAGGGAGTTGACTCCTCAAATGCTTGCTATGGTGGAACAGCTGCTTTGTTTAATTGTGTTAACTGGGTTGAGAGCAACTCATGGGATGGACGTTATGGACTCGTTGTTTGCACAGACAGCGCGGTATGTAATATATTCTTTCTTTTTCAGTGTCCAATTCCATACTGTGTGACTTCTCAGACCAGCTTACCACCTTGAGCATTTTATAGAACTTAGACCATATGTATATGCATTCATGTCACAATGTTTTCGTATTTTTTTTCATCATCTTTTAGTTTCTCTAACTAGCTTCAGTTTCCCCATTGTTCAGGCAAGCATAATTGCCTGCTCTATATTCTGCTTCCTTGCTTTTGATGTTTGACACCCATATTGATCCACATATGAAATATCAATTTTGTAGTCAGGACACAATACTGTTTTACTGAAAATGATAAAAATTATAAGTCATGCTGATATCTTAGATGCATGTTGATACCTTATCAGGTTTATGCTGAAGGGCCGGCTCGTCCTACTGGCGGTGCAGCTGCTATTGCAATGCTGATTGGACCAAATGCTCCTATTTCATTGGAAAGCAAATTTAGAGGGTCTCATATGGCACATGTTTATGACTTTTACAAGCCTGATCTTGCGAGCGAATATCCGGTACATCACCATTCCATACAATTTATGCACCCAAATTCTGTTTAGGCAGAGCAAGCTTGAGATACACTGGAAATGAATTTACGTGATCTGCCAATGTGAACATCCCTTTTGACAAGATAGCAAAATTGCATGCAGGTGGTCGATGGGAAGCTATCACAGACATGCTATCTCATGGCACTGGATTCCTGCTACAAGACCTTTTGCAAAAGGTAAGTTGTCATCGTCTTACTTGAACAGGTCAATCAAGTTGACCAGCTGATTTAACCAGATCCCATTGCTTTGATCTTCCAGGTACGAAAAGATTGAAGGGAAGCCATTTTCAATCGTCGACGCAGATTCTTTTGTATTTCATTCTCCATACAACAAGGTACCATAAAACCCCATATTATTTTCTCACTGCAATCTTGGTTGGACATCACATGCCTTGCTCCTAGGGATGCAGCGCGGCGTCCCGCATGAGCCCGCAAAAGTGGAAAGTTAGTTCAAGCTGAACTACATCGCTAAAAATCTGCTATAACTAACCTGGCCCTGTTTTGACTATGGAGCGGGGCGGATCGGGCGCCGCCCTGCATCCCTACTTGCTCCCCAGATACACTTTTATGTATAATCATCTGTTTTTTATATATATTTACAAGTTATCCATGATTGTTCCGTGTGCAGCTTGTACAGAAAAGTTTTGCTCGTTTATACTACAATGACTTCTTGAGAAACTGCAGGTTGGTCAGCTAGACAGCTAGTGTATTAGGAACTATGTGCCTGTATGTTATTTAGTACTTGTTTACTAACTGAAATTTCTGTTGTGTCAAATAGCATTGTTGACAAAGACTCAAGAGAAAAATTGGAGCCCTACTCGGGCCTGTCATCCGAAGAAAGCTATCAGAGTCGGGACCTTGAGAAGGTAGCAGTAACAGTTTAAATTATAGTACAAAATTACTTCTCTATGTAATAACTCATGATTGTAAGTTGATCTGTGCTACCTCAAATATGCAGGTTTGTCAGCAAGTTGCGAAGCCACTGTATGATACCAAGGTTCAACCAACAACATTGATCCCGAAGCAACTCGGGAACATGTATACGGCGTCGCTCTATGCTGCTTTTGCATCAGTTGTCCACAATAAACATGATGCTCTGGTATAAATCACACTCTACTGTGTTTTCTTCGATCGTGATCTGTGTTTGTTGAACTAAATTTCCTCTCTTCTTTTTCTCTTTCGAAATGTTCCAGGTGGGCCAGAGGATCGTCATGTTTTCCTACGGCAGTGGCATGACATCGACAATGTTCTCCTTCAAAATCAATGAAGGCCAGCATCCGTTCAGCCTATCAAACATTGCAAGCATACTGGATATCTCCAACAAATTGGAGTCTAGGCATGTGGTAAGTCTTTCATGAACTTCTCCATCCACCACCAGTGATCACTTTGGCTGAATTGCTTGAGCTGCAATACTTGTCTCCCTCACTGACTTGACCTTATCCATTGAAAATCTCAAGCCTGGCTCTATCTCACCACACATATCTTCCATGCAGGTTCCGCCGAAGAAATTCGTCGAGGCACTGAAGCTGATGGAGCACCGCTACGGCGCCAAGGACTTCATCACCAGCCAGGACACGCGCTTGCTCGTTCCGGGCACCTACTACCTCACCCATGTTGACTCCATGTACCGCCGGTTCTACGCCGTGAAAGGCGACGCCACCGCCACTCCGGTAACCAATGGCCATTGACTGATTGCCCTTTCCCAGCCTGAAGCTGCAATAAGCGCCGCAAGCGCTCTTAGATTATTTATTATCTGGTAGGGGAGGGAAAGGGAAGGGTGGAGCTTGCCCAGATTAATCTCTGTAAACTTGTTCTAAGTTTGTAAAGTTAGATAGAGCTGCCATTGTCGTAATGCCTTGTCAGTGAGAATTCTTGGCTCTGTACTGGAACATTCGTGCTCTGCTGGGTTGTAACTTGTAAGGTTTATGAATAATTCGCCGACTCACCCGGCAGGTTTATGGTGCGTGACATTGTTTGGTTTATCAGTTGAATTAGTCAGGTCACAGCGGTGTGCATTCTTAGGGCATCTCCAAGGTGGGCCCTCATTTCGACCCTATTTGCTCAGACTGTTCCCATTTGGGCTCGGACAGTCCGAAGTCCTCCAGTCTTGTCCCAATTGAGTGGAGGAATAGGTGAGACCGAAATGTCCGCCACATCAGATCAGACAGTTCGGACCTAGCCATTTTGAGCATTCTTTTTTCCTTTCCTCGATGGACCCCTTCCCTTCCCAATGTGGTGTTCCCCCGGCCGCCTCCACTTCGCAAAGAGGTTTCCCACTCCCACCGCCCCTCCCCTTTTCCAATGTAGTTTCCCACCAGCCCACTCCCCTTTCCTTTAAAATTGGATGTCACCCACCTCCCCTCGCCATCTATATATGGCCGTGTTTGTGCTGCAATCGCCATGAGCACGCCACCGCCACCAAGGGTGAGGAGGCGAGTGCCGCGCGTGCCACTGTCCAAGCCGAGGAGGAGGCGCTCGCCGCCTGTCACTCCGCCCGAGCCAGGATCGAGAAGTGTGCCGCGTGTGATGCTTTCAATGAGGCCATTCCAACAAGAGGCGAGTGTCACCGCGGCTCCGCCCACACTGCTGCCACAGAGGAAGCCATGGATGCTCCCGCACCAGCCGACGCCGAGGATGCCGTTTGGAGGGGTCATCGGATGTTGCATTAGCACACATGCAGGGAGATTGTCAGTGGACGATGCCGACAATGAGAGCTCAACTCAGATTTTGCAACATGGCTATTGCTATAGTTGCATGTGTAGCTCATCCTGGGATTGCAACATAGCCCTTGTTGCGACAAAAGGACGACACTGGTCATGTTGCAAACGGTAAGAAACAGTTCGAACCACTACAACACTTTTCGTGTAGCAAAGCCCTGGAGCGCAATACCGTCCTTGTTGCAAAGGTTGTGGCTGACACGGCCATTCAACGACTGCCGATCCAATCAAATCAACACCCGGCCGACGTGTAGCATCCGTCGTGAAGTATTTGTTACAGTATATATATAGCCTAATAAAGTCTTTTTCGCAGTTTTTTATTTTAAAAAAAGTCCTTTTCGCAAAAATGAAAATAATAATTAAAAAAACAAACCTAAAGGCTAAAGCCAACCGACTTGACCAGACCATCTTCCCCCAAACCACACCGCCGTCCCCTAGCAAAGCCCTCCACCCCATCGCCGCCGCCGCCTCCATCACCATGTGGCGAGACGAGGGGATCGAGGACGAGGAGACCCTGAGCGCGCTCCTGGAGGCGTCGAGGACGCGGGAGGGCCGGGCGGCGCTCTCCGACGCGCTCGCCGACACGCTCCACCTCCTCCCGGCCTCCCCGGCGCCGCTCCTGCTCCTCCGCCTCCGCCTCCTCCGCAACCTCCTCGCCGGCGACGCGCTCAACCAGGGCACCTTCGTGCTCCTCTCGGGCCCCGCGGCCGTCGTCTCCGCGGTCCTCTCCCTCCCCGCCCTCCCCCCCGACCTCGCGCGCGCCGCGCTGCAGGCCCTGGGCAACGCCGCGCTCGGCGGGGACCGGTACCGCGAGGCCGTCTGGGACGCGCTCTTCCCGGGCGCGCTGCGGGAGTTCGCAAGGGTCCGGGACGCCGGCGTCCTCGACCCGCTCTGCATGGTGCTCGATACCTGCTGCTCCGGCGACGGCGGCCGCGGGAGGGTCGAGGAGCTGTGCCATGAGGACCTGGGGCTGCCCGTGCTCGTCGAACTCGTCGCTACCGCCTCCCGATGTGAGCCCACGCCCACCGCTGCTAGTACTGGTTTATGCTTTTGCGTGGTCTGTTTCATAGCCGCATTTGCTTTACAGATGTAGTAGAAGTGTGGGTTGCTTAAGCTGTTTGTTTTTATGAATCTGTGTTAGGATGATCATACTGTGTAGATTATTATTTCAGCAATTGAAATATTTGGCAAAGTGTTAAATGGATCAGCAACTGTAGACAGGAATTTGGACCAATTGGATGTCAGATATTTAGTGCTTCTGTGACATTGCCAAGAAATTTTAACCAACTATGGATTCAGCCTTGCTCAGTGGTTGTAATGAGTTCACAGTTAGATTATGGTTATTTGCTATTTAGTGGATTATATGGTTATTTGCTATTTAGTGAAATATGGTTTTGGAATACTTTGGTTTATATCACCTGTTCATTTGGTTCATCTTTCTGAAGCATGTTAGCATGACTGCTCGAGCTGTTGCAACTTCTTAGCAAGAAAATAAAAAGTGGTGTCATATGTTTGATATGTTGCTGAAGTAGGTGTATTAGTTAGTTGCTTGATAGTTGGAACTGTTACTATGTGTTTAAGTGTAGTGTCTGAGCTTACATGTGAGATACTATCAGAGAACCAAATCTGACTTATTGAAGGCAATTTTTGCTTATCTGTGACTTATCGAATGTTATGGTTAGTTTTTTTTTTTTGTTGTTTCTTAGGATGTAGTCGGTCACATATTGTTCTCTGGTTAATTTATTTGATTCTCCCATTTTCTCCTTGGTTACTTTGCACATGATGCTTATATAAATTATGAAATGCAGTGGGGCACAAGGAAGAATGGTTGGAGTGGCTTCTCTTCAAAATCTGTGTTGAGGAGGAGAAGTTTGAAGCCTTGTTTGCAGCCCTAGGTTCAACTGATGGTGGTGAATCTGGAAATGGGTTCAGTGCTAGGCATGCATTTCTTATGGGTACATTGTCAAAGTGTTTGACTGAACGACCTGAAGAAGTTGGTATCTCGAACAGTTTCGCTCTTCATGTTTTCAATATACAGAAGCATGCTGCTGAGAATGTGGATTTTACTTGCCGAGGTAGCTCTGCTCTTCCAACTGGTTGCCCTGAAATTGATGTCCTTGGATATTCATTAGTGCTGTTGAAGGACATATGTGCTTGGGACCCCTCTTCATCGGAGATTGAAGCACCTGTTGACTCACTGTTGCAGGCTGAGCCCTCTTCATCGGGGGCTGAAGCACCTGTCGACTCACTGTTGCAGGCTGGTCTTGTAAAACGCCTCTTAAAATACCTAGGTGAGCTTGAGCCTCCAAGTACAATCAGGAAAGCGATGGCAAAGGAACAAGGAGATCAACAGCCAGCCCTTGCAACTGCAAAGGTCTGCCCATACAATGGTTACAGGAGAGATTTGGTGGCTGTCATTGCCAATTGCTTGCATGGAAGGAAACAGGTGCAGGATGAGGTTAGGCAGCTGAATGGGATTATGTTGATGCTGCAGCAGTGTGTCATTGATGAAGGGAATGCATATTTGAGGGAGTGGGGTCTGCTAGCTGTGAAATATTTGCTTGAAGAAAACGAGGAAAATCAGAAGGAGGTATCTGAGCTTCAGATGCAAGAACCTATTCTAACTCCAGAGGTCGCAGAGTTAGGCCTAAGAGTGGAGATCGACAAGAAAACGGGTCATCCAAAGCTGGTCAATTCCTCCTGATGTAAAAACGTAAGTTAGAATCTGATGTCTAGATATAACTGAATCTGCCTGTGCCCCACATCCTGTGCTCCTTCTACACTTGTTATTTATTCATAGTTGGTTCACATACAGTTTCCAAAGTGCTTAGTGTAGAGCATTTCTGGCTCTTTTGAAATCTTATTCGTACATCTGCTGTCTAAATTTGTGCTTTTCCTATTTCTGCAGCTCCTTTCTTGTGATCTGCAATGCCTGGACTTACTATCTGGATGCATGTTTAACTTCACCACATGATGAAGGTGCTGCTCTTAAGTATACTTGCTCTTTAGTCACGCTATAAATCTTTGCAGCAATCTTGAATGCTTATGTTACGCTTTGAAATGTGAACTGGTGACATTTGCGTTATCTGAGAGACTGTTTGATTTGGCAGATTTTTCACTTTGGTCCTGCCCTGTTTGAGACGAAAACCAGGAGAAACTTCCGCTGGTCATGGTGGGAGAAATGTAAATGTTGGATGCTGCCGCCCCATGGGAAACAGGGGTTATATTCTCATTAAGTACTTCTAGTTCTGGCTATGACTACCAGATGCAATGTCTGTCATTTTAAACTCTTGCGCTGGGCTATGATTACAGATTCAAACATTTTATGTAGTGTAGACACTTGAAATGTTTTTGGATCCGAACCGTTATGTACTGTCGCACAACAGTGATGTGGGAATAGGCATATGGTTTGATTGCCGTTTCATGTTTTGTTGCTGAAGTCGGTGTGCAGTAAAACGACACCAACTATGTCTTTAATTTGTGTGTGTATGCATTGAAAGCCACTTTGAGCAGCGTTTTGGCTCCTGAGCTTGGGAGTGAACAGTAACGCGATTAAAAATAGAAAACAAATTCAAAAAATTCTAATTTTTTTTGTGGTGAAAGATGTTTGAGTGCGTGATGTCCGTGCCAAATTTGGAGAAGTTTGAACATTTGAGGAGCTCGTGACAAAAAAAAACAAATTCAGGTTTGGGAGAACATTTGAAAAACAGCACTGTTCACATCTGTATTTGTCCTTTTTGCTGCGCGCTACATCACCAAATTTTGCACGAACATCATGCACATCTTGCTTGCAAAAAAGATTCAGAATTTTTTGAATTTTTTCTATTTTAAATCACGTTACTGTTCACCAGGCTCAGATGAGCCTGGGCACCGAGTTGGATTTTCGACTTTTACAAGATTTATTTGCTTGTTTTGTTTGGTTACTTTGGTGTTGGACATTTGTAAGCTCTCTTTACTATATTATGATTTTGCTCAGTAAAAAGCTCGACCTGCTTTCGGATGCTCAGTCCTGATCCAAGGAAGGATGGATGCGGTAGAAGCCCCAAACTAGTCAGGATTCAACTTTTGCAGGTTACAGTCGTATGATGCGAGGACAAAGTAGAGTAAGGGCCAGTTCTTTTGGTAGCTTTTTTGGGCTTCCAGAATAAGCTACCCCCTACCCAGGCCCAACCAAAATTTTCTTTTTAGAAGCCTACTAGTTAAGTCTTAACTACTAGGCTTCTAAAAAAATAAATTTGGTTGGGCTTCTAGAATAAGCTGGGTAGGGGGCAGCTTTTTGCAGCTTATTCTAGAAGCCACCAAAAGAACTGGCCCTAAAGCATCTCCATGATGACAAACGGTAGAATGATTTTGAGCATTTCCAGCATTGCAGCAGTTAAAGAGCTCTTATACAACGGTGCATGACAGAACACAATTTTTGATCAGGCGGGCCGGCATTTCCAATGTTTGCAACAACTACCTCTCAATTTTACCTCTGGAGCTTCTGTTTTTCACACATATCACAAAAAGCCAAACCCGTTGGTCCTTGGTCTGAAACTGGCTTTGAAGAAATTCAGCTAAGCAAACACGACGTCTGAACGGAGCACGTACTTGACGTTCTTTTTCACGACGCGAGCTTCATGCAGCATGCACCTGGCGCCATGTAGATGGAGTAGAGCCATTCCTTGCACGGGAGCAACCTACATACATGTAGATAACTTCACATTAAGGTCAGGTTGGCAGAATGGCAGTGACAGTGTTACTAACTGTATGTAAGAACGAAAAAGATGATTTCATCGCCTTCACACAGCACCATGATATTTCACTAGGCTAACCGTGTATGAGACCCTCTTGGTTTTCATAATCTAACAGTAGTTAACAATCACTCCTTTTTCTGATTTCCACTCCTCTATAGCTAGATCGGATGCACATATGGGCACACATCAATATCAATCTTAGCCACCAGATTAGCAAGTCTAATATGTGTGGCAAACGAAACCAATGACATGATGTATATCCGACCTTTACTACTAGCACTGGTTTTCCACAACAGAGGAACTGGATGACAAAGCAATGAGGCAAACATTTTTATCAAACAGATGGGTTTTGGAATCAGAAAGTACCTCAGCAACAATTCCACCTCGGTGATCATAAAAGACAGTCTCCCCTCCAACAAGAGCCAGTGAATCTTTCGCACTTCCCTTGCCGGAAAGGTATACCAGCAATGTATACTGTGTCCTCGAACCGTCCCCAAGGTTGACGCTCTCATCGATATGCCTACCGAAGCGCTGGCCTTCAACGTACCTACAAGCAACAACATCAGTGACCGAACCTGTCCAACAGCACGATACTAACACAACAGATCTGAAGTTATAAATCGGTATATATACCTGTAAAGCCTGATATTCGGGTTCAAGCCAGTCGCCACTTTGCCGGAGATGTTGATGTCCACGAATATCCTGTTTATCCCTGTTTCCCAGAGCGTTTGAGCAAGCAAGGTATCCGTGACAGATATCCGGTCATTGTCTCTGTAAGCTTCCCCCTTGAGTGGCCCAAGACTGCCCTGGTGCGTGAAGCCCATGGATTCAGCGACGTCGACGAAAGCCTTCGCCTCAGCGGAAGTGAGGAAGTCAGAGACCTATGTCAAGAGTGGTAGTTGCCCATAAGCAACACAATCAAGTAAAGATAAATCCAACAAACTATCATATCAATTCAGGAATTTTCTATGATTCGTTCAGTTTGATCAAACAGCACATCATCACAAAAACATCTTCCCTTCATACTCGCTAGGTAACATTTTTCCACAGGTGGCATGGCAAAAACTGATACAGGCCGAGTCTTCCCTAGATGCTCAGCAACAGCGTCAGCCCTAGATGGTAATCCCCTTCCCCTCCTAGCGGAATCAGATCAAGCTACCTGATGCCTAGATGCGGGCATGTGAGAAGATCCCTAGCTAATTGCGTCAAATCAAATCCAAAAGGGGGATTGATTGGCTTACGGTGAGGAGCTGGGTGCCCTTGAGGCGATTGACCAGGAGGTCCTTCTTGGGCTTTACCGCCGGCCATGCCCCGCCGCTGCCGCTGCCGGTGGCGCCGCCCTTCTTCGCCTTTTTGGCGGCGGAGGATTTCTTCTGGCGCTGCTGCGGAGCGCCGTCTCCGGCCTCGGGTTGCTCCATGGGTGGTCGCCTCTTCCGATCCGGCGCCGGTGGTGGCATAGCATCGGGTTGTTGAGGCGACCGGGTTGGACCCGGGCCGGTTGGGTCGCTGTTCGACTCGTCAGGTCTTCAGTTATTTCTTTAGTTTTGTTTTTTTGCAGGGGATTTCTTTAGTTTTTAAACATAATACGCAATTGCCATTTTTTGATAAAACTCCTGATGGCATGTATTTTATTTATTGGATAATCACCCTCTCGACACTTTATTATTTATAGGTGAAACTAACTGTGATTGAATAGTCTCAATTAGGTGTAGCGGGTACATCATGGTTCCCAGGATCATAATTCCTTTTAACGACCTAATTTCGAGTAAATTGCACAGAAGTACCATAATTGGGGCATTGGAAGCAGATTGGTACCAAGATTGGTAATTTTTACATGTGAGTACCATATTTGAGGCAGTCTGTTACAAAATAGTCTAAACCGCGTATAATAGTGTATTGACGGTGTATCTGACCGTTGGGGCCCGCCTGTGTGGTGCTGACGTGGCATGTTCTTTTGCGAAAAAGACCCTTACTTTTTTCTTCTCCTCCCTCCTCCCACTGACCCGCGGGCCCCGCCCGGGTCTTCTTCCTCCGTGGCAATTGCCCAGGCAGCCGCCATGGCCGCCGTGGACGCCGCGCCTGTGCCTGCCACTGCTGCCGCCGGCTCCCTCCATCGCCGGCCCCGAGCTTCCCTGCCACTGCCGCCTCCCTCCGGCGCCCGTCTCCTCCGGCGCCCGCGCACCCCTCCGTCGCTGGCCCCTCCGCGCCGGCCCGTCGCCGGCCTCGACCTCCCCTGCCGCTCGTCTGCCGCTCCCCTGCCGCTCGAGCTCCCTTGCTCCCCTGGCGCTCCCCGCCGCCTCCCTCCGCCGCCCGTCTCCTCCGGCGCCCGCGCGCCCCTCCGTCGCCGGCACCTCCGCGCCGGCCCGTCGCCGGCCTCGAGCTCCCCTGCCGCCCAAAGGTGAGCTCGCTCGCTTCCCATCGAACCCTGCCTCTCCCTCGCCTGGAATCGCTCGCCGGAGCTCGCCAACTCCGGCGGCCCCTCCACGTCGCCCGAAGGCGAGCCCGACACCGCCGTGGTGCCCACCGGACCCGCCTTGGCCTCCTCTCCCCCGTCCGCTCGTCCTTCGTCGCCGGAGGTCACCGCAGCGCCGGATTCCACCGCACTCGAGCTGCCACACCGCCGGCCGCCTGCCAAAAAAATGTGCGTAGCGTATAAAAAGTAAGGGTCTTTTTCGCAAAAGAACATGCCACGTCAGCACCTGACAGGTGGGCCCCAACGGTCGGATACACTGTCAATACACTGTTATATGCGGTTTAGACTATTTTGTAACAGACTGCCCCAAATATGGTACTGACACGTAAAAATTACCAATCTTGGTATCAATCTGCTTCCAATGCCCCAATTGTGGTACTTCTGTGCAATTTACTCCCTAATTTCAATGAATTTCTTGAATCGGTCTTTCGTCCCGCTTTATTATAAATAAAGCTCAAACGGCCGATCCAATACAAGGTGATAAGGAAACCACTCTAAAAGGATGTCAAAATACAAACAACAATTGAGTGAGAAGCGAGAACACCGCCATGGGATGGCTTCGCTTAGTTCCGTCCGGGTCCTGCCATCCGCCTGCCGATTCTCCCAGTCATATGGGTGGAAGGTACTCCTAGGCACATGGGTGGAAGGTACGTTGGCCCGAGCAGCCCTATAAATGTGGTCTTCTTTGGAGGCACCTGGCAATGGTTGTGACGCGGCTTTGACGCTCTGAGTCTAGCTGCCTCGTCATTCATGGTTGGAGGCTGGACAAGGCAAGACCTTTCATCATTGTTGTTTGTAGTTGGTGGCACCTCCTCGCCTGCTCATGCGATGAGGACGGTGGTGTGTGTGTCCCTTCTGCTGGGAGGTTGTACCCTGTACCTCTATTTTCTTCCTGTTTAATGAAATGAAACGCAAAATATTTTATGTTTTCTCGAAAAAAGAGTCAAAGAGTTTTCTACCAGGATCAAAGCATGCCCGAATACATCGACTTGTTGTGGTCAGAAGGTACCTGAGCTCCACGACAAATGCCCCTAAGAGGGTGACGACGCAAAGATGTTGCTGATGTTGAGTCCGAAAAGACGGACAAGGATTTTCGTCTAGAGCTCCGACACAGAGATGGGGGACCACAACGACGCTCCTGAGAGGGAAGCGACACCTACAGACACCATTGTCACCGATGCCGGAGTGTGGAGCTTTTGCTCAGAGCCTCCTCTGTGCCACCTGAGGTGCCAAGGTCGATGATCCAACATGAGGGGAGGACCGCCGCAACCAGCACAAGTGAAAGTGCATGTAGTCTCCATGTGTGGTTTTGGTAATTAATTACAATCCTTGTGGACGGTGTTCTTATTGAGTATATGTGTAGGAAAGTTCCATATGCAATGCATGAAGAATATTGGAGGGATCGAAGGATGAAATCCATCAACACAAATATATGCATTGACACTTGGTAATGAGTGAAAATTCCTACGGACCAACAATGTCATCAAGCTATATATATGAAAATATGTTCCATGGGTGATGCAATAAGGAGATTGGATGGTTTTGGAATGAATGCCATCAAAATCTAGATATGCATCAAGATTGAGTTCAATGATTGAATGAAATATGATCAAGATGAATTCCATGTGATGAACAAGATGTTTTCTAGATGGAGTCCATCGGAGGATCTCAGAGGTTGTCATGCTTAGGCTAATGAGTTTAGCCATGGTGGATCAAGATCTTGAGAGAGTAGTTAAAGAGAAGAATTATATAAGTGGCTTGAATATGAGATTATGATGACATCATATGTTGATTCATGGTTGATCAAGTCATCAAGCAAGTAATTCAAGTGAATAATTCGTTGTGCCTCTCAAGACATTGTGATGGAGCATGAAAAAGAGCAAGTGATGACCAATATGTTATTAATGGAGAAACTCGATATGGTCATGAGAGAATTGTGTATTGGTGGTCATGTCTTGAAATGATGTCCTGCTTTGTGCAGAGGATTGAGTTGTGGCATTTTCGGATTAAGGGTATCAATCCCACAGATAGTTTAGAAAATGGTCTATGCCTCTTAAAAGTTTATCGCGAAGTACCTGCAAGTTAATTGTGGTCCCAAGCAAAAGCGATGCGGAAGTGAAAATATTGCAAGAGTGTTGTGATGAAAATCAAAGTGCGCTAGAATAGAAATAGAGAACTAAGAGAGTAAATGAAAGTGACGGAAACTGCCGTAGAGCTAAGATGTTTTCAGGGAATCCGTATTCGCTCGTTAGTGTGTATGTTACCTAATTACGTAGGTGCACAATTCTAGGTTCAGATACGTTCATATAATTGATCCACTTTGTATGTTTTTACCTGTGGGCGGATCCAAATAAGATATGTACATAAGTGCATACACGTGCATACGTTCAGATAACTAATCCACTTTATATATGTTTTTATGTGTGGGCAGATCCAAATAAAGATATGTGTATACTGTTGTAGCTTTGTATCACGCATGCCACCTGTTGGGGAACATAGTATTTCAAAAAAAATCCTACGATCACGCAAGATCTATCTAGGAGAAGCATAGCAACGAGCAGGGAGAGTGTGTCTACGTACCCTCGTAGACCGAAAGCGGAAGCGTTTAGTAACGCGGTTGATGTAGTCGAACGTCTTCGCGATCCAACCGATCAAGTACCGAACGCACGGCACCTCCGCGATCTGCACACGTTCAGCTCGGTGACGTCCCTCGTACTCTTGATCCAGCTGAGGCCGAGGGAGAGTTTCGTCAACACGACGGCGTGGTGACGGTGATGATGAAGTGATTCCGGCAGGGCTTCGCCTAAGCTCTCCGAAAATATGACCGAGGTGGAAATCTGTGGAGGGGGGCACCGCACACGGTTAAACAATCAACTTGTGTGTCTATGGGGTGCCCCCCTCCCCCGTATATAAAGGAGTGGAGGAGGGGAGGGCCGGCCCTCTATGGCGCGCCCAAGGGGGGGAGTCCTACTCCCAGTAGGAGTAGGTTTCCCCCCTTCCCTAGTTGGAGTAGGAGAAGAAGGAAGAGGGAGAGAGGGAGAAGGAAAGGGGGGGCCGGCCCCCCACCCCAATTCGGATTGGGCTTGGGGGGGGGGGGCGCCCTCCACCTGGCCGCCTCCTCCTCTCTTCCACTAAGGCCCAATAAGGCCCATTGACTCCCCGGGGGGTTCCGGTAACCTCCCGGTACTCCGGAAAATGCCCGAACTCATCCAAAACCATTTCGGTGTCCAAACATAGCCATCCAATATATCGATCTTTATGTCTCGACCATTTCGAGACTCCTCGTCATGTCCGTGATCACATCTGGGACTCCAAACCACCTTCGGTACATCAAAACACATAAACTCATAATACCGATCGTCATCGAACGTTAAGCGTGCGGACCCTACGGGTTCGAGAACTATGTAGACATGACCGAGACTCATCTCCGGTCAATAACCAATAGCGGAACCTGGATGCTCATATTGGCTCCCACATATTCTACGAAGATCTTTATCGGTCAAACCGCATAACAACATACGTTGTTCCCTTTGTCATCGGTATGTTACTTGCCCGAGATTCGATCGTCGGTATCATCATACCTAGTTCAATCTCGTTACCGGCAAGTCTCTTTACTCGTTCCGTAATGCATCATCCCGTAACTAACTCATTAGTCACATTGCTTGCAAGGCTTCATATGATGTGCATTACCGAGAGGGCCCAGAGATACCTCTTCGACAATTGGAGTGACAAATCATAATCTCGATCTATGCCAACTCAACAAACACCATCGGAGACACCTGTAGAGCATCTTTATAATCACCCAGCTACGTTGTGACGTTTGATAGCACACAAGGTGTTCCTCCGGTATTCGGGAGTTGCATAATCTCATAGTCAAAGGAACATGTATAAGTCATGAAGAAAGCAATAGCAACAAACTAAACGATCATCATGCTAAGCTAACAGATGGGTCTTGTCAATCACATTATTCTCTAATGATGTGATCCCGTTCATCAAATGACAACTCATGTCTATGGCTAGGAAACTTAACCATCTTTGATTAACGAGCTAGTCAAGTAGAGGCATACTAGTGACACTCTATTTGTCTATGTATTCACACATGTATTAAGTTTCCGGTTAATACAATTCTAGCATGAATAATAAACATTTATCATGATATAAGGAAATATAAATAACAACTTTATTATTGCCTCTAGGGCATATTTCCTTCAGTCTCCCACTTGCACTAGAGTCAATAATCCAGATAGTAATGATTCTAACACCCATGGAGTCTTGGTGCTGATCATGTTTTGCTCGTGAGAGAGGCTTAGTCAACGGGTCTGCAACATTCAGATCCGTATGTATCTTGCAAATCTCTATGTCTCCCTCCTTGACTTGATCGCGGATGGAATTGAAGCGTCTCTTGATGTGTTTGGTTCTCCTGTGAAATCTGGATTCTTTTGCCAAGGCAATTGCACCAGTACTGTCACAAAAGATTTTCATTGGACCCGATGCACTAGGTATGACACCTAGATCGGATATGAACTCCTTCATCCAGACTCCTTCATTCGCTGCTTCCGAAGCAGCTATGTACTCCGTTTCATACGTAGATCCCGCCACGACACTCTGCTTAGAACTGCACCAACTGACAGCTCCACCGTTCAATATAAATACGTATCCGGTTTGTGACTTAGAGTCATCCGGATCAGTGTCAAAACTTGCATCGACGTAACCACTTACGACGAGCTCTTTGTCACCTCCATAAACGAGAAACATATCCTTAGTCCTTTTCAGGTATTTCAGGATGTTCTTGACCGCTGTCCAGTGATCCACTCCTGGATTACTTTGGTACCTCTCTGCTATACTTATAGCAAGGCACACATCAGGTCTGGTACACAGCATTGCATACATGATAGAACCTATGGCAGAGGCATAGGGCATGACTTTCATTTTCTCTCTATCTTCTGCAGTGGTCGGGCATTGAGTCTTACTCAACTTCACACCTTGCAACACAGGCAAGAACCCTTTCTTTGCTTGATCCATTTTGAACTTCTTCAAAACTTTATCAAGGTATGTGCTTTGTGAAAGTCCAATTAAGCGTCTTGATCTATCTCTATAGATCTTGATGCCCAATATATAAGCAGCTTCACCGAGGTCTTTCATTGAAAAACTCTTATTCAAGTATCCTTTTATGCTATCCAGAAATTCTATATCATTTCCAATCAACAATATGTCATCCACATATAATATTAGAAATGCTACAGAGCTCCCACTCACTTTCTTGTAAATACAGGCTTCTCCAAAAGTCTGTATAAAACCATATGCTTTGATCACACTATCAAAACGTTTATTCCAACTCCGAGATGCTTGCACCAGTCCATAAATGGATCGTTGGAGCTTGCACACTTTGTTAGCATCCTTTGGATCGATAAAACCTTCGGGTTGCATCATATACAACTCTTCTTCCAGAAATCCATTCAGGAATGCAGTTTTTACATCCATTTGCCAAATTTCATAATCATAAAATGCGGCAATTGCTAACATGATTCGGATGGACTTAAGCATCGTTACGGGTGAGAAGGTCTCATCGTAGTCAACTCCTTGAACTTGTCGAAAACCTTTTGCAACAAGTCGAGCTTTGTAGACAGTAACATTACCGTCAGCGTCAGTCTTCTTCTTGAAGATCCATTTATTCTCTATTGCTTGCCGATCATCGGGCAAGTCAACCAAAGTCCACACTTTGTTCTCATACATGGATCCCATCTCAGATTTCATGGCCTCAAGCCATTTCGCGGAATCTGGGCTCATCATCGCTTCCTCATAGTTCGTAGGTTCGTCATGGTCAAGTAACATGACCTCCAGAACAGGATTACCATACCACTCTGGTGCGGATCTTACTCTGGTTGACCTACGAGGTTCAGTAGTAACTTGATCTGAAGTTACATGATCATCATCATTAGCTTCCTCACTAATTGGTGTAGGAGTCACAGGAACTGATTTCTGTGATGAACTACTTTCCAATAAGGGAGCAGGTACAGTTACCTCATCAAGTTCTACTTTCCTCCCACTCACTTCTTTCGAGAGAAACTCCTTCTCTAGAAAGGATCCATTCTTAGCAACGAATGTCTTGCCTTCGGATCTGTGATAGAAGGTGTACCCAATAGTCTCCTTTGGGTATCCTATGAAGACACATTTCTCCGATTTGGGTTCGAGCTTATCAGGTTGAAGCTTTTTCACATAAGCATCGCAGCCCCAAACTTTAAGAAACGACAACTTGGGTTTCTTGGCAAACCATAGTTCATAAGGTGTCGTTTCAACGGATTTAGATGATGCCCTATTTAACGTGAATGCAGCCGTCTCTAAAACATAACCCCAAAACGATAGCGGTAAATCAGTAAGAGACATCATAGATCGCACCATATCTAATAAAGTGCGGTTACGACGTTCGGACACACCATTACGCTGTGGTGTTCCGGGTGGCGTGAGTTGCGAAACTATTCCGCATTGTTTCAAATGAAGACCAAACTCGTAACTCAAATATTCTCCTCCACGATCGGATCGCAGAAACTTTATTTTCTTGTTACGATGATTTTTCACTTCACTCTGAAATTCTTTGAACTTTTCAAATGTTTCAGACTTATGTTTCATCAAGTAGATATACCCATATCTGCTCAAATCATCTGTGAAGGTCAGAAAATAACGATACCCACCGCGAGCCTCAATATTCATTGGACCGCATACATCGGTATGTATTATTTCCAATAAATCTGTTGCTCGCTCCATTGTTCCGGAGAATGGAGTTTTAGTCATCTTGCCCATGAGGCATGGTTCGCAAGTACCAAGTGATTCATAATCAAGTGATTCCAAAAGTCCATCAGTATGGAGTTTCTTCATGCGCTTTACACCAATATGACCCAAACGGCAGTGCCACAAATAAGTTGCACTATCATTATCAACTCTGCATCTTTTGGTTTCAATATTATGAATATGTGTATCACTACTATCGAGATTCAACAAAAAAAGACCACTCTTCAAGGGTGCATGACCATAAAAGATATTACTCATATAAATAGAACAACAATTATTCTTAGATTTAAATGAATAACCATCTCGCATCAAACAAGATCCAGATATAATGTTCATGCTTAACGCTGGCACCAAATAACAATTATTCAGGTCTAAAACTAATCCCGAAGGTAGATGTAGAGATAGCGTGCCGACGGCGATCACATCGACTTTGGAACCATTTCCCACACGCATCGTCACCTCGTCCTTAGCCAATCTTCGCTTAATCCGTAGTCCCTGTTTCGAGTTGCAAATATTAGCAACAGAACCAGTATCAAATACCCAGGCACTACTGTGAGCATTAGTAAGGTACACATCAATAACATGTATATCACATATACCTTTGTTCACTTTGCCATCCTTCTTATCCGCCAAATACTTGGGGCAGTTCCGCTTCCAGTGACCAGTCCCTTTGCAGTAGAAGCACTCAGTATCAGGCTTAGGTCCAGACTTGGGCTTCTTCACTTGAGTAGCAACTTGCTTGCCGTTCTTCTTGAAGTTTCCCTTCTTCCCTTTACCCTTTTTCTTGAAACTGGTGGTCTTGTTGACCATCAACACTTGATGCTCCTTTTTTATTTCTACCTCCGCAGCCTTTAGCATTGCGAAGAGCTCGGGAATTATCTTATCCATCCCTTGCATATTATAGTTCATCACGAAGCTCTTGTAGCTTGGTGGCAGTGATTGAAGAACTTTGTCAATGACACTATCAACTGGAAGATTAACTCCCAGCTGAGTCAAGTGATTATGATACCCAGACATTTTGAGTATATGCTCACTGACAGAACTATTCTCCTCCATTTTGCAGCTATAGAACTTATTGGAGACTTCATATCTCTCAATCCGGGCATTTGCTTGAAATATTAACTTCAACTCCTGGAACATCTCATATGCTCCATGACGTTCAAAACGTCGTTGAAGTCCTGGTTCTAAGCCGTAAAGCATGGCACACTGAACTATCGAGTAGTCATCAGCTTTGCTCTGCCAGACGTTCTTAACGTCATCAGTAGCATCTGCAGCAGGCCTAGCACCTAGCGGTGCTTTCAGGACGTAATTCTTCTGTGCAGCAATGAGGATAATCCTCAAGTTACGGACCCAGTCCGTATAGTTGCTACCATCATCTTTCAACTTAGCTTTCTCTAGGAACGCATTAAAATTCAAAGGAACAGTAGCACGGGCCATTGATCTACAACAACATAGACATGCAAAATACTATCAGGTACTAAGTTCATGATAAATTAAAGTTCAATTAATCATATTACTTAAGAACTCCCACTTAGATAGACATCCCTCTAATCATCTAAGTGATCACGTGATCCAAATCAACTAAACCATGTCCGATCATCACGTGAGATGGAGTAGTTTTCAATGGTGAACATCACTATGTTGATCATATCTACTATATGATTCACGCTCGACCTTTCGGTCTCAGTGTTCCGAGGCTATATCTGCATATGCTAGGCTCGTCAAGTTTAACCCGAGTATTCTGCGTGTGCAAAACTGGCTTGCACCTGTTGTATGTGAACGTAGAGCTTATCACACCCGATCATCACGTGGTGTCTCGGCACGACGAACTGTAGCAACGGTGCATACTCAGGGAGAACACTTGTACCTTGAAATTTAGTGAGAGATCATCTTATAATGCTACCGTCGTACTAAGCAAAATAAGATGCATAAAAGGATTAACATCACATGCAATTCAATATAAGTGATATGATATGGCCATCATCATCTTGTGTCTTTGATCTCCATCTTCAAAGCACCGTCATGATCACCATCGTCACCGGCGCCCCAGCATGATCTCCATCGTAGCATCGTTGTCGTCTCGCCAACTATTGTGTGACGACCCCGGCTTAATCATGCACTAATCATACACGCAAATGCGCACGATCAAGCCTAAGGACTCACTTGAAGATATCACAACACAACTCTAAAACATAAATAAAGTCATACAAGCTTAATATTACAAGCCAGGGCCTCGAGGGCTCGAATACATAGCTCGATGGCATACAAGCGTCAGCGGAAGCATCAGATATCTGAGTACAGATATATTACAGAGAGAGAGAGAAATAGGCCTTCACAGAGGCGGGGTAAAATAAAATACTACGATTGAAAGGCGTAGGCCTCCTGCCCTGGACCCTCCAATCCTACTCCTGGTCGTCAGTCGGCTCCTCGTAGTAGTAGTACTCGCCAGGCGGGTAGTAGTATTGGTCGTCGGCTGAAGCGTCTGGCTCAGGGGCTCCGTCGTCTGGTGACATCAAATGGAAAATGGGGAAAAAAGAAAATAAAGCAAACGTGAGTACTCATCCGAAGTACTCAGCAAGCAAGGATCTACACTACATATGCATCATTTTCAAAGGGGGCTGTATATGTGGACTGGGCTGCAGAAATGCCAGAATAGAGGGGGAAAGCCTAGTCCTATCGAAGACTAGCATCTTCAACATTCTTCGACAGTCTTGCAGCATCAGGAAAGAGCAGATGAACATAATGTAAAGTAGTAGTAGTAGTATCATCAACCTCGACCTGAGATCCTTTCTCGACTCCCTGCGAGAAAGCAATCCCAGAGTCGTACTATCCAGTTCTCATCACATGTTCTAGTTGTACCGATCGGGATACAACTCCGAGTGTCCGTTACCGTAGGACAGGCTATCGATAGAAGTTTCTTCCCTGCAGGGGTGCACCAACTTACCCACCACGCTCGCTTAACTCTGGCCGGACACACTTTTCTGGGTCATGCCCGGCCTCGGCTAAGCAACACGCCGCAACCCGACCTAGGCTTATAAGAGAGGTCAGCACGCCGGACTAAACCTATGCCCCCAGGGGTCTTGGGCCATCGCCCCGGGAACTCCTGCACGTTACGGGGCCACCGAGAGCAGACCTAGCAACCCCTTATACAAGCACGGTTGCGTTACCAGTCCAACTCGGCGTGCGCCGCTCCTTACTGACGTCCAACAAGCTTCGGCTGATGTGTACGACGCAGAACGCCCATACTATGCCCACGTGATGGTTAGTGCTATCGGGCCAGAGGCCCCTCGGATCAAATATCCAAACCGTAGTGGATTAGGAGCGCGCGGAAACGAGCAGAGACTCACGATCGATGTGACCCCGTCGCCCCGTCTCGAGGACTTGCGGCAAGGGCTAAGAATGCCCGGCCACGCCTCGTAGTTATCTCGCGGGCACCATCCAGGTCAACCCGACTCCACATCACTTCGCGTTAAGCTCGCGCGGGTACCCCTCAGGGCCGACCCGTCTTTAGTATCATAGATTAGTGCAAGTCATAATATCCAAGGTAACTGTGTGTCTGACACCGAAGGGAACACTGAGGAATCACCCTCGATGGAATTCCCGCTCGATGTTATCATGAAGGTGAACGAAGGAGGAATCACCCTCGAGGTCCACCTTGAGGAGTTGCGCGACGACGTCGTTATCGGGGGTGGTGTAGGAGGAATCACCCTCGCTTACCACGACCGAGTAACTAACCTACAAGGTTAACATCAGAAGTGCTGACGAGGTATCACCCTCGGCACTCGATGGTAACCCAGCAGTGTCGGCAACTAAGGGGAAGTGAGGTGCGGTGCCAGGGTCTAGTCTTCAATCCCGATGGTCGGGTCTTCTGATGTCCAGCAGGGCAGTCGGGATCAAGGGGGGTCTCTGTCGTGTCTCTACCCAGCCTATACTAAGCAGTCTAGGATAACCAGTAAGGTAGCAAGGCAGGTTACAATAAACAGGCTATGCAGCAGATATAGGAAAACAGTAGCAGTAGCAGTTCTAATGCAAGCATAAGAGAGAAGGGAATAGGCGATATAGGCATGCTCAAAATGGGGGTGCTTGCCTGTTTGCTCGTGGGCAAGGACAAGGTCTTCAGTGGTATCGTCGGGGACGTAGTCGTACTCCTGAGCTGCGTCTGCCTCGGGAGCTACGCCAACGTCGGGGTCTACCGAGAGAGAAGAGGGGGGGGAGAAACAGGTAAACATAATGCAAACAAATGCAATACGGTGCGTGTGATGCTATGATGCAGTGCAGGGTTGCCTAAATATGCATCTAAGTCATTTTAGTTATTTTTAGAATTAATCTGGGATTTAATATCCGACGTGTGTGCACTATTCATCTGCCGGATTCGGGTCCGGAGTTACAAGTTCTTCTACGTAGGGGGTTCCGATGGAGAAACAGACGGCACGATTAGACTTGGCTCGTCGTTCTGAGCAACTTTCATGTTTTAACTTTGTCGATCCGAGCTACGGTTTAAAAGTTATTAATTTTCAAAGATTATATGAATTTCTGGAATTTATTTATTTACAGAAAATGAATTATGACGTCAGCATGACGTCATTGTGACGTCAGCGGTCAACAGCGCCGCTGACCAGTCAAATATGACATGTGGGTCCAGTGGGACCCACATGTCAGCCTCTGTTTAGGCTAATCAGTGGATTAATTTAATTACCAGGGTTAATTAGGGGGTGGACCCCACATGTCAGTGAGACATTAGGTTAATCTAATTAGTTTCTATTTAATTAAATCTTTAATTAGGTTAATTAGTCGCGGGGCCCACCTGTCAGTGGCATTGCGCCGCCACGTCAGCGCGTTGACCACGGTCAGCGTGGTCAGCGGGGCCCGTGGGACCCACTGGCAGTGACCCAGGGGTGTCCCACGTGGCGGCCACGTCGGCGGCCGGCGCCGGCGACCAAAATCGCGGCGGTGCGGCTCGGACGCCCGTCGGGTTTCGCCCACAGGCCACCAAAACGGCCGGGGCTGGTCGCGTTCGAACGAGGGAAAGGCGCCGCGTCGATCTAAGGCATGAGCGCGAGCTAAAACGGCCGGAAACGAGCGCTAGGTCGTCGCCGGCGGACGCCGGAATCGGGCATCGGTGGATTTAGGGCTACAACGCTCGGGGAGGCGCGCGAGTGATCGCGTTGGACTCGCACGAGCTCCAGGAGCTCGATGCTGGGTCCGGACGAGCACGACGGCGTCTGTGGCCGTGGCGGCGAAGTGCACAGCGACGAGCAGAGCTCGGCAACGACGGCAGCTGGCTATAAGGCGCTAGGGGACCAACGAGGAGCAGCAGGGAGAGGAGAGGCTCACCGTGCGGCACCCACGTAGGCCCTCGATAGTTTTGTAGCAGCAGAAGGCCGGCGTCGGAGACGAAGAAGACGACGGCGACCGTAGTTGAGGACGAAGGGGATCCGGTGGTTCCGTGCTCCCCAGCTCCAGCTGAGGCCTCCAGTAGATGAGGAAGACGACGGCGGAGCTGGCCGGCACGGTGGACGAGCACGGGGTCGCCGGTGGCCACGGCAAATGGCGAAGTGCGGCGACGACGGCGCTCGGTGGCCGGATCTGGGAGGGAGCGAGGGGCGGAGCGAGCGAGGGAGGAGAGGGGAGAGTGAACGGGGTGGCCAGGGAGGACGGCTCGACTTCGCCCTTATCCCCTTCGCCTCCTGTTCCGTCGGTGGGCGGCGACGTGTCGGCGCCGCGCCGGCGCGCGCGCGCTCGACCAGCGGGAGAACGACAGCGCGAGGGAGAGAGGTGAGTGGGCCTGCTGGGCCGGGGTTCGGGGCACTGTGCACTAAGGCCCAGTGCACAGTGCCTCATTTTTATTTTTCTGTTTTGTTTTCTCTTTTTCTTTTAATCTTTTCTGTTTTGAAATAGTTAGGGCATTTCTACACTTTTTAAAAATGTGAGAGTTGTCCCAAATATTGCAATGCAATATTAGCTCTCACCAAAAAGTGGTTTGGGCAGATTTGGAGTTCATTTGTGTTTGAAATGATTTTAAATGAATTAATATTGCTGTTTTGGGTGCTGTTTCATCTTGTTTGAGTCACTTGCCCAACTCCAAATATTTTGATATTGATTTTAGAAATGTTCCTGAATTATTTGCCATTTAATGAACATTTTCCCAACAGTGTTTGATCAACTTTATAATTCACCTTTGAATTTGAGTTGATTTTCAGATGTGAATTTGAATTGGATCATTAACCCATGTGACTTGGCACTGCAAATGATCGTGACTTGGCAGTTTTAACAGAGTGTCACAGAGCTTATTACAAGGGGGTGATACATATTGCTTCTACGACTATCGCTACCGCTTAGTGATAAAGTAAAAATAATTACATGGCGATTGCATTGCATACAATAAAGCGACAACCATATGGCTCCTGTCGGTTGCCGATAACTTTGTTACAAAACATGATCATCTCATACAACAAATTATATCACATCATGTCTTGACCATATCACATCACAGCAAGCCCTGCAAAAACAAGTTAGACGTCCTCTACTTTGTTGTTGCAAGTTTTACGTGGCTGCTACGTGCTTCTAGCAAGAACCGTTCTTACCTACGCATCAAAACCACAACGTGGTGTAGTGATTGCTTTTTGATCTTCTAAAAGAACCCTCTTCATTGAAACCGATTCAACTAAAGTGAGAGAGACAGACACTCGCCAGTCACCTTTAAACAACGAGTGCTCGCAGCTGTGAAACCAATCTCGCGTAAGCGTACGCGTAATGTCGGTCCGGGCCACTTCATCTCACAATACCGCTGAACCAAGTAACAACTAGTAACGACAAGCAATATGTATACACCCACGCCCACAACTCCTTTGTGTTCTACTCGTGCAAATAACATCTACGCATAGACCTGACTCGGATGCCACTGTTGGGGAACGTAGTATTTCAAAAAAATTCTACGATCACGCAAGATCTATCTAGGAGAAGCATAACAACGAGCGGGGAGAGTGTGTCTACGTACCCTCGTAGACCGAAAGCGGAAGCGTTTAGTAACGCGGTTGATGTAGTCGAACGTCTTCGCGATCCAACCGATCAAATACCGAACGCACGGCACCTCCGCGATCTGCACACGTTCAGCTCGGTGACGTCCCTCGTACTCTTGATCCAGCTGAGGCCGAGGAAGAGTTTCGTCAGCACGACGGCGTGGTGACGGTGATGATGAAGTGATTCCGGCAGGGCTTCGCCTAAGCTCTCCGAAAATATGACCGAGGTGGAAATCTGTGGAGGGGGGCACCGCACACGGTTAAACAATCAACTTGTGTGTCTATGGGGTGCCCCCCTCCCCCGTATATAAAGGAGTGGAGGAGGGGAGGGCCGGCCCTCTATGGCGCGCCCAAGGGGGGGAGTCCTACTCCCAGTAGGAGTAGGTTTCCCCCCTTCCCTAGTTGGAGTAGGAGAAGAAGGAAGAGGGAGAGAGGGGGAAGGAAAGGGGGGGGGGGGTGTCACTGCTACCGATTCTCTTTCTGTAGTCCTTACCTCCCCTACGGTCACTCCTTCCCTAGATCTTTCCCGTACGTAAGGCTTTTTACAGATTTCCCTCCATTTTCCCCTATTCGCCTCCTTGAATCCCTGGGCAGCTTTCTCCCACCCCGCTCGGGATGCGGGCCCCCCACCCCAATTCGGATTGGGCTTGGGGGGGCGCGCCCTCCACCTGGCCGCCTCCTCCTCTCTTCCACTAAGGCCCAATAAGGTCCATTGACTCCCCGGAGAGTTCCGGTAACCTCCCGGTACTCCGAAAATGCCCGAACTCATCCGAAACCATTCCGGTGTCCAAACATAGCCATCCAATATATCGATCTTTATGTCTCGACCATTTCGAGACTCCTCGTCATGTCCGTGATCACATCCGGGACTCCGAACTACCTTCGGTACATCAAAACACATAAACTCATAATACCGATCGTCATCGAACGTTAAGCGTGCGGACCCTACGGGTTCGAGAACTATGTAGACATGACCGAGACTCATCTCCGGTCAATAACCAATAGCGGAACCTGGATGCTCATATTGGCTCCCACATATTCTATGAAGATCTTTATCGGTCAAACCGCATAACAGCATACGTTGTTCCCTTTGTCATCGGTATGTTACTTGCCCGAGATTCGATCGTCGGTATCATCATACCTAGTTCAATCTCGTTACCGGCAAGTCTCTTTACTCATTCCGTAATGCATCATCCCGTAACTAACTCATTAGTCACATTGCTTGCAAGGCTTCATATGATGTGCATTACCGAGAGGGCCCAGAGATACCTTTCCGACAATTGGAGTGACAAATCCTAATCTCGATCTATGCCAACTCAACAAACACCATCGGAGACACCTGTAGAGCATCTTTATAATCACCCAGTTACGTTGTGACGTTTGATAGCACACAAGGTGTTCCTCCGGTATTCGGGAGTTGCATAATCCCATAGTCATAGGAACATGTATAAGTCATGAAGAAAGCAATAGCAACAAACTAAACGATCATCATGCTAAGCTAACGGATGGGTCTTGTCAATCACATTATTCTCTAATGATGTGATCCCGTTCATCAAATGACAACTCATGTCTATGGCTAGGAAACTTAACCATCTTTGATTAACGAACTAGTCAAGTAGAGGCATACTAGTGACACTCTGTTTGTCTATGTATTCACACATGTATTAAGCTTCCGGTTAATACAATTCTAGCATGAATAATAAACATTTATCATGATATAAGGAAATATAAATAACAACTTTATTATTGCCTCTAGGGCATATTTCCTTCACCACCACCATCATTTCTCCTATCGGGTGAAAGCGATGATGATTAAGGGTCTCCCCGTGGACGCAGCTTAAGGCTTTGAGGTGGTACAAATTCCTACAATCTGCCGACTTGCATACCGACGAATTATAATCGTGGGTCGGCATGCATAGAGGATCAGATCAGGTACACACGAGAGAACGATTTACCCAGGTTCACGCCCTCGTGGTGAGAAGGGGGTCACTTCATTGCCGCAACAACGTGGTTCATACCACACGTACCAGATGCGGAAGCCGCTGAAACACTTGCTCTTCATAATGGTCTTCTTTTGGCAAAGCAGCTGGGATGTAACAAACTGATGGCGAAATCCAATTCTTTCCTGGTTATTGATGCTACAGACGGAGAACTATTATGGCCCCAATGTCGCCGCAATCATTGAGTGTTTCCATATTTCAAAGGCTTTGACATGGTTAAATTCTGCTGGTGCAAAAAGGAAGCAAATGAAGTTGTGAATTGTTTGGCGGGGGAGTGTTATACATCTAAATCTTCGTCCTTTTGGGACAACTCTGCTCCTGATTTCATCTCATCTTTGATTGTAAACGATCTGTCATTTGATGAAATATTATCTTATTCCCGTAAAAGGAGAACTATGGACATGCTTGCAAAGGGGGGAAACGGCATACCACGAAGTATTGAAGCTCTGCTGCAGCAGTTGCGCTGCATTGGGTGGCCCATGCCCTAACGGCAGCGACAGATGCCGTGCAAATTTTCTTTGTTTTCACACTTAGGACCTGTTCGGATCCTCTCCTCTCCACAACTGCGGTTCCCGGAGTGAAGGGAGCGGCAACACATTTTCAGGGAATGGCTTAAACCGAGCTGCTCATTTCATCTACAGCGCAGAGCGGGTTTTTTAGATTGGAGAGGTTCCGAACAGGCTCTTCTCATTTCCGTGACCAAAACACAACAACCAAAAACAAATTTACAACCAGGAACAAGTACGAACACATTATAGTGCCCAGTAAAATTTTGAAGAATATAATGAAAATCAAAACATACCTAATTTTTTTCTTTACAACAAACATTGCATAGCTTTCCATCTGCGTGCAATTTTCCGTGAAGACATGACATACATAGATGTGTGGTAAAAAAAACAAATACTTTCAATATTAGTCTTTTTAGGGCATCGATTTTTTTCCTTATCCAAACCTTCACAAATGTGGTTCCATCATGAGATTTGGCACATGTGAAACTCTTCTCAATTTTAATCTAAAAACGATTTTCTTTTTTTACTATTTCGGCATGTTCTACTGTTCATCCGGGAGCAGAAACTCAATTCTGTATATATTCCAGCCCTCCCAGAGAGGGGCCTAAGAATGCCATAAAGAATGAGTAGTAGTAATACTTGACAGTTGACACATGAGAGAGTGCTGAAACATCAAGCACGGAAAGCTGGTAGTCAGACCATATAAACTGAGTTGCTTAGCAGAGTGCTGGTACATAAGACACGGAAGGCTGGTTGGTAGTCAGGTCATATATAAGCATACTAATACTTGACACATCAGAGACAGATAGCAGAGACTAGGGGATAAACAGAGAGCTCCATCATGAGACATCCAACAACATCAACTGCAGAGTGCCCTCACTCCGAATGTCCAACACTAGCCTGACGTGTCGAAATCCCCAAACGTACGAGCTCGACAACGGCGCCAGCACCAAAGAACCACTTCACTTTTCCATATATACCCTGCAAAACTCCTGGCATGACATTCTCGTTGTACTCCCTTCAAAACAAAAGAGGACAAATTGTTAAGTCAGAGAGATGCTGAAGTTACACTAAATAATAACTACAAAGGGTCCAAAAAGGACCTCATGTACTCAGGATCATCATCTGTGTAAAATAAAGCAACAAACTGTAATGATCTTACCTGATATGTGACAAATTTTTGTTAATCTGTTTATCTAGCAATCTTGCCTCCCGAATGACCTCCTCTTCAGTGGCTGACTCAAAATCTAAAATTCTTTTCCCATGCTGTTGACCCTACAAACCAAGTAAATCAACATAAGCAGGCAATGTGAAATGCAAACTTGCTGCTCAAGTGTTCATAATTAATATTGCAAAAGGAAGATACATCTAAATCCAAACATCTTCATAGAAAATGCAGCTCTGCCGGTCTATGCAAGAATCCATTCATCTCCATGCTATGTACATGCTTTACTTCTTCACAGCGGCATTTAAGTGAGTAAGAACCAACATCAATTACACACCATGGACTTGATTGAAATACTTTCTTTGTCAAGTGGCCTATTTATCTGATACCTGAAGCATGGACATTCTTATGTTATCCGGTACCTTATCTGCAGTACTTGACCAAGAAGTAGCAGAAGAAGCACAATGACAAACAATCTTGGAAGTTGTATTTGGTGTGGCAAATATTTGTTTTGCGAGATAACTGCCGTGCTTTGTGCTTTGATTCAGGCCAGACCAGAGGGGCATGGCATCCATCTTACTAACGCACCAGATGACTATGTATTTTACGTGGCGAAATCACGCGGCTGGGGCTTGCTGTGCCGGTGAGGAATTCCAATTCTTCAAGCGGGCGGGCAAGGGAGGTGGGGAACGAACGAACCTGACGGGGGGCTGCGGAGAAGGGCCAAGAGCGGATCGCCGGCGACCCGCGGGATACCGACGGCAGCCGGAGAGCGCCGGAGAGCGGGGCCCGAACCTTGGTGACCAGGTTACGCAGCGCCATGGGATGAGATGGCCGAGATCGATCGAGCTTGGAGGCGGCTAGGGTTCGGTTTCTTCTCTCTCGAAGTTTCTTCTTCCTGCTCCTTTTCTTTCTTTCTTTCTTTCTTTTTTCTCGTCGTCCCGCGGGCTTAAACAGACTTCGGCACACTCGACTTCGGTCCCGTACGAGCGTGGGCTGGCAGCCCGGTTAGGTGACATGTGGCCCGTTTGGTGGCAAGGCAGGCCAGGGATTTCAGCGCAGCCCGGTGGTGAAAGTCACTTACGACGGACCCCTAAAACAAAACCTTTTCTACAACGGACCCCTCGGAAAAAAAAACTTCTTCTACAACGGTTGTCGCCTCTCGACGCCGCAAGCCCGCGACCGTGCTTCTCACCGGACCGTGGGGCAGTGGATTGGATCAATGTGAGTGGGGACAACCGTAGGCAACAATGCAACGCTCAGCAATTATATATCTATTTATCTACTAACTAATAAAGGTTTGGTCGATCATGACATTTTACAAAAAAAACTGACCTTTTTGTCCGGTTTCCTGATAAGGGGCCTAGGCAGCAGCAGCCCGACACCAGACATAACTGGCCAACAAAACCGCACCTATCTCTTCGTTCTAACCCTAGCCCTCCTGCCGGCGGCAGCACTCACCATGGACCGAGCTCCCGTCCTCCCTGTCCCATCGGCATAAAAGTAACCTCCCCGCGTGCAATCCCATACCCCCTATGATCTTGCGCCTACAAAAAACAACCCGCGCACGCATGGTTCCAATCATCATGCATGCATGTGTTTTGATCGATCAACGTGGCCTGCGGGCGAGTGTATTGCTTGTGCGTGCATCCAGTCGGGCGAGATCCAGCCGGCGAGGATACCCTGAGGCTCATAAATTTGCATAATTAATCACAGGCATCTTATCCGCTTTTTTAGGATATATCACATGAAAACCAACATTCAAAGAAATTTCATGGAACCACGTTTAAAAGTTTTAGAAACTCTGAAAAAAGTACGGGATGTTAAGATGATGATGATGATGATTATTGACATGCCGAATTTTCAAGTTAAAACACCATATGGATGCGAGCTATGAAAGAAAAAAAAATTAACAGTGATGTTACTATTCAACACAATTCAATGCTGATTTTTTTTCATAGCTCGCATTCCCTAATGTGTTTCAACTTGAACTTCCCCATGACAATAGAACATAGCACTCTTAACATCCCACTTTTTCTTAGATTTTTTCAAAACTTTGAAACATCGTTTCCTACCGGTTTCTATCAGTTTCAACCAAATGTTGGTTGGCACATTGATGATTTTTTTCCTCGTATTTTTTTCCATGGCCATCGAGGAAAATATAACAATTTCAAGATATTGTTGGTTGCGAGCATACAAGCAGTGTTTTCGGTTTTCCGACACACAACATTTCTTCTTTCATTGGTTTTCCTGTGTGGAACGACCGTGCATTAGTTTTCCTTTTCATTATCTATTTTCAATCATATTTATTTTTCATTTTTCAAATAAATATCAACATTTAAAAAATACATGGACAATATTTAAAATGTCATGCACATTTTTTTAAATGCGATTATAAAAAAATCTAAATTTTGTGAATCATTTTAAAAATCACACGTTTTAAAATGTGTGAACACTTTGAATTACATCAACATTTATTTTAATGCGCAAAGAATTTAAATTATATAAAAAATGTGTATGTATTTTTCTATTTAAAAGATTGTTCTAAAATGTACGAACATTTCTCTTAGTCACATGAACAAAATTTGCACTTTTTAATATTTTTATCTGGTTTTATACAATCGGTAAATTAATACTTTTCTGATATATATATATATATATAGAATATATCGAACATTTAATAAAATATATAAGGGAGAAAAAGGAAAATGAAAAGAAATAACAAAACAAAATAAAACTGCATCCGCCACCTTGATGGGCCTGGCCCGTGGAGGCCTGGGTGAGCTCGCCCATACCTGGCCTATCGGTAGTTCTCCCTCTGGTTGTCTCAAAAAAAAAAAGTAGTTCTCCCTCTGGCTTGACAAAAAGTTTTTCAGGAGACGCCAGACGTTGGAATATGTTTTTCAGGGGGGCAGTGAGGTGCTTAAGGGCGCGTTCGGAAGTCCTCCGGCTTCCCGCTTCTCCAGAAGCTGGCGAGAAGCTGGCCGAACGCTCCGTCTCCGAGAAGCCAGCTCCAGGAGATCGAGAGCGACGCAAGTGCAATTTCTCGGAGCAGCAGAATCGCTGCTTCTCCAAAACGAGAAGCTGGCTCCAGGAGAAGTTGCTGGAAATTACACTCGTGTGCCCTTCCGAAGTGCCATCCGCGAAACGTTTTCTTCTTCTCGATCTGTTTCCCTCTCGTGACTGGCCACCGAACTGGGCCTGAATCTCGTTTCCTGGGCCTGAAGCTCGTTTCCTGGGCTGCCAGCTCGTTTCCTGGGCCGCCAGCTCGTTTTGACGGAGAGGAGGCGAGCCAGTGCTGCCGAACGAATCGCTGCTCCCGTCGGAAGCTGGCTATTCTGGAAGCTGGAGGACATCCGAACGCGCCCTAAGTTTTTAAAAGGGTCATTTAGGAAAAATAATAGAGTTGGAAGCAACGCCAGTCAACCGCTAGAGGGTCGTTGGAGCGATGTTTGTGAGACTGATGTTTTGAGATGATTCGAAGCAGCACGTGTCATACGTACAAGGTCTAATTTCAATAGACCATGTCATGTGCACAAGAGGGTCTGTCTAATCTGATTTTAACCCAAGTCTCATATGATTCATTTTCAGGACAATAATATGTTCTGCTGCATTAATAAAACTGCCCGACTCATCGTTCACCAGGTAATGTTATCATCATCATAGTGATCACATTCGAACCGCCATAAACCGAGACTTACATAACATGCTATAGACAAAGTGCACAAGAACCATAAGTAGAGCGCCCGTACATAACACATGCCATCATCAATAAACAAAACAGCGAATGGACATTTGATCGCCTACTTGGACCCTGGTATCACAGCCACGAGAGAAGCAGGCATGACCACCTTGAGAGTCCAACCCAGGTACTTGTCTGCCCTTTGAAACCTCTGAACCCAGACCCTTCAACAAAAAAGAGTGCAGAAACCATAGCATTAGGATCTCAGTTCAAATCATCTAATACTAATTGTAGCCAAAAGCATCTGACAACATACTTCACAGACTCGAGCTGTTTTTCTGACCGTTCAAGGAGGAACAGACTGAACTCATACTTCTTTTTAGCACGTATCTTGGAAATATCCTCATGTTCAACCTACAATTCAGTAATAGCACGATATAAGCTCGGGTGTCAACGTGCAGTGTAAATGATGACAAATTGTTGCAAGCAATGTCGTCTTGAATTTGCTCAAGTCCCACGAAATATATCATTCAATAATGTTATCTTGAATCTGCTTATATCACGCAAGTACATCAACAACAGTAGTATGCCAAAACCAATAGAGGATGCAGAAACATTCTCCAAGGTAGTACCTTCTTTCCCTTCAAAAATAACTTAATCAAAATCCAATTATTTATTCTACAAGAATGAAATGCTTGTTATACCTAATATACTTAGTTTAACCTGTATCTGTTTTAATTCTATTCTTTATCCCTTGTGTATGATCCAATGTATTGTATGAATTGGCGCAGTTGTGTTGGAATTTGCAATCATGCAGAAGGCTTCCAAGTCGGTAGAAAAAAAATGCACTAATCACCACTTGACCGCATCTCACATCTTTATATAATTGCAGCTTTGTCAGTCTATTGACTCTATTCAAGTACCCATTTTTCTGAAAAACTACCAAGATGCTTTTATCCTTAACCATACTATGCCAAGATAATCACAGGATGTTGCAATCATGTAAAAAAGGTGGCTCAAGTAGTATTTGCCTTCCTATGTATTGCTGATTTGGTACTGTTTTGCAACAATACACAGCAAATGGTATGGTATCTCAGTGGACAGAAGAAGGGGATTGATCAACATTTAACCTTTTCTGACATTTAATAGCAGCTTTGTCAGCCTATCCAAGTACCCATTCATCTCACAAACTAACCTAGATGCTTCACTGCTTCAGAAAGGCATTCAAGCGAGTAAGAACCAACGTCAACTACAACATGGTCTAACTTTTGTTGCCACTCAGTTCTAAAGATGCCACTCGTAAAGATACGGATGCAGGTTAAAAGGACAATACAAGAGAGAGCACAGGCCTGTTTTTGTGTTGGAAATATTCTCCCTCCCTCCTTTGTTTTGAAACACCTACTTTTTGCACTCAAGGATGATATAGTCTACAGCAGGTGTACTGTTCCTCGGTAGCCTTTAGCTCCTTTTTGCAAGGACAAAAAAAAAAGATGTGTGACGATTCTTACGTAATCTGGTGACGTAATCTGGTGTTCACTGATAATCTGTGCTACCTGAGGGTAATTTTCAATGCATTATGTTCTTCTGTTTATTCAAGTTTACAGATTTATGACTTGTAGATATCATGTGTTGCATAGTAACTCATTATCGAATCTATTAATTAGAATTTCCAACAGCATTAACTATTGACTGCAGTCATTCATGTAGCACACCATATATCAATCGAAATCTTATCTTAAATCGTTTTCTCAAGGAGTATATTATCCTAACCTGCAGGATAAATAAATCTGACCCATCCCGATCTGCGTCATTTATAAAGCGAAGGTGTTTTCTTTATTATGCTTCTGTTTTCGTATGTTTCAGAAAAGTTTCCACATGTAACTGCTTGGATGTGGTGACGATAGCAGTTTTATTGTCTGGAAGACAAGCCCTTAATCCACAGTGCTTCTTCAGATACAATCAAGACACGCCCATTCCTAAATCTTTATGCTAGTTAGTACTGTATTGATCTGATATTAATACCTAACAATGAATTTGGATGTAGTAATATTGAACTAACTGAAATTTCATTATCCTGTCTGAGAGACCATAAGAATGTTATGGTTCATTCCATTACTGCATATTCTTTTGAGAAAATTTAAGGTGATCAGCGACTATGACACTGTCAGATCGAAATGGATCCCTCCCATAACCGAACAGGTTAGGGGAAAAGGGTGGCAAGAGGCATTGATTCATGGCCTAAGACTGAGGATCCATCCAAAGAGGGTGTTGTGTACATCAAACGCTTCAGAGCACGGTGTATTTTACGCGGCAGGTGAGGAGCGCCGCGAAAATCAAGAGACCTCGATCCGGATTGATTGGGCGAGCATATCGACACATACGCGATGCGAATTCTCCGAGCGGGCACAGGGGGCGGGGAACGAACCTGACGGGAGAAGGGCCGAGGTCCCCATCCTGGTCACAAGGTTACGCAGCGCCATGAGGTGGGATGCGGCGATCGATCGATCGATGGATGGATCGGGGGCTAGGGTTTGGTCGGTCTCTTCTCTCTCCAAGCCTCGTTCCGCTCCTTCTCTTTCCTTCTTTTTTCTCTCCGCTCGTATTGGTCGGGGAACATCGAGGTCCACCGGGAGCGCTCCAGAATATGGCCGGCCCATATTCGGATTTTAGCGAGCTTTTCTTCCATGGGTTTTAGTGGGCCTTCCCTAAACAGGTTTCCCTTTTTTTTCTGTCCTTCTTTCTTTTCTTTCGGGTTTCCCTTTTTTTCTGCTTCTCCATTTCTAGTTTTCCTTTTTCCTTTTTTAACTCGTGGATACTTTCTGAATTCATGGATATTTTTGCAGTCTCACAAACATTTCCTGAATCCGCGATCATTTATCGAATTCATGAACATTTCTTGAATACGTGAAGATTTTCCTGAAATTCGTGAACGTCTTTTAAAATTCGTGAAGATTTTTTAAATTCATGAATACTTTTTAAAACTATTATATCAATTCGGGACATTTTTTTGAATTACATAATCATTTTTTTAATTCGTCAACAATTTTTTGAAACTCACAATAATTTTTTGGATTTGCGAGTATTTTTTTGGAATCAAATCATTTTAAAAAATTCCATAACATTTTTATATTCCTGAACATTTTCTTTAGTTCTAAGTTTTCTTACAACCCTTCTTCTTCAAAACATGGATAAAAAAAACACACAACGAACACAATGCATGATGCAAGCGAGCGGCAGCAGCTAACACTACATGTGCCATGTCTAACAACTCTGGCGGGAGGATGAGACGAGTGTTTCACCTGTATCCATCGCTTATACCATCTCTCTAGCCACACCTTGAAAAGCTTTAACTCCTCAAAAGTTCCTTTTGAGAAGTTAAATGGGACCTAGCCGAATCCTTATCCGGTTTAACTCATCCGGTCTAACTCCTCAAAAATTATAAGTGACGTGTCGGCTTAAGCAGCCGTAGCCACTTCTTGGGGAAAAAAATTAGCCCTCTCCTCGCGATGGTATATCTCCCCCGCTTCGATGCATCTAGGTTCGTCGCCGCCCTTGCCAGATTCGACGCATCTAGGCCACGGCGCTATTGCGTTTCATCGGGAACGGAACCACGTAGCCTGCCGGGCTCCTCGTGGGATGCCTTCCTCCTCTTGCCGCTCGCATCTCGCCTCTCCGCCGACTGTGGACAGATCCTCGTCCGCCCGCCAGACGGGCTCATCCGTCGCCCGACAACTCATCATCTCACCTATGTCGCTCATCAAGTGTGGCGACTGTTGGAGGCTGGTGCTGCGCCAGGTTTCCATGACGAACAAACTCCCTGGATGGGTCTTCTATGTGACGACCCCGGCTTAATCGTGCACTAATCATACACGCAAATGCGCACGATCAAGCCTAAGGACTCACTTGAAGATATCACAACACAACTCTAAAACATAAATAAAGTCATACAAGCTTTATATTACAAGTCAGGGCCTCGAGGGCTCGAATACATCGCTCGATGGCATAAAAGCGTCAGCGGAAGCATTAGATATCTGGGTACAGATATATTACAGAGAGAGAAATAGGCCTTCACAGAGGCGGGGTAAAATAAAAGCTACGATCGAAAGGCGTAGGCCTCCTGCCCTGGACCCTCCGATCCTACTCCTGGTCGTCAAACGGCTCCTCGTAGTAGTAGTACTCGCCAGGCGGGTAGTAGTACTGGACGTCGGCTGGGGCGTCTGGCTCAGGGGCTCCGTCGTCTGGTGGCATCAAATGGAATATGGGGGAAAAAGAAAATAAAGCAAACGTGAGTACTCATCCGAAGTACTCAGCAAGCAAGGATCTACACTACATATGCAACATTTTCAAAGGAATGGCTGTATATGTTTACTGGGCTGCAGAAATGCCAGAATAGAGGGGGAAGCATAGTCCTATCGAAGACTAGCATCTTCAACAATCTTCGACAGTCTTGCAGCATCAGAAGAGAGCAGATGAACATAATGTAAAGTAGTAGTAGTAGTATCATCAACCTCGACCTGAGATCCTTTCTCGACTCCCTGCGAGAAAGCAATCCCAGAGCCGTACTATCCAGTTCTCATCACATGTTCTAGTTGTACCGATCGGGATACAACTCCGAGTGTCCGTTACCGTAGGACAGGCTATCGATAGAAGTTTCTTCCCTGCAGGGGTGCACCAATTTACCCACCACGCTCGCTTATGTAACACCCCCTGTATTAAGCTACAGAGATCACCCTTTTGATGAGGCCATGTCATCATGATTAATAGTGCATAATCATCGTTAGCATCATATTGCATTTCAACTCCTAAGTCAAATTCAAATTTAAATGAAAGTGGAGTATAAAAGTTGTCCAACATAGAAACTAAAATGTCAGATAAATAACAAATATTCCAGAGGCTATTCTAAAATTGAAACCAACATCATTGGAATTGGATAAGTGACTCGAACAACCTCAAACAGTGGATAAAGATGGTATTTAATAACCATTTATTAAATCTGAAATAAATATGGAATTATGTTTTGTCCAAACTAATTTTAGGTGTTGAGGAATAATGCAATGGTATTTATGAAATAGGTCACACTTTTTACAAAAACCATTTGGGGCCTAAACATTTAACAGTAGAGAAAAGAGAATAAAGAAAAGGAAAAAAAAGAGCAACACCCCCCCCCCCCGACTGGGCCTCGGCCCAGCAAGCCACCGGGCCGCCAGGCCGGCCCAGCCGGCACCTACTTAGCCGGCCAACCCCCCCGGCCAAACCCTAACCCTACCCCCGATCCCCCCTCCCCCTCGATTCTCTCCTCTCCCCCCCCCAATCCTTGATCGGGCGCAGGCCCGATCCCGTCCGCCTCGTCGTCGACGCCGCTCGCCGACGCCGCCCCGTCGCCGCCTCCCCCTCGTCAGCCCCCACCTCCCGATCCAGATCGGGATCGGGATCGCGGGAACGACCCCGTCCCTCGGTCGCGGCGACGACCGCGCCGCCTCGCCGTCGCCGTTGGACGCCGCCGCCCGGATCCCGCTCTCCCTCGCCGGCCGGCTCCCTCGACGCCGCTCGCCCCGACGCGCCCGACCGCGCTGCCTCGCCCTCGCCGCACGACGCCACCGGCCGGAGCTCTCCCTCGCCGGTCTGCCTCGTCTACGTCGCCGCCTTGTCCCCGCCGGCCTGCCTCCCCGTCGCCGTCGTCCTCGTCGACCACCCCGACCACCGCTGCCCCGTCCCTACGGATCCCGGTGAGGCCTCGGGCCTCTCCCCCCCTCTCTGCTCGCGCACGCGCCCGCGCTCCCTGGCCTCGCCGCGCCGCGCTCCGGCCTTGGCCTCGCCTCTGTCGCACGCGCGCCGCCCACTGCCTTCGCTCGCGCGCCCGCGTCGCTCCTCGCCGCCAACCGCCCGCTCCGGCCCCCCCCCGCTTCGCCTCCGCGCGACCGCCGCCCGCTGCCGCTCCAGCCACCGCGCTGCCGCCCGCGGCCGCTCCAGCCACCGCGCCGCCGTCCCGCCTCCGGCCCTGCCGTGGCCTCGCCGGCGCCCGCGCCCGCCGACCGCCCGTGCGTCCCCTTTTGGGCACCGGACATGTCCGGTCCCGAAAGGGGCACGCCCCGGACGTGTCCGCCCCTGGGCCACTGCCCAGTGGGGCCCGAACCCCTGTGACGCTGACGAATGGGGCCCACGGCCCAGGAACAGTTTTAAGAAAATAGAAATAAAAATAAATAATTAAAATAATTAAAATAATTAATTAATTAATTAATTAATTAATTAGTTAATTAATCCTGATTAGGTTAATCTAATTAACTAATTAGTGTTAATTAAACAGTAATTAGTAATTAACTTAATTAACTGCTGACGTCAGCATGATGTCATGCTGACGTCATCAATTACTGTTTCGGATAATGTTGAATTAAATAATTAATTAAAATTTCAGAAATTAATAAAAACTTTAGAAAATCATATCTTTTAAACCGTAACTCCGATGAAAATATTTTATACAGGAAACTTGCTCAGAACGACGATACGAACCCGGATACGCCCTCGGTATCTCCGTCAGACGCCCGCAGCTATGAGAACGTTGAACAATTAGACCGATTTCGATAAATGAATAGTGTCCAACCCTAATTAAATAAATCCGAATAAATTCCTAAATTAACTAAATCGCTTAGTTAGGCTGTATATCACCCTGGCCCTGCGTTTAGACATGTCATGCATCCCTGTTGCATTATTGCCGTGTGTTTACTGTTTCTTCCCCCTCTTCTCTTCGGTAGACTACGAGACCGACGCAGCTGCTGGTGCCCCGACCGACTACGTTGTTGACGACCCCTACTTGCCAGAGCAACCAGGCAAGCCCCCCCCTTGATCACCAGATATCGCCTATTCTCCTCTATACTGCTTGCATTAGAGTAGTGTAGCATGATACTGCTTTCGGTTAACTGTTGAAATGGACTTTATCACTTGGATTTCCCAAATCACAGAAAGGTAATGATCTATTCTTGTCGTCATTGACCGACTTTCCAAAGTTGCACATTTTCTAGCCGTCAAAGAGACGATCACTGCTAGTCAGCTCGCAACTCTCTACATGTCCAGAATTGTTTCACTTCACGTATTCCACTGGTTATCATTTCAGACCGTGGCAGCTTATTCACTTCAAGATTCTGGGCAAGTTTCCAGAAGCTATGGGAACTCATCTGTCCTCACGCACCGCTTTTCACCCTCAGTCTCAAGGACAATTGAACGAGTCAACCAAGTTCTCGAAGACTGCTTCGAGCTTGTGTCATATCCTTCGGAAGGAAATGGGAAGAATCTCTCCCATATGCCGAATCTCTCTACAATAACACTATCAAGCCAGTCTGAAGATGGCCCCCTTTGAAGATTGTAACGACGAAAGTGCCGAACCCCTCTAAATTGGTCAGAAACTGGGGAACGTCCACTCTTCGTGTCCGGATATTATCCAACTGCCGAGATCAAGTTCCGCTTTGTCCGGGGCATTTGAAGCTGCTCAGTCACGTCAAAAGAGTCAGTATGACCGCAAACACAAAGATATGGTCTATCAACCTGGCGAAAAGCTTATCTTCGAGTCACACCGATGAAAGGTACCACACCGATTCGGATCAAGGGCAGCTGCTCCTCGCTATATTGGTCCTTTCACTGTTCTTGAAAGGCGTGGTAGAGTGGCATATCAGTTGGAACTTCCACCGAACCTTTCTCAGGTTCACGATGTTCCACGTATCACAACTCCGCCGCTGCTGCTTCAAAGACCCTATCCGCGAGTAGATCACGAATTGCTTGAACGCAACAAGACCTCTCTTATAAAGAGCATCCGGTCCGCATTCTCGATCAAGCCGAGCGTCGCACACCACAGAAGGTTATCAAGTTCCTCAAGGTTCAGTGGTCAAACCATTCTGAGGATGAAGCCACTTGGGAACGCGAGGATCGTCTTCGTGTGAATACCCCGCTTTGTTTCTTTCTACCTCCTAAATCTCGGGACGAGATTTCTTGTAGTGGAGGAGATTTGCATTCAGAACCAGAACCAACTGGCACTTCCTGCAACTGGCCGTAGGAACAATCAGCCTCGCAACAACAATGCCAAGACTTATGGGCGTATTCAGGCCAACCACACCGATTTCAATGAAGCTCAGGACCAGCCTGCCACCGTGATGGGTACTCTCCTTGTTAATTCAGTACCAGCTTCTGTTTTATTTGATTCGGGAGCATCGCATTCATTCATGTCCGAAGAATTTGCATACAAACACGACATTAAATGTGAGGTCATGAACACTGCAATAGTAATACACACCCCCGCGGGTCAATGTCAAACCTCCATGGGTAGCAACGACGTCACCGTTGAAATTGAAGGGCTGGAGTTTCATGCCTCCCCTTTCATACTAAAGTCTTGTAGTATCGACCTCATTCTCGGAATGGATTGGTTGAAAGCGCATACTGTTTCTATAGTTTGCGCCACGAAGATCGTCCATCTTCTACACCCTTCTGATGAAATAATAAGCTACCAGGCTCAAATCATCCAAAATGCCGAGGCGAGACTTTATGCCTTGAATGCGTTAAACGCATCACCACTTGAAGGCATCGAGAACATTCCAGTTGTTCGCGAATTCCAAGGTGTTTTCCCAGAAGAACTCCCAGGGATACCCCCTGCTCGAGCTGTCGAATTTGTCATCGACTTGAAACCAGGCACCACTCCTATCGCCAAGCGACCCTACAAGATGCCGCCGCATGAACTCCTTGAACTTAAGGAGGAAATCGACGCTTCACTTCGTAAGGGTTTCATTCGCCCAAGTTCCTCCGCTTGGGGAGCACCTTCTCTCTTTGTCAGGAAGAAGGATGGGTCAAACCGATTGGTCCAAGATTACCGTCCTATTAACCAAGCAACTATCCAGAACAAATATCCCCTTCCCCGGATAAACGATCTGTATGATCAACTGGCGGGTTCATCAGTGTTCTCTAAACTCGACTTAAGGTTGGGTTACCACCAGATCCGTGTTCGTGAAGAGGATATCCCAAAGACCGCCTTCGTTACTCGATATGGCTCATACGAGTACACTGTCATGTCATTCGGTTTAACCAATGCTCCCGCCACATTCTCCCGCCTGATGAATTATATATTCATGGAATACCTTGACAAGTTCGTCGTGGTTTACCTGGATGATATCCTAGTATACTCCAAGAACAAAGAGGAACATGCTGAACATCTTCGACTTGTTCTGGAGAAACTTCGAGAGCATCAACTATATGCTAAGTTTTCCAAGTGTGAATTCTGGCTTCCCGAAGTAACATACCTTGGGCATGTCATCTCCAAGGATGGTATTGCCGTCAACCCCGAGCGAGTTCAGGCTATTCTTGATTGGGCTCCTCCAAAGAACGTCAAGCAAGTTCGAAGTTTTCTCGGACTCGCCAGCTATTGCCGTCGATTTGTCGAGAACTTCTCCAAGATCGCCAAGCCCCCTGACTAACCTGCTTCATAAAGGCGTCAAGTTCGATTGGACGGAAAAGTGTCAGGAAAGTTTCCAGACGCTCAAAGACAAGCTGACTTCTGCCCCAGTGCTTGCCCCTCCTGATTCCCAGAAGGATTTTGTCATCTATTGTGATGCATCCCGTCAAGGATTAGGCGGTGTCCTAATGCAAGACCGCAGAGTAATTGCTTATGCTTCGCGTCAATTGCGTCCGCACGAAGAGAATTACCCAGTACATGACCTCGAGCTTGCTGCCGTCATCCATGCACTAAAACAGTGGCGACATTACCTTCTCGGTAATCGTTGCGAGATCTACACCGATCATCAAAGTCTGAAGTATCTGTTCACTCAGCCAGACCTGAACCTCCGTCAACAGAGATGGTTGGAGACCGTAGCGGATTTTAACTTGGGTATTTCTTATACCCCTGGCAAGGCTAATGTAATGGCCGATGCCTTGAGCCGCAAGTCTTATTGCAGTCACCTCCAGTTTCACGAAGTTCAACCTTCGCTTATTGAAGAATTCAGAAAGCTGAATCTCCACATTGTTCCTCCTGGAGCACTCGCTCCCCCTCCTGTAGGTTTCTACAAAATGAACCTCCACGTTGTTTCCCAGGGTTCACTTAATACCCTGGTTGCTAAACCAGATCTCGTGGACAGCATCAAGACGCTGCAGGGTTATGACTCTCAAGCCCACAAGATTAAGCGCTATCTCGCTGAAGGAAGGCCTTCGTTCTTCACTATTGATGATACTGGCACATTGTTCTTTAAAAGTCGTCTAGTGGTCCCCTCTAAAGGTAACCTGGGTATGACTCAGGAGGTCATGCAAGAAGCTCATGACACTCCGTTGTCTATTCATCCCGGCAGTACCAAGATGTACCAAGACATCCGTCAAAGATTCTGGTGGTCAAACATGAAGCAAGACATTGCTCGCTATGTTGCTGAATGTGATGTTTGCCGTCGCGTCAAAGCAGAACATCAAAGGCCCGCCGGAACTCTGCAACCAATTGCTGTTCCTGAATGGAAATGGGACCATGTTGAAATGGACTTTATCACTGGATTTCCCAAATCACAGAAAGGTAATGATGCTATTCTTGTCGTCATTGACCGACTTTCCAAAGTTGCACATTTTCTAGCCGTCAAAGAGACGATCACTGCTAGTCAGCTCGCAACTCTCTACATGTCCGGAATTGTTTCACTTCACGGTATTCCACTGGTTATCAGTTCAGACCGTGGCAGCTTATTCACTTCAAGATTCTGGGCTAGTTTCCAAGAAGCTATGGGAACTCATCTGTCCTTCAGCACCGCTTTTCACCCTCAGTCTCAAGGACAAGTTGAACGAGTCAACCAAGTTCTCGAAGACATGCTTCGAGCTTGTGTCATATCCTTCGGAAGGAAATGGGAAGAATCTCTCCCATATGCCGAATTCTCTTACAATAACAGTTATCAAGCCAGTCTGAAGATGGCCCCCTTTGAAGTATTGTACGGACGAAAGTGCCGAACCCCTCTAAATTGGTCAGAAACTGGGGAACGTCCACTCTTCGGTCCGGATATTATCCAACTTGCCGAAGATCAAGTTCGCGTTGTCCGCGAGCATTTGAAGACTGCTCAGTCACGTCAAAAGAGTCAGTATGACCGCAAACACAAAGATATGGTCTATCAACCTGGCGAAAAGGCTTATCTTCGAGTCACACCGATGAAAGGTACACACCGATTCGGGATCAAGGGCAAGCTAGCTCCTCGCTATATTGGTCCTTTCACTGTTCTTGAAAGGCGTGGTAGAGTGGCATATCAGTTGGAACTTCCACCGAACCTTTCTCAGGTTCACGATGTGTTCCACGTATCACAACTCCGCCGCTGCTTCAAAGACCCTATCCGCGGAGTAGATCACGAATTGCTTGAACTGCGACAAGACCTCTCTTATAGAGAGCATCCGGTCCGCATTCTCGATCAAGCCGAGCGTCGCACACGCCAGAAGGTTATCAAGTTCCTCAAGGTTCAGTGGTCAAACCATTCTGAGGATGAAGCCACTTGGGAACGCGAGGATCGTCTTCGCGATGAATACCCCGCTTTGTTTCTTTCTACCTCCTAAATCTCGGGACGAGATTTCTTGTAGTGGAGGAGATTTGTAACACCCCCTGTATTAAGCTACAGAGATCACCCTTTTGATGAGGCCATGTCATCATGATTAATAGTGCATAATCATCATTAGCATAATATTGCATTTCAACTCCTAAGTCAAATTCAAATTTAAATGAAAGTGGAGTATAAAAGTTGTCCAACATAGAAACTAAAATGTCAGATAAGTAACAAATATTCCAGAGGCTATTCTAAAATTGAAACCAACATCATTGGAATTGGATAAGTGACTCGAACAACCTCAAACAGTGGATAAAGATGGTATTTAATAACCATTTATTAAATCTGAAATAAATATGGAATTATGTTTTGTCCAAACTAATTTTAGGTGTTGAGGAATAATGCAATGGTATTTATGAAATAGGTCACACTTTTTACAAAAACCATTTGGGGCCTAAACATTTAACAGTAAAGAAAAGGGAAAAGAAACAGAAAAACAAAAGAAAAGAAAAGGCCCCCCTGGCCAACTGGGCCAGGCGGCCCAGCTGGCCGACCCACCTGGCCCAACTGGCCGGCCCAGCCCCATCCCCTGCCTTATCCCCATGGGGGGGGAAACCCTAACCAGCCACCCCCCCACTTCCCCCCTCTCCCGATATATCCCCCCCTCTCCCCCGATTGGATCGGGATCGAGAGGTGGAGGTCGCCGCGACGACCCCGTCCCTCGGTCGCGGCGACGACCGCGCCGCCTCGCCGTCGCCGTTGGACGCCGCCGCCCGGATCCCGCTCTCCCTCGCCGGCCGGCTCCCTCGACGCCGCTCGCCCCGACGCGCCCGACCGCGCTGCCTCGCCCTCGCCGCACGACGCCACCGGCCGGAGCTCTCCCTCGCCGGTCTGCCTCGTCTACGTCGCCGCCTTGTCCCCGCCGGCCTGCCTCCCCGTCGCCGTCGTCCTCGTCGACCACCCCGACCCCCGCTGCCCCGTCCCTACGGATCCCGGTGAGGCCTCGGGCCTCTCCCCCCCTCTCTGCTCGCGCACGCGCCCGCGCTCCCTGGCCTCGCCGCGCCGCGCTCCGGCCTTGGCCTCGCCGCGCCGCGCTCCGGCCTTGGCCTCGCCTCTGTCGCACGCGCGCGCGCGCCGCCCACTGCCTTCGCTCGCGCGCCCGCGTCGCTCCTCGCCGCCAACCGCCCGCTCCGGCCCCCCCCGCTTCGCCTCCGCGCGACCGCCGCCCGCTGCCGCTCCAGCCACCGCGCTGCCGCCCGCGGCCGCTCCAGCCACCGCGCCGCCGTCCCGCCTCCGGCCCTGCCGTGGCCTCGCCGGCGCCCGCGCCCGCCGACCGCCCGTGCGTCCCCTTTTGGGCACCGGACATGTCCGGTCCCGAAAGGGGCACGCCCCGGACGTGTCCGCCCCTGGGCCACTGCCCAGTGGGGCCCGAACCCCTGTGACGCTGACGAATGGGGCCCACGGCCCAGGAACAGTTTTAAGAAAATAGAAATAAAAATAAATAATTAAAATAATTAATTAATTAATTAATTAATTAATTAGTTAATTAATCCTGATTAGGTTAATCTAATTAACTAATTAGTGTTAATTAAACAGTAATTAGTAATTAACTTAATTAACTGCTGACGTCAGCATGATGTCATGCTGACGTCATCAATTACTGTTTCGGATAATGTTGAATTAAATAATTACTTAAAATTTCAGAAATTAATAAAAACTTTAGAAAATCATATCTTTTAAACCGTAACTCCGATGAAAATATTTTATACAGGAAACTTGCTCAGAACGACGATACGAACCCGGATACGCCCTCGGTATCTCCGTCAGACGCCCGCAGCTATGAGAACGTTGAACAATTAGACCGATTTCGATAAATGAATAGTGTCCAACCCTAATTAAATAAATCCGAATAAATTCCTAAATTAACTAAATCGCTTAGTTAGGCTGTATATCACCCTGGCCCTGCGTTTAGACATGTCATGCATCCCTGTTGCATTATTGCCGTGTGTTTACTGTTTCTTCCCCCTCTTCTCTTCGGTAGACTACGAGACCGACGCAGCTGCTGGTGCCCCGACCGACTACGTTGTTGACGACCCCTACTTGCCAGAGCAACCAGGCAAGCCCCCCCCTTGATCACCAGATATCGCCTATTCTCCTCTATACTGCTTGCATTAGAGTAGTGTAGCATGATACTGCTTTCGGTTAATCCTATTCTGCTGCATAGCCTGTCACTGTTGCTACATCTGTTGATACCTTACCTGCAATCCTAAATGCCTAGTGTAGGATGCTAGTTTACCATCATTGGCCCTGCATTCTTGTCAGTCTGCCTTGCTATACTATCGGGCCGTGATCACTCGGGAGGTGATCACGGGTTATACTATACGTATATACATACTATACAGATGGTGACTAAAGTCGGGTCGGCTCGAAGAGTACCCGCGAGTGATTCACGGATTGGGGGCTGAAAGGACCTTTGTCCCCACGGCCCTTTGTGTGGATCTTTGTGGCGGAGCGACAGGGCAGGTTGAGACCACCTAGGAGACAGGTGGGCCAGGCCCTGGTCGGCGTTCGCGTTTACTTCATAATAACACGCTTAACGAGATTGGATATTTGATCTGAGTCTGGCCACTGGCCTATACGCACTAACCAACTACGCGGGAGTAGTTATGGGTATCCCGGCGTCGTGGTATCAGCTGAAGCCTTCTTGACGTCAGCGACTGAGCGGCGCGCGCCGTGTTGGACCGCGCTAACGTAACCGCCGTGATCGTGTGGGTTGCTAGGTCTGCTCGCGGCCGCGTACGCAACGTGCAGGAGCGCACTGGGCGATGGGCCCAGACCCCAGAGTGCCTAGGATTAGTCCGGCGTGCTGACCTCTCTGTTGAGCCTAGGTGGGGCTGCGACGTGTGGATCTTCCGAGGCCGGGCATGACCCAGGAAAGTGTGTCCGGCCAAAGGGGATCGAGCGTGTTGTGGAATATGTGGTGCACCCCTGCAGGGAAGTTTATCTATTCGAATAGCCGTGTCCCTCGGTAAAAGGACGACCCGGAGTTGTATTCCGACCTCATGACAACTAGAAATGGATACTTAATAAAACACACCCTTACAAGTGACAGATATAACCCGGTGGTCGCTCTCTCGCATGGTGGCGACGAGAGGATCGACGGGTAGGATTATGCTATACGTTGTTGTTTGGTTAACTTCCAACTACTCTCTTCTATTGCTTCAAGATGGAGGCTGTCAGAAGCGTAGTCTTCGACAGGACTAGCTATCCCCCTTTTATTCTGGCATTCTGCAGTTCAGTCCACCGATATTGCCTCTTTACACATATACCATGCATATGTAGTATAGATCCTTGCTTGCGAGTACTTTGGATGAGTACTCACGGTTGCTTTCCCCCATCCTTTTCCCCCTTTCCCTTCTTGCTGGTTGTCGCAACCAGATGTTGGAGCCCAGGAGCCAGACGCCACCTTCGACGACTACTACCACCAGGACGGAGCCTACTACTACGTCCAGGACGCCGACGACCAGGAGTAGTTAGGAGGATCCCAGGCAGGAGGCCCTGCGCCTGTTCGATCTGTTGTATCCCTGTTTGTGCTAGCCATCTTATGGCACCTTGTTTAACCTATGTCTGTACTCAGATATTGTTGCTTCCGCTGACTCGTCTATGATCGAGCATTTGTATTCGAGCCCTCGTGGCCCCTGGCTTGTATTATGATGCTTGTATGACTTATTTATGTTTTAGAGTTGTGTTGTGATATCTTCCCGTGAGTCCCTGATCTTGATCGTACACGTTTGCGTGCATGATTAGTGTACGATCGAGCTGGGGGGCGCAACAGCTTAACTCCGGCCGGACACACTTTTCTGGGTCATGCCCAGCCTCGGCTAAGCAACACGCCGCAACCCGACCTAGGCTTATAAGAGAGGTCAGCACGCCGGACTAAACCTATGCCCCCAGGGGTCTTGGGCCATCGCCCCGGGAACTCCTGCACGTTACGGGGCCACCGAGAGCAGACCTAGCAACCCCTTATACAAGCACGGTTGCGTTCCCAGTCCAACTCGGCGTGCGCCGCTCCTTACTGACGTCAAATAAGCTTCGGCTGATGTATACGACGCAGAACGCCCATACTATGCCCACGTGATGGTTAGTGCTATCGGGCCAGAGGCCCCTCGGGTCAAATATCCAAACCGTAGTGGATTAGGAGCGCGCAGAAACGAGCAGAGACTCACGATCGATGTGACCCCGTCGCCCCGTCTCGAGGACTTGCGGCAAGGGCTAAGAATGCCCGGCCACGCCTCGTAGTTATCTCGCGGGCACCATCCAGGTTAACCCGACTCCACATCTCTTTGCGTTAAGCTCGCGCGGGTACCCCTCATGGCCGACCCGTCTTTAGTATCATGGTTTAGTGCAAGTCATAAAATCCAAGGTAACTGTGTGTCTGACACCGAAGGAAACCCTGAGGAATCACCCTCTACGGAATTCCCGCTCGATGTTATCATCAAGGTGAACGAAGGAGGAATCACCCTCGAGGTCCACACTTGAGAGGTTGCACGACGATGTCGTTATCGGGGGTGGTGTAGGAGGAATCACCCTCGCTTACCACGACCGAGTAACTAACCTACAAGGTTAACATCAGAAGTGCTGACGAGGTATCACCCTCGGCACTCGACGGTAACCCAGCAGTGTCGGCAACTAAGGGGAAGTGATGTGCGGTGCCAGGGTCTGGTCTTCAATCCCGTTGATCGGGTCTTCTGATATCCAGCAGGGCAGTCGGGATCAAGTGGGGGTCTCTGTCGTGTCTCTACCCAGCCTATACTAAGCAGTCTAGGATAACCAGTAAGGTAGCAAGGCAGGGTACAATAATCAGGCTATGCAACAGATATAGGAAAACAGTAGCAGTAGTAGTTCTAATGCAAGCATAAGAGAGAAGGGAATAGGCGATATAGGCATGCTCAAAATGGGGGTGCTTGCCTGTTTGCTCTGGGGCAAGGGCAAGGTCTTCAGTGGTATCGTCGGGGACGTAGTCGTACTCCTGAGCTGCGTCTGCCTCGGGAGCTACGTCAACGTCGGAGTCTACCGAGAGAGAAGAGGGGGAAGAAACAGGTAAACATAATGCAAACAAATGCAATATGGTGCGTGTGATGCTATGATGCAGTGCAGGGTTGCCTAATTATGCATCTAAGTCATTTTAGTTATTTTTAGAATTATTCTGGGATTTAATATCCGACGTGTGTGCACTATTCATCTGCCGGATTCGGGTCCGGAGTTACGAGTTCTTCTACGTAGGGGGTTTCGATGGAGAAACAGACGGCACGATCAAACTTGTCTCGTCGTTCTGAGCAACTTTCATGTTTTAACTTTTTCGATCTGAGCTACGGTTTAAAAGTTATTAATTTTTAAAGATTATTTAAATTTCTGGAATTTATTTATTTATCAGAAAATGAATTATGACGTCAGCATTACGTCACAATGACGTCAGCAGGTCAACTGCGGTTGACCAGGGTCAAACCTGACATGTGGGTCCAGTGGGACCCACACGTCAGTCTCTGTTTAGTCTAACAGTGGATTAACTTAATCCACAGGGTTAATTAGGGGGCGGGCCCCACTTGTCAGTGAGACATTAGACTAATCTAATTAATTTTATTTAATTAACTGTTTAATTAGTCTAATTATCGAATGGGGCCCACATGTCAGCTACAGGGGTGAACAGTGCCCGCGTTGACTCGGGTCAACGCGGTCAACGGAGCAGCGGGGCCCACCGGCCAGCGACCTAGACGGGTCTACGTGGCGGCCAGGTCAGCGGACGGCCGGCGGCAGGTCGCCGGTGACCAAAACAACGGCGGCGCGGCCCGGGGCTCGCCGGACTTCGCCCACAGGCCACCAAAAGGGATGGGGCCGGGTGCGTTCGAACGGCCATTCATCGGCGCGTCTAATGGTGGCGGTAAGGTGGCCGGAAACGACGTGTGTCGCCGACGGCGAGCTTTGCGGCGGGCGCCGGAGTTTGGTCATCGACGGGATCGAGGCAGCAGCGCGCAAGTGACCAAATGGCGAGGCTGTTGGGAACCTACTCGATGCGCTGAGCGCAAAGGGCTCGGCCCGGTGACCATTTGGTCACCGGAAGGGCGCCGGCAGCGAGCTCATGCGGAGGCGCGTTCGGGCGCCGGTGAGACTAGGGCTAGGGAGCGTGCGAGGCCAAACAGAGAGACGGGGAAGGTAGAGTGGCTCACCGTGCGGCTAAGAAAAGCCCTCGTTAGGCTTAGTAGCTGCCGGAGTTCGCCGGGGACGACGGAGATTGTCGGAGCAGAGGCGGAAGGGGATGGCGTCGCGCGGCACCAACGGGGCTCCTCCGCTCCACCTGAGTGCGCCAGACGATCGAGCAGACGACGGCGGAGACGAGGGACACCTAGACGAGGCAGGGCGAGGCCGGTGGCCGCGAGCACGGCGTCGAGCGGCGGCGGCTGCGTTCGGCTGCTCCCGGATCTGAGGAGGAAAAGAGGCGGGGCGAGCGAGAGGAGAGGGGAGAATGACGGAGAGGCCAGGGAGGAGTGGAGGGCGTCGGTCTTATCCCCTCCTCCTCACTGTAGTGTCGGTGGCGTCGCGCTGTCGGCGCCGGAGCGGCGAGCGCGCGTCTGACCACGGGCGTGGCGACACGGCGACGGAGAGAGGTGAGGTGGGCCGGCTGGGCTGGGCCAGTGCACTGTGCACTTGGTCCAGTCCAGCTTTAGCCTTTTTCTTTTTCTTATTTTTTGTTTTTTTTTGTTTTCTGTTTTGTTAATGGTTAGGCCTCTTTTACTATTTTGTAAAATATGGGAGTTGACCCAAATAACACCATGCAGCATTGCCTTTCACCAAAACTTGGTTTGGGAAATGTTGGAACTCTTTTGAATTAAAAAATGATTTTAAATGGATTTAAATATTCTGTTTTGGTGCTATTCCAAATGGTTTGAGCCAATTATCTAACTCCAAATATTTTGAAAATGGTTTTACAAATGTTCCTGGATTATTTGCCATTTAATGAACATTTTCCCAACAGAGTTTGATCAACTTTATAATTCACTTTTGAATTTGAGTTGATTTTCAGATGTGAATTTGAATTGGATCATTAACCCATATGACTTGGCACTGCAAATGATCATGACTTGGCAGTTTTAACAAAGTGTCACAGAGCTTATTACAAGGGGGTGTCACATTCTGCAAGTGTGAAAAGTACAAAGTAAATGCAATATTGTGTGGGTGTTCTACGGTTTCAACCAATCTGAGCTCATTGTTGGCTTTACTATGCAGAAAGGTTGTAACTTTTGGTACTGAGAAGAATAATACATTGATCTATTGATCAATAGAGGATTATTGGGTGTTGGTGCACTGCTTGCTAGAGATGAGACTATGGAGGACGCAGTGTCCAAGTTTCTTCACAAGGAGCTTGAGAAGAAGCATGTATGCGGGTTAGACAAGTCAACAAAGAAGGGCAAAAGTGTTGGCAATGAACATAAGGAGATGGAGAAATTATTGATCAGACTTGTAGGAGTAGTCAAAGAAGTTATGTTTTCATTGAAGTGTGTAATCTTTCTTGTCGCCTTGTCTGGATCGATTCTTCTAGTGAGGAACTTGTGAACGGTCAAAAAATGTTGTTTAATGAAGTAGTTGAGTAGTGAAGTTTTAACTTGATGGCCTAAACGTAAATGAATTTGTGTTACAAAGATTTTGGGAGTTATGTTTTAGGGGTTCGATTAGGAACCACTTTTTTAACTCCTCATATTTGAGAAGTTAAGGTTTGAGTAGGCTTTTGAGGGGATAAATTTTGAGGAATCACCTAGAGTTGCCCTTAGGTCGTGGAATAGGAGGTCCCACAAAGACCTACAACAAGACATGTATCTCCCTATGAGCTCATGGCCATGAAGGATGTTACTATCGTTGTGATGGTGGGATGCGGGGGTAAAGAGGTGATAGTAATATCTTCCCCTGGGAAATTGATAGGGTAATAATGGACAACCGACCATTGGTCGCGTCCACGGGATAACCCTTAATCATCGTTGTTGTAACCTGTTGTGGGGAGAGACGACGGTTGCGTGTGTGATATTGAGCTACGCGTTACACACATGTTTCCACACATCATGAGACCGACTAAAATGACTCGGTCAAGCTGATATATACAAAAGGTGGCAACTTTGGATCTCTTGGTCACACTAGGTGAAAATGATCGGTGGCTCCAAGATGTGATGACCTCAGCACCGATGATCACATTGGTGACAACGACTGAGATTGATCAGAAATTTTGAGTGAATTTTAGTGGATCACAGAAGGTTGGCACAGTGCCTTCGGTGATTCCAAATGAGCATATCGGTGGGACCGAAATAATTAGGGTTTTAGGACAATAGTTATATCTGTTTGATCGGTGACTTCGCCTGATTTGGATCGGTGAGTCAGTGTGGAGTCTAGGATTGATATAGTGGGCATTGTGAAAGTATATGAGGTTTTTGGAGTTTGATCTCTAAGCACTTGAGCAATGAGCTCATCTTCTCAACCTCATCCCCTCTATCATTGGCATACGTATGGACTCAATGTGATCTTTGATCACTAAAATAGAAAATGGTGAGTCTTGAGGCTTGATCCAACACTTGACCTTAGCTCTAGAGGGGACCACCTTCACTTCCTATGTTGTACCTAAAAGAACCTTTCACGAAATATACTCAAGGAAATCATCAGTTCAAATATATGTATGTTGGCATAAATTACCTAAAACACCAAGGGGATTAGATGCACCTTCAGATAGGCAAAGACCATTCCCCGTGCTCCCATGGGATTAATACTCTTACTTCGAAAAAGGTACAACTGTACTCTGTGCATATAGAGATCATCATGGCATAAAAGTAAACGAATTTGTTTTAAAAAGGATTTGAGAAGTTAAGTTTTAGGGGTTCGGTTAAGAATTGCTTTTTTAATAACTCGTATTTGAGGAGTTACGGTTTCAGGATGCTTTTGAGGGGCTAAATTTTGAGGAATCGGTTAGAGTTGCCCTTAGGTCATGCAATAGGAGGTCCCACAGAGAACTACCACCAGACATGTGTCTCCCTGTGACTTCATGGGTTGCATATTAGCAAATCGCTGAAGTGCACGGGGATGGGCCAAGACCATATGCGCCCAATCGGTTAATGCCGGTTTTTCCAATCCCTTCTAACCTATTTAACTAGATCATTAATGGCGAGCGTTGTTGCACACGTCCATTTTTCCAATATAAATGATCATTATTGGTGGCATGAAGTATAGTATCTAGCTAAGTTGCTTGCATTTTAAGGACAACAAAGCCACACTATATTTAATGTAAAATATGCGAACGATATATCTTCATCTCAAAAGGCATATAATCATTCATTCGACATTCTTTTGCCACAATTGATGTCGATTGTTCAATATCTTCTACATATAAAAAAAAAATATCAGTCCCCTCTATCTCGTACAAACGGGATAAGATACCAATGTAATATGTGAGTATTAAAGTTATATAGATGTATAAAAATCTCTAAAACCAATACTAAACATAAAGCATACCGTACAAAATTACTTTAACCAGTTTGGAAGAATGGTGTGCTAAGTTTGTTAATATATTCCCAGAAGATAGCCCGTAGTCCACATATCGACTATCTCAATGCAGCTGTAAGAGAAATGAAACAAAATAACTGGGACACAAAATAGTAATGGAATCTCCTTGTCTCCAGCACTCGTTGCACTGATCATCAACACACTGAGCGTTACCCACCCACATAAAAGCAAGATATTGCATAAGCATTCCTCAAATAAAAATTGTACATAAGCATCTTTCTTTACTCTTGTATGTTCTACCAACTCCACTTTTTCCATTCACCAATATGGCGTGGCTAATACCATAATCCATCATAAGCGTGTACCATAGTTATTTAAGATATGTGTTTGCATTCAACCAAATGGCAGGGCTCAACTCACCAATTGTTATGCGATTAGTTTTGTTTGATTACAGAAGCCCCTATGGAAGAAAACATTGAACTGGGTGAATAGTGAAAATGGAAAAGTACCTGATCATGGTTTCAAGCTCTCAATAGATGGATATGGTCAACACCGGATGAAAACAAACAGTAATGGCAAAGTGAAAGCAAACACAACCCATAGGAAAATGCCGCCTCCATACCTGGGAGTCGAACAAGATAATGAAAATGTACAATTTTATTGTTTTTGCATAATCATCACAATCCTTCATGACGATAATCGGAACTTGTACTTCAAAAAAGAAGTCACGAACATATTTCCAAAGCGTTAGCATTTTTAAAATAGATGGATGTTTTATAAAAATCCATGAATATTTTTTGAATTCGTAATTCTTTTCGAATGTGTAAGAAAACCGTAGCCATATTTTTTGAACCAGCGGGTGGAGGTCTTTTTACCAGATGAGCGAGCGAGATAAACCACTGCTATTGGGCGGCCTGGTGTGCGTTTTAGCGCCGTTTTGCTGCTTAAAGCAGCGAAATAGGAGGTCCCGTGGTTTGATACAAGAGTTAATAAAAAACCTAAACGGTCATCCAATCAGTTTTTGGGCTTGGCTTGGAGAAAACGTTGGATGCCAACTTTTTACACCAGGGCCTTGGGAGAACAGGCCATTTCTTGCTCAGATTCAAAATAGTTCTTTCCGGCAGGGGAAAAACATGAAGGCTCATCATCTTGCATGCCTAGATTTGAAAATACAGAACAGACCTGTACTGTATCGTTGCTTATGTATTGATGCAGTGTTTTGTTCAATCAGGCAAACTCTCTCTGTATCCAGATTGCTTGCTTTTACGCTTGTGTCTGTAAAATGCTCATAAGTTAATAAAATCTTTATGTTCAAAAAAAAAAGCAGGGCCTTATCGTGTTTCTTTGAATTTGGTTCATCCACCTTAATTTTTTGGGTATCAAAACATCGTGCCATTTTTCTCCAACACGCACCGAGTTCGTACAACATTCCGTTTTTCTTTTCTTTTACATTTATTCAGGACCCCGAGTCTTGCACATTTGTTTTTATTATTTTGCAAGTAGTTTTTTTTTTGAAATTTTTTCAATCTATTCATCTCCAATCATGACAGTATAACGAACACCAGAAATAATAAAAATTACATCCAGATTTATAGACCACCTAACGACGACTACAAGAACTAAAGTGAGCCGAAGGCGTGCCGCCTCATCGCCCCTCCCTCGTCGGAGTCGGGCAAAATTTGTTGTAGTAGACAGTCGGGAAGTCGTCGTGCTAAGGCCCCATACGACTAGCGCACCAGAACAACAGCCGTCGCTAATCAAGAGTAGCATAGATTGAAATGATCCAAACTGAAAACACATGAACATAGACGAACAAACGAGCAGATCCGAGCAGATCCACTGGAGACGGATCCACATGCCCATCCACGTCCTAAACGCACCACCGAAATGGGGGCTAAGCGGGGAGAACCTTATTCCATCTTCAGGGAGCCGCCGCCGTCTCGCCTTTCTGAGCAGGACACAAATCCTAACAAAACACAAAGCAATATCTAAAAACGGAGCTCTCCCACCGGCAAAGACGGGGATCCACTGACTTGTGTTATCTACTCCTCGTTCAACACTGGCTCTCGTACTGGCATGGAACTTGGAGGTGCTCCCTACCAAGATATGTTTTGAGGAAAAAAAAAGGAGACTTGAACAATTCAAGTACATCTTGGCCTTTGCAATGCCAGAAATGAAAATCGTATCCTCTTAAAAGAAAGGGGAAAAGAAAATTCAAAACCGTATATATACGAAATTACTAATTGATGAGTACTCATTGCAAAGATCACTCCCACATTCCCAGGTTGCGACAAGTGGCGCGCTGCATGTGCCTCACTTGTCGCAACCTGGGAGTTTTCCCTTTTTCGTAGATCCGTTTATTCAAAATATTTTATCTCTTAAACCGTGCGTCCAAATCTCAAACCGTTTTCACCGTTGGATTCCTCGCGTCGAGATCTTCAAAACTAGATCTTATGTTGATAGGTTTTGACGAACTTTTTTTTCACAAAAAAAACTGACAAAAAAACCGAACGGGGAGCACGGGTTTTTTCCCTTTCCGAAAAAGGCACGCCCGTGCCTCTCGCGAAATCACAACCGTGCCTATCGCGGAAGCAAAACCGTGCCTCTCGCGGAAGGAAAAAGAAGAAGAGAAAACGCGTTTTTTTTTCGTTTCCGAGGAGGCACGTCCGTGCCTCTCGCGATAGCACAACCATGCCTCTCGTAGAAGCAAAACCGTGCCTCTCGCGAAAGAAAAAAATAAATAGAAAACATATATTTTTTCCGTTTCCAAGAGGCACGGCCATGCCTCTCGCGAAAGCACAACCGTGCCTCTCTCGGAAGCAAAACCTTTCCTCCCGTGGAAGGAAAAAAAACACGTTTTTTTCGTTTCTGAGAGACACGGCCGTGCCTCTCGCGAAAGCACAACCGTGCCTCTCACGAAAGAAAAAAAAACCAGAAAACACGTTTTTTTCTTTTCCGAAAGGCACGGCTGTGACTCTCGCGAAAAAAAGAAATTACGTTTTTTCGCGCAATTTTTTTTGATCCAAAAGCTAAGGAAGACCGGTGGAAAACCGAGACGTCGAAAAAACCCGAAATAAAACCGTTTAAAAAGCCGAAAACGCGTGCGGAAAAAAGAAAAAAAATATTCGGAGGGAGCGCCCAGAGCGCGACATGTGGCGGGCGGCTTAGAGCGCGCCAAGTGACGCTGATCGTTGTTAGAGCATCTCTAGCAGACCCCGTAAAAAGTCACGACCCGCAAAATAACCGCCAAAATGCGGGTTGGCGCGGAAAATCCCGCCCGAACAGACCCCGCAAACACGTCCGGCCCGTAAATATTTTTGCGAGGCGCGGCAAAATCTCGACCCCAACCCGCGAATACGCGGGTTCCCCCCGGCCTGTCGGCGCCCTGCATATAGCGGGAGCGGTTGGTGGGGAGGACATTTCAGCCCGCGCTTTTCCCCACCTACCACCTCCCCTCTCCCCCTCGCCTCGCCGCCGGGCCGCCGCCCACGATTCCGGCGAAAGTAGCCGGCGGGATCACGCCGAAAGGCTGCCACACGCCCGAGGTTGCCCTCCGCCACCATCTTCTGCATCAGTGGTCTGGAAAGTTGCAGATCTGCGACAGTTCGACGCGGGTGGCCGGATTTGGCTTTTTCGGCCGCCGGTGGCTTCGCCAAGCGATGGAATGGTCGGGGAGCACCCCGCGCAGCCCCGGCAAAGCCCCATCGCCGCATGCAGGTACGGGTTCGTCCTGTCGCCGCCGCCGACGGTTTGCCGGCATGGATTCGGTCGGCCGTCCGCCGGGCTCGGCGCTCGCGCAGCGGCTCTGCGGCTCGCCGATGCCGCTCATACAGTGCGACGACTGCACGCGGATAGTGCTGCGGCTAACTTCGGGCATGCCGAAGCACCCCGGATGGGTGTTCTTCAAATGCGAAAACGACGGGGTATGTATTGTTTTCATTCGGCTTTGGCACCGTACTCTTTGGTTCAATTGCGATAGCTCATTTCGAACATTGTCGTGTGTGTAGGAAGATGGATGCTCATTTTGGTTTTGGGAAGAAGAATACATTGATTTATTGATAGAAAGAAACTTAATAGATGTTCATGCACTCCTTAGAAGAATCGAAGGTAATGATGCGGCTGCATGTGCAATTAGAGAAGAAAGTAGAGGGGAAGCAACGTCTAGAGAACGAAAGAAGAAGAATGAAGAATGCAAAATCAAGTATCCGCAGATCAACAACGAATGCATGAAGAAGATATTGGTACAACTAGTGAGAGGAGTTATGAAAGTTGGATATTTTCTAAAATGCATAATTGTGGTTCTTGTTTTCTTTGATCTTGTTATTCTAGCAAAGATTTGGTGAAGTCTTATGTATCCAATGCCGTTGAAAAAGCAAAGAAATGTATTTTCTTGTGTCAAATTGAATTGCAAATTTTGGATTTGCGGGCCGGCGGGAGCGGCACCCGAGCAGACCCTGCAAAGCCGACCCGTTAAAGAACATATTCCGCGAATATCCTTTTATACGGCTCCGTTTTGCGGGGTTTGACTCTGCGGCCGCCCGCGCCGGCCCGCAAAGCCGTTTTTCCGTGAACTACAAACGCGTTTTGCGGGTTGACGTTATACGGGGTCTGCTAGAGATGCTCTTAGGCTCTCGAAAGAGCGCTCGTCAACTAGTTGCTCCCGTATATATATACGTATCAAAGACGGTGGAGTTGGAAATAATGCTACAGTAATGTGTTGTTGTTTTTTTCTTTGAAAGGGCAGTAATGTGCGGTAATCCAATTCGGTGCCCAGGTGCAGGTGCTCCCGCTCAGAAAAAAATTCAAAACAAATACTAGAAAAATTCAAAAAAATCTAATTTTTTTGTGTGGTAGATAATTTGATGCGTGAGGTCCTGTCCAAATTTCAACTCATTTGAACATTTGAGCAGCTCTCGGCAAAAAAGACAAATCGAATCAAAACAACGCATGAATAGTAAACTTTTTTACAAACCCTGAATTTGTATTTTTTCCCGAGAGCTGCTCAGATATCCAAATGAGTTGAAATTTGGAGCGAACCTCACGCATCAAATTATCTACCACACACAAAAAAGATTTTTTTGAATTTTTCTAGTATTTATTTTGATTCTTTTTTTCTGAACGGAGGTGTAGATGAGCCCGGAAGCAGAAACTCCGCTTCCGGTAATGTGTTGTTATCCACCCACAAGAAACCGGCGAGAGGGGAATCTTCTTCCCAACGGAAAAAAGGAGAGGGAAATAGAAAAAAGAAAAAAAGAAAAGCCGGAGCCCCTCGCGTGTGGCCTCCCCCCCCATTTCCTCCCTCTCCTACCCGCGGGCGGCAAAACCCTAAACCCTCGTCGCCTCCTCCGCCGGGACGCAATGCTCGCCGCGGCGGGGCTTCGGGGCGCCGGATCCCGCCGCCTCATGGCCGCCTCCTACCTCCACGGGGCTCTGATCTCCGGCCCCGCCGCGCCAGCCGCCGCCGCCGCCGCCCTTGGCCGGGGGTCTCTGGCCAAGGTCCATGAGCACCTTCCCACACATGTGAGTCGCCTGCCTCCCTCCCTCCGCTGATCGGTTGCGCTTCTTCTTCGGCAGCGCGCGCGTTCGATTTGGTTTGAGTCCCTGCTTCGGATAGTGGCCCGTACGGACCGATGGCCCGTTTTGAACCGAGGAATTCGTGTTCCATAGGAACGAGCGTGTTACGGGATTGGGCACCGTAGTTTCGCGTGATACCCCCGAGGCACGGTCGCATTAGCCAATCAGGTCGAAATCAAGCGCCACCGGTAGGAACCAAGTCCTAACTAGTCAGCACCAAAGTCAATTCAAGGGGCAACCGAGGAAGAAATTGGAATCTAGCTAGCTAGCTAGGCCAATGCCAGTGCATGTTGTAATTAATGGGGTAGGCAATAAATTGAACAAGGAATATGCTACTACAAGTTGTAATTAGTGCGCCTAATTCTGGTTTTCGGTGAATATGTGACAGAAAACCACAAGTGAAGATTTGTGCCATTGGCCACGCTGAGCATGGAAAGACTACCCTTGCTGCAGCGATTGCAAAGGTTAGATTCAGTAAATTCGGCTTATTGTTGCTAGTTGGCTCAACATGTGCACGCTTAGCATACTATTTGGGACATTCTGAAAATACTATACTTTTTTGTTGCAGGTGATGTCTGACACAGGGCGCTCAAATGTGAGTTTCTTGGAAGAGATGAAAAGAGTTCTAGAGGAGAAAGCAAGGGGAATCACTTTGACAACTGTATGAACTTACTTCTGTTTCAGTACTACTACATTGATTCATCAGATTTCTGCTCTTGCCTTTGCACGCCAAGTAACATATGTCGGTTGTCTTTGTAGGCTCCATTGGAGTTTGAGACTGCTAAAAGACGCTATGCTCATGTTGACTGTCCTGGGAATGGTGAATACGTCAAGGTACCGTAAATCATGTCAAATGGATGACAATATGTCAGCCCATGGAGAATATATCTGGATATGCTTTGCTGGAATGTTGTGCTGTGGCCATCTCAGATCTCACCATGACTGATCTTAATATGTTTTATGCAACCGTTGTTAATATATATGATACTGCTGTTGCCTGAAGGGTTTATGGTGCCTCTTGAATTCTATCACCGCTCATTGCTGTTTGATTACTATAGGCCCTGCACATTAAGATTTGTACGTGATGTTATGGCAATATTTCTACAGTACCAGATGGTATATCTTTAGGTGTGGCATGATGCCTGCTAAGACTATTAATTGAACTGATAGTCTAGTCAGTTGTACTGTTTTGGGTATCCAAAGCTTCTGTGCATGTCTGAACACATACTATGCCCTTGTGGCTGTGTACATGCTCTTCTCTGATGCTTTTGTTTTTAATTTCAAGTGGAAATTCCAGTACATGGTAACGCAGTCTGCTCAAATGGCTGGGGGGATTCTTGTTGTGTCCGCTGTTGATGGCCCAATGCCTCAAACAGAGGAGCATCTTCTTCACGCCCGCCAGGTTTTTAGCTGCTGATGTGATTTTTACCAGTTATTTGTAATGTTTCTCATTCTGGGTTTGCGGTTCTGAGCAGAGGCATGTTTCCCTCCTATATTGTATTCAGGTTGGGTTGCACCCTGTGATATGCTTCTTGAATAAAGTAGATAACGTTTTATGCCCTGAGTTGGTTGAAATTGCTGAGTGGAAAGTGAGAGGTTTGTATGAACTTTCACTCATTAACTCTACTTGGTGATTTATATAGTACTCTCATTAGTTTCTAAAGTCATTTTGGTCCTTTTTTTTTGTTTTGCAGAGCTGTTGAGTGCTTCTAAATTTCCAGGAGATGATATACCAGTTATCCGTGGGTCAGCCTTGTCAGCCTTGAATGGAATAAATGATGCTTATGGAACAAGTGCCATATTGGAACTCGTGGATGTGCTTGATACATACATTCCTGTTCCTGTGAGCCACTTTCATCATGTAGCCTTCAGCCAGGTGATTATGACTTTTGCACTACCAGTCTACCACAATCATATAGACTTGTTGGTCTTCAGTCTTTTCCATGATGCTTAACTGTTATTTATGTACTTGTTTTACTGAAACAGGATAATCAAGTAGGTGCTCCCACGTATGTTCTGAATGAGAGTCAGATTGCGATGTTGGTGGACCGAGCGATCGACGTGTGTTCTGATCGGATTGCTGAGAAGGCCTTGCAAAAGGTATGATACCAATATTTTCCTTGTGTGCTCTTAATGGACTTAAAAAAAATCGTCAAAGTTGAACCATGGATTGCTGAGAAGGTCTTACATACATACATACAAATTGAACCAGAACTCGTGACGTGTATTCGTATAGCTGTACAATTGCAACTGAACAAATTGCAAACGATGAGATGCCAAAACAGTGGAAGAGCAGCCAGCAATGGACTAGATTAGTTAGTAGGCTAATTAAGTGCAGCAATTAATTAGTAAAGCAGAGGCATGCTAGGATAATTGGTGGTGGCTGTTGCTGTTTACAAATCAACGAGGAGGAAAGCTAGTTGTTTAGCAGCAGCAGCATACTAGAAATCTAATTGAGTACAATGGCCTCCTTCTTCATGCACACGTACAAGAGAAGAGCAAACCAGAGGTGGATCAGACCCTCTGCTGTTGTTACAACTAGAATTCTTGTTGAAGGGAGTACAATGAGAATTTCTGCTGTTGTTACAAGGATTTTCTTTTATCAGCATACCAGACATGCACATTGATTTTGTTATATTAGTGTATTATTGAACTTTCTTTGCTGTTTAAATACTTGCCTGCTAAGTACAATGAACCAGGAAATTTTCCCAAGGTTATACACATGCACGTTTACTATTGATTTGTTAATATTGAGTTGTTCTAGATTCACTTTGTCAATATTGAGTTAATCTTGATGTTAGACTCAATAATTCGGAGACTTTCAGTCTATGTTCTTATGACTTATGTAGCTTGCAGAAAGAAACATCATGCATATTCCAATCCTATAGTTTAATATTCCGGTACAATGATCTATATCTTGTACTTATTTTCATGATAGTTGATGATGGATATGTGGAACTAACTTAACATGACTTAGAATTATTATTATTTCTGCTATGGTGGCCCGTTTTTGTTGCCATGGCATATTTTTCTTCCACGGCAAACATGTTTCATTGTCATGGTAGTATTTCTCTTACTCGACGGCTAGTTTTTGCTGCCATGGAATCTTTTTCTTTCACTGTATGGTAGCATTTTTCTACCATGACAGACAATTTTGGTTGTTATGTCAATGTTTTAATAGTGTATCTCCCGTTGCAATGCACGGGCAATTTCCTAGTAGACTTAAAATAATTTGTTTACAAGTCATTATTTATGTTTATTTACTCCTGTATTATAATCATTTATACTCTCTTCATCCCAAAATAAGTGTCTCGTGCAATATATAAAACAGGTAGCATCTCGTGCAATAATGCATGATTCTCTGGTGCACAAGCTTGTGGATGCATGTGCAGATAAGATCGCGGCCAAGAATGTTGATGTTCTGCAGACCGCAGTTGCTGATATTACTGCAGGGATCGACGAGAAGCACAAATCTTTAGAGGCAGCAGCGGAGCTCCAGCTTAGTGAGACTCGCATGATAGGCAACATTGGGAAGGGTCTGTTGGCTATGCTGGGCGTGATTCTTGCTCTAATCGTGTACTGTCTGTATGCGCTGTGGGCCAAAGCTGATGAGATCGCGAACTCAGCGCTGGGAAGAGCGTTCAAGTTCGTGCTCAGCTTGTTCGGTGGTAAGTAAGAGTGTACACTTTTGAGTAGGTTGTCTAGGAGGTGAACAGAGGGGGGGGATGTAGATAAGTAGCACTCTGGCTGTGGTTGTAGTTGTACGAATGAATGGCCACTGATTGTTGTTGTCTGGAGAAAGTTTTGCAAGCTGCTGATTCACATAGTTGTATGTACTACGGTGCAGTGATTTTTGCAGATATCCACTGATGCTCTTTTCTGGAAAAAGTTTTGCACCCTACTGATTCACATAGTTGTATGTACTACGGTGCAGTGATTTTTGCAGATACCCGTTGATGCTCTTTTCTGTTAACCCAGTTTACTGTTATTTTTTTGTACCATGGTACAATGCTTCTTTAGCTAGCTCTACCGGTTCATTGTCGTTTGAATTCTTCTTCCATTGCTTCTTTAGTTCTACCAGTTCATTGTGGGGCATCTCATCTAGCTGGGTAGCTGTGCAACTGGGGCTCTTCCGGGGATAGTTCATAGTTCGATGACGTCACAATCCGGGGGCAGCCCAGGTAGGCAGTTCTTTGAGTAAAATACATCAACTGTCAGTGTAATTATCTCTCATTCTTAGAGCATCTACAACCGCATATAGCTAAACCGGCCCCTCACACAGGCGCGTCCGCTGATCACACCTTAAATTTTCCTTCCCACATTCATTGACATGTTCTACCTAGCTATGGACAAAGATCATCCACGCTTGCCCTTGCCGACGCCCTTGGCATCTCTATAACAAGAGCAGTGGCCGAAGACGCAAATATGACGCCCTTGGCATCTCTATAACAAGAGCAGTGGCCGAAGACGCAATTATGGATCAATGCCGGATCTCCTCCTTGCCGGAGCTATCCGCCCCGTCACTGTCCTCCTTTTCGGGCAAGGGCGTGCATGTTCCTCCTCTACCACTTCTGGAGAATGCAGACACATATGGTTTCCTCTTGTGTGGCAGAGCGCGCCGCTGCATCCGCCGGCTCGGCCACATCGGCAACGAGGCATGTCTCGTGCTCCGTCGCTCTTTGCTTGTTCCGGCAGGCACACCGGTCCTTGTAGCACTCATAAGCCGGCAGACCAGAGATGGTGCGA